>CM053507.1:39136261-39208561 GCA_028627145.1 Eidolon dupreanum
GAGAGAAAACATTATTATGTGAGCATTAATTTATTTTTATATATTTAGATTGATGACAAGGAGTTTGATATTCCTCAAGTTGATACTCCTCCAACACTAGAAAGCATACTAAATGAGGTAAGTGTATATTAATGATCAGTATAATTTTACGGCATTGATTTTAATATTTCTGGGTTAATTATAGTGTATGTATCAAGAGCTGCACTGTTCAATATGGGAGCCACTAGCCACATGTGACAATTTAAACTTAAACTAATTACAATTAAACAAAAATGAAAAATTCAATTCCTCAGTTGTATAAGGCACATTTCAGAGTCCACACATGGCTAGTGACGACTATAATGAACAGTGTAGACACAGAATATTTCTGTGGTTGTAGAAAGTTCTTCCTGACAGTACAGATCTAGATTGTGAGCCTGTCAGGGGCAGAGGCCATGTCTTGTTCATCTCTGTGCCCAGTACAATGCCTCATACTTGGTGGATTTAAAAAAAATGTTTTACTAAGTGAGTTGAAATACTAAATTCATATCACTTTTGAGATTTATATTGTTTCGATAATGTTGTCTCTGCCAGAGATATTCAAATAGCTCGTCTTCTGACACGAAAGAGCATCTGAAGCCTTGTAATGTAAAGAAAACAAACCCTCCATAATTTATCTTATGAGTGCCATAAAATGATGTTATTCTTTTCTGAATTAGCAATCGTAAAGGCTTTTTAAAGGAAATCCGTGGAAGTACATGTTGGTGAAGTATGTTGGTTTTTATGTACCCTGCATCTGCTGACAATTCTTTCAGTCTTCTTGATCTCTTAAAAACTTGCTTAAGACTCCCTTTAGAGGTTTTAGCTTTTAATTTGAGAAAGATTTTTTAATGTATAAATCTTTTTCAGATCCATGGTTGTGTATTCTAAAAGGTAGTGATGCAAAGGTTCCCCAACAGAAATGCCCACTGATCCCACAACTCTGAGTGAGCTGGGCCTCGTTCGTTATTACTTCTTTACCTACACTACTTTCAGGGTCATAGCCAACACTCTGTAGAATGCTAACTACTTTCTCTGAGTTATAACTTTCATTTTTCTTGCATGACTTTTATTCCTATTCTTTATATCAGTTGATATTGCCATTACTTTGAATATATTTTAATTTCAAAAGTATATGATCTGTGTTAAGACTTAGGCATTTAAAATTTTGACGAAATAGGTTTTGGTCAATGAAAGAATAGCCTATTACAGTGATATTTATTTATTGCTTTCTAATATTGAGGAAATCTTTCATTTAGAGATGAAGTGGTTCATTTTAGTCAATTTTGTTATGGTATTAATCACATCTCCTTTCAATTACCTTATTAAGTGTGAAATAAAAATAACCTTAGAGGATTGTGTACAAAGCCCTATTTGTACATATTTATATAATAATGGCTAAGAAAATAAGGCTTATATGAATAAAACTATTTCATAATGAAGGAAAACCATCTTTGTACAATTTATTTATCTACTAGTAACAGTACAATCATTAGTGGTTCACTGAGAAGATAATGCTGTTATCCTCAGTTGTAATTTGGGTGCCTCGTGTATTTGGGTCACCGTGTTAGATACTGGGATTATAAAGTACTATATCACTGCCTCTGACTTTGAGAGAAAAATGAGACTGGAAATTGGCTAGCCTTCACACTTCATGGGAGCTAAGTAGGTGAAAAAGTGAAAGTAAAAGCAATTTAAGTTGTGGAACATTATGAAGACTGTAAGGAGGAAAAGGTATTAAAGAAAATAATTTTTAAAAAGAAAAAATAGAAAGGGCAGAAGTAGAAAGTGTACATAAGCACTTGCTCCAGGATATATGGGTGCAAATATTCTATAATGTTCATTATTATCAACCTGAAGAAAGGCTGAGAAGAGATATTCAAGAGAGTTTACAGAATGGAAAGGTTGAGAATACTGAGATGTTTTAAATCTCAGAACTTAGAGCATGAAATAATGTTATTAGGTCCTGTCATCCTTTGAAACTGTTATCTCTGAGGTTTTTAATTTTGAAATTCCGTTCTCCAGCCCTAACAACCTCCCTCTCATTCCCTTACTTCCATTAAACCTGATCTTTGACCTCATCAAAACCAAGTCTCTTGATTGTTCCTGGTCTCTCAGAATAGTCCTGGCTGTGCTTCAATCTAATTGTTGCATTGTGCAGTCAGAAATTTCTTTTGAACTTTTTATTGAAGTATAATATTCATATAGGAAAAGTGCACAAATCATAAGTGTATAGCTTGGTGAATTTTCACAAACTGAATGCCTTGTGTAACCAGAATCCAGATGAAGAAATAAAACATTACTAGCATCGGAGAAGCTTCTTTTTGCCCCTACCTTATAGAACCCCAGGATAATCACTATCCTAACTTACCAGCATTGATTAGCTTGCCTGCTTGGAACTTCATATAAGTGAAATAATACAATATGTGCTTTTGGGTGTCTGACTTATTTCCCTCAATATTACGTCTTTAGGTTAATTCATATTTTGCATGTAATTGTTCATTCTCATTACTGTATAAAATTCTTTTTATATCATTATTTATTCATTTTACTGTTAATGGACATTTGTGTAATTTCTAATAACTGGCTACTGTGAAAAATGCTGCTGTGAATATTCTTATTCATGCATATACGATCTATGTATACACATACATATATATATATACATACACACACTTACACATTTCTGTGAGGTGTAAACCTAGGAGTAGAATTGCTGGGTCATGAGATATGGGTATATTGAGCTTTCGTAGATACTGCCATGGTTTTTTCAGAGTAGTCGTAACAATATATACTTCCAGCAGAAATATGTGGGAGTTTTAGTTACCATAACCTCACCAACTTTTGAATTTTTATCTTTTTCACTTATTCCTTCTTATAGTGGAATCACATCATAGTTTTAATCTGAATTTACCTCAAGACTGATGAAATTGAGTACTTCGGCATGTATTTTGGCCATTTGGATATCTCTTTTGTGAATTGCCTTTTTATGTTTTCTGCCCACTTTTCCATTGTGTTTTGTTAACTTACTATGGGAATTCTTTATGTCCGATAGATATAAGCCCTTTATTAGATGTTTGTATTGCAAATATCTTTTTCCATTCTCTGGCTAACTTTTTCACCTATTAATGGTTTCTTTTAATGATCAAAAGTTCTTAATGTAGTTCAGCTTATTAGGTTTTTCCATTATGTTAGTTTTTTTTGTGTGTGTCTGTTTAAGAAAATTTTGCAGATTCCAAGGTCATGATGATACTATCTTATAGTTAAAAAAATCTTTATTGGTCTACCTTTCATAGCCATATCTGCAACTCAACTATAATGGTGTGAGGTATGAGCCAACACCATTTACTGAAAAGAGGTGTCACTTTGTTTTAAATCAGGTGATCATATATGTAGGTTTGAGTCCATTAGTCTTTCTATACTTGCCTATATCACATTCTAATGTTTGAACCTGTATAATAGATCTCAATATCTGGTAGTTTCAGTATTCCCACTTTGTTGTTCTTTAAGATTGCCTTCCTAATTCTTGGTCTTTTGTGTTTCCATGTAAGTTTAGAATAACTTTATTAGTTTACACACACATACACACCAGCTGAAATGTAATAGATTGTGCAGATTTTACACATCATTTTGGAAGAATTGATACCTCTGCTGTATAGCTAGTAATTTTTAATTCAGCCTTATTGATACCTCAGTTCTCTTCTTTCCTTCACTTTTCCTTTGACTTATCCTTGTAAGCTCTCAACCCTGGCTTAATTTAGCTGATCTGTTTTCTTTATGTCCCCAGGCTGCTTTAGAAAGTCAAATAAGATCCTGATCGACTTCTCGTTTAAGACATTTGTGCTACAGTTCTTATTTCTGAATTATTTCCTTTCCCTTCAGCAGTTATTCCAGTCTTGTACAGCTCTTAAGTAACATATCTCCTTGCTAATCCTAACCCTGTTCTTAGCAGACTTGTGTGTGTGTGTAGCTATCTGAAAAGCAGTTGGAAATATGGGCCTAAACCTCAAGAGCAATGTCGATACTGAAGATACAGATTTTGGAGTCATTAGCATGACAAAGTACTTGAAGCTATAGATGTGGATTAGCTTGTTCATATAGGAAGTGTGTGAAGTAGGAAGCAAAAGGGCTAAGAGTATAATCCTGGAGAACAGAATCATTTAAAGGTAGAGCTGAGGAAAAATAAAGAACATGACTGATAGAAGAGGCCATGTAAGTTGGAGGAGTGCCAGAAAAAGAGATGTACTGGAAACCATGGGAACAGTAAGTTTCAAGAATAGCAAGTGGTCAGTAGTGTTAAATGATGCATAGAGGACAAGAACGTGCTAACTGAAAATAAGCCAATGGATTTGGCTCATAGTTTCAGCAAAGATAGTGCTCAGTAGCTAGTAATGGGTGGAGAAAGTAGAGATGGACTGCTCTCTTAAGAACATTGATGGAAATAGTAAGGCAGAAGGTAGGCCGGAGAAGGAATGATCAGAACATTTTCCTTTAGTGTCTTACTCAGAATCCACTTGTTCAAAGCTAAACTCATTCTGCTTTATCTGCTTTCTTATCTCAATTAATAGTATCATCTTTTGCTTATCTGCTCAAGCTAGAAATCTTGGAATCTTCTTTGACTTCTCCCTTAACCCCTCCATTTAAATGGTAACCAGGGACTTAGGATTTTAACTTAGTAATGTCTCTTTAATAATTCCTTCTCTTGACCTCTTCTGTTGCATTCCTAGGCTGAACTTTCTTGTCTTTTCTTGACATTACAATAGTCTTCTCACTGGTTCTTAATAACCTCCTTGCCTCAGTCTTTCCCTTTACTGTCATCCATCTTCACACTGCCCCATTTATCTCACTAAAACATAGTTCCCATTATGTGTATCCACTTAAAAATCCCAGTTGCCTTTTTACTGCCTACTATATAGTACACTCATTCATTAAATAAATGAGTGCAAATTATATGTCAGGCATTGTGCTAGGCACTAAGGGTTCAGTGATGGACAAGATAGATACAGTCCCTGCTGTCACCTAGCTTAATGGAATATAAGGCTTTTTATAACTTGGGCCCCAGCTTATCTTTCTAGGATCACCTCCAGCTCCTACTCATATACTCCATTCATTTTGGACTACTACTTCTTTTTCCATGGGCAAAATACATATTATGAAATCACTGTGTTTGCACATGCTATTTCTAACCCAGAATGCCTTTCTTCTATCTGCTTGTCATATTTCTCACGATCTACTATTTATATAGTCAGGTGGTATTAGTTTTCTTCTAATTAGCCATTGGCTATTAGTTAACTAGTAAAGCATCTATACAGATTTGAATTTTAAGAAATATTCTGTAGCTAACAATTATCTGCATAACTTCTCCCACTTCTTCTACAACAAAGGAATTTTTGGAGTGAACTCTTTGTAGGAAGAGGTATCTATCTAGAGTAGAAATTTAATTCTGTACTATGCCTTTTTGGTTAGTAACAATGCATGGAAAAGAGTTGAAAAGCAGAACTAAGCATGTGAATGTTTTGGAGAACCCCATTAATGCCTGTCTGACTTGTAGAGTATTTGGAATTTTTAAATTTGTTGATCCATATTCTTCCAATTTAGACTGATGATGAAGAAGAGTCTTTTGTTCTCGAGGATCCTACATTGTTAAACATTGATACTATCGATTCTCACTCCTATGATACTTCATCTGTGGCAAGCTCAGATAGTGGTGACAGGACTAACTTAAAGAGGTAAGTATGTATTCATTTTAATCTTGCATGTGAAATATTTGATCCTTTAAAATATAAATATCTCTTTATAGTGCAATATGGTCTGCTGAAGCCTTTCATAAAAAGTAGAAGGCCCACTCGGGTAGAAATAATATGCTTATTAGGCTATAAAAATTTTGGCACTGGTGAGGGGAGAGGATAGAAAGGTGGATGTCATGACCAGTGTCTTCTGCACTCCCAGTAGGGAGCCTTAATATCAGCCAGGGATTTCTAGAAGCAGTAGAGCCCTTGGAGGGAGCACAGATTAAACCTGGCACAGTGTCTGTGGTGGAAATGTGGAACTTGGTTTACTTCACCACCCTTCTATTCCCTGCACTCCTCACCCGCTTCTTCCAACTCTCCAAGGTCAGCTCCAGCATTCCTTCATTCCATTGGAATGGGTTCAGAGGAGAGTAAAAAGATGATTAAAGATTTGGGAAGAGGACTTCTAACCCTAAATAAGTTCATTTTGGCTGCTTTTCACCTTCCAAATTCTTGGAGAGCACATGAAAAGGAAAGAGAAGTGGAGGAAGCATAATGTAAATACTTTATTGAATTCATATGTAACTTCAATGTTGATAAAGTTGTCTTTGTATTTTTCCTCTCTTCTTAAAGTTTGCCTCTATCAGTGCTGTCTTCTTTTAGGTTGTTACCTCTTATGGTGTAGGGGCCATTGCTGGATATATTAATTTGTTTGTCACTATTTCCTACAAATAGATAACTTAAATTTTTTCAGCCTTATTGAGATATAATTGACATTGTGTAGATTTAGGTATACTGTAACTCTTTGATATACATATATATTGTGAAATGATGACCACAATAGGGTTAGTTAACACCTCATCACCTCACATAATTGCCATTTCTTTTGTGAAGAGAATATTTAAGATATACTCTTTCAGCAATTTTCAAGTATATAATACAGTATTGTTAGCTATAGTCATCACGCTGTACATCAGATCCCCAGAACTTATTCATCTTATAACTGGAAGTGTGTGCCCTTTGACTAGCATCTCTGCATTTCCCCACTCCTCAGTCTGTGGCAGCTGTTCTACTCTTTGTTTCTATGAGATTGGCTTTTTAAAATTACACATTTGAGATCATACAGTATTTATCTTTCTGTGTTTGACTTATTTCATGCAGGCATAATGGCCTCAGGGTCCATTCATGTTGTCGCAAATGGCAGGATTTCCTTCTTTCTCATGGCTGAATAAACCATTGTGTGTGTGTGTGTGTGTGTGTGTGTGTGTGTTTTAGTGTGTGTGTGTCTTAGTGTGTGTGTATATATATGTATATGTATATATATATACATATAACACATACATATATACCACATTTTTTAATCCATTCATCTGTAGATGTAAGTTGTTTCCATGTCTTGGCTTTTGTGAATAATGTTGCAATGAACATGGGAGTGGGTGTAGTTCTTTGACATAGTGCTTTCATTTCCTTTGGATATATACCCGGTAGTGGGATTGCTGGATCATATGGTAGTTTTATTTTTAATTTTTTGAGGGAATATTCATACTGTTTTTCATAATGGTTAGACCAATTTATATTCCCACTAACAGTATACAAGAATTCCCTTCTCTCTAGATCTTTATCAACACTTATTTCTTGTCTTTTTGATAATAGTCATCTTACCAGGTGTAAGGTGATATCTCATTGTGGTTTTGATTTGTTTTTCCCTGATGATTAGTGATACTGAGCATCTTTTCATGTACCTGTTGGCCATCTGTATCTTTTTTGGAAAAATGTCTTCAGATCCTCATTTTTTATATGGATTTTTTTTTTTTTTTTTGCATTGAGTTTGTAAGAGTTCCTTATATATTTTGGATATTAAACTCTTATCAGAGAGATCGTTTTCAAATATTTTCTCCTTTTTATTTTGTTGGTTATTTCTTCTGCTGTGCAGAAGCTTTTTAGTTTGATGTAATCTCATTTATTTACATTCGTTTTTGTTGCATATGCTTTTGGTGTCATATCCAAAATGCTGTTGCCAAGACCAGTGTCAAAGAACTTTTTCCTTATGTTTTCCTCTAGGAGTTTTATGGTTTCAGGTCTTATGTTTTTAAGTCTTTAATCCATTTAATCCATTTAATTTTTGTGAGTGGTGTAAGATAGGGGTATAAATTTATTCTTCTGCATGTGATTATCCAGTTTTCCCAACACCATTTATTGAAGAGAGTATTCTTTTACAATTGCATAGTCTTGGCTCCCTTGTCAAATATTAGTTGACCATACATGCACATGTTTATTTCTGGGCTCTCAATTCTGTTCCATTGGTCTATGTGTTGTTTTTATGCCAGTACCATACTGTTTAGATTACTACTGCTTTGAAGTATAGTTTGAAATCAGGACGTGTGATGCCTGCAACTTTGTTCTTCTTTCTCAAGATTGCTTTGGCTAATTGGGGTCAATTCTATACACTAACAAGAAAAATTCTGAGAAAATATTAAAACAGTCCTGTTTACAGTAGCATCAAAAATGGTAGGGTACTCAGAAATAAGTTTAACCAAGGAGGTGAAAAAACTAAACATTATAAGACACTGATGAAATAAATCAAAGAAGATACAAATAAATGGAAAGATCTTATGTTAACAGATTAATGTTATTAAAATGTCTTTACTACCCAAAGCCATATATAGATTCAGTGCACTCCCTGTCAAAATCCCAATGGTATTTTTCCACAGAAATAGAAAAAGCAATGCTAAAATTTGTATGGAACTACCATAACATAAATGTTTTTGGTGATATGGTCATTAGCAGCTTAAAAGACATGGTGTCTTCTTTTTGTCTATATGATAATGTCAGAATTCCTTTGCATGCATCATTCTGGACCCTTCTTACCATTTGACCTAATCTCTAAGCACTCCCCCTCCCATCCTCCTGGTTCATGCCTTTTGTGTACTTATATTCTCCACACACACTGTGCACTTTTGTATCTTTATATTTCTGCTTGTGCTTTTTTGTAGCCTGACAGACTCCTAGTTGTCCATCAAGGCCAGTTCTGACATCCTCTCTTCTATAGCTGTCCCTGATAACCCCCTAATAAAGTAGGATTAAGTTCTCCTTTATTTCATTTCTCTAGTGCTTTACTCATTATTTTGTAATGTTTATCCTTTAAGAGTGAGTTTCTTATTAGTCTCTCTGACTAGGCTGTGAAGTCCTTGAGAGTGGGAACCTTGACTTTATTATTTTTATCTCCAGAGCATACATTTAGTCACACAGAGTAGGTACTCAATGTTTAGTAAAAGTTTAGAAATTATTTTTTGTATGTTGTTGAGTAGGGCAAGTAAAAGGAGCTGTTAGTAGGAGGAGCAGAGAAAGAGTAATGAGTGTGGAATTTGAGGTGGTTGAAGAATGAAGTGGTTATAAACAAGAGGAGGGCAAGAAGGGTGGGCAAGTGTGGAAGGCAGGTAGAGGTGATGTAGACATGTAGGGCAGAAGGAGTGCTTTATAGGCAATCTTTTAGTGAATAGTGGAACCTCTTGCTATATATATATTATGTAAGGTGGGCAAGGAACAGTTTGAATCAGTAAAAAAGGAATGGTGGCTTTATTCATTTTCCTGTTTGTGTTTCTCTGAGGTTCAAGGTGGGTTTAGTACATCTTAATGTGAGATTGTTAGATTCTTTATACCTCTCTGCAAAACAGAACAGATAACATAGTGTTTTTTTCTGCTTTGCTTATTTTTGTTTTTTTTTTTTCTTTCAAAGATTTAAGACCCTGCGTTTTAAATTTTTTTCTGTTCTTAAACTGTTTTCTTTTTCTTTTTTTAGGAAGAAGAAATTACCTGATTCTTTTTCACTTCATGGATCAGTTATGCGACACTCACTTTTGAAGGGAATTTCTGCGCAGATAGTGTCTGCAGCTGTAAGTATTTATTCTCTTCCCTCAGCTTTATAACCTGCATAATGAAGTAGGAATGAGCATAAAACAAAGCACAACACTCCTTTTGGCCCGAGGCTTAAGAAAAACAGAATCTGGCTTCATAGGTTTTGTGTGATTATTTTTGACTCATAAGACATGCCTACACATCTTGACGTAGAAATTAGTGCAGCCATGAAATAAAGGTCTGCTCAGACTCTTGGGTGTGCCTAAATGAAATATGGCAGCAGGCCTAAAAGAAACACTATCTGCCTTTTCTGTAAATTCCTTTTCAGTTCAGTTGCCATCTTGTGTATTTGGTTAAGGTAGAGCGCTTGTTTTTTCAGTCTTTTTATATGTAGAAATGATTGTTCAGAATCTTTTATAACTGAGTGATTTTTTTTAATAATTCAGTCTTTTCATGTACCTTATTTAATTTACTCTTATAACTTTGAAAGTAGGTAAAGCCAATCCTATTTCCAAATGAGACAGGCTTAGAGAGGCGATATTAACTTGTCTTATATCATTGGGTTAGGAGATAGCAGAGCAATTACTTGAAATTGGGGTTTCTGGCTCTAAGTCTAATGCTTCTCTGTTGTGAAATGGAGGTGGTATTGGTGAATGTGTCCAGTGTATAATGGCTGGAACAGAATCTGTGGGTCTTTTTTGAAAATTATTTCGAGCACTAGGATAATGTAAAAATATTTAATAGTTCATCAAGACAATAGATGTTAATTCTGGTATATTTTATAAAATTTTTCTTTGACCTCAAAGCCTTTTGTTTTATGTAGTCTTTCAATTTTAGTTTTCTGAATTCAATATATAGATCCTGTATATAGTAATAGTTATTACTAATAATAACAGATCCATACTCCAAGAACTTTAATGTGTTATTATGTTCTTTTCATGAAATTTAATTGGTATTTTACATACTCAGTTTTTACAAAGTTTTGATTTTTCAGGAGGGTAAGAAATAGATACAGAAGAGGCATCATTATACCATAACCACATTACAATTTTCCAGTTTATTAAAGAAAGCTCTTATTGCAGATAAAAAAAGAAAAGAAAAGAAAGAAAAGGAGAGGAGAGTGTTCTCTGTGGGCAATTGGTATATCCTGACCCAGCTCATGTGTCATGAAGTCAATTTAAATAGATAGTCAAGCAATGGAGGAAACCTGGGCAATTGTCCTTCCTCTTTCGGTGGGGAGTAACTCATATTTGCTAGAATGGGAACCACCTGTTGAGGATTACATTTCCATGACGTTTTCTGAATTTAATCCTTATGTAGGTGATGAAATTCATTCCTTTCAAAATCAAGATGAACCAGAACAGTCATTTGACCCACCTGTGCAGTTTAAAAAATATTTTGAATAATGGAAACTGAAATAAAACTTAGACACTGAACAATGATTAGATAAATCTGTTATTTAAAAGGATTTCTCTTCTCTCTTGAAGAGGAGGGAAAAATTCTAATAAATCCCAGAGTGTTTGCATTCTATTCTTATTTCACTGCTATGGTTGAGCTCTTCTGGTATGTTAAAATGAAAACTTCTTTTCCTGTGACAGTCTTCATACTCTGCCTTCCTAATTTTGGATTACCAGCTCAATTTAAGTTGTATGCTTTTCTTGATGGTTGGTTTATTAACCTGTAAAAGCTAGTTGTATTTTTGGGTGTCCCTCCTGAATAGTTGTTCAATAATGCCTTCAGTCATGTGCGTAATGATGTTGTTAGGGCTCCCTGAGGCCTTAATCATCATGGCTTTGTCACGCATGCCCGGAGAACACTTAGGAGAGATGAAACTTTTGGAGTTGTTAACCTCATTGTTTAATTTTGGAAGTTGCCTCAAAGTAATGACATGTGACTATGTTTAAAATTAATTCAAATTAATTTGTAAAGTATAGTTGTCATTTTTATCATCACCTAAGATAAAAGAGATACCTTACTTAGCACAGTGGTTTTTTCAAAATGTATCTAGTGTGTAAGAATCTCCTGGGGTGCTCATTCAAATGCAGATTCCTGACACACCTCAGCCTCACCAACTTGGAGTCTCTGGCAGTGTAGTATGGGGATCTGCATTTTTACAGGTATCCCAGGTGATTCTAATGCACCCTGGCTTTCGATAACCTCTACCCAAAGATGTTGCAATACCAGTACTAAAATTCTGTAATCTCTACAATCCTTCCCACATCTGTGGTTTTTTAGCTTTTAAAGTTAGCCGACTTCTGGTTTCATTATTGAGGTTCTATTTTAAATATTAAATATTGTTTCTGTTCTTCATCTGCTTTCTTATTCTTTTTCCCTATCTGGGGCACAAATCAATCATCAAATATTTATCACGTGTTTCTTAATTATTAAGCATTATGCTAGGTGAGCTTTATACACACATATCCACACAGGCCTGGGTATATCCTGCTGTCAAGGACATTGTACATAGCAGCCTTGGTGACTGTCCCTCATATCCCTATGCACTGGAGAAAGTTTTTTTAAGTTAGTTCCTGGGAAGGTCTATGAAGTTGGATAAAACAGATTCTGCCTTCTGAGAGATTATAACTGACCACATTGATAGGGACAGACATATAGAGGTGATATAAAGAGCCTAGCCTGGGACCTAGAAGCCCTGAATATGAGACATAGTTCTACCACTTGGAATAATCTTAGGCAAAACTGTTAAAACTCTTCTATTTTCCTAATCTGGAAAATCCTAATAATACCTATTTTATTTGTCTCTCCTGATTTGAGAATCATATTGTGTAATACATGTAAATGAAAGCGCTTTGCTATTACAGTGCTAATCATTGTAAGTCATTACTATTATTTAAAGCTATGGAAGCAGCATACAGATACCCTCACATTTATATGACACTTTACATTAGTTTGATTCTCAGCACAACTCAGTTGAGGTAGATGGGGTGGTATTTGCTGTTTCCTTGAACAGATAAGACTAATATCCAGAAGGGCTAGGTGACTTTCCTAAGGTCATACAGTTACTGGTAAGGAGCTGGAACTAATTTTCAATTTTTTTTTATACTCAAGAACTGACTGAACAGACCCTGCTCAGGTTTTATTTAGGGGTTGTATAATCTGTTGCATAGGAAGCTCCTACTTAAAGAATAGCCGTAGCATATGTTTACCTTTTCTAAAACCTATATGTATTCCTACCATTTTGACACTTTTATACTTTATTCACATTATTGAAAATGGAACCTCTTTCCTCTCTTTTTCTTTACATATTCATTTATAATCAGTACCTTTCCTGAAGCAACTCTTGCTCTTTATATTTTGTTAGTATATTACAACTTTTTTGGTTTCTCTTAGTTCGGACAAAAACAAAGGTTCTACCTCTTGTCTGAATTGATTTGGATGAAAATATTTGTAAAGAGAGGCCCTTATACCGTTATCTGTTTTATAATGAGAATATCATTTCAAATACTTTTTTTTTTCTTCTAAATTTTGTTTAGGACAAAGTAGATGCTGGCTTGCCTACAGCAATTGTAAGTATACTTAAATAATTCTTTAAAGGTAATAAATTTTCTTTTTGATTGAGTTTTCTTAGATTTCTTTTAATGTTTAAAGTTAATACATAAATTATTGTGATAATAAATTTATAAGTAATTTATTGGCAGTAATCAGGTTTAAAATTTATCTATGTTGAATGTTCTCTTTCTAGTGTATTGTTACTTTCAGGTTTTTGTTTGAAAATCACATAATTTAATAATGATTAGCATTTTCCAGGTTTATTTGTATGTGGTTATACCCTGCCGAAGTAAATTTGCTCCTTCTGTGACTTGGCCTCATTTTGGTCATAGGGAGTGGAAAACAGTATTTGGTAGAATTACTTTGTGGTATAGAGTACATTTAACAGCTCTGAACTCTGTTGCTGAGCCTGCCAAGTAAATCTGTGGAGTGATTATAGAGAACTGGGGCAGATTGAAAGCACACTAGTGCCCTCTTTTTCTGACTACTTCCAGCTGTCTCCTGTAGCTTTCTTATTAGCTGGTTAATTGGTGAGGAAGTCAGCTGAATATTAAACATTTTTAGTGCCTTTTGGCTCCTGTGATTAAACTAGAAGAGATCTTTCTAATCCTTTCTCTACACCTCATAGAAGATTCTTGATTGGGTACCTTAAGTACTTCTTACTTTGTTTGGACCTCTGAACTAAAAAAAAAAAAAAAAAATGCTTTAGAAGAAGTTAAGTGTCATGTTTTTGCCTATAATGTTGAACATATGATATTTTGATATTGTTACCCTTAGAGTAAATTTAGAAGCATTCCCAGAAATAAAATGTCCTGAGTTTCATTTCCTGTTTTGCCTCCTAGATGAATTTGTCCTTATTTGTAATACTTGGTATGTCATCTGATGCCTGGGGGAAGGAAGACGAGCAAATTCAATTCTGTTTATTTCAAGATCCTTGATATAGTATCTTAAAATATAATCTCCCCTTTTGTTCTCAGGCAGTATCCAGTCTGATAGCAGTGGGTACATCTCATGGATTGGCTTTAATATTTGGTAAATTTTCTAAGTGTTTTCTTTATTTTAAATAATAAGTATTCTTTTGGGTTTTATAAGGTCTTTTAATCATAGTTTATATAGTGAACTTTATTTACTTGGAAAAGACAGGGAAACTTGAAAAGTAGCAGTCAGTATTTTTATAGTTAAAAATTACTTGACTCAGTTTCATTTTTTTACTTGTTGCAAGTTTATTTTCTTTATGAATTTATAAGCTGTCATATCTGTTGACTCTCTGCAGACCTAGACAAAAAGAATATGAAGTTGACAACCTTCGGTTGTTATGTTGTCTGCTTCCAGTTGGTGGTTGTGGTGGTGGGGCGTGATTTTTGATTCTGAATCCTAACTGAGTACTAGGTATTCTAGAAGATCTTCAGAAAAGAGATTCCCAGGCATTCTTAGTGATTTTCAGTAACTCTCACTGCCAACAAATTCTTTTTCATTTCCATTTAAATCCCTCTAAACTGAAAAATTTTTAGACCATAATCATATTTTCTTGGTTGAGAAGAGAACTTAACTAGTTTTATTTGTATGATAGAGATTGGTTTTAAGTATTTTCTCTTTTTAAATCTGAGACAAAATAATCCTAGTTTCATTAATCTTTCTTTGGTTTTTAAATATGGTACCATGAGCAGAGCATTTTGTTCTTTTTTCTTTTTTTAATTTAAAAACTATTAAATAATATTTTCCTGTCGTTTTTAGTGGTCTCCTCTGGATCTTAAGTTTTTTTTTTCATCTCTCTTAAATGGAATTCCTCATGACACTGTATTTCATTTAGGAATCTACAGGATATTGTATAAGGATCACCTGGGAATACTTTATAGCAGAACCACAATTTGATCTCTGTGGGCCTTACATCTTTATTTACCATATTAGTTATTTTCCCTTGCTTTTGAACAATATGACTTCCTATTTATAAAATTTTCTATTATGCTAAAAGCCTTATTATGTGATTTTTTGCACCTGTCTTTTCCAAGGGGATTTATTAAATGAAAGTTTTGTTTGGGGATGAGAAGAACAAAAACAAAAATATAATTCTCTTGAGCAAACTATAGAATTGATTTTAATAATTTTTTCTCAGTTCATAATTGATATGTGTTCATAATAGAAAATTTAGAAAACATTGATGAGCAAAGGGTTGAAGATATGAAACACCAAATTCTCCCATGCAGGAATAGTTCCTAATGTTTCTGTGTAGCCTTCTGATTGTTTTTTTTGTCTGTGTTTGTGTATGTGTTTGTATACATACGCCAAAATGGGATCACGTAATTGGTAATCTGATTGTTCATTATAAGGAACATCTTTCCGTGTGATTATATATTTGTCTGTAACATTTTTAATGGCTACATACTATTCTTTTCAATGGTTTCACCATAATTTACTAACCATTTACTATGATAAGACATTTAGATTGTTTCTAGACAAACAATATAATGATGAACAACTTTGTTACTACATTTTTGTGCACATGATTACTTAGGACAAATTGCTAAAAGTGGAATTGCCAGGGTCAGGGTGTGAACATTTTAAACTTCTGATACATATTGCCTAATTGTCTTCTAGAAAGTTTTACCAGCTTGCTCTCCTGTCATGTATAGGAATGCTTGTTTTCCTATGGGGGCACACTTAGTATTGGATTGATAGAATTTGAGGAAAGGATCTTAAAAGACCTTTTAGTTCAGTTCCCTTATTTTACATGTGGAGTGGTTAAGAACCAGAGAAGCTAAGTGACATGCACAGAGCCAAGGTTAGAATAGGAAATATGGACTCCTGGGTCAGTGATTTTCACAATTCTGAGCAATTCTCCTGTCTTGAGAGAAAAGGAGGCAAATTCCAAGATATATGAAGAGTATGATATATTCCAAAATATAAGAACTAAGGTGAATGAGGATAGAATATAATGCATACATTTATCTGTGAGCAGAATACATGCTGAGTTTTTGTTCCTACTTACCATTTTTCACTTTTCTTCAACTCTAACATTCCCTCCTTACCATGAGGTTGTAAGAATATGTACCTACCTATAATCAAACTCATGTAGAACTCACTGCAACAAATTAAAATGAACATACTTAAAATAAAAACTAACAGAATAAGAGTATATTATCTTTTGCTTGTCTCCTTAATTTCCTTGGGCCAGCTTCCTAATTTGCTTTAGATCCCAGCAGATTTCTTGTAGATATGATGAAATAGTAAGCTTTCATTATAGTTTTATGGAAAAGAAAGTATGCCAAAATGAACATTTTGAGAAAGAATCTTAATATTCTGGTTATATTATGGTTTTAATCACGCAGTTAATAAATTTTACTCATTTTTGTAGGATTCAGATATTTGGACAGTGAATTTTAACAAATGGATTAAAATTTGCTTGAGAGCCAGGAACAAATGGCAGAGTAATACTACTACGAAGTGTCTAGATTAGATATCTGAGTTAAATCTGATCTTTTTAAATCATCTTCATTGATCATTGGAAAAAGTGTAGAAGGTAGAACTGTTCTTGTTTAAGATTCTCTTTTGGAATAGAGGCCTCGGTCACTAAAATAGTAACCATTATAAACTCCATAAAGGTTGATGTATGTTGCCTATTTTTGGAACTATAGATATGTGGCATTTATTGTGTATCTTCGTTATTACCTATATACAAGGTCCCCAAAAATTCACATCTTAAGATGTTTTCCTATTCCAAAGCCCTTAGTTTTCCATTTTTCAGGTTGTCAGCATAATGTTTTTTTTTTTTTCTATCAAACTTAATGGACTTGGATTTACCTAGTGTGTTGTAATTTGAATGTTATGCCTTTCCACTTTTCCCATATTGGTACCTGAATGTAGTCATAAATGCTGGAGACATTACTTAATCACATTTAGTATCATTCATACAGATAAAGTTGGACACTTAAACTCTTGAAATTTTACCTGTCTTTTCTTTGAACTTTTGAACTGATTTCTTGCTTTTCTCTCTTTTAATCTTCTCCATGGATTCAAAGGAAAAGGTATAGTAATTTTGGTTTGCATGAGTGACTTTTTCTTTTGACTTTTTTAATATTGAAAGAGAATGCTATTAATTAGTGTTCTCTTACGAAATGCTTATTGAAGAAAACCAGCTAATTGAAAGATTGGTTAAAGCAAGGAATTGTTAAAAATTATAAATTTATGCATACCTTTACTATTTTAACTGAAAATATGTAAATATTCATTTTCCTCTCAATCTTTTGATATAGTCGAAAGCCTTTACTTTGAGTTTGTATCTGCCACTTAGAGGTCTGCGGCATCTTTTTTAGTATTAACTGTATCAATAATGGGTCATGTAAAATTTGCACTTTTAATTTTTAAAAAAAGGGATAAAAGCTTAGGCACCTGTGAATTAATCAAAGAGTGCAAAATACTAGATTTTCAAAAAACTTTTCTTCAGTCTTCCACACTTATCATGTCCATACCTGATTTCGTGATAGTTTTTTAAAGCAATTTATCTTTAATAAGTTTTTCTAAAGCATTCATTTAGTTTTCATAGAAACAACAGCCTTTTCTTCTCTACTCTATTGTTCATTAGGTTTTTAAAGTACAACAATGTTCAGTGGCACAAACAGGTTTGGGAACAAACACAAACAACTCTTCGTAAGTGTCAGCATTCTAGAGAATAGCCAATTAGCCTTGGGGATTCATTGTGACCTGGGCTTCAATCAGTAAGCTTTATAGAGGGGATGAGAACTTTAATTCTGTGTGTTGGTTAGATGGGGGTCAGGTATAAGTGTTTCTACTGTTTTATGATCATTAATGATAATGTTTCTTAATATCTCTTTGCTTCTCCTTTGGTCTTGGAGAATATTTTAATATGCTCAAAGGGAAAGAAAAGAGTAATATTGAAGAATGGTGAATACTGGCAATAAAAATAGAGCTCTAAACACAATTAAATTTGATTCCTTCTAGGATCTAGGTATTTCCTACTTTGATGGTCTTTTAAGAACTAGTTAAATTAGGGATGAAGAAATAGAAGGTTAAGTTAATTTTAGTATATGGAGAAAAGAAATTCTTGAAGTGTAGTCAAATTAAAATTTTATAGCTGTTTAGACTATGCACTATTTGTGACTTTCTTTGCTATTCAGCAGATTACTCTTAAGCCTGGAATATACTGGAATGCTACCTTAAGCAAAGAATTCTTTGAAGGGTATACTAATAAAAGAAATAGGTATAATTTATTGCAGTGTCAGATAGATATGCTTTTTGTGGTATCTGCACTTCAAGTTCTCTTAATTGATAAGCTACATTCTTACCATTTTGTAGTTTTCAAATTTTTGTAGGCATTTTCTTATTTAAGCCATATGCCAATTCTGTGAAGTTTATAGAAAAAATGATAGTCTCATTTCTTATTTCCTGCTCAGAGACATTTGCTTCATAAGGGCCTACTCTAATTTTTTTTTTAAACTAAGTCAGCAATGCCAACCAAATGTGATGTGTGTGACTTTTTAAATGAAATGGGATGTACTGCCGTACTACTAATTTAATCTCTTTTTTCCAACAATAAAGAAAGGTGACTTTAGAGAGTAGGAGGAGAATAGAATTTTTCCTTTTAAATTAATGAGATCAAGAGCCCCCTCTGGAGGAGGAGAATGTAGAGAGTGCTCTGATTTTCACCTTTCTTGTTTCTTCTGTCCATGTCTTTTTTTTTCCCATATAACTACAGAATTTAAGTGTTTGGAAGAGGTTTTATCTTTATTTTTGTCAAGTACCTTTCTCCGGATTTATAGAGAATTATCTAGACTACAGGATGTTTGGTTACTCTAGCAAAGAAACCTCTCCAACCAAACTCTGCTTTCTTTTTCCTACAGAAATCTATCTTTCCTGAATTTAGTCTAAATTTTGTAATAGTACGTTTGTTAATATGGCACCATAAAAATAAATCTATAAAGACAGCAATGAGAATTGATAAATATCTTTTGGAGCTTAAATAGATTATATTTTATACACTATGCATCATCACCTCATAGCTATGCTAGCTTATAAAGAGATATTATAAAAACAATGAATACATTGTAAAAATCAAAAAAAAAGTTAAGAGTATTTTCATTAACCCTGTCCTGTGGCATGTTAATTTAATACATGTTTCAGAAATGACTAAAGTTGATAATTTGGTTCCTTGTCTTAGCTAGTTTTTAGTACATGCCATAGTCAGAAAAGCAGAGTCATGTTTGGGTTTTTATTTGAGAAGTTAGATATGTCTTTTTCCTTCCCTCTTTTCTTCTCTATTTCTTCTTTCTTTCTTTTTCTTTTTTTCTTTTTTCTATTATTTATTTATTTATCTTTTAGGCAAGGCAACCCTTGGTTGATCTCACAGATTGCAAGGACCTTGTCAGTTTACAGTCCCTTATTTTTTTATTTTTTATTCCTACAGCACCTGGTCTTCTTAGGTGGTTTCCCATCCAAGTACTGACCAGGCCTGACCCTGCTTAGCTTCCGAGATCAGACAATAAGACGGGATTGGGCTTGTTCAGGGTGGCATGGCCGTAGCCTTCTTTCTTAATGGTACCCTTATTCTCTGTTTTTATCATAATCCTTAATTCTTCTATTCTTACTTTTCCTGAGTTATGAGAATACTTAGTCTAATTTAAGGTATGAACTTCGTTAAATCAGAAAGCAGTAGTGATTGTCTCTAAGTATTGGTGGATCAGAACTGTATAAAGTTTGGATCTCAAAACAGGAATTACAGAGAGTCACAGCTGGATGCTATTCAGACACTATTCTGAGCCTGGTATGGAATTTCTGCCTTTGTCCTCTTACTTTCAGCCTAGCCATTGCCTACAGGCATGCTCCAAAGTAGTGGTATGTGTAGAACACTGTTGCCTAACCATTGTATCTTGACAGTTTGTAAAACAAGGTATATGGGTAATCAGCTAACTACATAAGACATCCCTGACAAAATAAGGATCATGGGAAACACCATTTTTTGCAGGCAGTTTCAGTAAAGCAAAATAAAATGTGTCTTATTTAGAGTCAGGAATATAGAATAAAGGAAATTTTAATAATTTGAATTAAACGGGGAGAGGGAGGAAAATATGTAAATGAGGAAAAGGTAAGGAAAAAATCTAATAATGCTAGATATGAATAAGGACAATGACTTTTAAATACATTAGACCTTGTTTGTTTATGAATTTTATTCCTTTTTGGATGTTTATTTTGATAGGCTAAAATCTGAAATGATTTCAGTAAATTCTGAGTGTTTTCTGTGTGCCAGATAGCATACAGCCATCAATTGTGTCAGAATTCCTTGGGGAGTTGAAGATTACCGTTTGAACCAGCTTATGAACACAAAAATATTCTTTTGGTGTTCACTTTGGATGGGCAAAAGGACTTACATAATATTATTCCCTAGACCTGAGAGTAAATGTTTTTGGGCTTGTTCTGACAACCAGATTTACCCTTATAGAAGGAAGATTTGCAGATGTGGGAGCTCTTCAGATGATTGTCAGATACCTCTGAGTGCAGGGTATTCTGGGAGTTTAATTCACTTATGACCTTCAGCCTTAGAGACGTCTTAGTTTAATAGTAAAAGTAAGACATTCTTACCTCCAAAAAGTAGCAATTCAATAGTGTTAAAAAAAAATTGAACTGAGTAAATTTTAAAGATCTTATTGGCTTTATTCAGTGATTCATGAACCAGGCATCATCCCATTAGCAGATAGAAAGAAGTGCCAAGAAGCTATACAAAATGAAAGACTTTTACAGGCAGAAAGTAATGGGACAAGGAAGTTAACACAAGAAAGAAAAAAAAGCGAATTAGTTGTGGCAAGGTGACCTTCCTTTAGGGGAAGACAGGGGTCTGTCAGACAGATGACCTAACTGCTACTGACTAGGCAATTCCCGATTGATTGGTTTAAGATTCTGTTCCTGGGAGAGGCCAAAACTGTAATTATGTTAAGTTTTAAGTCTCAGTGTGGAAATGTGGGGTTTAGCAAAAGTGACTGCATTTTGGGCCTATTGTCTCATTTTTAACAATAGTTTAAGGGAGGCACGAACAATTGCTGAGCAAATTGAGAGAAATCCAGATTGTGCAATTACGGCAAGTTTATTTATTTTTCCCCCTAAACAGTTAAATTTTGTAGGCATGCCTTCTTACATTTAAATTTTTTATTTCATTGTTTTCAAGTAGATACAATAATGAATCCTATACAAAATAAGCATTGCCTAGGAAAGCCCTAGAGGAATTTCTTTTAATTATTAGATAATAAAGTTTAATATATATTTGGATGCCTCATGGAGAAATCAGAGGTGATTAAGACAAGGTCCTTGCCCTTAAATAACTTAATCTAGTAGAGATTTGAATTATTTGCTTTTAGTATATTAGATGTTGATGCTTGAAATAATTTTCTTAGTTTAAATGTTTACTCTGTAATTTTATTTGTACTGTTAATTTGCCTAGTAAACCTTTTCTTTATGGATAATATAAATGTAAACTTCAGCCAAATTCTAAATTAATAAATTTTGATTTTTGAAGTTTTAAAGCTACTTTAAAAGATGGTATTTCCTGTAACTTTGCATCCTGAAAATAGCAAGGAATACAATTCTAAAATGAGAGAGATGAAAGATAGTTTGTTCAAGGAGATACAGATTTCTTATGGATTTTTAAATTTATTAGCAAATTTTTTGTTATGCATCCTCAAAGATAGTTTTTTCCTGTATTCTTAGTGTCTAGTTCAATGTCCAGCCTCTAGTAGGTGCTTAATGCATATATTTTAAAATAAGTGTAACTTATATTAACCAATGTTACCCCAATAAACTTAATTTAAAATAATTTAAAAAATAAAAAAAATATATAAAATAGTGTAACTTCATTATTTGATTCTTTTGATTCTTGTTTCCTTCCAAGTTTTTTATAACAAGCCTATACTAAACATATATTTATTAACGCCTTCCATTTTTTTAATTTGATTTTATAAATTACTTTTTTAGATCAGAATCAAGCTTTGCGACTCTGTCTGGGTAGCACTAGTGTTGGAGGTCAGTATGGAGCCATCTCTGCTCTCAGTATTAACAATGACTGCTCAAGACTTCTCTGTGGCTTTGCTAAAGGACAGGTAAATATGAACTTTATTTTATCCATAAGACAATGTTAAAATCAATTAAAAGAAAAACTAATATCTCTAGATCAATACCTTGAAGACCAAAATATGTGTTATGAAGCAACATATCTGTAGAGCTAACCAGAGATCGCTCAGTCTGACTTTTGCTCAAAATTTTTGATAATTGTTATTGACTGAGCCAGAGTATGTGATTTTTTTTTTTAAACTGAGGTATAATTCTCATATAACATGTTAGTTTCAGGTATACAGCATGTTTCAGGTATACAATATTTGTATATACTATGAAATATCACCATAATGTCTATTTACTATCCATCACCATACGAAGTTACTGTTTTTGTTCTTGTGATGAAAACCTAAAATTTACTCTCAGCAACTTTTAAATATGCAATACAATATTATTGACTATAGTCACTATGCTGTACATTATATCCCCATTACTTATTTTATATCTAGAAATTTGTACCTCTTGACCTCCTTCATCCATTTCACCCAAGTCCCCTCCCCTTGGCCACCACCAATCTGTTCTCTGTGTCTGTGAGTTTTGTCTGTTCATTTGTTTTGTTTTTTAGGTTACATATACAAGTGACATCATATGGTATTAGTTTTTATCTGACTTGTTTCACTTAGTACAGTACCCTTTAGGTCCATTCATGTTGCAAATGGCAAGATTTCCTTCTTTTTTTAAGGCTGAATCATGTGCATGTGTGTGTGTGTGTCTCTCTCACATCTTTATTCATCCATCGATGGACACTTATGCTGTTTCCATATTTTAGCTATTTTAAATAATACTACAATAAACACGGGGGTGCAGACATCTTTTTGAGTTAGGTTTTAATTTTGGGGGGTTAAATTCCCAGAAGTGGAATTGCTGGATCATATGATGGTTCTTTTTTTAATTTTTTGAGGAACCTTTATACTGTTTATATTTTTACCATAGTGGCTGCACCAATTTATGTTCCTACCAACAGTGCACAAGGATTCTGCTTCTCCACATTTGCCAGCACTTGTTATTTCTTGTCTTTTGATCATAGCTATTCTAACATGTGTGAGGTGGTATCTTATTGTGGTTTTGATTTACATTTTCTTGATGATTAGTGACATTGAGCATCTTTTCTTGTACCCATTGGCCATCTGTATGTCTTTGGAAAATGGCTATTTAGATCCCTTGCTTTTTTAAATCTATTTTTTTTCTCTTGAGTTGTTTGAGTTCTATATATATTTTGGGTGGTAACCCCTTATGAGTTATATGATTTGTACATATTTTCTTACATTCAGTATGTTGCCTTTTCATTTTGTTGATGGCTTCCTCAGTGTGAAGAAGTTTTTTAGTTTGATGTCCTACTTGTTTATCTTTGCTTTTGGAGTCATATCCAAGTATTTATTGCCAAGACAGATGTCATCTATGTTTTCTTCTAAGAGTCTTATGATTTCAGTCTTAAATTTAGGTCTAATCCATTTTGAGTTAATTTTTTTGTATAGTGTAAAATAGTGGTCCAGTTTTTTTTTTTTTGCCTATAACTGTTCAGTTTTCCCAACACCATTTTTGAAGAGACTATTCTTTCCCCATTGTGCATTCTTGCTTCCCTTGTTGCAAATTAATATGTATGGTTTTATTTCTGGGGTCTCTATTCTGTTCCACTGATTTATGCATCTGTTTTTATGCAAATACATATAGTTTTGGTTGCTATAACTTTGTGATATAGTTCTAAATCAAGGAGTATGAAGTCTCCAGCTTTGTTCTTCTTTCTCAAGATTGCTTTGGCTATTCAGGTCTTTTATGGTTCCATACAAATTTCACCTCCTTGGTTAAATTTAATCCTAGATATTTTATTATTTTTGATGTAATTGTAAGTGGGATTGTTTCCTTAATTTGTCTTTCTGATAGTTCATTGTTAGTGTATTTCTCCTTTGATTTCTTCATTGACCAATTGGTTATTCAGTAGCATATTATTTAATCTCCACATATTTGTGATTTTTTCAGTTTTTTGATTTCTAGTTTTATACCATTATGGTCAGAATAGATGCTTGATATGATTTTAGTCATCTTACATTTATTGAGACTTGTTTTGTGGCCTAACATATGATTTATCGTGGAGAATGTTCTGTGTACACTTGAGAAGAATGTGCATCCTGCTGCTTTTGGATGGAATGTTCTCTATATATCTGTTAAGTACATTTGATCTAAGTGTCATTTAAGGCCCATGTTTTCTTATTGATTTTCTGTCTCATGATCTATCTATTGATGTAAGTTGGGTGTTGTATTAAAGTCCCCTATGATTATTGTAGTGTTGTCAGTTTCTCCCTTTAGGTCTGTTAATTTTTACTTTACATGTTTTGGTGCTTCTGTGTTGAGTTCTTAAATATTTATAATTGTCTATCTTCTTGTTGGATTGACCCCTTTATCATTGTGTAACACCCATCTTTGTCTTCTATTACAGACTTTGTTTTAAAGTATTTTGTCTGATAGAAGTAGAGCTACTCCAGCTTTCTTTGGTTTTCATTTGCATGAAACATCTTTTTCTATCCTTTCACTTTCATTCTGTGTATGTCCTTTATAGCTGAACACATCCAGCCACTTCTATGTCTTTTGTTTGGAAAATTTAGTCCACTTACATTTAAAGTAATTATTGGTAGCTATGTACTTATTACCATTTTGTTGATTGTTTTCTGGCTGTTTTGTTGTTCCCTTCTGTTCCTTTTTTCTTGTTCTATTCTGTGTGATTCAATGACTTTATTGTTATGCTTAGATTAGTTTCTCGTTATCTTTTGTGTATCTACTATAGGTTTTTGCTTTTTGTTTACCATAATGTTCACATATAACAACCTATATGTATAACCAGTTGGTTTTAAGTTTATAGCAAGTTTTTAACACATTCTAAAACTCTACATTTTTACTTCCCCTCCCCCATGTTTTATGTTTTTGCTGTCACATTTTACATATTTTTCTTTCATGTATCCTTTTAACTATTTATTGTAGTTATAATTAGTTTTACTGCTTTTGTCTTTTAACCTTCATACTATCTTTATAAGTGATTAATCCAGTATCCTTTATATATTTACCTTTACCTGTGAGATTTTTACTTTCATATATTTTGTTACTAAATTGTGCTCTTTCTTTTCAGCTTAAAGAAGTTCTTTTAAAAAATTTTTAAGACTGTCTTAGTGGTGATGATCTCCTTTAGCTTTTGCTTGCATGAAAATTTAATCTCTCCTTCAATTCTGAATAACTTTGCCGGAAGAGTATTCTTGGTTGGAAGTTTTTTCCTTTCCGCACTTTGAATGTATCATGCCATTGCCTTCTGGCCTGCAAAGTATCTGCTGAAAAATGTGCTCATAGTCTTATGGGGGTTCCCTTGTTCATAACAAGTAGTAGTTCTCTTGTTGCTTCTAACATTCTCTCTTTTGACATTTTAATTATCACGTGTGTTGGTGTGGATCTCTTTGTTCATCTTTTTTGTAACTCTCTAAGATTCTCAGATCTGGATATGTGTTTCCTTCTCTACTTTAGAGAAGTTTGCAGCCATTATGTCTTCAAAAAGTTTTCTGCCCCTTTCTCTTTCTCTTCTCTTTCTGGGACACCCATAATATGAATGTTATTTCACTTGATGTTGCCCTCTAGGTTCCTTAAGCTACCTTCACTTAAAAATTTTTTATTTTTGCTGCTCTGTTTGGGTGAGTTAGTTCCACTGCCCTGTCTTTCAGATCACTGATCCCTTCTCCTACTTCAACAGCAGAACTCCTCTAGTGTATTTTTCAGTCTAGCTGTTGTATTCTTTAGCTCCATGACTTCTCTTTGATACTTCCTTATAGTTTATATATCTTTGTTGAAGTTCTTACTGTGTTCATCCATTCTTCTCCCAAGTTCAGTGAGAGTCTTTATTACCATTGCTTTGAACTTCAATCAGATAAATTACTTATTTCCATTTCATTAAGGTATTTTTTCCTGAAGTTTTATCTTGTTCTTTTGTTTGGAACATACTCCTTTGTTTCTTCATTTTGCTTCATTATCAATGTTTGTTTCTCTGTATTAGGGGAAGCAATCTTGGAGGAGTGGCTTTGTATGGGAGATGAATCTTATTGTACAACTTGCTTAAGCTCTTGGTTGTCTCTCAAACATTTGTGATTGTCTTAGCAGCCTGATTTATTCTTGATAGGGGCCAGTTTTTGAAGGTTTGCCAAGACCTGTCAGTGTTACAAAGGGAGGGATCTCATCAGCATCAGTTTCAGGCTGATTGGAAACCAGATCCTCCAGCAGCAGCTTTAAAGTATGCAAATATATACAGTCCTTTGAGACCTCAATTGTAAGCCATGCTGGCCTCCAGACCAGATGATCTGGAGGCGTCCCCTGGGCAACAGTTGCAAATATTGCAGTTTCAGACAAGTGTATAAGCTCCTTTCTGGCCGGTATAAGAGAGTTGTAGTGATGTTAAAAGAGAGTGCAAAGATGGCATCCCTTGACCTATGTTTGTTCCCTAAGAGCTCCTCCATGGCCTCTGTAAGTGTGGCAAAGCTGAAACCTACTTCTGTATGGACTGCACACTCCTGCTGGCTTTGACAGGGCAGAGGGACAGTACAGGGCTGGAGTGTACGTGCCAGCTTTGGTGAGGCCACTAGAGAGTGCTGGGCTGGGGTACGCCTGCCCATTTTGGTGGGGTTGTGGAAGAGTATAGGGGTGGTGTGTGCCCTCCAGCTGTAGTGGGGCAGTGGAAGTGTGCTGTGACTGTGCATGCATGCTGGCAGGAACAGTCTGGGAGACAGTGCAAAAATGGCACCTGTCAGCACCACTGCTAGCAAAGTAGAAGGGGAGCACAAAAATGGGGCCTAGCAGTGCCTCTCGTTCCCAGAAAGAGTCCAATCAGGCCCCTGTCCTTCTAGCAGACACTTTAAGATTAGCAAATGAATCCCCTTCACATATAGTCTAGGCACTTTTTAAACTTCTGCTTTTGTGCTGGGTGCTTGGGAGAGTGAACTTACATGCGAGCCCTTTAAAGGCACAGTTTCAGTTCCCTAGAGTCCTCTGAGTCTCTTGGACATAAACCTCTTTGGTTTTCAAAGCCAGGTGTTTTGGGGCTCATCTCTCCAGTGCAGGTCCCAAGGATAGGGGTGCCTGATGTGGGGCGCAGATTCCTCACTCCTCAGGGAGAAGTTCTGTATTTGTGAGATCCCTCCTGATTGTGGGTTGCTATGTGAGGGTAGGGTTTTTGGTGAAAGTGCATCTCTGCTTCTCCTAACTCTTGTTGTAGCCCTTTTATTCTTTATGGTGGAGGAGCCGTTCAGCTAGTTTTCAAGTCTTTTTCAGAGGGAATTATTCCATATGTAGCTGTAGATGAGGTGTGCCCGTGGGAGAAGGTAAGTTTAGTATCTTCCTATGCTGTTATCTTGAACCCCAAACCTTCATGTATCTGTATAAGTGACTAGCTTTAATAAACAAACCAAGGTGTTAATACAAAATTTACTTCCTTATAGTAGTATAGATAATTGTTGCCGCTTTTTAAATACACTATATTTTGCTTTGTGTATTCTTATTACTGTGTTCCTGGACATCTATTTTGGTATTTTTTCTTTCTACTTCTGGAACTGTCAATAAGTTATGGTTTTTCTCATCTTTTGAATTATACATCACTAGTTAGTTTGGTAGTAAGCCTTTCCAACAATTTTTATTAGTGCTGAAAAAATGGAATTATTAAAGGAATTTATTTTACCTATCATTATAAAAACAACATTTAAAATCTAAGGGGAAAAGTAGATTGGGCGGGATGGGGGGGTAAATGAAGATGGAATGAAGGCCCTGTGCTTTAATGGACCTGCAGCCTAACTTTATAGTTGTTTTTTGCCTGCAATGTTTATAGACCAGGAATAGATTATTTCAATCAGAAGGCAGGATACTTAAGTCCAAAAAAGGGTAATAAATTTGTTTTCTAAAGCATTTAGTTGTATTATAGATCACTATGTGGGATTTGGCCAGTGGAAAACTTCTAAGATCAATAACAGATGCTCATCCTCCGGGAACAGCAATATTGCACATTAAGGTAATATCTTTGTTTTCTTTTTTTACTAATTTTTTGTTATTATGCCTTCCTATCTGTTTTTAAGTAAATTTCTTTACAAACAAAATCCTTGAAAATGAACTGTCTTTAATTTGACGAGCCCGACAGCATGTTTTCCCAAGTGGTTTTTTCCCGTTTCCCAGAGATGGGCTAATGTGGTATCATTCAGCTGCAAGTCGTATCGAAGTCTAATAGGCACAGTGGCAAAAATAGTAACTGACATTATCCTAGATGCGAGGCTGGCAGCAAAGACGGCGGGCATACCCAGATGAAACTTGTGTGAAGATTTTAAAAGTTTTGGTGTTTTTGTTTTTGTTTTACCTTTTGTTTAGTCTACCAAGATTTTATTGCTGAGGTGGTGTGCTCAGTCATACTTTGTCGGAAATTACCTGAGGTTCAAGGCACCAATTATGAAAGAACCAAGGTTTGCATTATGTTTAGAAATGAATCTGTTGATTTATTTTCTTTCAGGCTTCCAAAGGAAAAACATTAAGATTTGAATTTTGGCTTTCTCCTTACAGGCCTGAAAAAAATAAACCAACTTAGATAACAGATTTTATTTATAAATACAATGTGAACCTTGGTTTTTGTATGCTGTCAAGCCCATGTTTAGAAGCATAAAATGTAAAGGACTATAACTAGGGAAGTCTAAAATTAGATTTTCTAGATTTTAATCATGAACACATTTGGTTGCTTAGCCATGCAGACCTCTCTTACCCATACATATGCTTTTTAACGTTTGCAAGCATCTGGAGTTTGTGTCTGTATCTCATTTAGTTACATAAAAGTCTTTTGTGACAAAGCAGCATTGAAGCATTTAGCAACAATGAAAATAACCTAGACAAGTAAAAGAGAGAATTTCTTCTCTTTCTGAATATCATGGCAGTTTATCTTGACCTCTTTTCATATGGCATGTGCCAACTTCTAATATGTTATTCATGTTTATGTTTTATCTCCATAAATAGATTAAGATCTTTGAAACCAGAATCTCTTTCTTACTTATTTTTGTGTGTTATGCATAAATAGGTGCTCAATAAATGTTTGGCTGAAGGAATAAGTTGTTGCTGGTTTTTATAAAGACCAGTCCATTTGCAGAAAGAAGCATAATCTTTGGGAAACAATAGGAAATAGAAGTAATTAAAGGCAGAAAGGAAAGAGAAGAATGCAGTGGAGGTTAAAAGCCTACTAGCCATCATGTTGCTTGGGAATGGTGATAAAGGAGGTGTGTGCTGACACTGACATTGGAGAAAGGGGTAGCAAGAGATGTATGTGGTTGAATACTTCTGAAGTCTTGGATTGACAACAGCCCCTTACATTTCAGTACTCTTAACTCATGCTCCAAACTTAACCCTACATCCCATCAATAACAGTTTGGGCTTGCATTCTTCATATTTAAATGTACATATACACATATATGTATGTATTTTAAAATTATGTAAATATACTACTGTACTAATATTTAAGTACATTGTAAAATACATAAACAAGAAATAGAAAATAAATAAAAATACATGTCTTGTCATTTTTTCTACGGCCCAGGGTATATGCCTCCCACTTTGGCAACTGCTTGCCTAGGCTTTGAGACCAAAGGTTTGAGACTGGTTAACTGTGCCTGTGCATGGGGTCAAGGAAGAGAATTTTACAGTAGCCTCCTGTACTTTAGCTATCCTTGACTAAGCATAAAGGCATGCCATTTAGGATGGTTCACCAACCGTTGGGGTTAGGGAGACTAGTCACTGTATATGATACAAGTTAAGTTATTCAGTTTTTTAGCTTACTTACATCACATTTACCATAGCCCAAAAGCCCCTTAGGACAGCCTGTCATTGTGAACGTTATTGTTTTGAGTTTTCTAGGGTATGTAATAACACCTGAAGTATATATTTGGCAGAGAAGATCAAGGAGACAGCACATTTTAGGAAGAGTTACATAAAAAGTTAAACTATTTTGAATGTGGTGGATTAACTCTTCAGTTACTAGGAAAACATTCAGACAAGTTTATTCCCCAAAGATACTGAATATCTTTTATTGTGTTTTTATTCTTAAAAACTAGGCAACTGTAAATATACCCAAAGTATCCTGTTTAGTTTAATAGCAAGTTAGAAAAAGTTAATGTAAGAACCCATATAGAGAGCTTTAGGGCTTTTATGAAACATAGTTTGTATCTTTCTTTTATCCTGATGAAAGGTGGTTTTGCTTTCTTAAAGCTGCAGTTTTCTTGAAGGTAATTGAGCCATTGTCATTCAGAATATGGTTTTGTGTGTTTGGAGTAATAAGCTAAATCTAAGTAAGGTGATTTCAAATGCTATTATGTGTTTGATTCAGATTTTTAAAATATTATATATTATTTTCCCTTCGACACCTGCCTGGTTGTTTAAAATCTATAAGAAAGTAAACTCTTTCTCTGTTTAGTTTACAGATGATCCAACTCTTGCAATTTGCAACGACAGTGGAGGCTCTGTTTTTGAATTGACGTTTAAGTAAGAGACTAAATGGACATTTGTTGAGAAATGAAAAGACTAGCTCTGGTTAATGACTTGAAGTTGAACATGAAGAGGTCTGGAAAACTCATGTGATTGAAAATAGGTTATGGTTCTATATTATAATTACCTGAGGAGGTTTATAGAACATACAAAGTTCCAGGTCTGGCCCCCCAGTTCTGTCATAGTAGATCCGAGTTGGGATTCTAAACTCTTACTTCCCCAGGGGATCCACATGCCCTGTGAAGCTTGGGAACCATTATTCTGCAGTATTTCACTAATTTAGGTTTAGGCCCCAGGTCCAGTTGATTATAAAACTGAAATGGCCAGGTGTAAAGAGGTTTTTATTGCCTTGGAACTTCCTATTTACTCTTTAAATAAGAGCAAAGACTGTCTAGATACATAGAAGAACACTTATAAAGCTGAGTTTTAAAAAAAGTAAAACATAAAATCAATGTGTATTATATTTCCATAAGTTTTTTAAAGTAAGGACTATGTTTCTGGTGTTTTTTTTTTTATACCTTCTAACAATGCTGAGCCCAAAGTAATTACTTAAAAAATACTATTTATCCAGCTAATGTTTATTGAGCATCTCCTATGTGTAGGCATTGTTCTAGGTACCAAAGTTGCAGCTGTAAACCGGATAAGGTTGCTGCTCTAATAGAACTTACATTCTAGTTGGGATGGAGGTAGGGAGAGAGACAATAAACCAACACACAAATGAAATGATTTCCATAGTTATGAGTGCTGTGAAGAAAATGAGACAGGTCAGAGTGTTGGAGTGTGCTTGAGAGTAATTTGGGAGGCCTCTCTCAGAAGGTGACATTCGAGTAAAGACCTGAATAATAATGTAGTCAAACAAATGTAGAGATCTAGAAGCAATGTTCTAAGAAGAGGTACATTCAAGCACAAAGGCTTGAGGTGGACACAAACTTGGCTTGTGGAGCAACGGACAGAAGGCAGGTGTGGCCAGAACAACAGTAGTGGGAGAGGGGTGAAGGCTGGAGCCAGATCATAAAGCGCCTTTTAAAACATAGAAAAAGTTTGGATTTTATTTTATGTAGAGAAGCAAGCCATTGGACTGTTTTTAGAAGAATAATAAATCTGACCTATACATTAAAAAGATCATGCTGATATCATGTGGAGTTTGGATTGTCAGGGGCAAGAGTAGGAGTTAGGAGGCTATTGTAGTAGTCCAGGCTAGAGATGATAGTGCGTTGGATTCTTGCTAAATTGATTCTGAATTCTTTGGTTACATTTTCAGGAGAGTGATGGGAGTGAGAACGTGTGAATCTAGATGCCTATTCAGTGGTTCCAAGGGTGAAGTGTGCTGTATTGAGCCTCTCCATTCCAAGCCTGACTTGAAAGATCATCCCATCACACAGTTTTCCTTATTGGCCATGGCATCCCTAACCAAGGTAAGTGTATTTAGAGAATAAAACTCAGACTTGTAAAGGCTTTGGATACCAAAAAAATGGAAAATTACGGGATAAATATTAAAAATATGTTTTTCTCCTGAAGATACTGGTCATTGGATTGAAACCATCCTTGAAAGTATGGATGACTTTTCCTTATGGACGGGTGAGTAAGCCTTTTCATCTTATTGGCAAAAGGACCACGTCAGAAGATTGGGGAAAATGACTTATAAGTGGCAAATTCTGTGAGATTGTCAGAAAACTAGGTAGCATGGAAGTCAGTGCTCCAAAGATCATTGTCTGGACTTACCTTAATGTATAAGCTGGTGATCAAAGCAGTGTTCTGGGGATCGTGAGATCTGTACTTTCCTGTCTTTATTACTTTAAATTTTTCTTCTATAAACAGTTTCTGCTTGGATACTGAACACCCTACCATAATATCTAGCATAAATTGCTACTATATACTCTTTCTTTGGCTTCTACCTCTGGTATTTTACTTTAGAGGTGGTGCTTCCTAGAATGTATTTATGCACACTGCATTTTCTCTCTTCTTTCCTGCTCAGTTGTTTTCAGAGAGTTGTGGTCTTCCAGTGTATATGTGAGAAGAAGTATCGATGGGATGGGATGGAGAATGATTGTGCAGAACTAAGATTAGCAGCCCCTCTACCGAGGGAGATCGCTCCTCTTCTGTTTCCTTATTGGTACTCTGTATCTCTGGGACCCACAGGAAGCCTGGCAAAGCTGGTTTAGATTGCCATTAATGTTTCTTCTTTGGCTAATTGAGGTTTATCACCGTGGTATGTGACTGCACCTTTTTTTTTTTATTATTGGTATTTTCCCAACATTTTATTATGAACATTTTCAGACAAATAGAGAAGGTGAAAAAAAATTTACATTAAACATTTGTATACCTACCATCTAAATTCTGCCATTAACATTTCTTTCTTTATTATGTATATGTCTACCTCTCTATTGACCCATCATGTTTTTTTTTTTTCTGTGTGTGTGAATTTTCCAAGTAAATTGCAGAAATCAATACTCTTTTCCCTAAATGTTCAGCATGCATATGATTAGCTAGAGTTCAGTAGTTTTTTAAGATTTTTCTTTGGTGTAAAATTAACACACAATGAAATGCACAGATCTTGAGTGTACATTTGAGGAACTTTTGTGACCCAAACTTCTCTCAGAATGTAGGACATTACCATTAACCCAGAAAGTTCCCTCTTGATACTACCCAGCCAGTGTCTGCTTCATAGACCTTTTTTTTTCTTTTCCCCCTCTTTAATTCCTCCCTGCCCCCCCTACACACACACTTCCACCTCTGTTGCTTCATAGACCTTTTAATGAGAAATTGGGAGAAGTCTTGTCAGGTAACACTATTCAGATGCTGTTTTTAATCAGTTTTATCTTCATACTTCTGTCTGTTAACTTAATGACTTTTATTTTCGTGGACTTCTCCTACCTCAGATGGATCCTTCCAGTGTTCCGCTGCTGGCCTGGCACTTTGTGGCTGTGCATAATTATGTGAATCCCATGCTTGCTTTCTGCAGAGGAGATGTTGTTCATTTTCTTTTGGTAAGTCCTAATATGCCAGATCTGTTAAAAGTCCTTTATCATAATATTTTTTTTTTCATTCACCAGTAATTTAATATTGTGTCAAAGAAATATGCTATCATAATTCTTTGGGGAGAGAGTGACCTATTTAATTTTTCTTTAAGATTTTAATGGCTAACATGGAAAACAACTGATAACCCTCTACTCCATGCCTTTTCGTGGTATATTTCTCAGTTTCCTCTTCTTTGATTAACACATTATGAATGGTGTATGTGTATGTTTAAATATATGAATGTACATATGTGTATATTAATGGCTTACCTATCTACATGTAGTGTATTTATTAGACAGCAAATATCAAATATGTACCGTGTTCTCTGCACTGTGATGGACACAAGAAGCAAGTGAAGGAAGTATAAACATAATTTTTCCTTTCATGTAGCTAACAATATTGTTTGAAAGGCAAAATCAATATGCTCATTACTACTAGGGAGAACAGTTTAAGGATTCAACTATGTGATGAGAATTAAAAGTTGATTAAATTCAGGCTATGAAGAAATTCGTATAGACTAGAGAAGCCATGGAGGACTATGAAGCATATATGGCAAATACTACAGGAGGGGTGGATATGCCTATTGGGGGAAATAAGTGAACTGAAGTTATAGAATAAGGATGTGCCTGTGTAATCTCTTCTTGGGTTTCCTATCTCAATTAAGCAACTGCCCCACTGTCTACTTAGTTTCTCCAGCCAGAACTCGAGGAGTCGCCTTTCAGTTGTCCTTTCATTTCTGCTCCATCACCACATCCTGTTGACTCTGTCTCCAGAATCTCCTGAATTTACTCTCTTTTTGTGTCTCCTAGTACTGCTCCCCTAGCTGAAACCACTGACATTTCCAGCCTAGACATTGGGGTAGCGTCCTAACTATGTCTCTGGCTTTGGTGTCTTTACGTATGTTGTCACCTCCTGGCTCATGATTAATGCTGCTTTCCTGATCTCCTGAACTAAGTTAGTGTTTCTTGCTATGTACACCTATAAAACTTTTTCCTTTGATAATATTCAGCACTTTTTAAATAACTTGTTTAATATTTTTTTCCTCACTAGACAGAAAGCTCCATAAGTCTAAAGACCAACTCAACTGCTATATTTCAACTACTAGGACAGTGCCTATATGCAGGAGATTTTTAATAAATGTTTAATAAAACAGGGAGAAACCTATTATGGAAAATAAAGTTGAATATATGACATGGATCTAGATTAGGGGTTGACAGACTATGGCCTGTCATTTAAATCTGGCTGTCTGCTTGTTTTTGTAATAATGTTTTATTGGGACACAGTCATCCCCATGCAGTTATGTATTATTTATGGTTGCTTTTGTACTACTACAGTGGCAGAGTTGAGTAGTTGTGACAGAGACTGCATTGTCTGTGGAACCTAAAATATTTTCAGTGTGGGCTTTTTTTTACAGAAGAAGTTTGCTGACCTCTGATCTAGATTATGTATAATTGGCCTAAGTTGGTGATGGGGAGCCATCACAGGTTTTTAGGTAATTAAAGTACTATTTTAGGAAAGATCAGTGTAGAAATAGCAAAAAGAATAGATTATAGGAAATAAGAGAGAAATAGAAGGTTTGGCTCTTGTAATAAAGCAGGTGTGAGGTCTTTAGACAAGGATGGTTGGTTATAGTGAGAGTTAGGGATGATATTTTGAAGGGGAGACAGAGCTTCTCATATTATTGGATCTGGGGACTGAAGGACATGAATGAAACATTGTAGTTTTGACTTTGCATTTTAGAAGCATGAAATATTCAGAGGGTTAAGGTTAGGGAAGGTTTAAATATGCTGAGTTAGAAGAGAAGGTGGGTTCTCTCAACTGTTGTATTGGGGAATGTCCTCTGGGTGGATGGCAGTCCAGTCTGGAGTGCAAATGAGAATTTTAGGATAGAGAAGGTAATTGAAGCTGCAAAAATCAAAAGCTAGAGTTTATACAATCTTGGTGGTCACTCATGCAAGGGAAAGGAGAAAAAAAAAGGCAACAGTAAAGGAGATTCCTGTAAAGGCAGGAGAGGTAAGAGAGGAAATAGGACAGGATGTCGTCATGCAGAGGACACAGGAGAGGTTTGAGGGCATTACCAATTCCAGATATACCAATATCAGGGAAAGATCAAGGAAGACGAAGACAAAGAACAAGAGCACTGCATGTGCAAGAATTAGAAACTTCAGAGAACAAAATATCAGTGGAATTGAGGTAGAGCTAGATTGTAGAGCCTTGTAAAAGTAATGGGCATCCAGAAGCGAAAACTCACAATCTTGGTTTAGTGTTTGGTTGGAAGAGGAAAGATAATGGTTAAATATCTGTAAGAAGAAAATCAAGGGAAGTTTTTTTTTGTTTTTGTCTTTTATTTGAAGACAGAGAAGTCAGAAACACAGTCAATAGCAAGAGGAAAAGGAGTGATTGAATATACTGTCAAGGGAAGGGTAATACTGAACAGTGGTGGAGGGGGTAGGATTTAGAGTGTGTATGGGTGAAGTAATTTTCTTTAACAAGGACTTCAACAAATCTTAAGAGAATAGCTAATGTTGGCATTGATCTTTTCATTAATTAAACGCTTTCAACATGTGCAAGGTATGGAGCAATTTGATGCTGTCTTGTTTTCATTTTACAAATGAGGAAATGAGAAAGAATAAGTAATTTGCCCTTGGTCACACAACTGTAATAGTGGAACTTAAACCCATGGCTTCAGATCCCATGCTCCTTTTACCAAAGCACCTTTTTGTACAGGGGAAGTGACTCAGTGAAGACGGGAGTACACAAAGGGCCCACATTAAGTGGTCTCGGATGTTTGTTAAGGTATATGGTGAGGTCAGTACTACAAGTGGTGGGACTAGAAAGCAAAGAGGAATTGGGACTTAAAGGGAAAGGAAGATATCTAGAATACTACTATGGGGAGTGTGCAAGAAAACTGAGGATGAATTGAATGTCATGAATTTCAGGTAGGTCAGGTATAAATTATGCTGTGTATTTCTTCTTCAGTGCTCTACCACCTTGGAGCAGAAATAGAGAAAGCAAATTATAGGGATGATTGAAAATTATAGAGTGTATCAATACACATGTGTAAAGAAGATGTTGACACTTGAGGTTCTTTGGGGAAAAGTTAGTTTGAGCTGTAATAGTATTATATATCAGAAAAGTCATTTTTGTCACTGCAGCAGCTATTTATTTTAGTGAACTTTTGTTTGACTTTTGCATACCGTGTCACCAATCCCACTTTATACTTTAACTCTAGCTAAATACAGTCATTGGTGGGATGAAGTTAGGTTGTTCTGAATTTTGACAGAGTGAATATTACATCACAGCATTTGCTAATACTGACAGCTAGACCACTGACCAAATACGCCTTGGATTTTGGTAGAAATCATGGTGTTGTGATGATTTTTGTCATTTGCATAGTAATTAATTATCAAAATTTGGGCTCATCCATACTCTGAATGGAAGTCATTTTCTAGGTGGAGTATTATTAAGTACCTAAGAAAGTCCTTCAGTAGCTGATATTTAGGTTGTTTTTATTTCATCATCAGGTTAAGAGAGATGAATCTGGAGCAATACATGTTACTAAGCAAAAGCACCTGCACCTACACTATGACCTCATCAACTTTACCGTAAGTATTATTCAAAGTAAATATCCCCATTTATTTTGTGTAATTGCTTTCAGTCCATGGTGTAGTCATGCTATCAGGATTGCTGCCATCAACCATGACCTTTAGAATTATATAAAATACGGAGAGAAGTGAAGTCATACTTAGATTGAATACAGCCTGAGTATGGTGTGATGCTATGTTATTTTTGTTGTCTTTTAGCCTTATGTCTTGCTGAACACTGGCAGAATCAGCAAAAGTTTTCTTTAATGTCTTCATTGGCTTACAGGGGAGTTCAGAAGGATTTAGGTGGCTTTCCTCAGGATCATTGCCCAGTTTTCTTTGTAAACACATTTTTGTCTTTCTGAGTTTGTCCTAACTGGTTCAGGATCTTCTGTAACCTATTCTTTTCTTGGGGCTCGAAACTGCAGATTTCTCTCACTGCCATGCATTTCTGTACTGAGCGACTTTTTGGTTAAAAAAAAAAAAGATTATTTGTTTTTGTGTCAATTTTTTTTCAAATAATGTGTTAATTCTGCGATAGTGTAATTATATTTTCTGAGTTTTTATCATTAGTGCTTTTAGCACTAATCAATATCTGATATCCAGTGAAACATTTTGTATATGCATGAATATAGACAACTTAGAGTATAAGATGCCTCATTTTCCCAATAAAAAGTCTTAAAAACAGTTTTTACCCCCAATTTGATTATATACAACTTTTTAGCATTATAGATAAAATAGATCTTTTCTTTATGATACATGATTTATAAATTTATTTGCACTTTACCTTGTAATCTCACATATACACTGTTGATTTTGAAATAATACTTTTTCTAATGCATGTTTCACAAAATAATTTTGTTTTCCACCTCTTCTTTATGTTAAGATATCAATGTCTCTAACATCACCGGAATCCCTTGTTGAATTATCTAATACAGTTTTCTAGAATTCATCATCACTTCTGTTTAAGATGTTTGATATATAGTGTTTTTAAAACTGGCACATAATTCTTTCCCTGAGAAAATTTCCTCACAAGTAGCCATTCCCCTAACAAAAGCACAGTATTTTCGTTTGTCCTGGGGCTTATCTGTGATGTGACCAATAACTTCATTGCTCTGTAAGTTCCCTTTAAAAGGCCTATTTACAACAATGTCAACACTTGCAACTATTAAGGCCTCATCTCAGGAATAATTGCTAAACTGCTAACATTCTCTGTCATCCTCTCTTTTAATCAGTTGATCTTTGAAAACATTCAGAAACTATTATTGACTGAGGCTAATGAATAATGTGTCTTTCCTAAATGATACTTTGTTTTTCAAAGTAAAGTAATTAAGAGAGCACCATATAGGAGCTCTTTGTGATATATTTGAAGATTAAACTCTTTTATGAGAGAGAATTTTTGGGGGGAGACAAACGAAATCAAAACTCTTACAGTAGCCACTATACAGTGATAGAGTGTATCTTCACCATATATCAAAAGAAAATTGATCTGTTTTCAACTTGGTTGTCATTGATATGGCATTATGCAAATAACCTCTGACAACATGCAGTAGATCATATAAATAGACCAACATGAATACCAGCGAGATAAAGTGCAGGGGAAGCATTTTATTCTATCTAATTTAGAATTCTAATTGAGCAGATTTTAAAACTTTATTTTTCAGGATGGATTGAAATTCAAAACAATATATTTTGAAAATAAATCTCATATATAACCTGAGAAATGTATCAAAATAGCATCCTTCAGAAGATTTTTATCATTATTATTTAATTATTACTTTTAAAATTATAACAGTACTTATTAAAGAAAATGCAGACAATATAGAGAAATAAAGCAAAGAACTCCCCCAATAATTTTTAGAGAGGTTTTGAAGGAAATATACATTTTAAATTGCTTCTATTTTAAAATATATATTATTTAAATGCTAATAATTACCCTTTAGCCACCTAGGTTTATGAGATTTAATTTGCCCTTTTGTTTTATTAATGTCATTAATAACTAGAAATGCAAAGCTTATTGCTTTGCCTAAGTCATTTGTGCTAATGTGCCTTTTAAAAAAATTTGTAAAAGCCAATGTACCCTGTAATATATCTATTAAGGAGCTTAGTTAGCCTTCTTTGAGGCTATGAGAGTGTCATTTTAGCACTGTCAAGCTCAATAATGTGTTATATACCTATTGTCGTCTGGGCTGGTTGCTGAGTAGTTTCTTGCTGTGATTGTGTTGTCATCAAGTTATTAAATGGATAAGGTCCTCAATGTAATTTAACTGACTGGCCAATCTTCTTGTCTTGAATGATGGCATAGGATGGGCCTCACTTTTGTTTTGTTGTGTGCTTGAATTGCAGTGGATAAACTCACGCACAGTTGTACTCTTGGACAGTGTAGAGAAGTTACATGTGATCGATCGGCAAACTCAAGAGGAACTGGAAACAGTGGAGATCTCAGAAGTTCAGTTGGTCTACAACAGCAGCCATTTCAAATCACTAGCCACTGGAGGAAATGTTAGTCAGGCACTGGTAAGGGTAACCCATTATCTTAGTATTGATTTGATAAACTTGGTCTTTTGTTATTGTTTTGTTCTAGAAATAGAAACTCTGAGGAGTTATCTTTATGTGTTGAGGTGTTTCTTTAAAAGCCACTAGGTTGAAGTGGATATGGGTGTGTTTATAAGTATTCAGGAATGTGAACTAAAATAATAATTCCTGTCACCTTCTGTCCAGTAATATGACTAATTTAATACCAAAGAGTTTTCACTGTACACTAAACTAATGAAATGAAATTGAAAATTTATGAGAAAGAAATTATAAAAGCAAAATATTTTAGAAAGTTTAGTATGGTGACAACAAGCTTGTAGATTTAAAGGATAAATCACTAGAGCTAGGTAGTGATGAGGCTTTGGAAATATATGGGTGATTGGTAAAAGCTTGAACAAGTATGGGGCTCTGGGAATCGATGGCTTTGAGAGAAGGAAAAGATTCTTTAGAAGTTAAATAAAATGTAGGAGCCTGGAGAGAAGGAAGATGTAAAAGTTATTATCTTAGTACTAATTTTACTATATTTTAAGCAACTACAATAATGTCCTTTAGCAATTGACAGATAGTTTACAGTTAAATTACTTTGAATGGTGGTCTCATATTTCCTAAACCAGTAATCTTTAAGCAGGAAATTTAGACTATTATGAGGCTTCCTTGGGTAATTTCTCTAAAAAAAAAATGATAATGATGGTCATATTTAGTGTGTCTATTGCATGATATGTAGCCATGGCTCAAATCTCCCTGAGATATTAGAACTTTAGAGCATAAAATATATATGAAAGGACCTTCCAGTCTCAAAACTTAGAAACCAAGAAAATCCAGAATAAGAAATGGTAATACAAATTGAATTCACTAAAGTAAGAATAATTACTGCCTCACACTTAGATGTTTTCTTGTGCCTGAGTGGTTATTGAAAATACTATTAGACTTTAGACTTGTACTTTAGACTAAGGTAGAATAATGGGGACTGGATTTATTCTCCTATCTGGGGAAAAAATAAAAAAGACACTACTGTTTTTAAGATACTGGAAATCAGGTAATGAAGGATAGTGATCCCTGACAAAATGGGAAACAAATGACATGAGTCCTATAATTGTCCCAGCATCTAGCTCTGAGAGGGTTTCCAGACTGTGTCTCAGGGAGGAGAAAACCAGTTAGAACTTAGAGGAGTTGAGACAAAGCTAAGCCTACAGGAAGACAAAGGTGGATTGAGCAGGACAGTACTGGACTAGAGAGTACTATACAAAGGGTCCCTCCTGGGTATTCAGACTATTGATCACTAGATGTATATGAAGAAAACTACCCAATACCAGAGAAAGAAATACTTGAAAGGTTTAGAAGGAACTATATTCAATGTTCCCACTGGCTTGTTTTCACTGGCCATATGGAAAGCTTCACAATTTATGGGGCATGGGGTAGAGTACTCAGGGCATCTTGCCTCAATAGTGGGAATATTAAGACTAAACACTGCTCTGGTCCACAGTAATAAATCTTAAAAACTAAACCAGAAAAGATCGAACTGTTTCCAAGTAACTTAACTCCCCCCAGGGCAAGGCACAAGAATATTAATAGGAATACAGAAATTTCCACGACCCACCAAGGAAAATTCACAATATCTGCCATCTAATGAGAGATTCCTAGGCATGCAAAGAAGAAAATAAACACAATTTAAAATGAGGAGAAAAATAAAACTGACTTAGACCTGAAACCAATGGTAGAATTAGAAAACAAGGACATAATAGTTACTTTAGTTATAGTTTGTATATCTGAGAAGTTAAGTAGAGACATGGAAGATATTTAAAAAGATGCAAATCTAACTTCTAGAGATAAAAACTCCAATGCTTGAGATCAAAAATACATTGGATAGGATTAACAACAGAGAGTAGACATTGCCACTGGGTGGTGGGGAGGAGGACTTTCGTGAACTTGAAGATAGAGGTTGCTCCTGCTATCCAAAAGGAGAGTGTTCCTATGAAACCTTTCATAGCTGAAATGGTGAAAGCAAAGAAGCAGTTGCCATTAGTTTATGTGGAAAAATTTTTAAGTGTTCCTAGACTCCAAAAGTAATCTACCACATCATAACAAATACGCTTAATTACATAGTTTTATGCTAAGCATAACACCCATACAAGTCTCTTAAGCTTTTCTGGTACCTTAGGCTTAGGACACATCTTGCTAATGAGTGCACAAAATAAATTGAGATAATGCACAGATGCTTACAGACATAGCTCAAAGCTATGGTAGTTCAGAGTAGGGAATATTGTCAGAGATGAAATTTCAAATTGATAAAAGGGTGTTAATTTGTCAGGAAGACATAACAATCCTAAAGTTTTAACAGCCAATAAGAGTATAAAGCTAACATTAACAAAACTACAAGGAGAAAGAGACAGATTTACAATTGCAGTTTGGAAATTTCAAAACTCCTCTCTCAGTAATTAATAGAATTAGTAGACAGAAAATCATTAAGGGTATAGAAGTCTTAAAAAGCACTGTCGACCAACTTGACTGAACTGACATTTATCGACTATTCCACCAAAAAAAGCAAAGTATAAACTTTTTTCAAGTGTATATGGAGCATCCACCAATATAGGTTATATGCTAACCCTTAAAACAAGCTTCAACAAATTATTGAAGGAATCATCAAGGTGAATCTGGAGAAAACTCAAATATTTGGATATTAATAACACTTTTATAAATAACCCATGAATCAAAGAAAAAATCTCAAAGGAAATTAGAATATATTTTGAACTAAATTTGAACTAAATGACAATGCAACATATAAAAATCTGTGATCTAAAATTAAATCAGTTTTTTGAGGGTAATTTATAGCATCAAATACTTACATTAGAAGAAAAGAAAGATCTCAAATAATCTAAGCTTTTATCTTAAGGAAATAAAAAAGGAGAGCAAAATAAACTTAAAGTAGATTGAAAGAAGAAATAATAATAATGAACACAATTCAATTAAATAGGAAAAGGACAGAGAAAAGTCAAACCAAATACTGGTTCTTTAAAAGATAAAATCGATAAACTTCTAGAGATTAATCAAAGAAAAAAGAGAGAAGACACAGTTAATAATATCAAGAGTGAGAGCAGTGCTATCACTATAGAGTCTATAGTTATTAAAAAGATAATATGAAAACTTTTTGCCAATTAATTCAACAACTTTAGATGAAATGGAAAAATTCTTTGGAAGGCACAAATTACCACTGCTGACTCAAGAAGAAATGGAAAAATCAATTAAATAAATTAATTTCCTACAAAGAAATTCCACACCCAGATAGCTTCACTTGTGAAGTCTGTCATTTTTAAGGAAAAATGTAACACCAATTTTACACAAAAACCTTTTTAAAAATAGAGGAAAAGGGAGTACATAACTTATTTATGAGACCAGCTTATCTCTGAAAATAAAACCAGAAAATACATTACAATAAAGAACATTACAGGTCAATGTCCTCATAAGTGTAGAAGCAAAAATCCATAATAGCAAATAGAAACCAGCGGTGTATAAAAAGAGTAAGCATGATCAAATAGTGTTTATCGAAGGCATTCAAAGCTGGCTTCACATTAAAAAATCAATGTAATTCATCATATTAATGGGAAGAGAAAAACCATAATATTATCTCAAAAGGTACAGGAAAAGCATTGACAAAATTTAACATCCAGTTCTGATAAAACTCATAGTAAACTAGAAATAGAAGGGAACTTCTCCAACCTAATAATCTAGGGCATCTACCAAAATTCTACAGGTAACATCTTACTAATCCAAACCAAAACCCCTGATTCTGATCAGACTTCTTCTAGAGAAAATATAGAAGACAGAGGAACATGTTAAAAGATTCCTTGGGGATGCAGTTAGTAAAACTCAGATAGGATAAAACTCTATGAATAAGTGTTCCAACTTCTTTGATAAATAAACTTCAAGGAAAATAAGGGACTGAGAGGAATGGAGCTAAAACTTATAGATGAACAGAGACTCAAGAGACCTTTCAGCCAGCTCCAATATGTAGCCCTTATATAGACTTTGATTCAGACAAATTAAATGTAGAAAAAAAACAAAAAACATAACAAAAACATCCACAATATTTGATGTTTATGAGGTAATTTGAAATTCAAACACTGAGAGGGTATTTAATATTGAGGAATGACTTACATTTTAAAAGTACTTTAATGAAATTGTGATTATGTTAAAAAGGACTCACTTGTTATGCATGCAATGAATTTTTATAAAGTTTTATAAATTCAGTATATGCATAATAAATTCAAAATTTCAAAATCTCAGATTCACCTTAAAATTATACAGTGTTACAGGAGAGTCAATGAGACTATAGATGATTCGCAATGGGTTGACCAATGATGAAGCTAATTAATGGATGCATGGGCTTCATTATTTTCTCTACTTTTGCATATCTTTTAAAATAAAAAGTTAAAAATTATCATGGTTATCTGTTATTGATCACATATATCTTAGGATGTTTATAAGTATTAATGTATTTTAAGCCTCACAGAAACAGTGCATGGTTTTCAAAGATGGGAAAACTCAATATCAGAAGTTTGAAACTTAACATTATACCTAGTGACAGTAAAAGTTTGCAATCCAGATTTATCAGACAGTACGTTTTGTTTCTTTTTTTCTGGGCTGTGCTGACTCCCATATGCTATGTTGCTTTGTCTTCCTGTTTCTTCTTGTGTGTGTGTGTGTGTTTTTTTCAATTGATATTTATTTTAAAGAATTTAGAGGTACCACTTTTAGTCAGCCCTATTCTTTGCTGGAAACAGAGACTGACTACCTCTCCTCCAATAATGGGCAGGTTGCAACAGTTGTCTTTTAGATTTAAAATTGGCACAGTCCTCCTTTTCTGCATTACTCTGAAAAATAAAAAGACCATATGTAAGCAGAGAATTACTTTCTGTGCTTTGTCTTTCTGCCACTTCCACTGACAGACTGGCACTTGATTGACATTTTTTCCCCACTCACTTATAGGATGAAACCATGTTGACCTAAAATGTTGTTTCTGTAATTGACATTCTTTAAAACTTGATGAGACTTTCAAATCTTGTAATCTTTACTTTTTTTATTTATTTATTTTTTACAGGCTTTGGTGGGAGAGAAGGCTTGTTATCAATCCATCAGTAGCTATGGTGGTCAGATCTTTTATTTGGGAACCAAAGTAAGCTCTTTTACTCTGTGACTTGGCATTTGTTTGTGTCAGGATAGTTGAGGCTGAAGGAGATGTCTGGTAAAAAGAGCAGTGCATTACAAAGTAAATATTGATCACCATAATCTAAAACTTTTAGGGGTTACGTGTTTAGGAGTTTTAGCTAATTTTATTTTCTCCAGTTTTAGACATACTTTTACTTTCACTTAGTAATATGATGCTTATTTTCTTGATTCAAGGATGTACTTTCATAATCTTCCTTCACATTTATGTTTTCATGACCAGGAAGATACTTAGTCATGTATATTTGTCATGTAATTAAGATATCCTTTAGCTAGATTAGCTTCAAATATACTAAAAGGCATTGAGGCATTTGACTTAGAGTAGAATCACTAGCATAGCAACTTTCTGTGTATCAGTTTGTTTCTGTGCTTTTCTTAAAACTTAACATACAGAAACATTTCTTCATTATTAACATTTACAATATTCCCAAATCAGTACAGGGAGTGAGGTGTTCCTTGTTCCTTGTCTGTGGGATTAGCTCCTTCTCAGACTGAAGACTTATTAACCTGGGAATATCTGTTTGATTTACTTTTTAATGTGGGTCCTTGAAGACCCTTTAGTAAATACTTCTGTCTATAGTATGAAGTGTTTTTACTTAAAGAGATGTATAATGAGATGTGGGACTGGGGCAAATGTCATTCCCAAACATGTTTGTTAAAGATGGTTATTTCAATTTCCTCTTTGTTTTCCAGTCTGTTTATGTGATGATGCTAAGGAACTGGAGAGAGGTGAGTGCAAAGTAATTTTATATGTTCGAGCTATTGAATTGACAGCTTCTTAATATTTATGTTTTGACTCTGCAGGAAAAGATTATTTAGATTTATGCTTTTTAATTTCAGAAGTGTACATCAAAACCATTGTGACTGTTCATTACTTGATTTGATAAAACTTGACTTTAAATTATGATTAAGTTTGGCTACATACATCAGAAAATGCAAAATAACAGTGGCTTCTACAAGATTTCTCTCTTACATAAACGCAGTCTGTGGCTAGTGTGGCAGCTCTGTGGTCTTTAGTATACTATCCCGTTCCACCATCCTTGTTGTGTGGATTCTAGTCCAAAGGTCATTTTATGTTTTGGTATGGCTGCTGGAGCTCCAACTGTTAAGTCCACATTCCAGGAAGGACAAAAGAGAAGAGAAGGGCTGGCTCCTTGCTTTTTAAGGTGACATTCCAGAAATACCAAACAACACTTCCACTTATCGTTGGCTAAAACTAAGTCATATGGCCCCAAGTGGCTACAAGGGAATCTTAGAAATGTCCTTTAGCTGGTATATTGCTGTCTCAAATAAACTTGAATTTGTTACTAAGAAGGAGGGAGCGAAGGATGTTATGGTAAACAACTAGCCATTTTTTCTGGATGTTTCCTCTTTTCATATCTAGGCCTTTTGGCTGCCAGTATAGCCTGCTAACCTATAGAGTCACTGTACTATCTGGTGCTTTAAGAAATTATTTTTCTTGGAAATAAAGATATTCACATGGTTATTAGAATAATTATTGCTACTAAGCAGCAATTCTGGAAACATATTAGGAGGAGTAGGAATACTGACTTGTGATTGATCAGACAAAAGGGTCTTGCTTTTCTCATTTATTCATTTTAGAGAGTGGATCATCTCTTGAAACAAGATTGTCTTACAGAAGCGTTGGCTCTTGCATGGTCTTTCCATGAAGGAAAAGCAAAAGCTGTAGTGGGTAAGTTAACAATACCGGTGTTGTAGACTTTGTTTTTCTAGAGTACAGAGAGTGGATAATACTAATCACTCATAAAACACTTTTTAGTTTAGTATTCAAGTATTTTATAAACCAGATTAGACCTTACAGATTTCAGTGAAAAAGTTAAATGATAAATACAGGATATAGAATTTTAAATGTCACTTTTTAAATTCTTTCATTTCATCTGTAAAATTTACTATTAGATTACAAGGGAAGTACATTGATAAGCTATCTGGTTTAATAGATGGGAGGTGCTGCTATTATGGGATATTATCCAACATTTTGATACCTAAGGATTGTTATAATTATATCTATATTAACATAGATTATAAACAGAAGAAGACCAGACAGTGGATTAACTTTGTTTTTATGTTACTTCTCTGCAGGATTATCGGGGGATGCCAATAAGCGAAAGGCTGTTGTTGCAGATCGAGTGAGTTTTTTAATAGGGTCTTTCTAGGGTTCAGTACAGATTTGCTCTGGGTATTTGCTAATAATCTTTGAGAATGATTAGGTAAATGGCTATAGTCAAGGAGACAGTGTATAAAAAAACAAATCAGATTATAATTCCCTGGGGTCATCTTGACTGCTTTTTAAATTTCTTCTTATCATCTTTTCTTTTTTTCTTGCTCACTCCTTTATACAGATGATAAAGTAGTAAAATAGCCAAAAGACTATTTTACTATTTGTGTTGGAAAGAAGGAGGAACCCCATGATCTGGATTATTTCTGAACCAAATTATAGCTCATAGAAAGTTGACATTTGTTATTTTTTAATAAACTCATTAGTAATTATGAGAAATATATACAAGCATGTGTCTTGCCTGATGTAGCAGAGAGGGCTAATGTTTTATTATTAATTAATATTAATCTGATTAATATTAATATTTAATAGTGACTTTGTTTTCCTGGTCTAGACTTGGTTGAAGTCATTTACTGTACTCATTTTTTCCCCCTTTTAATTGTGCAAGTTCATTGGTAAAAATTATATTCCAAATTAGTATAGACATTTAGAAAACAAATAGGAATTGGCTGCTTCTTAGACTCTTGAATGATTTTCTCAGTATCTGCTAAAATATTCAGGATTCTGTGTTCTATCTGTATTCTTTAGGGAAATAACCTACAGCAGAGGATTACGGGAGAGCTTAACTTCAAGATTTCATTTTGCGAGCAATGTAGATACTAAGGTGTAGAACCTGGAGGTATTTTTAGGAAAGAGTAGCAAATTAGTACCAGTCCTGAGGCTGAAAGAACTTAGGCTGGGGTTAAAAAAATTGCGAAATAAAGCTACTAAAATTTTTAATTATATTTTTATTATAATAACAAAGCCTGATTTTATGTTATTCAGGAGGATCAGATATATTAAGTATTGAAAAATTTTAGAGGTATATTTTAATATCAATATAAGGCTATTTTTCTTACAGATGGTAGAAATCCTATTCCATTATGCAGATCGAGCTCTGAAAAAGTGCCCAGACCAGGGAAAAATCCAAGTGATGGAGCAGCATTTTCAGGTACACCTTTGCATGCGCTTCTAATAGCCATTGCTATTAGTAGGTCTAACATTGCTTTTTCTTTCATATTACTTGAGAATGGAACTTTCATGGTTTGGTGAAACAATTTTCAGTATTCAAAGCTTTGTTTCAGGGCTTGTGGAGCATTCTAAATGATTAGATTTTGAAGTAATAGGTCACATGGAAATGGATGAGTAAAATGTGAAGTGCTAGTGCTTAGCTGCTTAATACTGTGTGGAAGGAAAAGCTGTATGTATTAGGTTACATACCTGTGAATTGACCTCTTAAGGGGCTGACACCTTGCTAATGACTAACATTTATGTTTACTAGGGTAGTTGGAGGAGAGGTAGACTACTAAGTTTTAAGTTTAGTTCTCCTAGGAGCATCTATTAGTCAAGAACAGATCAGTTACAAAACAATATCTAAAATATACTAATGAAAGATTTTTAGTTTCTCTTGGAATTCAGTGAAAATTGGAGTCAAGGAATGATTTAAAGCCTATACAGTTTTTATTATGTGAGTTTTAATATTTGCAATGATCTCCAATTATTTTCATTGCAAATCTCTGTTTCTCCTTCTCCGTTTCTGGAGCTCCCTCCCCTCCCCTAACTCCTCTTTGAACAAATATTTGAGGATCTAATACAGGGGTCAGCAAACATTTTCTAAGAAAGGACAGATGGGAAAATTTAGGGCACGTATGATCTCTGTCACATATTCTTTTCTTTCTCTCTCTTTTTTTAAACAACCCTTAAAAAATATAAAAACCACTTTTATCTGTGAGCAATTCAGAAACAGGATGTGGGCAGGATTTTGCCCATGGGTTTAATGTGTACTAGGTATTGGGCAATAGTGAGTAAGATATACATGATCCTCGCTATCTTAAAATTTGCAGTCCAGTCAAAATAACTTTTTTTGTGAAATCTAGGAGTTTTGAAGTTCTAGTGCAGGCACAGTTCGCACTTTTCATATCTTTATTTGATGCTCATTATTTTGGAAAGTAAGGATAGGTACAGCAATTCACATTTGGAGGGTATTAGCGGAGTATTTGGTTTCCTGAATTGTACTCTTTAATGAGTACAGTAGTGGACTTCTCACAGAGTAACTTTTATTGCTGTTTGCTAGAGGTTCATTAAATTTATCAGTAAAGAAGAGAAATAAGCCCAGATAAAATTACAAAAATAAATAATTTAGGAGGAAAACAGAGGTAGAAAGAAAACATTTGGGAACAAAACTGAGAACAATACCTTGTATATAAATAATTTTGTATACCAATGCAGTATATATAGAAAACAATATTTTTACAAGAGAATATCTATTACCAAGAGGTGGTAGAGATGGTATTCATGAAAGAACTCTGACCATTAGAAGGGATACTTTGTTGAAAAGAAACATCTAATAAGGAACACTAGACAGGGTGTGTGTGTGTGTGCATGTGTGCACACATGTGTGTAATATAAAAACCACCATGCTGGAGAAGAACATGGTAGAGAGCTATAAAAGAACAAAAGAAAAGAACAAAAGTGATGTTTTGATGGAGAAATATGAAAGAATCTTAGCATGACAGGGAATGTAGATGATGGTTTTTAATACAAATTATAAAATTTACAGAGAAACTAGTACAATGTGTTCTTTAATCATCTAGATCTCTGTGAGAAGTTTCATTCTACTTAAAGAATATCTGATAAAATTTTTGATGTATTAATAATTTAGTCTCATAGAAGGTAAAGGAAACAATAGTGGGAACCATTATTCTGGATATACTTTTTACCATTGATTAGAAAAGTAGAAAGAATAGACTTTTGAAAGAAAAATTATCACTTAGCATCAATTCTACATTTTATAAAGCAAATAAAAGAAAATATAGGCACAGTCTCATTGTTATAGGCTCCAAAAAACTAATAGATTCACAAAGAATAGGAAATTCTTAGATTTTGACATAATTATCACAAATAACCCCCTCCTGCAAAAAAAGGAAACAGGGAGGAATGTTGAGAAAAGTATATGTCTGCAAAGCACAGAACCAACTACAAAGGATGGAGACAGGCAGATAACCAAAGATTGATGCCAAAAGTATCATGAATCTATAAAACTGTTAGAAAGGAGAATAGTCCGATCCTGATTGTGCCTACTAAAATGCTAAGGTGTACGCTAAAGGAATTTTGACAAAGATTCACTGAGTGTATACTACATGTCAAGTACTATGTAAAGTGTGCAATATTCATTATTCATTTTTATTTAATTTTCACAACAATCCAATGAAATAGATACTGTTTTAATCTTTAGTTTAGAGATGAGGAAATATAGGCTGAGAGAGGTTAGGCTAATTCCCACTGTAATGCTGGTTAGTAGTGGGGCCAGCACTCAAATCCAGGTCTTTCTTACTTCAGAACCCAGCTCTTAACTAACCATTGTAGTATATTATTATTTTCAGACAAGTACAAGGAGTGGATGGGTGAGAAGGGTAATGTTAGGTGATCAAGAATGATGATTATAGCAAACATGTAAAGTGCTTAATGCTTATTATATGGCAGGTACTGTTACAAATTCTTTATGCATATTAACTCATTTAATTCTTATCATAACTCTGTAAGGCAGGTACTAGTGTTATTCTTTATAAATGAGACCAAGGCACAGAGAGGTTAAATAACATGTTTAAGTTACAGAGCTAATAAATGATAGAGCTAGGATTAGAATCCAGGTAGTTGGGCTTCAGGGTCCATATGTGATTGGTATACTCTATTGTAGAGCAACGCTTCTTATTTTGCTTCCATTTTCATGAGTGCAGAGAATGGTCTTTGAAGTGGAAAAGTCCAGATATATTTAAGAAAACAGCTAAAGCCTAGCATATGTGACACCTAGTTACATTATGATTATGATTATATTTTTCCCTTTCAAAGGTAATCTTCAGCCCATTAGGATGGGGAAATACATGCCCAGTTGGCCACAAATCTACTGTTTGAAGTGTTTAACCTTAAATATTTAATCATAAAATAATTATAGTTTGACTCTAAAAGTGTATTTTTTTTAAAAGAAGAGTGGACTTTAGAAACTATCCACTGATAATCTCAGTGTGGTTTGTGAACACTTTTTATGAGTTCACGTAAAAATGTCTATGTTAAACTTATAAATTGCATTTTGAAAGGAACACGTGGACAGTATATTCTTGGAATGCCTATTATATCACATCTTGATTTCATTAAAGTTTTTGTTTAAATTTTCCAGTATCCTTATAGCTGAAATAGACTGGTAAACAGTAAATAGATTTGCAGCTAGATAAACATCCCTCCCCAAAGAGAATTTTTTGGTGGTTTAGTATTACCTCTGAGGGCTCTTTTATATCTAAGTTTTTATCTTTGATTTGGATGAAGATTTATTGAGTGGCTTGTCAAATTTAGATGGCACCAAAAATTAAGGATCCAAAATGATCTTGACAAAGTACAATCAGAATTGTTATGAGATGAAATTTAACAAGGATAAACACCAAGACTTCATTAGATTCAGATAATTAAATTGCATGAGTGCTAGACTGGGAAAATCTGACTGGACAGGATTTTAACTGACCACAAATGTAGTATGAGCCAATAGTGTATTACAGCCCAGATAAAGAAAAGTAACGGGACCCCTGGGCTAACTTTTGGAAATAAGACCTCTAAGAGATTTTATAGACTGTTGATAGACTGAGCTCTGTTCCACAACTTAGATGATGGGAGGTTTTAAAAACAACAGTTAAAAAAAAATACTGAGGTTGTTTCATCTGAGGAGAAAATAAGTGGAGACATGCCTGCCTTCAGATGATGAAGGGCTGTCATCATACGGGGTTTTACTGTATTGCTGCAGAGGGCAGGCGAGTGTGAGTGGGTAGAAATTATGAGAAGGTGCTTTTCAGTTTAAAATGACATAATGCTGATGTAACAGCTCTTGGATTTATGCACCTACTATTAGTGAATATATTGAAATAAAGGGAGGATTACAAACTGACCAGGAGTGTTTTTAAAAGACTTCCTTTGGTGGTGGGAGAAACTGAGATTCTGCATCAGTGTCAAGAAACTGTTAGAAACAGGTAAAGTCATCCAATTAAGACTGGTTTCTATCAGTCAAAATACTGAGAATTTGTATTTTACCAGCAGGTGGCACTCATGCCTGCTGCCTCAATATTAATCTTTAACTTTGAGGAGGGGCCTCACCTTTTCTTAAGAATCAGAAAATATGCCATTAAGTTTTTCTACTTTCCTCTAAAGATAAATCAATATTCTGTCCTGTCTTAACTATAGAAAATAGCTTTTGTAACTCGTGATGTTTTTTGACATCTGTGGCCTTTATCTAAAAAAGATTTGAACCTATAATTTTACTTTATTTGTATAATAACTAGTAAGATTTTTAAAATTGCATATAAAAAATTGGTCTTCATCTTGTACATCTTGAACCTCACTTTTTATTCAGGCCAAGTCCTTTCCATCCCCAAAGTCACACAGCAAACAAATCCCTTCTTTGCCCTACGCCATACCTGGTAGCCTTACGCCTCTTGTTTGCATATTCTTTGCAGAGCCAGACATCTTGTAAGACTTGTCTCCATTTCCTCACCTCTGTCTCATTCTATGTCTATAAATTCTGTGAACGCTTTCCTCATCTTACTGATCCTCACTAGCATTCAACATAGTTAATGACTTCTTAAAATAGTCTGTCTATTTGGCTTCTCTGGTATCATACATTCCAGTTTTTCCCTCTTTCTCACTACTTATTGACTTCCTTTGTTCACTCTCTTCTACTTAACCAATAAGTATTAGAATTCTTCACAATACTCTTACATTATTTCTGTATCAGTATTTCTCAGGATGTTGTCTGTAGACCATATGCTTCAAAGTCACTTGAGAAGCAGTTTCTTGTATTTTAAGTTATTTTATCTTTGTACACTCATGTTTGTTTGTGAAACAATGTAAAGGTATAAATAAACATGACGTATTTTATTAATATAAATCAGGCTAAAAAGATTTGAAAAATAATGTAATTTTTAAAGATTTTAAAAATGAAGCGTTACATTGGTACCAAACTCTCTTTCTAGCTTCATTTACATTTCCATGAGAAGATCATTCAAGGCCATTGTAGCAGCTGGTGGCATATGTTTTTGTATTAAGAGTTCATGCCAAAGAGTTATCAGAGACTAAAAGCTGAACACAGAGTGAGGCTGTAGGAGACTTTCTTGTCTCACTCATGCTTTCCTGAGGTGATTTGAGGAAGGGAAAACTGTGTTGGTGTCCAGCACACCATCTTATCCCTAAGGCTTGCTTAAAATGCTGGTTCTAGGGAGTCAGGTCTTTCCTAGACTATTTTGTTATCACCATATCTGAAAAAAAGAAAAAAAAAAAAGGAAAAATACGTATACGCATACAGAGAGATATCTCTAGATAGCTGCACACGATATTTGTATACTAGTACTGGAATACCAGCTGCCTAGCTCTCTCTGGTAACCTGTGCAGATCTATCTGTCTGTCGGTGTTTAGGAATGTTTATCTGTTTTGGTATATACATTCTAGGCTTTGCTAAAATTTTAAATCATTTTTTAAACAATGAAGTTTTCGATGCCTGTTTGACTTTTAGAATATAAATTATGAGAATTAAAAGCAAAGGAATCTACATTTGCTATCTTATTTCTTTTCACAACATCCCTATGAAAAAGGGAAAGCCAGAGATTATACCTTCAGTTGGCAGATGGTAAGAGTCACAGTGCAATAAAATGATCTATGCAGTTACTCAAACAATTGACAGACCTAAATTTAGGTTTTCTGTCTGTCAGCTCACTATTTTATTCACATATTCATGTTGCCTTTTTAATAAGTCTTAAATATTCGCTAATATCTAACAAGAGAAACAATCTTCTTTGGCCAATTATAGGGCTATACAGCGAAGAAGAGATTAGAGAAATATTTCTTTTTCTTTTTTAATTCTGGAGACTAAAAATTTATTAATTTCTTAGGGGCATCCTGCAAACTTTTCAGACAGACAGGAATATTCTTAAAGCAGGCATTGCTCATTATGTTTCTGTTAAAGACTTGAGGCAAATAGTAGCAAGCAGCACACAGCACAGGCTGAACTTAAGGGCAGAAGGGCTGGAAATTTATATGCAGGCCCTTGATCTCTCAACATCCCCTAGAGAGGCATTTGTAGACCAAGCCAAGCTGAATGGACTGAGGGTTTTGTTTCCCTTTCTTTTAGGGTTCTCGTAAGAGCAGCCCTCCAAATGGGATAATTGGGGGGATCATCTGAGTTTGGGCACGAACTGCTCAAAGTGCTTGTGTACTAGTCCTGCAAATGTCAGTTGCCTAGCTCTGACTGCACATCCTGTCGGAAGTTGAGTGTGAGTTTACCCTTTGACACTGGGGAAATAGCTACTAATTTCACCTAGCTCATTTTTAGACATCTAGGAAATTGCCACCAGGTGTTATCCACTAGACAGTCTAGCTTTTCTCTTTGTAATCAGATTCTAGAAAAGAAGGCTTAAGATATGGAAAAAGATTTCGCTTTAATGTTTTGTTTATGGTTTTAAATGTTCAAAATTGATAAAGGCCTGATTTCTTTAAGAAGCCAAATCGAAAGCATTAATTTGGATGGTTTAGCCCTACTTGAGTTATGAACGAACAGTTAGGGGCAGGCATAATGACTATGTATTTCTTTTTTTCAATTTAATTTTTTAAAAATTTGGCGTAAGTGTAGATTCGCATTCAGCTTTAAGAAATAATACGAAAAAAGTCCTATTGTATGTTTAACTTGATTTTCTCTAATGGGAACATCTTGCAAAACTGTAATAGAACTACATAACCAGAGTAGTCACTAATACAATAAAGATATGGAACATTTTCTTCACCACATGGATCCCTCATTTTGCCCTTTTATAGTTACACCTGCTTCTTTCCTACCCCTACCTCCTCCCTGGCAACCACTAATTATTCTCCATTTCTATAGTTTTATCATTTCTAGAGTGTTATATAAATAGATTTATATGGTATGTAACCTTTTAGAATTGACTTTTTAAACTCAACATAATTCTCTGGTGTTTCATCTAGGTTATTGCACTTATCAATAGTTTGTTACTTTTTATTGCTGAATTATATTCCATTGTATGGCTGTACCAGTTGGATTACCATTCACCCATTGAAGGACATCAGATTGTTTCCATTTTCGGGCTATTAAAAATAAAGTTGCTATAAACAATTGTCTACCTTTTCTGTGTGAATATAAATCTTCATTTTTCTGAGAGAGATGCCCAGGAGTGCAGTTGTTTGGTGTCCACGTGTTCATTAATAGTATATAAAATATAATTGATTTTTGTATGTTTTTCTTATATCCTGCAGCCTTACTGAATGCACTTCTTAGTTCTAGCATGTTTTATGTAGATTCTTTGGATTTTGTATGTACGTAATCATGTCATCTGCAAATAGAAATAGTTTTGTTTTTTCTTCTTACTCTGTGTTCCTTTTCCCCCTTTTCTTACTTTATTTCACTGGCTAGAACTTCTAGCACTGTGTTGCATAAGAGTGGTGAGAGCAGTCATCCTTACCTGTTCCCAATCAGAATGAAAGCAGTCTTTCATCATGAAGTATAATGTTAGCTATAGTTTTGTTGCAGGTACTCTTTATCAAGAGGAAGTTCCCCTCTATTTCTATTTTTCTAAGGGTTTCATGAGTGAGTGATGAAATTTTTTTCTTTCCTCATTGATTGATATGATCATCTGATTTTTCTTTAGCCTATTAACATGGTGTATTGCATTGATGGATTTTTAATTATTAACTAAAGCACTTATGAAATAAGCTAGTTTCAACAAATACGCAGACCAGAAAAATAAAAAGAGAAATACCTTTTTGAAATTTGATATTTCAGAAAAATCAAAGTAGTTATTTAAAAGAATCAAAATTGTGTTAAACTTGTGAAACTTATTTTACAGTTTAGTATTTTTTTTTCAAATTATATACAATGTATGATCTGTGTTTAGAACTGCTAATGTGTGTATGTGTGTGTGTGTTTTTAATATTTACTAGAATACGTAGGGGTGATAATGCCATGAAAACAATTAAAAAGTAATTTCCATTAATGATCGTGAAAAAGTCATTAATACTACCAGAATATAACTATCTTGATAGCTAACCTATTATACACTCCTAGTTATATTTGTTAGAACATCATAATTTATCTCAGTAATCATACATTAGCATCAAATCCAGTCTTTCGAATGAGCCTTGTAAAGCAAGGTGCTTTCTCTTGGAGCATCTTAATTAGAAATAGGATGATCGCTTTTCCTTATCCCTTGGTAGATATACTAGAACTACAGTATGTTAGTTTTTTTGTTGTTTGTTTGTTTTTTCAATTTGAAATTTTTTATCTTTGGAGCCCCTTTACTTATTTTTCCCACCCTCCCCCACTCCCCCACCATCTGCTGGAAACCACCAGTCTGTTCTCTGTATCTATAAGCTGCTGCTTCTTTTTTAGATTCCACGTACAGTATTTGTCTTCCTCTATTTGACTTATTTCACTTAGCATAAGTACCCTGAAAGTTCATCCATGTTGCACAAATGGCAAGATTTCATTCTTTTTTTTTATGGCTGAATAATATTCCATTATATACATATATCACAGTTTCTTTATTCATTCATCTATCGATGGACTCTTAGGTTGTTTCCATGTCTTGGCTGTTGAAAATAATGCTATGGTGAACATGGGGGTGCATATATATTTTTAGTTAGTGTTTTCATTTTTTTCAGATGAATACCCAGAAGTGGAATTGCTGGATCATATGGTAGTTCTATTTTTAATTTTTTGAGGAACATCCATACTGCTTACCATAGAGGTTGCATCAATTTACATTCCCACCAGCAGTGTTCTAGTGTTCTCTTTTCTTCACATCCTCACCAACACTTATTTCTTGTCTTTTTGATAACAGCTCTTCTAACAGGTATGAGATGATATCTCATTGTGGTTTTGATTTGCATTTGTGATAGTTTGCGTTTTTTGAGGAATTGGTCTATTTCATCTAAGTTGTCAAATTTATGTGTGTAGAGTTGTTCATAATCCCTTATTATCCTTTTGATGTCTACAGGGTCTCTAGTGATACCCTCTGCTTTATTCTTAATATTAGTAATTATGTCTACTCTTTATTCTTTGTCAGTCTTGCCAGAGGTTCATCAATTTTACTGATTTTTTTCAATGAACTGGCTCTTTATCAACTTTATTGTTTTTTGTTTTTAATTGCATTGATTTCTGCTCCTTATTATGTCCTTCTTTTTGCTTTGTGTTTATTTTGTTCTTTTTATAGGTTTTGAAATGAGTGTATAGAGTAATATGATACTTTTCTAATGTATACATTTAATGCTACTTTAACTGTGTCCTACAAGTTTTGACATGTTGTATTTTAATTTTCATACAGTTGAATGTAACTTTAAATTTCTCTTGTGACTTTCTCATTTATTCTTGGTTTATTTAGAAGTGTATTGTTTAGTTTCCAAGTGTTTGCAGATTTTCTTATTATCTTTCTGTTGTTGATTTCTAGTTTGATTCCAGTGTGGTTGGAGAACACATTCTGTATAATTTCAGTTCTTTCAAATTTACTAAAGTTTGTTTTACAGCCCCAGATGTGATTTTCTTGGTATATGTTTAAGGGCAGTTGAAAAGAATTTGCTTTCTGCTCTTGTTGATTGGAGTGTTGTAAAAATATCAATTAGATACTTTGATGGTTGATGATGTTATTGAGTTCTTCTATATCCTTACTACTTTTGTCTATTCTACTAATTGTTGAGAGAAGGATGTTCTAGACAGAATTGTGAATTTGTTTATTTTCTCTTTCAGTTCTATCAATTTTTGCTTCATATATTTTGCAGCTCTGTTGTTTGGTGCATACACATTTGGGATTGCTGTGACCCTTTAATCATTATTATGTCCCCATTGATCTGTAAAAATTTTCTTTGCTCCAAAGTCTATTTATATGGTATTAATATAGCCACTTCTGCTTTCTTTTGATTAATGTTTGTATCATATATTTTTTTACATCGATTTACTTTCAACCTGTGTATATTGTTATATTTGAAACTAGTTTCTTGTAGACCTCTTTTATACACTTTGCAAACCTGTCTTTTAATTGGTATATTCAGACCATTTACATTTAAAATAATTATCATATGTTAGGGCTTAAGTCTGAAATTTTACTTTTTGTTTTCTATTTGTTCTCTTAGTTTTTTGTATCTTTATTTTCTCTTTCCTGCGTTCTTGTGAGTTAATTGAAAATTTTTTAGAATTTCATTTTGATTTCTCTATGGTTTATTTGAGTGTATGTCTACATAGCTTTTTATAGTGGTTGGGGTAGGTATTACATTATATATATGTTTATATCATATATATCGTACATATCTATCTATCTTTCTATCTTTCTATCATCTATCTATCTATCTATCTAATCTCATTATCATCACAACTACCAGTGTTATATTTCCAGTTGAAGTAGTATAGAAACTTTACCCCCCTTAATATCTGTTTACCCTTGTCTGTTTAATATGTTGTCTTAAATATTTTCTCTACATTCATTTAGAACTATATCACATAGTATTATAATTTTTGTTTTAACCATAAAACAGGAGAAAACTTAAGAGAAGGTATGTCTATTATATTTGCCCTTATTTTTGCTTATCATGTTGTTTTTTCCCTGATGTTCCAAGGTCCCTTCCTTTATTGTTTTCTTTCAGTTTAGAGAACTTTCATTAGCCATTCTTTTGGGGAAGTTTTACTAGCAGCAAAGTCTCTTCATCTGAGAATGTCTTGATTTCTCCTTTATTCCTCAAGGATTTTTCACTGGATTGAGGATTCTGGGTTGACAGTTATTATTTTTTTTTTTAGCACTGGAAAAATATTGTGCCACATTCCCTGGCCTTCATGGTTTCTGATGAAAAAAACATTCATTCAAATTGTTTTTCTCTATATTTAAGGTGTCATCTCTCTTATACCACTTTCAAGATTTTTTTTTTGTCTTTAGTTTTCAGAAGTTTTAAAATGTCTTCGGTGTGTTTTTCTTTAGATTTATCCTATTTGAATAAATCTTTGTTTTGCATCTTTTGACAGATTTGGCACATTTTCAGTCTTATATCTTTGAGTACTTTTTCAGTCTCTCTTTCTTCTCACTTTCTGAGACCCTGATGACATAAACGCCAGATCTTTTGTTATAGTCCCAAAGGTCTTTGAGTCTCAGTTCATTTTTTTCAGTTTTTTTCTCCTTCAGATTAGAAACTTCTATTTTTCCCTCTTCCATTTCCTTGATCCTTTCCTCTGAAACCAATATTCTGCCATTGAGTTCATCCTTTGAGTTTTAAAAATTTCATTTATTGTATTTTTCAATTATAAAATTTTCATATGGTTATTCTTTATGTCTTCCTTTATTTCTTTGGTGAAACTTTCTATATTTTTATTTGTTTCAAGATTGTTCCTAATTGCTCATTGAAGCACTTTTATGATGACTCTTCTTTAAAAATCTTTGTCAGATCATGGTAACATCCCTATCATTTCAGTGTGGGTATGTACTGATTATCATTTTAAAATTCAGTTTGGGATCTTCCTGGTTCTTGGTATGATTTTGTGATTTTCTTTTGGAACCTGGACAATGTGGGTGTTATATTGTGAGAATCCAGAACTTTACACTTTCTATTTTAAGCTGCTTTCCTCTGGTACTGCTCTGGCAGGGCAAGGGGAAGTGTGCCACCTTGTTATTGCTGGGTGGGGGTAAAGGTCTATGTTGCCCACATAGATGGAAAGTGTGCCTCCTCACTGCTGGACGGAGATGGGCATTCCTGTTCCTTCCTGGGCCTTCACTGATACTTCACTGAGTAGTTAGGAGTAGGAGTGGCTCATTACTACTCCACATGTGGCCTCCTTTGACACCATGGTGAGAGTGGCCTCACTACTGCAGATTGGGCATTGGTGAAGGTTCTGATTTGCAGTTCTGATGTTTTCTCTATACCACTCCAATGGGATTACTGCTCTTGAGTTAGGTAGAAATTCAGGCTCCCCACATGATCTACACTGACAGTCTTTATGGGGGAAGTGGAAGGGGTTTGTTACTGGCTTGTTGGTGTTGAAAATCTTGACTTTCTATAGCCTTCTCTGATATCACCCTGGTTGGGGGAGGAACGGAATAGGTACCTTGTTATATCCTGTGCAAGGTAGAAATCTCACTCAGCCTTTGATGGCGAGGGTGAGTGTATTAATCAGGGTTCTCCAGAGAAACAGAAATAGTAGAGGATGTGTGTGTGTGTAAAGAAGGAGAGGGGGAGAGAGAGATTGGAATTTGAGATATAATGGAAGGAATTAGTGCACATGATGTTGGAGGCTGAGGAGTCCCAAGATCTCTGTTTAGTAAGCTGGAGACAAAGGATGGATGACGTGTAGTTCTAGTCTAAAAATTGGCAGATTTGAGACCTAAGAGGAGCAGATGTTGCAGCATTAAGGAGGGCAATGTGCTTTGCTCAGTCTGCTGATTCATATATGTTAATCTCATCAGAAAACCCTGACAGACTCATTGGAATAACATTTGATCAAATATCTGGGCACCTAAACAGCTATGGATACCTAATATTTTGTAAAATGCATTGAAGTGCAGGAAGAAAAAAAAAGTACCTTGTGATCCAGCCAAGTTGACACATAAAATTAACCATCACAAAGGGCATGGAGCCACAGTTTCTTAGTGGTGGTGTTCAGCTGGAGTAGAGCAGTTATTTCTTAAAGTTGGTTTTGTTGTTGTTGTTGTTGTTATTTTACCAGATTCCTTCTCTTCTATTTTATTGGTAGAGAAATTAAGCTTTTGTTGAGGCTTTTTCTGTCTACTCTCCTGGGCATATCTAGGTTACCAGCTTCTTCAGCTCCAAGTCTGAGACGTGTGGTTAAAAAGAAACTTAGGGAGCTCACCACTATGTCCTTCCTCAGGTCCTAAAGTCCCTAGCTGGTCTGCCATCTCTCCACCTTTCAGAGTCTTTGTGTGTTTGTGCCCAGGGATTTTACTTGTACTAGTAACAGGAATAGGGAAAAATTTGTCTGCTCTATCTTCCTGGAAGTGGAAATCTCCTGTGTGTCCTCTTTCAAGACACTTCAAGGCCCCTTGGATAAGAAAGAAAAGAAAGTGAGCAGAAATTTGGAATTGTAGATGGTGAGGAGTCTAGGCCAAGAGAACTAAGAAGTGCTACTGGGAATGGGAGTTGACAAGTGGTGCATAGTAGCAGAGACCACAAAGAAGTAATGAAAGTCTATATGTGTATTTTAATGTAATTGCATTGTATTTTTATTTTTGTGACAAAAGTAAAAAGACTCTAAACCATGAACCTTAAATTTTTAATCCCACTTCTTCACATAAAACCCCTTCAGTGGTTTTCCATTACCTTTAGAATAAAGTTCAGAATCCTGCATATTGCCTCCTCCTCACCCAATGCCATTCTCTTTCTGTGCTTTTGTCACAATGTTTCTCTCAGTTCTGTGTCATCTCTTATAACTGGACTGTCTTACAAGCTATTATTCCATCTTTCTGGAGCATTCTTCTTTACAGTTTGGTTGGCGAATGTTATCTTTTAGGTGTCCACTTAAATGTTCCATTCTCAGAAAGACAGACTTAGGTTAGGACCACTTGCTGTATAACTCTCCATGGCACTCCAGATTTCCCTTCTCTTAACTTTCATCATACTTCACTGGCACTACTTTCTTAAAAAAGTCCTTGTACCAGACAATAAGATATGTCTGTTTTCTTAGATACGTATCATTAATAGTTAGCAATGTGCCTCATCCATAGAAAATGCTTTGGTTAAATTTCACCAGTGGTTTGGTGTATATCTTTGTCTATGTAAGTCCTAGCCAGTTATCTTTCCATAAAATTGAGATTGACTGTACATAGTTGTATTACCTGCTTCTGCTCTTTTTTTTTAAACATTAAGTTAGTTTTTGGATCAGTTATACATTCATATGATTCAAAAATCAAAAAGTATAAAAATGTATACAGTGAAAAGTCCCCCTTCCACCCTAATGCCATCTGCCCAGTTCCCATCTGCTTCTCACTATTGTAACTAAGTTTTTAAGTATATTTCCAGATTTTCTTTACGTAAATACAAGCACACATACATATATTTACTTACCCACATGTCATAATTCCTCCTACTTTAACCCAAATGATAGAAAACTATATTTGTGATTTTGTGCTCTTTTTTCCACTTAATATGTCTTGGAGATCTTTTTATATTGGTTCATAGAGAATGCCAAGTATGCCTTTTTTGGTAGTTACATAATATTCCTTTATTTTTTGATAATACTATAAACAGTAGTTTTTTTTCCCTACAATTTCAGCTTGTTCATGTCTATTATATATAGAAATACAATTGATTTTAGTATATTGATCTTGTATCCTGCAATCTTCCTAAACTCACTTTTTGCAACAAGTTTTTGTATTTTCTGTCAGATTTTCCATGTAGACAACCATATTGTTTGTGAATAAAGACAGAATTACTTCTTTCCCAATCTTGATGTCTTTTAGTTCTCTATCTTGCCTTATTACACTGGCTCCAGTATGGCCTTCACTATGATGTTGAATAGAAATGGTGAGAATTGACATCGTTGTCTCTCCCAGTGTTAGTGGGAAAGCATCTAGTCTTTGATTTATAAATATGAGGCCATTGGTTTTCAAAGATGCCCTTTATCAGGTTGAGGAAGTTCTATTCTTAATTTCCTAGGCTTTTTTTTTTTTAAGCAAATGTTCTTGGCTTTTGTCAAATTCTTTGTAGAGATGATTATATGGTTTTTCTTTTTCATTTGTTAATATGATAAATTATGTTGATTTTTTTAAAATGTTAAACCAACCCTGCATTCTTGGGATTAACCCACTTGATGATGATATATTATCTTTTGTGAACAATTGTGTTCATGAGGACTGATGGTCTTTTGTCTTCTTTTCTTGTAATGTCTTTGTGTGGTTTTGGTATTGGAGTAATGCTGTTCTCATAGAAGTAGTTGGGAATTATTCCCTCCTTTTCAATTTTATGGAAGTTTGTATAGAATTGGTGGTGTTTCTTCCTTAAATATTTGATAGAATTCACTATCGAAAGTATCAAGGCCTTGAGTTTTCTTTGCAGGAATGTTTTTAATTACAAATGCAATTTCTTTAATGTGTTATCTATTTCTTCTTGAGTGAGCTTTGGTGTATTTTATGTTTAAAGAAATTTGTACATTTTATCTAAATTGTCAAATTTATTGGCAAAACTTGTTTATGGCATTTTATTACCCTTTTTATATATGAAGAATCTATAGTTATGTCATCTCTGTTATTTCGTTTTTGTTAATTTCTAATTTAATTCTGTCATGGTCAGAGAACATACTTTGTATGACTTGAATCTTTTTAAATTTAAAACTTATTCGATGGCCTAAAATATATAATTTAGTAAGTGTTCTCTGTGCTTGAGAAAAATATATATTCTGTTGCTGTTGGATGGAGTGTACTAAAAATGTCAATTAATAGACTTGTTTAATACTGTCAATTAAATATGTATTACTTTCATTATTGTCTTTCTATCTAATATTCAACCTTGATTGGTATTCCTTCTCTGAAGAGTTTTAGAGAAAGTTTTTATTCTTTTAAGTGGAAAGAATCTTATTTTCTGATATATGATTATTTTCTAGTGTTTTTGGGTTGTGATCAGATAATGTTTTATATACTAATTCTACTTTTTGGAGTTTATTTAGATTTTTTTCGTGGCTCAATATATGGCCAGTTTTCATCAGTGTTCCATGAGCACTCAAAATATAGTGCTTGATGTGTTTTCACAGAAAATAGTTTATTATCAATCAGATTTTAGAAATTATATTCTAAACCCTTGCCCATTTTTGTCCAACCAGTTTCTCATGAATTGTGAAAAATAAAGTGCCCTGTTAATAGTGCTCTTTTTTTCTGTTTTTCCTCCCATCTTCTGCTTTATGAGTGTTAGCATTATATAATTTAGTAGAAATTTGGCATATAGAAATAAGAAATTTATCTTTTTGACTTTTTAATTTATTGCCCATTTAGCCTGAATTCTATTTAGCTGATAGAAAGATCACAATCTCTGATTTTTTTTTTTTTTTTTTTTTTGCATGGTGTACTTTTGCTTATCTGTTTTCAATCTTTCTGGATCACTTTGTATTTGTATTTGTTTCTTGTTTACTACCTAGTGTCAATGTAGGAAATGTCTGAACCTGTGGAGAATTTTTATAAGAGTTTATTTGAGTTTGTTTGACTCAAACTGACATGCCAGGAAGTATTTCAAGCGTTCAGAGAAGGACAGTTTTGTGGTTTCTTTTATACATTTGGAATTGAGAGAAGATTGCATAAAGGTGGGAGAAAGCAAGATGGAGAAATCTCTATGATTGGATGATAGGACAGTTAACAAGCTTATGTGCTCTCTTGAGGGTGTTTATATTTCCAAGGGCTTCAAAAAGGCATTTCAATGAGTGTGTTAACATGGATGCACAAATACAATGGGTAGGGCTTGCTTAAGGTGAAAATAAACCTTGTATAAGTCTGAGGTGTGACTACCCACCATGACCTGCCCAGTTAGGAATTTATAGTCAGATCACCCTGTGAGGTTACTTTCAGTTAGATTTTACAGAGTCTTTTTAGTCCACAATAGCACTGGACGTTTGCTTTTTGAAATTTCAGATTTTTGCTTTTTTCAGATTTCAGTCTGAAAATCTCAAGTGAGTTAAGCCAAATATTTTATTTTAAGAAGGGCTCTTACCACTTTATTTTTTATTTGCGCTTGTACTAATATTTAGGAATGTACATTTAATTCCAATGAATACCTTTATAATTATAGCATTATATAGTGCCCTCGATTCTCTATTTCCTTTGACATTGTTCCTTGCTATGATAAAAATTAGCATGTCTTTTTTTTCTTCTTTCTCCTCAACTTCTCATCCATTACCAGATTTTAACCATTATCTTAGTAATTATTTTTATAACGTTAAACATGCTTCTAGTTCCAATTTTACTTGTGAGCTTTAAAGTATATCTTTTGACTGCCAGTTTACAGATGAAGCCAGTGATTTTTTTCTGTTCCCCACCTTCTTTTCTCTTTCTCTTTCCAATTTTTCTTAATGTAAATCTTTTCTCATTGTCAAAGTGTGTTTTAGGCTTATTTTTGTAGTTGCATATAATTCATGCTCATTATCAGTGTTTTTGCTGTAATTTCCTTGGTCATTTCTTGGTTGTGGAAGCAGTTTTTTAAGAAAGGCTCATGAGAACACTATTCTTTGAGTTGCTGCATCTTCAAATTTTTGGTCTCTAGCTTTTATATTGAAAAATTTCCTTAAGGATATTGAAAATATTGCTCTGTTATCTTCTGGAATTGAATGCCTCCATGGCAAAATCTAAAGCTAGCCATATATTTTTCTTCCATTTCAAAATTGATCTCTTTTCCTGGCTATTTCTTAATTTTTAGAATCCAGTAACTTTACTGAATTGAGTCTTCATGTAAACATTCTAGGCTATTTTTTTTTTTTTTCTGGCTTATGATGTACTCTTTCAATATGTAGATTTAAGTCTTTTTTTATCAGGAAAATTTTCTTGAATTATATCTTGAACTGTTCATTGTTACATGTTTTAGTTTCCTTATTCACTGATTTCCGTTATGCATATGTTGGTATTTTCTCTTTTTCTTCCTCCCTCTTTCCACTCTCCTCTCTCTCCCTCTAGTCTCCTTCCTCTTTCCTTTCCCCTCTTTTCCCCCTCACACATGCCCAAATACATCATTCACCACTTCTCTGCAGGCTGGATCTCACCCATCACTGTACTTACTATCTAATTAAGAAAAGCACTTTCTTACTAAACATACCAATGATTTCTTAATTGCTAAATCCAGCTAACACTTTTGATATCTTAGTCATCTTCAGTGTGGTATTAATCAGTGATAATCACTTTTTTTTGATATTCTGTATCCTGTAGATATTTGTGACTATGTATTCTTCTGATTTTTAAATCTCTGTGACTATTCCTGAGTTGGATTTTTTTTCCATCTTCTGACCACATCATAAATATTGGTTTTCCTTGTGATTTACTCCACTGTCCACTGATTTTTATCTCTTACCTACCACTGGCAGTTTTATTCATATACATTGTTTCCTTTCATGACTTAAGTCAGATGTTTCAGATTACTATACCCAATTTCTTATTATTCAACATCTAACGAAACATGTTCCTCAAATCTACCATACCCAGGACTACTCTTACCTCCTTCCTTCTAAACCTCCTCTCATATCTCTTATTTTATGACATCCTCATTCAACCATCACTTAAATTAGAAATTTAGGCATTAGAGACTCCTTCCTGTGCCTTCCAATGCTCAACCAAGTTATCACCAAGCTCTACAGTTTTACTTTATAAATATTTCTTAATTTTGTTTGCTGTGTTTTATACCTACTATCACTACCCTAGTTTAGTTCCCTATTTCTTTGACTACTGTAGTAGCCTTCTATCTTCAGTCTTGTCATCATAAAATCACCAGAGTGATCTAAAGGTATGAATCTGATGGTTTCACCCTCAATTATCCCTATAGTATATCCTTAGTACTAGGCTAGGCACTTAATTTCTTACTGTATATCTTTAATAATTATAGATATGCTTTAATAACTTCTACTTGATAATTATATTTGAAGTTGTAGCAGTTTACACCTGCTATTTGTAGTTTCTGCTGATGTTCACTCATGTGCATAATTTTATGAGGTGTTTTAAATTTTTATTTTGAGCACATTTTTACTGGTGCTTTATCAGTAGGACTTATTTTGCCTGTGTTAAGCACTGTCTCTGGAGAGATTCTGAATTTGCTTCTTTCAGACGCCTCAAGAGTATCCTTTTTCAGGATCATTTTTGTGTTCATTTCTATGTCTTGATTGTTCCCACACTAGGGAGATAGTGGGAATTTAAATCCCAAATCCATCTGCAGGCAGGATCTTGATTATGGATACTGAAAGAGTACAAATTAACCCCACTAAGTCCAGGCTCAGACAGACAACCTTTCTTGTCATCTTTCTTTGCCTATAGGCAGATTTTTTTTTCTAGTTTCTTTTAACAAAGATGCAGCTTTTTAAGAATCCTGATTTTAGGCAGATCCTGATTTTCTTCAGTACATCGTGTTACAAGGGTCTAAAGACCTCAGCTTCTTTCTGGCACTAAAATACAAGCTGTTATGTGACCAACCAATTTATAGGACAGTCTCAGTGACATCTCAGGGATTATTGCTTTGGTTTTCAGTTCCTCTTTCACTTTTAGACCCTGTTATTTCTCTAAACTTTCTTAGGAGCTCAGCTGTGTATTTTAGAGAATGTTTATGAAATTTTCCTCAGTGTTTCTAGGGAGATTTTCCCACCCCAGGTTATCTGGCCCACCATATTCTCATTTAGGGTTGAAGCTTTAGCTTTAACACTTTTCAAATGTTTGATTTTCGTTCCTGTTTTTGAAGAATCTAAGATTTTAAATATAGACATGAAGAATATTGATGACTAACGGAAGCAGATAGATGGGTCAGGGATAGTTCTATAATCCTTTCAGATTAATAGGTCCTTTTCTCATGTTTCTCTCTCAAATAATAAATGTTCCTCAGTTTTGTTCTTTTTGTCAAACCAGCGGTAGCATGTAGTATTTTCTTCGCATAGTACCTTCTCCCTCATGCTGGGATATTTTCTGCCAGTAACCCATGCCAACTAGGATTTTTTTTTTTTAAGGAAACCATTTTTCTGTAGCCAGCAGAAAATAAGAGTACTGCTGAAATCTGATGCTTGGTTACATGACAATTTTCAGTCATAATGAACTATGTCTCCCTTAAACTGTTTCTCTTAAAAAAGACCAAAATTATGGATTGCTCTTCACTTGATATGATCCTATCTATACATTATGAATTTAAAGTAATCAAAATATTACAAAACTGAGAAGTTAAAATTGACTTTAAAATAGCTGGTTTGGAGGATTGTGACAAAATATGGAAAACCTTAATCGCCTGAGCCACCAATAGGACCAAGTATGTCCTATTATCAATTTGATGTATTTTATTGTTTTATTTTTCTTTGCAAATTTTATTTATAAAGTTGTGAGATAAATACATATTTTACCTAATGTTTATTGTAATGTTATTATAAACTTGTAGTATCGACATAATATTTTACTTAAATAGTGAATTTAATTAACTGTTTCCCATGCTGTATATTTAATTTGTTTCTTCCTCCTCTTCTCCTCCTGCTTCTGTACAGAGCTACAGTGAACACTTTAATGCATTATGCTTTTTTTTTCTTTAAAGTATTTAGGATAAATTTCCAGATAGAATTGTGTGTGAAAGTGTTTTCACATTTTTAAGACTTTTAACACATCGTGCCAAATTGTTTACCAAAAACATGGTATAAAGTTACATTCTCCCAACAATCTAACGATATCTTAAGCAGACCACTTTCATTATGTGTTGTGTCTAACCAGTGGGCCAAAAGACAAAGATATGGTGCTAATGCTTTTTTTATGGTTTCTCTACAGGATATGGTGCCTGTCATAGTTGATTATTGCCTTCTGCTACAGCGGAAGTGAGTATACATTGCTTGTCAAAGTCAATTATTTTGAACCCAAGTTGCCTCTTGCTTATATTATAATTTACTGATTGTATGCATTTGACTGGATAGGTTTTTAAAAAATTTAATTTACAGAAATTTGATTCTTTCACAATTTACAGTCCATTTATCTAATAAAATTAAGTTTTAGAAATAAAAATAGATACTGTAGGTTTATCATCTGTATATTTGTGTAGCAGGATAATGGAGACAAAGAACATAGCTAACAAAAGAGCAATACTACTTAAGGATCTTAAAAGTAAAAATGTATGATTCATGTGCTGTGTATATACTCTTTCATGAACCATCACTCAAACAGTATTTCATACCAGCCAAAAAAAGGGCAAGATTATTATGCTTCTTCAGTGTTGATTTATACAGCCTTTTTGTTGAAAAGAAATCATTGTAAATTAATTCTTGATTAGGCTTTATTGGTTTAAATAATAACTGTATAAATTAACCAACCTGTATTGGCTCATAGATTTTTCACACTTATATTAACAGCCTCTACATGCCAGGTATTGTTCTAAGCCCTTTGTATTAATTTATCTAATTTTTATAAAAACTTATTTAATTTTATTACAGTGAAGTAGGTATTATTATCTTCATTTTACATAGAAGCTTCCAGAGGCAGGAAACCATTAAATAACTTGCCAAAACTCACTGACACTTCTTTTGAGGTTCAAGGGTGGGATTCTAATACAGGCAGTCTAGATCCTGTGCTCTTGTTCTTAACTACTATCTTGTACCGCTTTCTGATGGTAGAGAATAAATGTGAGGACCCAGTGCAGATACTCCTAAAATTCTATACAACATTGACTTGACTCATGAATTTAGATATATTTAGGTAACCTGAATCATACAAGGTTGTATCATACTTTGAAAGTGTTGGTAAAGTTCATCAAGAGGGCAGTTATTTTCCATGTCAGACCTTTGATTAAGTCATAATATAGCATAATATAATATATAGCATCTGCTTCCTTGAAGCTAAAATTAATTCCAGTATTTTAGCTATAGTGTAATATGTAATTATTCATTGAAATATGTTGTATTCATAGTTGGGATGCTGCTGAGAACATTACTTTGTTACGCGTTGTCTTTTTTTCATGAGGGCCTAAGGGAGAAATTTCCCTCAGGTGTTAGTACCAGAAATACTTTTATATCTTATGAACATCTTGTTTACTATTAGCTGATGGAGAGTGAATTGTGTAGCTAATTACTGTTTCCTATAAAGCTAAAAGCCATGATATACTAACCTCACCCTAGCTTTTCTTAACTTAGTTTTCTCCTTACCCTGCTTTTCACACTCCCTTGTTATTTATCTTATATTTTTAAAAATAGCCTCAATAGTTTATGGATCAGTTTTACACATTTCATTTAATTCTCATAATTATAATGTAAGAGAGGTAATTTTATCTTCATTTTCAAGTGAGGAAATTAAGTTGTAGAAATGTTTCTAATACTAATTAGCACTGGAATCAACCCAAATCTTCAAATCGAGATAATTATAAATGATATCAAATAAAGTTGAAGTGACCCTAGCAGTTTTAAGGTGAAAAATTACTTAAGGAAAAAGAAAAATGAGTTCTTTCTTTTAGAAATATTTTGTGTTATTCCCAAATATGTTCATATAAAAAATGTAGCTTCATTTCAGTATGGTATCTTTCTCCCTGAACTGGACTCTCTTTATATCATCATCTTCTTTGATGTTTTCCCTTCAGTTTATATTGAGAAATAATTGACATATATCACTGTATAAGTTTAAGGCATACAGCATGATGGTTTGATTTGTATATATTGTGAAATGATTACCACAGTAGATGCAGCTAGCATCCATTGTCTCACATAGATACAGTAAAAAGAAGAAAAAAGGAAAAAAAATTCTCTTTGTGATAAGAACTCTTAGGATTTACTCTCTTCACTTTCCTATATATCATATGGCAGTGTTAGCTACAGTCATCTGCAGTCATTATGTATGTTGTACATTACGTCCCTAGTACTTATTTATTTTATAACTAGAAGTGTGTACCTTTTTTCAATTCCCCTTCCCTCCAACTCTCTGCCTTGGGCAACCACAAATTTGATCTCTTTTTCTAGGCATTTTTTTGTTGTTGTTCTTTTGTTTTTGTTTTGTTTTGTTTTGTTTTGTTTTTAGAGTCCACATATAAGTGAGATTATACAGTATTTTTCTTTCTCTGTCTGACTATTTCACTCAGCATAATGCCTTCAAGGTCCATCTATGTTGTTGCAAATGGTAGGATTTCCTCATTTTTTTGTGGCTGAATAATATTTCATTGTGTGTGTGTGTGTGTGTGTGTGTGTGTGTGTGTGTGTGACGACTTCATTATCCATTTATCCATTGATGGACACTTAGGTTGTTACCATGTCTTGGTTATTATAAATAATGCTACTTGAACATGGGGGTACAGATATCCTTTCAAGTTAAGTGTTTTCATTTCCTTTGGATATATTCCCTGAATTGGAATTGCTATATCATATGGTAGTTCTATTTTTAAATTTTTGAGGATCCCTGTTGTGTTTTCCATAGTGGCTGTACCAATTTACAACCCCACCAACAATGCACAAGGGTTTCTTTTCTCCACATCCATGCCAGTATTTGTTCTCTCTTGTCCTTTTGATGATGGCCATTCTAACAAGCATGAGGTGGTTATTTGTTGTGGTTTTAAATGGCATTTCTCTAATGACTAGTGATGGTTAGCATTGTTTCATGTACCTGTTGGCCTTTTGTATATCTTCTTTGGAGACATGTCTGTTCAGGATCTTTACTCATTTTTTAATTGGGTTAGTTGCTGTTTTGGTTTTGAGTTATGTGAGTTCTTTATGTATTTTGGGTATTAACCCCTTATCAGACATTTGGCTTACAAATGTTTTTTCCCCACTATGTAGGTTGTCTTTTTTCTTTGTTGATAGTTTCTTTTGCTGTGCAGAAGCTTTTTAGTTTTACGTAGACCAACTTGTTTATTTTTGGTTCGTTGCTTGTGCTTTTGATGTCATATCCAAAAAATTATTACCAAGACTCACTTCCAGAAGCTTTATTCCTACGTTTTCTTCTAGGAGGTTCATGATTTTGGTCTTGCATATAAGCCTTTAGTCCATTTTGATTTTAATTTTTGTGAATGGTGTAAGATATAGGTTGTTTCATTCTTTTACATGTGAATATTCAATTATCCCAGCACCATTTTTTGAAAAGACTGTCTTTTCTCCGTTGACTATTTTTAGACCCTTTGTCAAATATTGGTCAACTATATATGCTTTGGTTTATTTCTGGGCTTTCTATTCTGTTTCATTGGCTTAGTCTGCTTTTATGGCAATATCATGTTATTTGATGTATAT
>CM053507.1:39208661-39347260 GCA_028627145.1 Eidolon dupreanum
AGATCTTTCACTTCCTTAGTTAAATTTATTCCTAAGTAATTCATTGTTTTTGTTTTTCAAGAAATTTGTTACTATTGTATAAAATGCCTACTGATTTTTGTATGTTTTGTATTCTGCAATTTTACTAAATTCATTGATTAGACCCAAGGTTATTTTTTGGTTGAGTCTTTAGGATATTCAATATATAGAATCATGTCATCTGCAAATAGAGACATTTTACTTCTTTCTAATTCTAATACCTTTTTTTTTCTTTTTCTTGACTGACTTCTCTAGCTAGGATTACTAGTACAACATTGAATAGAAGTGGTGAGAGTGGGCACCCCTGTATTGTTCTTGATCTTAGAGCAAAAGCTTTTAGCCTTTCACACTGAGTATATGATTTTAGCTGTGGGCTTGTCATATATGGCCTGTGTTATGTTGAGATGTTTCTTCTATGCCTAATTTGTTAAGAATTTTTATCATGAATAGATGTTGAATTTTGTCAAATTCTTTTCCTGTGTCTATTGAGATAATCATATTATACTTTTTTTATTCTATTGCAATATATCACATTGATTGATTTGCATATCGTAAACCATCCTTGCATCCTAGGGATAAATACCACTTGATCATTCTGTTATGTTCATGTACTGTTGAATGTAGCTTGCTAATATTTTATTGAGGCTTTTTGCATCTACTTTTATCAGGGATATTGGTCTGTTTGGTTTTCTTCCTCCCTTGTGTCCTTTTCTGGTTTTGGTATCTGGATAATGTTGGCCTCATAAAATGACTTTGGAAGTGTTTCCTCTTCAATTTTTTGGAACAATTTGAGAAGGATTTGTGTTAATTTTTATTTAAATGTTGGGTAAAATTCATGAGTGAGGCAGTCTGGTCCTGGACTTTTCTTCATTGGGGGAATTTTGATTACCGATTTAATCTCCTTACTAGTAATTGGTCAATTTAGGTTTTCTATTTCCTCTTGATTCAGTCTTTGTAAGTTGTATGTTTCTAAGAATTTTTCCATTTCCTCTAGGTTGTTTGGTTTGTTTGCATATAGTTGTTCATAGTAACTTCTTGTGAGCCTTTTGATTTCTGTGGTGTCAGTTGTATTATCTCCTTTTTCATTTATAATTTTGTTCATTTTGGTTATTTCTCTTTTTGGTTAGTATAGCTAAGGGTTTGTCAGCTTTGTGTATCTTTTCAAAGAACCAACTCTTAGTTTGGTTAATCTTTTCTATTGTTTTCCTGTTATATATTTCACTTATATCTGATCAAAACTTTATTATTTCCTTTTTTTCTGTTAACTTTGGGCTCACATTGTTCTTTTTCTACTTTAAGATGTAGAGTTAGGTTGTTTGTTTAGGATCTTTCTTAATGCAGATGTTTATTGCTATAAACGTCCCTCTTAGAATTTTTCCTGTATCACTCAAATTCTGGTATTGTTGTATTTACATTTTCTTTGTCTCAAGAAAAGTTTTTATTTCCCTTTTTATTTTTTGACCCATTGGTGGTTCAGGAAAGTTTTGTTTAAGTTTTACATGTTCATAAATTTCATAATTTTCCTCTTGTTATTGATTTTTAGTTTCATTGTGGTCAGGGAAGATACTTGGTATGATTTGCTGACTTGTTTTGTGGCCTAACAGTTGGTCTGTCCTAGAAAGTGTTTCATGTGCACTTGAGAAGGATGTATATTCTGTTGTTGGATAGACCGTTCTATACATTTAAGTATATTTGATCTATAGTGTTGTTCAAATATAGTGTTTACTTATTGATTCTCTTGTCTGGATAACCTATCCATTGTTGAGAGTGGGGTATTAAATTACCAAACTGTTATTGTGTTACTGTTTATTTCTCCTTTTAGCCCTGTTAGTTTTTGCTTTTAGGTGCTCCAGTGTGGAGCACATAATTATACCCATCCTTGGGTTTATGTGGATTATCTGTTCCACATGTCTTTTTTTCTTTTTTTCACGTTGAAGAAAATCATGTAAAAAAGAGTCTACCAGTACGGGAAAAAAATACTAAAGAAATAGGCCAATATAAATCATAAAAATATTTCACATATTTTCACATAAAATGCTAATGAAAATTCAGAAAAACCAAAATGCATTTTATTCACTGTTGATGTCTGTACTGTAAACTAAAGCAATCCTTCTCTTTTTAATTGATACAAAGTCACAATCTTTATTACTTAAAATATTTGAAAGTACTACTTTAGTTTCATTTTTATGTTTATATTTTTAGATGATCTTTTTCCAACCTCACTTTTCACTAAGTTTTCATAAATTCTTTGATATTCACTAAACATTTAAGAAAATCTTTTCAAAATTTTAAGGCTCATTTGATGTGTGGATCAATATCTAGAATTGCAGTTTCTAGTTTTGTGGCCAGTTGAAGAGCTTTGTAATATTTTCTGTGGTGTAAGGTCACTGCTGTATTCATCAGCAGGATGGACTTCAGATATTAATTGAATTGATTACCAGTTAATTCGTGGTCAACCAGTAATTCCTTAATATCATCTCCATTCAGATTGTCAGAGCCTTCTCCTTGAAATTTATTTAATAAATTAATAATGCCAGTTAATCCCTCTTCAGTTGTTGGAACCATATTTCCTGATACAACCACTTCTGGCCTCATTGCTTCCCAGTAAGCATTTAAAGTTGAGAGCTTTATATCACTCAAAGCTAAAGCAATATTCTTGCTTCAACTTAAAATTGTATATTTATTCCAGGGTTCTGTAGGTGATTCATCGATTATCTTCAAGTTTATTAAAAATATCCTTAAAACTCCATTTAATATATTTAATCTTAAAGTTGGAAATAACGCCTTGAGCTAAAAGCTGGATCAAGAAAGTTTTATTTGGTGACAAATATACAACTTTTACATTTGGATGTTCTAAATTGTGTGGATGATCAGGGACATTATCTAAAGTGAATTCTAGTTTGAAAATTGCTTTCTTTCAGTATTTTGAATGTGTTATCCCATTCTCTCATGGCCTACCAAGTTTCTGCTGAAAAATACACTTGTAATCTTATGGGGGGGTTCTCTTGTATGTAACTTTTCTTTTTTCTTTTTCTTTCTTTCTTTTTTTTTTTTTTTTTTTTTTTTTTGCTGCTCTTAAAATTCCTTTTTTTGTCTTTGACTTTTGACAATGTAATTATTATGTGTTTCGGTATAGCCCTATTTGAGTTCAACCTATTTGGTGTCTTTTGGGCTTCATAGGTCTAGATGTCCATTTCTCTCCCCAGGTTGGGGAAGTTTTCAAACATTATTGTTTTAAATATACTTTCTGTTTCTTTCTGTTTCTCTTCTTTTTCTGGACTTCCCATAATATAAATATTGTTTCTTTTTATGTGTTCTACAATTCAGAACATAGGCATTCTTTATTCTTTTTTTTTCCTTGCTCCTCTAACTGGGTAATTTCCAATGTCCTGTTCTCCAGGACACTGATTCTTTCTTCTTTGTGGTCAATTCTACTTCTGAAACTTGAATTCTTCAGTTCAGTTATTGTATTTTTCAACTCTATGATTTCTGTTTTTTTGTTTGTTTGTTTTTTGTTAATAGTTTCTGTTTCCTTGTCAAACTTCTCTTTTTGTTTGTGCATTGTTTTCCTATTTTTTTTTTAGTTGTCTTTCTGTGTTTATTGTGGTTCACTAAACTTCCTTAAGAGGATTAGTTTGAATTCTTTGTCTAACAGTTCATGATCTCCATTTCTTTGGGGTCAGTTATTGGAGCTTTTAAAATTTCCTTTGTTGGTGTTTTGTTTACCTGGTTTTTCATGATCCCTATGTTGATATCTGTGCATTTGAGTAATTGGGTTCCTTTTTTAGATCTTACAGGTTTGTTTCAACAGAGGCAGTTCTTCACCAAATAGTTTAGGTTTCTAGGTGTGTCTGCTGATAATATCTTTGGGCAGGTGGATCTTGCTATTATGGTCTGATCTTGGGTGAGGTAAACTGTTCATACTCTGAGGACAAGGATGAGGAGGTTTGCCACTCGCTGAACAGTTAGGTAGGACTGCTGCCTTGGTTTCCTACCCAACTGAGGCTGTAGGATTTGCTCTGCAGTTGCCTGGATTCTCTGGTCAGGCTTGCTAGTTGGTCAATACTGATTATAGTATTTGGTCGTAATTGGGACTCTGAATTAGTTTTCCTGCCCTGGTAAGGGAGTAAGGTGAGACCCAGGCCCAGTACAGCTCATTATTTGGGAATCCAAATAAAATCAGAGTGTGTATTGATTTCCCTGGTCAGATGAGGCCACTAGTTTTGCTCTGCGGATGAGATGCCATGGGTTGTGCTCTGTTCAAAAGCCAATGTATATAGGTCTGTATAACTTTCCATGTGCTCTGGTTAGCTTCCCTGGTCAGACAGGCTGAAGGCTGTATTCAGAAATGAGCAGGGTTATGAATTAGTCCCTGCCTGGGCACAGGAGGAGAAGCATCTCTAAAGCCAGTAAAGCTCTGTGTTATCTTAACTCAAGCCAACCCATACCCCAAGTTCCCTGACCAAATAGGGCCACTGGTTTTGTTCTGCAAACTTTCAGCTCTTCCAGCCTGCCTCTGGGCTTGAGTTTCCCTGGTCCATACAGCTTCCATGAGTTGTCTTCAACCCTTCTGGTCAGATAGGCCCTGAAGATAGTCTCCACAGAAGGTGGGGCTGTGATTCACCTCCCTACCTGGGTATGGGCAGACTGGGTTCTAGGGTCAGCAAAATTCTTCATTTGAGGATTTGAATTAGGCAGATATACACCCCACTGAGTTCCTTGGTCAGAGTACACCTCTGATTTGGTTCTACAGATGAGCAAAACCATAGTTTGGAATTATTGCTTGCGCTCTGCAGGTAAGAACTCCATCTGTCAAGATCCGTCAGCTAGTTTTTGCAAGCCCCGCCTCCCTTCTGCATTACAGCCAGATTCCCGTTGGTTGATTTCTGCAGATTCTCCTGCAATTCCTGTGGTACAAGATCAGAGTAAAGGCTTTTGCAAGTGACCCACAAGCTCAGGGTGGGGGCTACTAGTTGTCACTTCTGGTCTCTCTTCTCCACTGGAGGAACCAGAGACTCAGGGAAGACCTCTCTGGATGGTGCTGCATTGGCTTGGGGGAAAGGCAGATGCAGGCAGCATGTAACCACTTCTCTTGCCCTTCTAATGCAGTCTGTCTTGGTCTCTGGTACAGGGGTGTACTTCAGGCTCACTCCCATATTCTAAAATTCTCTCAATGGTGTCTTGTTCTTGAATAATTGTCATTCTTATTATGTGAAAGGGGCAAAGTTAGGAACCACCCGTGTCACCTTCTTGTTGAAATTACTCTCTTCTTTGACATTTGGTTCCATTTATATCTAGGATTTTGTCTTCTATATTCCCAAATTTGCAAAGTATCTGTGACATTAAGATTGCTTTAAGGAATGCTCAGATTTTGCATAACACAAATATATCTTACAAAACATAATTTAGGACTAAGTCAATTTCAGGTAACTTCTTTCACTTCTAGGGTCATCACTTAGATACTCAGTTCTAGCCCCTAGATTCCTTTTTATATTAATATCTTCTGATTGGGTACATTGTTTTTATAATCAGTCCTCTTATTATACTGTTTCTTATGTGGGTCCAATTATAAATACATTACATATTCTGAAATTAATTTTAACTTAGTACCATAATCATTACATTATAATCACTGTTACCTCTGTATCATAATTCATAGAACCCCATACCCAGCAGTAATATTAATTAAAGTAGTGTATATATGTATTCCCATTCATATTTAAGAATTCTTTTATAATGTAAAATCTTTTTTACTATGGCAGGAGCCACACTTCTTTTTCTCTGTAGGGCATACTGATCAATATGTTGGGTTTTTTTTGGTTAAAATTTGGCTTTATAGTCTCTGTGTGAATTCTTTAAAATCGGAAATGACAGGAAATTATTTTTAAAGACATTGTGCTTTTATTCTCATAATATTGTCTCTATTCCACAATTTCATTTCAATTTAGTAGTGTGTATTATTTTTTAGTATTAGACAAAGGATATGTCTCAAGGCTTTTTGTAGGACACTTAATGATTTGTCATTTTACCTATACAACAGTAGCCATAATTTCAGTTTATTTTAAAAATAGATCCAAAGTTTACTTGAACTATAATTATAACTTTGAACATTGTTTAAAAATAGGTACAATGTTACTATATGTGAATAATTTCTCAATAAAGCTGTTATAAAAACAAAATAGGTGCTGTATGTGGATGATCTTGACCACTTTGAGCTTGTATCACTACAAGCAAATATCCAAAGATAAGCCATTATTCAGATTACTTGAATTATATATAAATATGAACTAAAAATATTTCTGTGAAATCTAAAGTGAACCTGATGTAGTCTTTTGATAGTCAGGGTATTCGTTAAGTCTTGTTGTTCAACATCAGGATTATTGTTTGAGAAATAGAAAGCTCTCAGTTACCAAGCATGGTTGAAGAGCTGCATGTTTTGAATACTGTTTTCTTGACAACTGCCTGTTAAAATTTTAAACATCAGAGCTCGGGAGGGAAAGGTGCCATTTCTTTTTAATTTTATAACAAGTATATTCAGCTATCATTCACATACTATAAAATTCATTCTTTTAAAGTGTACAATTCAGTAATTTTTAATATATTTACAACCTTCACCACAGTTAAGCCATACCTTTTTAAAAGAAATCTTTGCGAATTGTGATGCTTGTATTAGAAAACAGAACATTTGAACATAATTTCATAAAGTTCATTTGAACTTTACTTTTACTTATGTAAATAAAGAGACCAACCCAAATCAACTTTAGATTTATTAAATGCCACTTATATCTAGTGGGGATTTGTTTATTTGGTTCTGGTTATGTGTTTTGTATAGAATGGCAAGTGTTAGGATTGAAGCTCTTGCTCCCTCAGACAGTCTCTAAATTTGCAAGTATTAAAGCTTTATTCTTCACATTTTTTTTGAATTATAAAATTGATAACACACCAATTTATCCATTCTCTGTATCAATTTGAAGTTATGAATGATAAACTCCAAATAATACTTCGAGTAGTCACATAAAGTGAAGTTATGCAGAAAGCAGACCTCTTCGATGGTCCTCTATTATTCAGAACGGATTTTCTGTTATACTGGTTACAGGGAGGCTAAGCTAGAAGTGACGAATAGCAATTTGGATGTTAGCCTTCCCAGTAAACAAAGTCAGCACTCTGGAGTGTAATGCTTAAATATAGAAAGAAACACAAGACCTAAAAACTTTTTTCATATGTACTTTTCTTTCTCCTTCCTTCCCTAATGCTCTAATATTCTCCTGAAATGATGAGAACATGTCTTAGAATTTTGTTTTATTTATATTTCAAGGAAGAGATGTAGATAGGAGTTGCTGAATTTTATTTTCTTGCTTCTTTATTCTAGCTTCTGACTGGTTAAGAAAGAACCGTATACTTTTGCCATTAATCTTACCAGCATTGTTTGCTGCTGTGTCACAGGAGTGCCTTCTTCATCAACTTTTATGCTCTGTTTACTGAATTTTTAGATCTTTAATTCTCCTCCCCAGAGCTTTTTATGCTGAAATAAAATATATAATTATCTGCCCTGGCATGTTATTTTTAACAACACATTACAGAGTGCAAGGACTAGCAAATACAACATTTTCTTTAAATTCATTAGAGTTACCTTGTTACTCTATGTTTCTTACAGTAAAGCTTCATTAATCTCAGTTTCTTTCACTTGGCTAGTAATTGGTAATCACAAAAATATGATGGAGTATGGATTAAAATGGAACTAACATGAAAAATACTCTGATAAATATGAAGCAAAGGGTAAAAATGATGCAAAAATTACTTACATTTGTGGATATGAGAAAAAAATTAATGGATATGGATTCCCTTCCCCCACCAGGATATTGCAAGTACTGTTTATTGGAAAGTGGCATGTGGTTCTGGTGCCGTTGCAGCCAGTCTGTTTATCATCTGTCCCCTTTCAGGACCTCAAATGAGGCAGGACCCCATTCTACTCCTTTCAGAATCTTCCGTGCCTTTTTTGTGGAACTCATCATGAAGACTATACCTTTAGATGAACACCTAGCACTTTTCATGGTTAACATGATACTCATATAGCGAGATTATACATTTAGTAAAGTAAATAAATAATATTAATATATAGAGAATTAATACAGTTTTTATATTAAAACAAATGAATGAATTGGTGAATGATAACAGGCAATACACTACATAAATGGAATCATGGAAAACATTTAATTTTGCCAGTCATCAGAATTAAAAATGGTGATATCGTTTAATTTATACTTATTAAATTATTCAGGGGGAAAAAAACAAACACAATTTTCTGGCAAAATTGGTATTATACATTGCAGGTGGCAGTATAAATTGGTACTGTGATACTTTTTGAAACTAATTTAGAAATACATTTCAAGTGCTACAAAAAGATTTCATATCTTTTAGGTAGACATAAATTTCTAAAAGTAGAATGACAAAGGAGTTAAGGTCCCTAAGTGGGAAAGACTATATATATATATGTTCATTGTGACATCATTCATAATATTAAAATACTGGAAATAAGTGATATAGCCAACACTATAGGAATAGTTAAGTAAATTCTGATGTTTCAGCATATTGAAACATTGTGAGTTAGATAAAATGGTCATTTTAAAAGTAGGTAGTAACTTAGAAAAATGCTTACCATATAATGTTACATGAAAACAATTTAGAATTAATGAACTCTGCAGAAGGAATATGAAATACATAAAATATAATTATCGAGTATGGTGGCATTTAGATTAATTAAAAACATTTTTGTTTCTGCAATGAAATTGTTTTGACGTATTTTTGAAATGTTGAACATTTTCTTCTCCTGACGTCAATTATTACTGCTTAAACCCTTTGGGAAGCAAATGGTAAGAACTAGATAAAGTAGCAAAATGCCTCTGCAGATCAGCTAAGAATATTTAGGTGCCAGAAAAGAAGAAAGGATAACTTGTGAATAGTCTTTTTAAATTTTTTTCCTACGTCATCATGCGCACCATACTACCTGCTCCTGTGTCAGTGTTGTCTTTTAAGATGTGTGCCATAATAAATTCAGCACAAGATTTAGGCCAGAAAGAGGAGTTCAAATTCTGACTCTGTCACTTGTTAGCTATGTGGCTTTCAGCAAATAATTTAAGTTAATCAACTTTTCTTATCTGTAAAAGAAGTACTGGGAAAATTAATTAAGATAATGTATATAAAAAGGTTTTCACAATATAAAGCTCTATGCAGATATTGTTAACTGTTTTTAATAAACTTGTAAATCGAAATAGGAAAATGATTATATACTTAGCAGACTGAATTTAATGGATGTTTGGAATGTTCCTAAAATTTTTTTCCCTTTCTGTTACAGGGATCTTCTATTTAGCCAGATGTATGATAAATTAAGCGAGAATTCAGTGGCCAAAGGAGTGTTTTTGGAGTGCCTTGAGCCATATATTTTAAGTGATAAACTGGTGGGGATCACACCCCAGGTAATGAAAGACTTGATTGTTCATTTCCAAGATAAAAAGTTAATGGAAAATGTGGAAGCCCTCATTGTACATATGGATATCACCAGCTTAGATATTCAGCAGGTGAGTTTATAGATTAACTTCTGGAATAAACATCAATCCTTTATTGATTATATTTACTTGACTGATCAGGCCTCAATCTGACATCTGCCTCAGTAAATAAGCCCCAATTACTTATTGAGCACTTTGGGTAAGATGTCTTATATACTTGTATTTGTCAATATATTTCTTAGGGCTGTTTTTTAATGAAAGGTAGATTATGAACTCCTGCAAGCCAGCAGTTTTCTATTTCTTTGACATTCCCTAGAACTCTTATCATAGAGTTTATATTTGGTAGTTGCTCAATAAATGCTTATTGACTATTCCTTCTTCATCTGCTTGTTCACTACTACAGTTTTCATCCTGCAAGTGAATTCAACTATGAATACTTTTATATAAATAATAAAATATTTTTACTTTTAAGAGTATGATGTCTTTTAAAAAAAAAAAAACTGCTTCTAAGTCCAGAGTTGATCATTTTCATACATTGAGTTTTGAAATAGTATAAGAATATTGCAGGGTGTCTCAGTGTCATCAGTCAGCCCATTGTTAGATAATATACTTCTAGTATATCTGAGGTCTCCACAATAAGTTTTCAGTCCTTAAGAGGAGCAGTATGTATTCTGGCCTAAGGTATTTTACAGTTTAACTCTTTAGTTCCACATTAGTCCTAATAATCAGCATGCTGCTCCTGCAAAGGCACAAAGGCACTAAGCCCTATTGGGCTAAAATATGGGTAACTTATTAAAAAGATCTTAGATAGAATAACAAAAAAAATTTTTTAATGTGTAAAATTACATAGAAATGAAGGGTTTGGAAAAATGGTTATTCTTTCTGGAAGCTCTTTATAAATGGCTATGAATTTGCAAAGTAAAGCCAGATTCCCTTTTATACATGCCTTCCTATTGTAGGAGTAATTTGGCATAATCTTCACAGTCCAATAATAAGACAGATGATTTGAGAGCATGTTATCAATATAGATTTATTTACCTATTGATCAGTATAGGAGAAGTTTCTAATTTCTTCTCTTTTCAACATTTCTAGCTTTTCTTCAATACTATCTATGTAAATAATTTCCAGTCTTTTTCATGTTAAAACAGTTTTTAAAAAATCTGTCTCCCTTCCCTCCATATCAGTCCTGTTCCTCTTGTTCCCCTAGGTTCCTGCCCCATTTCATTCTTCCCAGTTATACAGCCAGATTTCTTAAAAGCATCTTGTGTAGGTTGCTATTTGCATTTTTGTTTACATCCTAATAACTCTTCAACTTTGCTTTCACCACGGTCAGCAATGACCTCCATGTCTACTATGTCAATTGATATTTTTCAAATTTTATTATTTCACAGCGTTTGTTCATTAATTCAAAGAGCATTTATTGAGTGTCAGGCTCTGAGGATACTTCAGTGACCCTTGTGGACAAGGCTTATCCTCTCATATGGCTTACAGCTTAGCAAAAAAGTTTGACAATAAATATAAACAAGTAAACAAACAAGAAATATCTGAAAACAACTGTTACGTTAAAAATCAAACAGGCAAGCAGGTAGGGAGAGAACTGAGAGTCTACTTTAGACTGGCTAGTTATAAAAGCCTTTTTAAGAAAGCAACACTGAGTTTGGAATATGAATGACAAGAAGGAATCAGTAATGCAAAGATCTTGGAGAAGATTATTGTAGGTAAAAGTAACAATGCCAAAAAAATCATATGTACATATACATAGGTGCACACACACACACACACACACACACACACACACACACACACCTTGTAACAGATAAGAAGCAAATAGATTTAAAATGTAGTTGAGAGTGAGAGGTAGAGCTTTCAGGGCAAGGTATGGATTTTTCCATGTTATTCTAAAATCACTAAAAAGTTTTAAGCAACATCACTCTGGTTTATTTTAGGGATAGCAGAATGAAGGGTGGGGGTCAAGGGGTGGAAGACTAGTTAGGAGCTGGTCTAGGGGTGGTCCTGGCCAGAGATGTTAACAGGGAGATGGAGAGAGATGGCCAGATTTTGGAAATGTTTTGGAGGTAGAACTGATTTGCTGATGGATTGGATGCAAGGGAGTAGAAAGAATATGAGGATGATGCCTAGTTTTTGGCTAAAGAAGCAAGGTAGCGATTCCTTTAAGAAGTTTGGGAGACTGAGGTAGGTTAAGTTTAGGAGACAAAATCAAATTCTATTTTGCCATTTTATTTTGAGATAGCTACTAGACATTCAGGTGACGATAGCGAGTAAGTGGTTGGATATATGATTCAGAAAGTAGATTAGGGCCGAAGCTGTAAATGTGTTAGTCATCATCAAAGAGATGAATGATCATGGCACTGAAGAGAAGAGAAGAGGTCCAAGAGCATGCCTTTCTCAAGAAAAACTACCTCAATGACACTTCACTTTAGTTTTTTCTCTTACTTCTATGGTACTCTCTATCATGCTCCTTCATCGACCTGTACTCTTCTACTCCAGCCCTCCCTTCATCACTCTGTAGTATAAATAGCTCTCATAGGAACAGAATCTGAAGTACTCTGTATTTAAGTCATCTCTATTATTCTTCCTAAATATTTTCTCATTTTGATTTCTCTCCATTCTTAAACATTTCAAGTTCCTTTCCACATTAGGATCATCCTCTTTACTGCTTCTGACTGCAGAGTCCCTAGTTTCTACCTGTGCTTTTGGCTCACATACATGCATTCTTTAGGTCCTAGCTTACATATTGCTTCCTCAAGAATGAGACTTGAATATCCCAGACCAAGTCAGGTTCCTTCATAATACTTATCACAGTCGTAAATGAATTATTTGTGTAATTGAGTTTCTTCCCCAAGTCTTAACTCATATACCATTTTGTGGCCCTGTCTTCTTTTAGTTAGTAGTGTCCAAGATGAATAGAAGTTCTGTAAGGGTAGATACTAGGTCTGGGTTTGTTTTATTCATCACTTTATCTCCTGTGTTTAGGAGAGGACCCAAATCTAGGTGTTTACTAAATATTTATAAACTGTTGACTAAAGGTAAAATGTATATAGAAAAGGGAAGAATAGAGACAAAATAAAAATAGATGAAGGATGTTTAAAGTAACTATTGTATTGTTAAGAGCAGTAGTGAACCTCCAACCGCTCCTACCATGGCCTGTGTTTGAGTACTTCAATTTTTTTTTTTCAGAGAAGGGATAAGAAAAATTAGGGAGGAGAAGTCAAGATCTCCATTCTTAAAGGTTTAAGGAAAATAATTGGTTAGACTTATCGAATTGTATGGATCAAGCAACTTTTCCTTTTTACAGGTAGTTCTCATGTGTTGGGAAAATCGTCTGTATGATGCTATGATCTATGTCTACAACAGAGGCATGAATGAGTTTATTAGTCCAATGGAGGTAAGATACTTTCTAAATTGGGTACATATTTAATATTGTTTATTAATGTTTTTGCCCTATTCTCCATTTGCTTTGAATAGTTTCTGTTCTCATCCAATAATTTTTTAATGATTTATTGGACTTTCACCCATTTGGGAATTTATTAAGTAGCCTTTAATTTCATATTTTCTACCATTACTTTCTTTCTTTCTTTTTTTTTTTTTTTCATCTTCCTAAGTAGATATTTAAATCCCAGGGTACAATAGATAAAATTAATGCGTGACCATTAGACTTTATGTTTTTTCCTAAGAATTTTAAATATTATATTAGCTTTTCTAAAAGGTATAAAAAATTAACTATATATAGTTATTGTATGTAGAAAGTGTGCTATTGAGTAATACTATTTGTAGATATATTCTGCTGGGGGAAGGTCCTGAAAATATTGGAAGTTTGTTATTTCTTCACTGCTGATTTGTTGCTTTTCCAAGCTCAGAATCTTATAGTATTCATTATATTAGAATTATTTCTTCTTACATTAGAAGAGAACATCTAAAAAACATTTGGATATTTAAAAACCCCGTATCCGTCTTGTTACTTGCTTTATATTTGAAGACACAGTTGAGAATAATGGATTTTGGAAACATGTGGTGCCCTGCCAGCCCATTGCCTTATTACAGCGACTAAATACTTGGCTCAAAAGAGCCAGGCATCTGCTGAAGGCATCCAGTCAACTTTTTTGCATATTAAATGGTCATCCAAAACTATCTCCAGTATTATCGAGTCAGCATGATAGTTCAGTCTTCTTTAAACACATTTAGGTTGGTAAGTATCCCTCTTAACTCGGAACTCCTTTATATTTGGTTGGACCTCTCTTCTCTTGGTCAGTTTCCAAAATAAGAGCCACAGCCCTATTCCCCTGCTTTTGACCCTGGTTGTATGTCAACTAAATATTCTTTACACTTGAACATCTCTCAGCTGCTTCCTCTGACCCAGGTCCAGTACTTCCCTGAGAAAGAGCTGTCAGCTACCTCCTCAGTGAGATCCAAGGCCTCTCTTCATGCGGAACTACTAAACCACAATTAGGAAGAATTAATGCAATTTCTATTTTTTCACAAAATAATTCCTAAAAACAGATTCTAATCTGATGTGTTCTATGTTGATAAAAATGCTCGCTAGGTTTGTGTTATTGTTGCTTTTGAAGTTTTTGTTTTGTGTGGATTTTTTATTCTTCAAAATCTGGTTTGCATTTATACCTGTACATCTCAGATGGAACATCCAGGTTGCCTTGTTTTCTGTTAAGAGTAGTTTTCAAGTTTAATGGTTTTCAGCAGGAGCTTGGTATTTGTTATTAAATAGTCATTTGGAGATTTTAGCAGTGGGAGGTTAGATGCATTCTCTGTTTCCTCTTTTATAGTTCTCTTCCTTTAAGGAAATCTCTTTTCAGTGTTTAAAGTTTAGTTAGTTTAGAGAATATGACCTGTCTTTTGAAATTTCCTAGATTTTCTAGAGTGAAAGTGTCCTCACATTTGAGATGATTACTATAGTTTCTGAGATCTTTCTTTAGATCTAGTTTTGGCTGCTTCAGAAGTAAAAGTAGTGCCCTGTGTTGGGAGGAAAAACTTCCTCTTACCAACTTAGGTCCCAGTGGTCGGGAGAGGCCTGCAAATTAACTGACAACAGACAGATTAATAGGAGAAAGGGCAAGGTGTATTCACACGTGTACTGGGAGTACTCAGTAATGAGTAACTCATTAGGCAGAGGTAAAGATTTATATACTAGTTTAAGATAACATTGGGTGGGTGGGAAAGGATTTAGGGCTTCCATGGGAAAGTATGGCTAGTTTTATTGGGCTTTTTGATGCTAATGGACATCCGCATTTGCACTTTTCAGTGATAAGGATCCCTCTTCTCCTAAACAGGAAACTTCCTTCTAGGAAGCCCAGTGTAGTTTTTCCATGTTATCATATTTTCAGAGGCTCTACTTAAATTTAGACTGTTTTCTTTTTCCGTGGCTGCTGACTATTGAAATGTTTTCAGTTTAAAGTAATCCTCATCATTATTTTGGTGGGTTATTAATCCATTTACTTGCTTAGATGTTTTAAAGAATAAAACACTTTTAGAAACCTAAGGACATTTTATATCAGAAATTATAACCTAAACAAAGACCTTCATCTAACTAGTATTTATTAAATGGTTTCTTTTTGTGAGGAATATAACAACAAATGCTTGTTTACCAGTGATCTTTCGGAAACAGTTCATGTTCACATCAAAGGTTTTTAACCTCAGTAGCATTTGACTGTCTAATTCCATGAGAGAAAGGTGATTACTAGCGTAATATCCTTGATTATCTTTTTAAAGATATTCCTTTTAAAAAATAATGGTATTGTTTTTTTATTTCATTTTCATACAGAAACTTTTCAAAGTCATTGCTCCTCCTCTGAATGCAGGAAAAACACTAACAGGTATTTTCTAAACCTTAATTTTTTTCTCTTTTTTTTGTTTTGTATTTTAAGATATTATTTAAATATCGTAAAATTCACCAATTTTACATGTACAGCGTGAATTTTGGTAATCGTATGAAATTATGTAGCCACTGCCGTAATCAAACTACAGAAGAAACTAGTTTCTTCACACTAAAAAGTTTCCTACTGTCCCTTTGCCCACAGTCCCACCTTCAATCAGTGATTTACTTCGTCTCACATTTCATGTAAATGGAATAATACAGTATGTAATTTTTGGTGTTTTATTTCTTTCATTTAGCATAATGTTTTTGAGATTCATCCATGTTGTTGCATGTATTAATATTTCATTCCCTTTGCTGAATGGTATTTCAGGAATTGGATCTACTGTCATTTGTTTACTTATCAGTTGATGGACATTTGAGTTGCTTCTAGTTTGGATCTTTAATAAGTAATGCTGCTACAACATTTATAAACTAGCTCTGTTTTGTTTTTAATTAAACTTTTTATTGTGAGGAAATTAAAGGTTCATATGCAGTTGTAAGAAATGACACAAGAGATCCTATATACTCTTTATCCAGTTTCCCCCAATGATAACATCTTGCAGAACTTAAGCACAATATCACAACCAGATATTCACACAGATAAAGTCAAAATACAGAACAGTTTCATTACCACAGGTATCCCTTATATTACCCTATCCCCTATCGCTGGTTCCTAGCTATGAATAAGTTTTTGTGTGGGCATATATGTTCATTTTTGGGGGGCAGCCATCTAGGATTGGAATGGATAGATTTTATGGTAAATATGTTTTACTTTACTGTATGAGTTTTCAAAGTATCTGTACCATTTTGTATTCCCATCAGCAATATATGAGAGTTTCAGTTGTTTCATACCCTGGCTAGCACTTGGTATGGTCAATTTTTTTAAAATCTCTTAATTTTAGCTGTTCTACTGGCTGTATGGTATCTCATTGTGATTTCAATTTTTATTTCCCTGATGGTTACTGATATTGAGCATGTTTTCATGTCCTGTTGCCCATTCAGATATCTTCTTTCGTGAATTATCTTTAAATCTTTAGCACTTTTCTGAGGGTGTGGAGAAGGCATTTTTTGACTTCATATTGTTGAGATATAAGGGTGCAAGTGAGTGAACTCCCCAGCAGAGCCTATAAAAGTTCTTTGTGTAGTCTGGATACAAGCCCCTTTTCAATGTATGTTTTGCAAAAAACTTTCTCTTTTAATCTGTAGCTTACCTTTTTGTTTTCTTAACCATGTTTTTCAAAGACCAGAAGTTTTTAATCTTCATGAAGTCCATTTTATTCATTTTTTCTTTTGTAGTTTAGACTTTTAGTGTTCTGTTTAAGAAATCTTTACACAGTTCAGTGTTGTAAATTATTCTTCTAGAAATTTAATGATTTTAGCACTTGTATTTAAGTCTATAATCCACTTTGAGTTAACTTTCATGTATGATGCAATATCAGGTTGAAGGATTTTTTTTCTCCATAGAGCTATCACTTATTCCCTTACCACTTTTCAAAAGATTGTCTTGTTTCCATGTAATTACCTTGATACTTTTTTTGTCAAAAAATTTTTGACAGAAATTGATTTTTCTCAAAAATCAATTGACCATAAAGTGTGGTTCTATTTCTGTGCTATTATATTGCATTGATCTATATGTCTATGTGATGCCAATAATATACTGCCTTAATTATTGTAGCTTAATAGTGAGTCCTGAAATCAGGTACCTTTATTTTCAAAATTGGTTTAACTAGTCTAGATTCTTTGCCTTTCCAGTGAATTTTAAAATCACTCATCAGTTCTTTTAAAAAGTTTATTAGAATTTTGGGATGGCATTGACTATGTAGATTAATTTGGGAGCATTGCCATCTTAACATCACTGAGCCTTCTAATTATGAATATATGTTTCTCCATTTGTTTTGGTCTTTTAAAACCAGTTTGCTTTCTCAAACTACAGAAAGGCAGCTGAGATTTTGATTAGGATTGCTTTGAATCTATAGATCAATTTAGGGAATATTGCTATCAACATTATTAAGTCTTCCAATTCATGAACACAGGATACCTTTTCATTTTGGGGGGGTCTTGTTTAATTTCTTTCAATGGTGTTTTGCAGTTTTCAGTGTACAAGTCATATACTTTTTGTTAAATCTATTTCTAAGTATTTTATTTATTTTGATATACTCATAAATGGAATTGGTTTTTAAATTTCATTTCAGAATATTCATTGCTAATGTCTAAAAATTGATTTTTATTTATTAGTCTTGAGTCCTGCATTTTTATTGAATTCATTTATTCTGATTTTTAAAATGGATTCTTTAGAATTTTCTACATATATAAGATCATATCATCTATAAATAGGATAGTTTTACTTCTTCCTTTCTATTCCTTTTATTTTTTTTTCTTCCCTAATTGCCCTCAGCATTGAACAGAAAAAGCAAGAGTGGACATCCTTATCTTTTTCTTGATATAAGAGCCTTTACCTCTAATGTGATGTTAACTGTGAGGTTTTTTTGCAGATGACCTTACCAGTTTGAGAAAGTTTCCTTCTAGTCCTAGTCAGCTGAGTGTTTTTAGCATTAAAGAGTTGGATTTTATCAAATGCTTTTTTTTCCTGCATCTATGAAAATCTAGTGGGTTTTGACTTATTTTTGATATGGTCCATTAAGATTAAGTTTTGTATGTTAAGCCAATCTTGCATTCTTGAAATAATCCCATTAGGTCATAGTACATAATTTTTTTTTACATGATGCTGTATTGAGTTTGCTAGTATTTTTTTTTCCTGAAGATTTTTATGTCTGCATTCATAAAGGATATTATTCTGTATATTTTCTTTTCATATTTTTTTCTGGTCTTGTTATCAAGTATACTTAATATCTTGGTATACTTACCTCCTAGGATGAGTTGGGAAGTGTTCTCTGTTCTGTTTTTTGGAAGAGTTTATGAAGGATTGGTGTTAATTTCACTGTTTGGTAGAATTTATTAATGAAGCCATTTGGGCCAGGGGTATTCTTTGTTGGAAGTTTTAAAATTATAGTTCAGTCTCTGCTTGTTAAATGTATTCAGTTTATCTATTACTTCTTGAGGCAGTTTGGTAGTTTGTACTTCTAAGAATTTGTCTATTTCATCTGCATTATCTAATTTGTTGATATATAATGCTTATGGTATTCGCTTGTATTTTAGTTTTGTAAGGTCAGTGGTAATATCTCATATTATTGATTCTGGTAACTTGAGTCTTCTTTCCTTTTCCTGGTTTGTCTAGCTAAAAGTTTGTCAATTTTGTTGGTCTTTTCAAAGAACCAATTTTGTTTTTGACATCCTTTATTTTTCTTTCCTCTTTCATTTATTTCAGCTTAGTTTTTGTTACTTATTTTGCTTTGGGTTTAATTCACTCTTTTTTTTTTAGTTTCTTGAGGTGGAATTTTAGGTTCTTGATTTGAAATATTTTAAGATAGAAGTTTATGGTTACAAATATTCCTCAAAGCAGTACTTTAGCTGCATTCCATAAGTTTTGGTATATTGTGTCTTCATTTTCATTCATCTCAAAGCATTTTCTAATTTCTGTTGTGCAGCTGGTTTGTTAGAAATATATTGTTTAATATCCACATATTTGTGAATTTCTCACAGTTCCTTCTGATACTGATTTTTAATTTCATTCCATTGTGGTCAGAGAACATTGTAAAATTTCTATATTGTTAAATTTATTGAGAATTGTTTTATAAACTAACATATGACCTATTCTGGAGAATATTTCATGTGCCCTTGAAAATAATATATTGAATGTGTTTTTGTTGTTGAGTAGAGTGTTCTATAGATGTTTGTGAGATCTAGTTGGCTTATAGTTTTGTTTAAGACTTCTAGTTCCTGTTCAGCTTTTGCTAACTGTGCTATATGTTATTGAAAGTGGAGTATTGAAGTCTCCAAATACTGAATTATCTATTTCTTACTTTAAGTATATAAGTTTTTGCCTCATTTTATTTTGGAATTTTAAATACTCCTGCAGGCAGTTTACAATTCTGCCTTAGCCTTCACTTCCTGCTTATGCAGAGCCTCAAAGTCAGCTATAGGTTATAGATAAGGACAATTTTAGGTTTTTCCTGGGCATGTGCACAGCCCTGTACATATACATGTCCTTCTAGAGTTCCAGAAATATGTTGGAGCTTTTGAAAGCCTGAATACCTCCCATCCTCCAGTTTTTCCTTTTAAGTTTTTGGCGAGTCTCTTATTAGTCCCTCTGGTAGCACCGTCTCTGGTACTTGTAAAGTTAAACAACTGACCTGGTTGTTTCTGACAAATTCCCTGGGGATAGTGCTGTTTGCAAAGAATAAACTCTTGAGTCAGGATAGAAAAAAGGCAAGCCCTGAAAATGGGACATTTGGGGAGCTCCTCCAAACCCATTCTGCCTCCCAGTGGCCAATGAGTTGCTGATTTTCACAGCTTCTGTAGTTTTAAGACTGTTGGTTTTCAAGACTACTGTGTAGCTTGGGAAAGGGGGATGGGGACTAAGTAAAGTTAAACCACCAAGAAACTCACTGTTCTTACTGAGATTTAGCCATAATTCTTAAATAAACATTTACTGGATTATTGTAAACTGTTAGTTAATTTCAAGAGTTCTGAAAAAGTTGAATTTGACTGTTTTTGTCAGTGTTCTCTTTGCTTTTATGGAAGAGCAGATTTTTGAAGGTTTTTCTCTACCATCTCATAGGTCAGCCCCTCTGGGTTTTGCTTTTGTTTTGTTTCATCTTTTTTTCCTCTCTTTGTTCTTCTCCTCGGATGATTTCTATTGCTCTACCTTCAGATTCACTCTTTCATGCCAACTCAGCTGTTAAATCCACTCAGTGCATTTTTATCTTCCACGATTTTATCTTGCAGTTCTGTAATTTTCATTTGGTTCTTTTTTTGTTACTCTGTTTCTCTCCTGCATCTCTTCATTTATCTGTTTAAATTTTCATGCACTGAAACATGTTTTATTGTACTTCATTGAAGATAAATATAATAGTTGCTTTAAAATCCTTATCCATTCTAACATTTTGTTCATTTCAGGATTAGATTTGATTGATTTTTTTTCCCCTCTTAACAATATGTTATTTTCTTGGTTCTTCATATATTGGATACTTTTGGATTTCATCCTGAATATTATGAATGTTACATTCTGGAGATTATAGATTTTGTTCTTTTTTTCAACTGAGAATTTTTTCTCTTTGTTTTATCAGATAATATTCTTGGCTGGGCTTGAATTTGCAAACTTTCTGCTGTGGCAGCTCCAGTCTCTCTTCAAACGATCATTTTTCTTTAGTTGGTCTGCTTTTATTCTATTCTACATGTGTGGCGTAGGAGTGGTCAGTGATGATGGTAGAGTTTGAGGATCCTCTTTCTGGCTTTCTTTTTGCAAGATTATTCCAGTGTGTTAACTGTTCGTGTTTCTTAGCTTCTCTTCTCTAGTTCCCCAAACAGAAAGATTGCTGATTTTCTCAGGTGAGCCCCCAGGTGCAGCTACGCTTGCCACATAGACTGTACTTAGTACCAGGCTAAAAGCCACAAGTAAAAGTAATTTATTTGTGCACCTCCTTGTCTCCACTCCTCTAAGCACCTGGCCTCCTCACCAGAGCCTGTCTGCTTCTCTTCACACTCCAGTCCTTTCAGGTAGGGAGCTCCAGTCTTGGTTCTGACTTTTTCTCTTGGGCTGAGCTGCTCTGATTCTTTTTCATGCATGGCGGTTTCAGGATCCCTTATGGATATGGATAGACAATTTGAACATCCCCTCTTTGACTCTTTCCCTTTTGGGGATTCTTCTGCTATCTTCCACATTCATGGTTTCCTGGCTTCACTTTTCTGGTACCCTAGGCCACAAAGATTTGTGTTTTTCCATCCGCTCCCCCTTCCTCTACCCCTAAAGCTTCTGTATATGAAGTGCAGAGTGCATTTAGCTCAGGGAAAGGCTGTGAAGAAGAAAAGTTACTTGTATGGCTGCCAGGCTGCTCTCTTCCTAGTGAATGTAAACTCCCCAGCAGATTCATCTATTTCTATTCACTTTGCAGAAGCTTCAGATAATTACTTTTAATGTTATATCCAGGTTTATATAGTTTTTTGTTTTGTTTTTGTTTTTGTAAGAACAGGAGGTAGGGGGATCAGTTAGTCTCTCATACCTAAAGTATCCTGAAACTAATCTTTTTTGAAACAGACTAGAAAGTTGTCTTTCACATGTATGTGTAGCAGAAATGAAAGCAGAATATTGGAAATCGAAATGGGATTGATGAGCTTTTACAACAGAAAAGTATACTAAAAATTTTGGAGAGAGAAAAGGGGGAAAAAAGGTCAAGAAAATTAAATACTATGTGAGTTCAGTATATGTTTATTAAGCACTTACTATGTGCCAGATGCTATGCTGGATGCTAAGAACACAGAGATAATATAGTCACTGCCTTTAAACTCATAGTAATGGAAAAGTGGAGATGGAATGTTAAACAAGTAAATTTAACTATCTGGGAATATCAAGAGCTAGATACATTCTGAGATTTCTAGCAATAAACGTTTATCTAACGGGCCAATAAACACGAACTTGTTATACTGGTAAAAGGACTGCCACCATGTAAATGCTAACTGAGTTGGATCGAATAACATTTGAAACTTCTGGTTTCCAGTCTGGCAAAAGGTGCTTAGAAGTCACCACTCTGTCTTACCAACAAGTAAAAAGCGGAACAAAGATCTCCCAGAGAAGTGAGGTCATAGGCCAAACCACCAAAAATTGGAGAGACAGGCAGATACAGAGAATCATAACTTATTGTAGCAGACACCTCTGCAGGAACCAGTGCTAGAGTAGGGAATCTTGAACTGTAGTTGACGAATTGCCAGGAGCTCAGTGTGGACAAGTCTAAGATTTAAAAACTCCAGGGCACCCAGCACAGGGAGCTCCCATAATTTTGTGTGATGTACCTCAAGGATTGCAACCAAATTCTCACAGTGAATATCAGAGAAAAATTCCTTGTGCTTCTACAGGGGAAGCGGAAAAGGAACCATTTTGAAATACCCTGGAGTATCCTTTTTTTTTCTTAACTAGGCTCGCCATCAGGGAAAACTAACTTATTGTGGTTTTATCAGAACTTAACTTACTTGGAGGAAGGGAAGTACCCAACTTCAACACCTTTAAATCATCTTGTGCTACCTAAGGGGGAAAAGAATTGAGAAGCATTGATGAAGTTGACAGTCCAGGGACACAGGCTCATCAAGAGGCTGAGACCTAATCATAAGACTATGATTATCATAAGAGTGCTTCCCTTTCCCTCGCAGCTTACCACTAAATTACTAAAGGCCTATTTACTATAGTGTCTTGTACCTAGTATATCACATATCCCTTTCAAAAATTACAAAGCATACTACAAGGCAAAAACACAGTTTGAAGAGACAGAGCAATCATCAAAACCAGACTTAGATGTGTCAGGAATGTTGAAATTATCAGACCAGGAATTTGAAAAGATACTATGATTAATATTCTAAGGGCTTTAATGGAAAAAGTAGACAATATACAAGAACAGATGGATAATATAAGCACTGAGTTGGAAATTATAAGAAAGAATAAAAAAGAAATGTTAGACTTTAAAAACACTGTAACAGAAATGAAGAATGTCTTTGATAGGCTCATTAGTAGACTGGATGCATCTGAGGAACTTGATGACATAACAATAGAAACTTCCAAAACTGAAAAGCAAAGAGAAACAGACTGAAAACAAACAAACAAACCACAACAGAATATCCAAGAACTATGGGACAACTACAAAAGGCCTAACATCCATATAATAGGAATATCAGAAGAAGAAGGAGAGAAAGGAACAGAAGCAATATTTGAAGTAATTATGACTGAAAATGTCCCTAAATTAATGTCAGACACCAAACTGTAGATCCAAGAAGCTCAGAGAACACCAAGCAGGATAAACAGGGGGTGGTGGGGGGAGGGACCAAAAAATAAAAATAAAAAACAAAAAACCTACAACATAGACATATCATATCCAAACTGTGGAAAATAAAAGATAAAGAAAATGAAAGAGGCCAGAGGGAAAAAAACACATTCCTGTAGAGGAGAAAAGATGAAAATTACATCCTACTTCTCGTCAGAAACCATGCAAGCAAGAAGAGAGTGGAGTAAAATATTTAAGATGTTAAGAGAGAAACCCACCAACATAATATTTTTTACCCCACAAAATTATCCTCTAAAATTGAAGGAGAAATAAAGACTGTCAGACAAAAATTAAGGGCACTTGTTGCTTATATAACTGTTTTGCAAGAAATGTTAAAAGAAGTTCTTTAGAAAGAAAGAAAAATAGTATACGTTAGAAACTTGCATCCAAGAAAGGAAGAGCATCAGAGAATGAATAAGTGTAGGTAAAATAAAACATCTCTTTTTCTTATTCTTAATTGTCCCATCAGATAACAGTTTGTCCAAAATAATAGCAACAATGTGTTTTATTTGTGTGTGTGTGTGTGTGTGTGTGTGTGTGTGTGTGTGTGCGCGTATGCTTATGTATAAACGAAATGAATGACAGCAAGGATACAGGTACAGAAGGAAGGAATTACGAGTATTTTGTGATTATTAGATACTTGCACTACCTGTGAAGCAATATAGAGTTATTTGGAAGTAGACTTGGATTAGTTGTAAATGTATGTGGGAAGCTCAAGGACAACAACTAAAGATGCATAATTGACATACTATGAAAGGAGAGAAAATGGAATCATTTAAAATGCTCAATTAAAACCACAAAAGGCAGATAAAAGTGTTGAAAACAAAAATAGGAATGAAGACAAAGACAAGAAATAGTAAACAGTAACACTATGGTAGATATTAATTCAACTATATTAATAATCATTTTAAATGTCAGTAGTATAAATACATCAATTAAAAAATAGAGATTGTTAGAATGAATTAGAAAAACAAGACACCCACTAAGTTTTATGTATAAGAAACCCATTTTAAATATAAAGACACATTCAGTAAAGAAATGAAGAAAGTTCTACCATGATAACACTAATCAAAAGACAGCAGGAGTAGTTGTATTAATTTCAGACAGAGCCAACTTCAGAGCAAAGAAAGTTATCAGGAATAAAGAGAGGCATTACATAAAGATAAAGGGATCAGTACTCTGAAAAGGCATAATGATCCTTAATGTGTATGCACCTAACAATAGTATCAAAATACATGAGGCAAAAACTGATAGAATGGCAAGAAGAAATAGATAAATCTACTATTATAGTTGGAGACTTTAACATCCCTCTATTAGAAATTGACGGATCAAGCAGGCAGAAAATCAGTAAGGACATGCCACCATTACATTATAATATTAACATCTATAATATTATAGATAACATCTATAAACTTCTTCATCCAACAATAACAGATTACACATTCTTCTCAAACTCGCATGAAGCATTCGCCAAGATAGGCCATGTTCTGGGCTATAAAACACACCATAAGAAATTTAAAGGAATAGAAATATAGTGCCTGTTCTCAGAACACAATGGAATTAAACTAGAAAACAGTAAAAGAAAGGAAGCTTGAAAATCCCAAAATACTTGGAGATTAAACAACACACTTCTAAATAACACATGTGACAAAAGAGAAATCTCTAGAAATTTAAGAATATTCTGAATTAAATGAAAGTACTTATAGAAATATGTGAGATGCAGCAAAAGAAGAACTTGAGAAGGGAATTTATAATACTGAATGCATATATTAGAAGAAAGATCTAAAATCAATACTATAAGCTTTAACCTTAGGAATTTAGAAAAAGAAGAACAAATTAAATCCAAAGGGAGAAGAAAAAAGTAATAAAAACTAGAGCAGAAACATGAAATTAAAAACAGGAAGTCATTAGAGAAAATTGTTGATTTTCGTTTCATTTAGTTGAAACCAAAAGCTGTTTCTTTGAAAAGGTCAATAAAATTGACAAGCCTCTAGCCAAGCTAACTAGGAAGACAAAGGAGAGAAGACACAAATAACATCAGAAATGAAAAGAGAAAACATCAGTACATACCCTAAGGACGTTAAAAGGATAATAAATTAATATTATGAACAACTCTATGCCCACAAATTTGATAATCCTGATGAAACAGATCAATTTTTGGAAAGATACTATTTGCTAAAACTCACACAAGAAGAAATAGACAATCCAAAGAGGCTTATATCTATTAAAGAAATGGAACCAGTAATTAACAACATTTTAAAACAGCACTAGGCTGAGATTGGTTTCACTGGTAAATTCTACCAAACATATAAGGAAGCAATTATACCAACTCTCTATAATCTCTTCTAGCAGAGCTGAAGGAATACTTCCTAGCTCATTCTATGAGGCTCATATTACTTAACACCAGAACCAGACAGACATTATAAGAAAAGAAAACTATAATTGAGTTTCTCTCATGAACATAGATGCAGAAATGCTCAACAATTTATGAGCAAATTGAATCCAACAATGTATAAAAAAAATTATACGCCACAACCACGTGAGACTTATCCCAAGTATGCAAGGCTATTTGGATATTTGACAATCAGTTATTGTATTCCATCACATCAATAGGCTATTTCTTGTACCCTTGAGTGACTTACCGATTTTGTGTCTGTGAAAAGAATCTAATGGGAATTCTAAAAATAATAAAGTGATCTCAGTTTTTTGTTATTTGGGGATATACTTAACCTTAAATGCCAAGTTTTATTTTTTGTTTCCACATAATGATTCTATATCTGAAAAGGTTATGAGAGAGAATTGCTGAAGATCCTTTTTCTATTTTAGATGAACAAGTAGTTATGGGCAACAAGCTTCTTGTATATATTAGGTAAGAGGTTTTTTATTTATCTCTATGTATGCTCCTTCTATAATTTTCCCCATCCCCTCCCCTCCCCTCGTGTTCTTAGAGGTACTGCCATCTCTTATCTATGTAGGCTTTTCATTTTTCTTTGTTCTTTCCTATATAGTAGTGTTTCTAAACCATGGGTGAGTTTGTCCCTCATCCACCCCTCCCCCCACCTCAAGTCATTTGGCAATTTCTAGAGACATTTTTGTTTGTCACAACTGAGGTTGGAAGAGAGATGCTACTGGCATCTAGTGGGTAGAGGCCAGGATGCTGCTAAGTATTGTACAATGCACCGAGTTGTCCCCACAACAAAAAGTTATCTCTCTCAAGGTATCAATAGGGTGGAGGTTGAAAAACCATGATGTAGAGTATTTTACTACTGACAACTTTGTGGGATAGGTGTTGTCCTATATTATATTCAAGGGCAAGAGATTTGTTTAATTCATAAAAAATTTAGTGACAGAGTTAAAACTGCTACTGGAACAGAGTTCTTTCCAGTAGATTATGCAGTCTCAGAATGTGTCGTGATAAATTTTTTAGATAGATAACTGGCAGGCTGGTAGCCAGGTAGGAAGGTGGCAGAACCTGCCGAAGCATCTCTGTAGCTCCTATCTAGCGTCAGAGTTAACTCTGAGACCTATTTCTTAGTTTAAATTTCTTAGAATATTCTGATATCCCACTGTCTCTAACACTCAAAATTGATGACTTGTTTAAAGAGATTTAAAATCTCTCCCCCACCCTGCAAAAAAAAATTCCAGAAAAAAATGAGGACGTATTCAAAAGACAGTTTTTGTAATTCAGCCCACAAGGCAAGTCATTAGCCATAAGGAAGGTGTGATTCGGAGGTAAAACTGTACAGTTAATTTCTCATGGGATTCTAACTCTTCCTGAAGGCTTGTCTGATTGCAGAAATTCTCCAGATGTTTCTTAGTTTATCTCATTCTCCATCTTTAGTCACCACTCTTAAAGCCACTGGTTTCAAAAGCCTCTAAGAACATCAGGTTTTGACAGGTAAATCATAGAGTAATGGTGCCGTTAGATTCTTTCTAGATATGACTTTTAGACCGTCTGCTCTTATTTCTTCTTGCGCCGTTAGTGCAACTTGGATTTTTCTTGGGTAAAATAAGAAAATGTGACTTATTCAGTCACAAATGTGTTACTTCACAACCATCCTGTCACCCACATTTTCTGAATTGACTGTCATATTGATCGGGGTTTGAACTAGACTTGAGTTTGAACTTACCTAACTGACAGAAGCTAAGCCTGCTTAAAAATCAAACTAGTTATCCTGGGTTTGAGAAACAATGTGTTACCTGGAAGTTAGCCCATTACAGGTCACCAAATCTGTTCTTTCTTTTCTTCTAGCTGTTGTCTAGCAGGTCGTGCGTATCCCCTTGGTGACATCCCTGAAGATCTTGTTCCCTTGGTTAAAAACCAGGTTGGTGCTATTTTCTCAGCATCTTTTACTATTACTCCTCTTGTAAAGATGGAGTATAGACAAATTGTATTGAGGGTTACACATGGTTAGGAGCTACCTATCAACTATGACAGGAGAGAGCCTACACGTCATTACTGAAGGCAAAGTTGTAATGGAGAGAGGTTAGAAAAGTTATAACATAGTGGCACTTTAAAGTAAATTCAACCTACTTTTATTTTATCCAAATGGGAATCAATGCTTCAGCAAGATACTTTGTAAGGTGAGAAAATAATCAACTTCTTTTTTCAACCTGGCAGGTCTTTGAATTTCTAATTCGCCTGCATTCAGCAGAAGCTTCCCTTGAGGAAGAAATATATCCGTATGTTCGGACTTTGCTGCATTTTGACACAAGAGAATTTCTAAATGTATTGGCACTGGTAAGAGATAATATGATTTTTAAGGTGTTTTAAAAGCCAGGGTGATAATTTTTTTTTAATATGAAGAAAGAAAGATAAAAATCATTAATCGGGTACTATTTTTATGCCCTAACAGTAAGTCAGGTTTCAAATGTTTAATTTTGCTGTGCCACCCAATATTTTCTAATTCCTTTTCTTCCTTCCTTTCTTCTACCGTCTTCCCTTCCCACTCCCTTCCTCCTCTTCACTCTCTTCCTTCTTCATTCTCATTCTCATTCTCCCTCCCTCCTGCCCTCTCTCTCTAGTTCTTTTTAATACATTCTTATCAAAAAGTTAAAGCAGGGTTAAATATGGTACATCTTTGATTTCATAAATTATATTAGTTGGCATGCTTAATATGGAAGAACGCTCTGAAGGACGTGGTGGTGACAGTAGTGAAAATCACTGTAGTTGAAATGGAACATAGATGCTTCCTGCTGAAAAAAAATCTTTAGATAGGTTTAATTAAAGGTAGATTTAGGTGAACTAAGTTCTCTGTGAAAATGCCCCCAGAGGAATAATTATATAAAATATATATTCCCAAATAAATAGTATTGTATTTGTTTTTAAAGGCATTTTATAACACAGACAGTGCTTAGGTTATAGTGTTTAGTGAAGTAGCAGGCTCACAAATGTACAAAACACACACAGATGTTGTATATGTACAATGTTTGGAGAAACAATACATCTAAATACTAATAGTAAATGTGAAGGGGGCAGATTTCTCTAATGAGCATATATTATTTTCATAAGTTGAATAATAAACTGTTAAATAAAGTAAGTGCCCATGAGAAGGTTAACATTCCAATTATAGAATATTTGAATTCGTTTAATTTGAAAATCTGACTTCAAGAGTAGTAACTTTAATTGCATGGGAAGAAGGGGAAAGAAACTTAGAACTGGAAGTCAAATCTAGTTGGTTTAGGAGACTTCAGACTTCCAGAAGAGAACATAAGGGAACTTGGGTCTGGCATGTAGGAAAAAACAAAGAGGAAGTGTGAGGCAAGGGGTTTGGAAAGAGTGGTAAAGAGCAACAAAGAATTTACCTGATTTTTATTTTTTTAAGTGCTATTATAGCGCTGAAGATCATTTGGAATTATGCTGGTGTCTGAATAATGATATTGGGATTGGTAGTAAGGCTGCAATACAATCTCACAATCTCTCATTTACTTGACAAATATTTGAGTGCCTAGTATACCACATGTGCTATACTATCTGGGGGTGCAACTTTGGCTAACAGGATATAAACCCCCTTGTGGAGGAATAAGATCCAGACTTGTAGGTAAGTAATTATAGTATAGTGTAATACATGCCATTGGAGAAGATGCTGTGGGAACACTTAGGAGGGGGACCTAATGGAGGGTTAGGGAGCTTCTTAGTTGAAATGATATCCATTCTGAGTCTGAGAGGATGAGTAGAAGGTAGTCAGGTTAAGGTTAGGGGAAAATATTCAAGGCATAAGGACAGAATATGTAAAAGGCCTAGGAATAAGACAGAGCAATATGTGTTTCAAGAAATTGAAAAAAAAAATCAGTTTGACTGCATCGGTAAGTATAAGGAAGCCTGCAGAGAGAGACAAATCCAGAAAGGTGAGTAGAGACAGAGTTTTATAATCTATGGTAAGAAGTTTAGATTTTATACTAGAGCAGTAAGTAGCAATTGAAGCCTTTTAGCTAGAGGAATATCATGATTCATAGTTCAGAAAAATTCCCTTTGACTGTTGTATGGAGAACGGATTGAAATAAGAAAAGATTGGAGGCAAAAAGGTCTGTTAGCAAATTTTTGCAATCTAGGTAGAAGATAATAGTGGCATGATTTCGGGTAGTGACAGTGGGGATACTAAGATACGAAAGGATTTGGAAGATATTTTAGGAGGCAAATTGGCCTAAAATTTAGGATGTGAAAGTTAAGACAAATGGGGAATCATCAAATATTCCCAGGTTTCTAACTGGATGAACTGGACGTATGGTGGTTTATTTGTAGATTTAATAGGGAATCACAGGAGAAACAGGTTTCTCAAGAAATAGGGTAGGGCTCAGAGAGACATAAATAATTAGTTTTCTTTTGAGCATAATGAATTTGAAATGCCTAAAAGACAAGTGGTGGTTTCCTTCCTTGCATACACCAAATGTTGGCTGTATCCTCAAGTACTAATGCTGGAAAAATTGCTAAGACCTAAGATACTGGATTCACTGCCTATTATGTTTACCATAATTAATTAATCATATGACTTTCCTAATTCAGTTAATATACTTTAATAAAAAGAACAGTTTCAGAGAGACCCAGAAGAATTTCAGTGACAGATTTTTAAATAACATTTCCCCAGTTTTTTTCATTTAGGAATATTTTTTCAAGTAAGATTTTTAAACTTAGCTTTTTTGTATAATTTATACAAAATATAATTCACCCATTTCACAGGAGAAGAGCTTGACAAATGTATGCAGTCTTGTAACCACTGCTACAATCTAGAGGACATTCCCATCATTCCAAAAAGGTCACTTTTGCTAGTTTCTCCTGTGACTGGGTTGGGACTGACTATAGGGACTCTGGCAACTACTGATTTGCTTTCTGACAGTGTTGTTTTGCCTTTTCTAGATGTCATTTAAGTAGAATCATACACTTTGTAGTTTTTTTCTCCTGGCTTTTTTTCACTTTAAACTATGCTTTTGTGATTTATTCATGTTGCATGTAGCAATAACTTGTTCTTTTTTATGGCTATGTAATTTTCCATGTTATGGATATACAATTTGTTTATCCATTCTCTAGTAGATAGTCCTTGGGGTTGTTTCCAGTTTTAGGCTATTGTGAACATTTACAGACAGGTCTTTGTGTGGACAAATATTTTTATTTCTCGTGAGTAAATACCAAATCAATCATTTGTTAAGTGTATTATTTTACTTTGTAAGAAACAAATTTTTCTGTTACAGTTCTACTATTTTACATTTCTACCAGTAATATATATGAGTATCAATTCTTTTGTCTTCTCACCAACACTTGGTATGGCTGACCTTTTAAATTTGACCATTCTAATAGGTAGATAGTGATATCCCATTGTGGTTTTAATTTATATTTTGCTCTGGCTAATGATGTTGAACCTATTAGCAAAGAAGATATCTTTGCCATTCGTATATTCTCTTTGGTGAAATATCTGTTCATATTTTTTGCTCATTTTTTTCAAAATTGTGTTTTCTTGTTGGGTTTTGAGAATTCTTTATAAGCTCTAAATACAAATCAAATTGCACAAGCATATGTTTTTTCTCAGTCTGTAGTTTGTCTTTTCTTTGTCCTAACAATATCTTTTAAATAGCAGAAGTTTTACATTTTGATCAGCTTTCTTTTATGAATCATGCTTTTGGTGTCATATCAAAGAAATCTTTGCCTAATCCAAAGTTGCAAAGATTTTCTCTTCTGTTTTCTACTAGAAGTTTTATGGTTTTAGGTTTTACATTTAGATGTGATCTATTTTGAAGAAATTTTTAATGTGGTATGAGGGTTAGGTACAATTTTTTTTCCTTTTTTTTTGCACGTGGATATTCATCTCTTACAGCATCATTTGATAAAAAGACTACTCAATCTCTACTGAATTGTCTTTGTACTTTATCAAAAATCTGTTATCTGTATATGTGTGGAGTCTGCTTCTGAACTCTATTCTATACCATTGGTATGATTATCTTAATTCCAACCCAGCACTGTCTTGATTACTGTAGCTTTGTAGTGAGTATGGAAATCGCACAATACGTTACCTCTCCGATGTTTTTGTTCTTTTTCAGAATTGCTCTGTCCTTTGTAGGTTTTTTGATTTTCAGTATGAGTTTGTAGAGTTGTCTTGTTAATTTCTACTACAAAACCCTTTGGAATTCTCATTAGGATTGTGTTAAATGTTCAGCCAATTTGAACAGAATTGACATTTTAGCAATATTGAATTTTCTGACTTGTGAAAAGGCATATTGTTCTTCTTTAACTTTTAATTAGGTCTTCTTTAATTTTTTCAAACATTTTAGTTTGTAGTTTTCTGAGTGATGAAAACGGAATGTTTTTCCTACTATTGTACAATTTACAAATTTTGATAAAATAAAAATCACCTTTCTCCCCTCTTGCTTTGTATATTGCTATCAAGAAAACTAATGTCATCCTGATTTTTCTTAACTTTCCCAGGACTTAGTCTTTCTTTCTAGAGGGCCACAACACTTTTCCCCGTATATTTAAAGACTAATAGTTTTACTCTAAGATTTGACTAGGTCTTTTACTCTAAGATTTACTATAGAATTGACTGTTCTGGTTCAGTTTTTCCATATATACTTTGGGACCTTTCATTCGTGAATTTGAGTCTTTATTTCTGTTGTGGTTGGATCGAATCTAAGACCCACGGAGCCAATTGAGATGAATTGTGAGCCTTTATTAGCCGGCTGGCAACTGACTCTCTACCACGCAGGGTTAGGGGAGATCAGCCCAGAGCTCCCAAAAGAGACAGTTTATAAAGCCTAGAACAAGCAAGCAGATTACAAAAGCAGAAGTTGGCCATTAGCATATTTTTGAGCGGATTACCACTCTGGTTACCATCAAACAAGCAAGCAGATTACAGAAGCAGAAGTTGGCTCACTTGAAAATTTTCCACCCTTAACAATTTCAAGAAAGTGTTTTTGAATTATAAATTTAAATACTTTTTCTCCTTCATTATTTTGTATTTTTTTCTTTAGAAATGCCGATTATTTGTATATTGTATCTTTACCTTCTGTATCAGCTTTTCTCTGATCTTTTTTTCTTCCTTCTTTGTTTAAATTTTATTTTCTTGTTTTTTTTTCATTTATCTTCTCAATTCTCTTACTGTGCTTTAGTCATATCTGTTCTCCCTTGGGTGGCTTGTAATCGTCTTTGTTTCTGAGATGAATTTATTCTTTTTTTCATTTTTTTCCTGAGTTCAATTAGCTCCTATTTCATATTTTTCTGCTCTTTGTTCATTTCTTTTTCAAATTCTTAAATTTCTGGTTTGTAATGTTCTTTCAAATCTGTAGTTGTATGTTTAAATATATTTAATATATATTGGCATATTGTTATAGTTTACTTCTGTTTCTATTTTGTGGCTAGTTTTTATTTTTTAGAGTACCTTCATTTGCTGCTTTTATTTTCATTTTTTTGTGTTAGATTTTTCTGGCTAGCAGTAATAGGTGACTTTGTTGGAGAGTAGGAGAAAATTACCTACAGGCATTCCTAGTTCAAGTGCCTTCTTCATTTGCTACAATTAAGTACAATTTCTTAAATAAACAATGTCTTCTGAGGATAGTCTTATCTTCTCAGTCTTTGACATTATCTTGTTTCAGTAGGACCTTTATCTTGAGCCACTTCCCTCTTTTAACATTAGCCATCAAGGAGTGTTTCCCACTCCCAGGGTACCTCCCTTTAGCCCTAAGCCATATTTTACCAAGACCTCTGATGCACACTTGCCAGTCCTCTTCTTCTTCCTATTAGGCACTAGGTCTCAGGCCTGATTTCTGCACTTCCTAACCCAAGGTGGATCTCTTTTTTCTTCTGGAGATAAATTCTATTTGATATAATTATATTCTGCTGCCACTGAAACTTTGTCATATTCTCCTTCTACCCAATTCTATTCTATTTTGACTTCTTATTGTATTGATATTCTGGGCTTTGGAGCCAACGCTGCTAATTTGGGATGTTCATTTTTCCAAGTTTATTTTATGTAAGTTTAAATTTGTGGTATTTGTCATCCTTTAGTTTTCCCATTAGCTTGAATTATGGGTGTTTCCTTTTGCTCTTTTTTTTTTTTTTTATAATACAGGGGTCTTAATGGGGGATGTATGAAAATATTAGTTCAGGGGTCCACGAACTACAGCCTGTGGATCAAATCCAGCTCCATTTGACCTATGCAAGCTAAGAATATTTCACTTTTTAGGGGTTATAAAAACAGAAGAAGGCTATGTCATAGGATTGCATGTAGCCCACAAAGTCTTCAATATTTGCAATATTTTCTCTTTGGCCTTTTACAGAAAATGTTTGTTGACCCCTGGATTAGGATTTAGCCAATTATCATTATTTTACAGAAACCCTATAATAATTTTTAAGGGACTACACAGAGAAGTTTTATGACCAAATTCACAGATGACTTTGAACTTGAATTTTAGGTCTACTTTTGTGCTTCACAAACTGTCATTCTCCATTAGGACATCTTTGTATATTATTTCTCTAAAAATCATTGTGTAATTAGAAGTATCTTTGTAGGATGATGATGTTTTAACAATGATGTGCCATTTTGTTGGCAGCTGTTAACTACAATCAAAATATGTCATTATGTGTATCAAAATTTCATAATGTAGTATATCACCACTTAATTGTATTTACAGAAATAAACTTTCAATATCTGTTTCAAAGCAGTAAATACATTCTGCCAAAGAGAAAATGAGTAAGGAAATTTCTACTTACTATCACTGCTATAGTTTTTTAATAGCTATGTTAATTTTTCATGGTTTTGTGTTTTAGTTGAATGGCATTTGTATTAGCAGATAGTACTATTTGTACTTGCATAGTGAGGTCTCACTTAGGCAGGCTGAGGTGGGGTGGGGGACAGTGTGCATATGTGTGTGTTTGTGTGTGTTGTTCTCATAAACCTGAAGATAGAACTGAGAGACTTTATAGTCTATCTTTCTGTCTTCAGGCTGGATCATATTTAACCCACTTAAACATCAAAATATTTTGTTTGAGCTTTCCAGAATATGATCTCCTTCATCTCCTAGGTAACTCATTTTGGTATTTCTCAGCTAAGCAGCCTCAAAGCAGTCTATTGTAAAAAAAGATTAAAAAAAAAAAGAAAAGAAAAGATTTTATTTTTCTCTGTAATTAACTGGACAAATCAGCAGTCATTTGTTTAAAGTGCTTACTGTGTATTGGGCTAGAGAAAAGAAGAAGGGCATACTAAGAAAAAACAACATGAATAAAGGTACTTCGGAGAGAAATTGGGGAAGTTCAGGGCCCATTTAAAGAATAGCTAGTATTCTGATTTGAATGTAACTATAATATAGTCTTGAAAGTTCATGGTTGTGAAATTCCTTTTTTTTAAACTACTGAGACAATATGTAGTCTTTGTTTCAGGAAAATAAGCAGTAAATTATTGCTATGTGAATTTAAACATTTCTAAGAACCAAACATGCTAAGTGAAAACCATTTGAAAATCTTCAAGTCTTTATTATTCTTATTACTAAATAATCTCATTTCATTTTTTCGATATGAATAAAATTTCATTTCTTTCATATATGCATCCTGTAGGTACTAGGTATTTTCAGAATCAGGTGCTGTCCTTTACTTTGGTGCATGTTCTACTCAAAATATATTTGGCTCTGCTTGAGCAGGGACATAAAAAGTGTTATACTTGGCAGTGTTTTGAAAATAGGATACCTATTCCTTATATGTAGGCTTGAGGATTTTAACATTGTGACAGTTTTGCCATAATAATTTTTAAAAAATATCTATCTTCGAACATCATTTTTCTTAGTTGTCATGACAGTTATTTTTCATGACAGTTAATAAGGTGTATTTCAGTTATTGTTTCCAAATAGCATAGACAGAATGATAGCTGAGCGTGTAACATGTATCTCATCCTTCTCAAACCCTTGCTTATAAATTGCCTTTTGCCATTCATTAGTGTTTTTTGTTTTTTTTTGCATTGCCAATAAACTTTGCCCTCCTTTCTCAAATCATTTTTGGTTGTATGATAATTACTACATTTTTATACTTTTAATCTACTTTTAAAGTCTCAGAATGCCATGCAATATTAAATGCTGTAGCTTTCTACTAAACTTACTAAAAATACCTTATTATTAAAAGTATATAAAGAAAAACTTGATGAGCAATGGTTATCTTTTATGGGAATTTAGCTATTAATAAGAATTTAATATTTTGTTTCCCTCTAAAATTTGTAAATGATAATTATTTTTTAAAATTTCTCCCTTTTAGACTTTTGAAGATTTTAAAAATGACAAGCAAGCTGTAGAATATCAACAACGTATTGTGGACATTTTGTTGAAAGTAAGTATTTAAAGAATACATGTCTTTGTATTGACGTTGATATTAAGAAAATTGAATTCCTTTATAGAAAGTTCTGAAATAATCTTGTTTAATGAAGCGATATGTTAAATCATTTTAAACTTTTATTATGATATCATTGTCTTCAAAAGCTGAATAAAATACTAATTATTCATTCAAAAAATTTACAACTTTAGACTATACTACAAGACAGGGTACTCTTAAGAAATGTCTATTGTGATAATGACTATGTTAGTATGATTACACACAATAATAGAAACTGACTTCAGAGTGCTTTGAGAAAATAATTAATGTGAAGAATCTCTTTTTGTCTCATACCAACATCACTATGTTGCCAGAGTAGTACCATCGTTTTGCCATGGTAATGAGATGATAGGTGGCACTTAAGAATGATTTGAGCCACACAGAGATGATCATCCCAGTCTACATCTAACTAGATTCATTCCAAAGCTATTTTGAGATTCATGCTGTTGCTAATGAATGAATGCAGAGACAGATTCCTTTCCATCTGCACAGCTTCAACCAGGCCAGTTTCTTCTTGCAGTTGAAAGCTTAGAGTTTTCATCCTGTTCGTTTGGCTGTAAAATGGAGATTTCTTCCTCATAGTGACTTTTAGATTTTAGACAAGAGACCAGTATGAAAATGTTCTCTAGTTGTCATAACATTAATATATTACATTTGTAGTACTTTATAATTTTCAAAGCACATGTATATACATTACATCATTTGAGCTGTTTATTGACCTTATAAGATAGGCAGTGATAAATATGAGAATCGGCTCGCTAAGCTTATCCCAAATAATGCCAGTTTGATCCGAGTGGCTGGTACGGAAAATTTTTACCTAGATTTCCAAAATGCTTATCTAACTGGTATACCTAATTTTGTCTTCCTCTGCTTTGTGATCTTGCCTTTTCTCTACTTTATATTCTTCTATGGCTCTCCATTGGATCAGCTGGAATTAAGTTTTGCTGTGAGAGAAAATTTTAAAAATATCGTTGGGAATTTTTTTTTTCTCATATAAGTCTCAAGTGGGCAACCAGATCTAGCTAGTAGAGTAGCTCCACAAACTTATCAGGGATGCAGATTCCTTCTGTCTTACTGCTGTTATTGTTTGTCCGTGGTTTCTGTTTTTTGGTCCAAAATGGTTGCTCAGGCTCTAGTCATTACCTCTGCATTCTACCCAGCCTTAATGCAGAAAGAGATCAAGATAGTGTTTCCTATTTTTAGGAAAACTTCTTACATGTTGTTTACTACAATTCTGTTTATACCATGCTGACCAGAACTTAGATATACAACCCCTCAGCTGCTAAGAGAGACTGAAAAATATACTCTGTATTGTGTATGACCATGTGTTTAGCTAAAAATGAGGAGTTCTATTTCTAAGTTAGGAGGGAGGAACAGATGTTGGAGCATAAGTACTAGTTTCTGCCATACCTATCTAAGCTGTTTTACATGACATCCAAGATCCTTCTGTATTTTTTTGGTCTCTGACTACTTCCCTATAACTGCCCCCGCCATTATGAAAGTCTCAACTGTCTGAAATTATTGAGATTCACTGAGCTTTCTTGGTCATCTTTATGGCTTATGTTCTTTGTGTGAGTTTTCTTTTATCTCATCATGCCTTTGCGTTCCCTTTTTCTACATGGCAAATGCCTAACAGTTTTCTAAGATGTAACTCAAATATCATCCACGAGAAACTCTTTTAGAGCCCTCTCCCACTCTTCAGTTTGATTAGCTTGCCCCTTGTCTGTGTTCGTATAACTTTATGCTGCACTTGGCACACTGTATGGTAAGTATTTACAAATATATTTTCCTACCTGGAGTTGAGCTCCCTATAGGTAGAGACTGAGGATTTTTTTGTTTGTTTTGTTTATTTCTTTTGATTGAATTATACTTGACATACAATATTATTTTAGTTTCAGGTGTACAACATAGCAATTCAATATTTTTTACATTACAAAATGATCACCATAATAAATCTAGCTACTATCTGTCACCTTACAAAGTTATTTCAATATTATTGATTATATTACCTATGCTTTGCTTTGCATCCCCATGACTTATTTTGTAACCGAAAGTTTGTGTCTCTTAATCCTCTTTACCTATTTTACCTGTTCCCTCTACTCCCCAACTTCCTTCCCTCTGGCAACCACCAGTTTGCTCTCAGTTTCTTTAAGTCTATTTCTGTTTTGCTTTGTTTGTTACCTTTTTTTGATTCCACATAAAAGTGACATCATATGGTATTTGTCTTTCTCTGACTTATTTTTCACTTAGTATAATTCCCTCTAGATCCATACCACAAATGGCAAGATTTCATTCTTTTTTATGGCTGAGTAATATTCCGTTGTGTGTATATACTACATCTTCTTTGTTTATATATAGATGGTTGCTTTCCTATCATGGCTATTGTAAATAATGCTGCAATGAACATGGGGTACACATAGTTTTTCAAATTGGTGTTTTTATTTTCTTTCGATAAATAACCATAAGTGGAATTGCTGGATCATATGGTGCTTCCATTTTTAATTTTTTGAGAACCCTCCATAGTGGCTGCACCAATTCATATTCCCTCCAACAGTGCACTAGTGTTCCCTTTTCTCCACATCCTCACTAACACTTGTTGTATCTTCCTTTCAATAATAGCTATTCTGACAGGTGTGAGTGGTATAGCATTGTGATTTCAGTTTTCATTTCCCTCATGGTTAATGATATTGAGCATCTTTTCATGTGCCTGTTATATGAATTATGTATATTTTTTTAGGAGAAAATGTCTGTTCAGGTCCTCACCCATTTTTAAATCTGATTGTTGTGTTAATATTGAGTTGAATGAGTTCTTTATATATTTTGATTTAACCCCCTTATCAAATATATTACTTGCAAATATTTTCACCCATTCAGTAGATTCTCTTTTAATTTTGTTGATGGTTCCTTTGCCATGCATAAACTTTTTAGTTTGACGTAGTGTCTTTTTTTTTTTTTTTTTTTTTTTTTGCTTTTGTTGCCTGTGCCTGAAATGACATATCTAAAGAATATTGCTCAGACTGATGTAAAATGTTTGCAGACTTACATTTAAGTCTTTAATCAACTTTGAGTTTATTTTTATATATGGTGTAAGAAAGTTAGTCCAGTTTTCTTTGTATGTAGTTGTCCAGTTTTCCCAACACCGTTTATTGAAAGGACTGGCCTTTCTCAATTGTATTTTTTGCCTTTTTTATTGTAGATTAATTGACTGTTTATGTGTGGGTTTATTTCTAGGCTCTCTATTCTGTGATTGTTTTTGTGCCCATACCATACTACTTTGATTACTATACCTTTGTAGTATATTTTGAAATCAAGGAGCATGATACCTCCAACTTTATTCTTCTTCCTCAAGATTGTTTTGGCTATTTGTTATCTTTTTTGGTTCAATACAAATTTCAGGACTATTTGTTCTAATTCTGTAAAGTATGCCATTGGAATTTGATAGGGACTGCATTGAATCCATAGATCACTTTGGGTAGCATGGATATTTTAACAGTATTCTTCCAATCTATAAGCACAGTAAATGCTTCCATTTATTTATGTTGTCTTCAATTTCTTTCATTAAGGTCTTACAATTTTTGGAGTACAGGTCTTTTACCTCCTTGGTTAAATTTATTTCTAGATATTTTTTTGATGCAATTATGAATGGGATTGTTTTCTTAATTTCTCTTTCTTGTAGTTTATTCTTAGTGTATAGAAATGCAACAGATGTCTGTATATTAATTTTGTATTCTGCAACTTTACTGAATTCTAATAATTTTTTGGTGGAGTCTTTAGGATTTTCTGCATATAACATATCATCTGCATATAATATATCATCAGCAAATAGTGACAGTTATACTTCTTCCTTTTCAGTATGGATTTCTTTTTTTCCTTGCTTAATTGCTATGGCTGGGATTTCTAATGCTATGTTGAATAAAAGTGGCAAGGGTGGGCATCATTGTTTTGTTCCTGATCTTAGAGGAAAAGCTTTCAGCTTTTCACCATTGAGTGTGATGTTAGCTGTGGGTTTGTCATATATGGCAAATGAATGTTGAATTTTGTTAAATGGTTTCCGAATCTATTGAAATGACCATGTGATTTTATCCTTTGTTTTATTAATGTGGTGTATCACATTGATTGATATGCAATGTTGAACCATCCTCACATCCCTGGAATAAATCCCACTTGATCATAGTGTGTGATCCTTTTACTCTGTTGTGGAATTTGCTTTGCTTATATTTTGTGGGGGAGGGGGTTTGTATCCATGTTCATCAGGATATCAGCCTGTCATTTTCTTTTTTTGTAATATCGTGTCTGGTTTTGGTATTAGGGTAATGCTGGCCTTGTACAATGAGTTTGGAAGCATACCTTCATCTTCAATTTTTGTAATAATTTGAGAAGAACAGGTATTAACTCTTTAAATATTTGGTAACATTCATCTTTGAAGCTGCCTTGGACTTTTGTTCTTTGGGAGATTTTTGATTACTGATTCCATTTCATTGCTAGTAATTGGTATATTCATATTTTCTATTTCTTCATAATTCAGTTTTGGAAGTTTGTACATTTCTAGGAATTTATCCATTTCTTCTAGGTTGCCCAATTTGTTGGCATATAATCATTCAAAGTCTCTAATGATCCTTTGTATTTTTGTGGTGTCGTTTGTAACTTCTCTTTCATTTCTGATTTTATTTGGGCCCTCTCTCTTTTTTTCTTGATGAGTCTGGCTAGAGGTTTATCAAATTTTTTTTTTTCGAAGAATCAGCTCTTAGTTTTATTGATTTTTAATAGTTTTTTTAGTGTCTATTTAATTTATTTCTGCTCTGAGTTTTATTATTTCCTTCCTTCTACTAACTTTGGGTTTTGTGTGTTCTTCTCTTTCTGGTTTCTTTAGATAGGAAGTTAGATTGTTTGAGATTTTTCTTGTTTCTTGGAGTAGTCTTGTGTTGCTGTGATTGTCCCTCTTAGGACTGTTTTTGATGTGCTGCATCCCATAGGTTTTGGGAAGTTGTGTTTCTGTTTTCATTTGTCTCGAGGTAGTTTTTGATTTCCCCTTTCATTTCTTCATTGACCCATTGGTTGTTTTTTGTTGTTGTTGTTGTTTTAACACACCCAGACAATATTTAACACAATGCCTGCAACCTAGTAAGAATTCAAGAAATGTTTGCAAGTTGGTTGAATTAGAATTCAAATTTAAACTATTCTAAGCTGGAAGAATGATCCAAATGAAGAGAATAAATCTCCATAAAGTACTTAAACTACTACTGTTGGTGAATTGCTACACTTATGTTTTGCTTTGATAGTATTTACTTTGAGTCGATGAAAAATGAACTTTTGAGATTATTTTCTCATTTCTCATGATAGAGCTGTGCTAATTGAAATTAAAGTTTACTTCCGAGGGAGCCAGGAAAAGTGGGAATATAGGCAATGACTAGAGAAAAGGTGAATGAGCATCAAACCTAAGGCATTTATTACATGTACTGAATGACAGCAGACATAGATGGGAGAAGCTGTTAATTTGTGACCTTCTACAAAAGTGCCCAGAAAGTTTTGTATGCATCGTCTCTGAAATAGGTAAAGGAGAGGAAATGGAGAGAAAACAGTATTTCTAGGATGATAACTAGGTAGACACTTGCTGACTTGCATATTGGTTGTGAGTTAGAACTGTTTTTTCAAAAGGTGATTCTAGGATTAGACAATTAAGGAATTTACATTTACAGAGCAAAAGAATGGCTAAAAGCAGTGAGGAGCACTAATTGGGTCTCAAGAGTTGAGTGCTCAGAAAGGACCCGCTAGCGGAAAGAGTGTGATGACTGAGTATTTTAAAGCTATAGAAAGCCTTTTGAATATTATAAATTAGAATTTAATTTTAAATACATGAGCAAGCTGTGATTGCTGGACAAAAGCAGAAAGAGTAAAAGAAAGGAATATACTGCTAGCAAAGTAAGAAAAGGCAGGCCAAAAGCTAGGCCCCAAGGGAATGTTTTATAATAAGGAAAATCTTATACTTTATTTTTGAATGGAGAATAGTCTGAGGGAACAGAGGACTTTTCGCTAATAAGACAGGATACTATTTTCTATTTTGTTGTAGAATCGCCTCCATAAATTCAGCTGTCTAAAACAGTACATTATCTTCTTTCCCAAACTTCTGCATTCTCTCTGTTAATGGCATTGTTATCCTGTCTGCCTCTCAGGCTCAAGATCTGTCATTTTTTTACTCCTCCTTTAGCCGCACTTTTCCACATATGTGCCCACTTGTCCTGTTTCTTCTCTTTCCGCAGTGTCATTTGCACCTTCCCTTTTCATTATCACTGCCCTAGTTCAGAGCTCCTTCTCTCCAATGAACCCCTTCAGTCACATGCATCTTGGTCTCTCTCCCTTCTGTTTCTTCCTTCTGTTATTTTATCCTATACACTTGCTGACAGGATAATTTTTCTAAGCACAGTACTGATTACGAACAACTCTCCTGGTTGAATACCTTTAATAGCTCCCCCCAAACCGCCCCCCCCACCCCCAGTTTTCAATGGAATAAGTTTTAGAATTTTTAGAATGACATTTGAGGCCTAATCTTTTCTTTTGGTCTAATTTCTCCTTCCTCCTCATGTATCCTGCTGCATTCTAATGAAACACATAGTTCTTCCGAACAAACTCATCTTTTCCTACATCCATGCTGTTGCTGACACTTGTCTCTCTAACTGGATTATACATTTTCCTCTGTCATGGCTTCCACATGAGCTTTAAATCTTAGTTTAAAAAGCACTTTTCTCATTTCTTTTTAGTTCCCCCCAGTTGAACTGAATTTTCCCCCACAGTGCTTCTATAGTCATTTGTTCCTTTATAATAGTGCTAATGACATTACTCCTTTTATTTAAGGTATGTTTAACTGTCTCGCCATGCATTCTCATTTATAATTACTTTGAAGGTATCTACTGTAGCACCTTACACATAGTAGGTACTCAGCAGAGGAGAGCTCACTTAAAGCAGTGGAATGATTATGATTCAATAATTCTCTGTGGTTGTAAAAAGCCTGGTTATACCAAACAATCAGTTCAGAAAACTGCTTATAGACAAGGCAGAAGCCATTCGCTTCATTGTATGAGTTAGCTGACTTCTTTTCTGGGATACATACCTTCACTATCAACTTATCTTACTTTTAAGGCCCAAAGTAACTCCCTGTGTTGGTGGGCAGATTTTTAGTGTAGTTACTTTAAGTTTAGTAGGATTCTTTTTTAAGAATTCAAGAGGGAAACATGATTAATATTTCTTTGAAAGTTACCTAACAATTCATTTCTCATCAAAAGTCGTGCCTAGAAATGTGCTGAAAAATCACTAAATGCTCTCCTTTCAGAGAATGCAAATAGTCGTGCTCCTTCTCTAAATGGTATTGAACTCAGTTGTTGCAGTCAATAAAAAAATTTTTTCATGAGTCTTCAGTAATGAGCCGCCTCGCATCTAATTGTACATTTTTGTTTGTTTCAAACCAGATGGTGTATTGAATAAAGGGTCTCTTTTGCTTGTCAGGTTATGGTGGAGAATTCAGATTTTACTCCCTCACAAGTGGGGTGTCTCTTCACATTCCTCGCCCGGCAGCTTGCAAAGCCTGATAATACCTTGTTTGTAAATAGAACCCTCTTTGATCAGGTGAGTATCTTTAACAATGAGAGCTAAATTATCTGTATTCTGTTACTGTTCATAGAAAAGTTCACTGGATTCCAAGGTTTCTTAATAGGCTATAGGATATGTGTCGTATCATGGAGAAGCCTGTTAAGGTTTTGATTTGGGTCTAATTGTTTTTTTTCAATGATGTGTCTGAGTAGTATGATTTTACCTAGTAATTTGGTATCATAGGAGTATGGTTTGTTGAAATTAGTTTGTAGAGATTCTGTTCTCTCAATTATTCTGTTGCTCCAAGTTACCTAGATTGCTTTGCTCAAGAATTTTTCAATTTAAGAATCACCAACCTCATTGGCAGTAAGACTACTGTGTTGATCATCTGAAGGAGGGATTACTTTTAGAAAAATCTGAACTTACTTACAGATGTTTGTGAATGTCATCTCCTAATCCCAGTTAAATAGCTCCTATGTATCCACAGGTGGCAATGAAAATACTTTTTTACCTGCAGATAAGTGCTAATGATGAACATTCATTGAGCCCTTCATAGTGCCAGGCTGCGTGCCAGAATTTTATGTTTATGTATTAACTCAGTGCTCCCAATAGCTCTGAAATTGATATAGTTGTTATCCTATTTTGAAGATGAGGAAAATAAAGCCTGGAGAGGTGAAGAGTCATGTGTTATTAATGTGCTGTTATTACAAATAAATGTTAATAAAGTTAGAATTCAAATTTAAGTGGCCCGACTCCAAAGTTCATGATTTGCTTGGTCCATAGTATCAGGGATCTTAAAATTAAGGTATATAGATGGCACTGCCTTTTAGTTATGTTTCTAAACATAAAGTAAAGATATGTGTAAGATACATATTAAGTTGTAACATACCTGACTCTTCTGTGTCATGTACTATGGCCACTCAGTTGAGAAGATGCCATATACCTGTGGTATTTGTTATAGCCGAGTGTCAATGAATGGGTGATATAGAAAGGGTAGTTGTTTTCATTGTGACAGTGTTATGGTGCACATGTGGAATCCAATAAATAATACTTTTTCTTTGACCAGGTCCTTGAATTCCTCTGTAGTCCTGATGATGATTCCAGACACTCTGAAAGACAGCAGGTATGAACTCTTAGAACTCTTAGAACTCCTTTTTGCTAGAGAGTGGAAAAGACCACAGAGTAAGCCAGAAAGAACTCTTCTGTGCTAGATTTCATGAGGCATAAGGGGAAAATGACTTGTGCCAAACATTAATACTAACCAGGTAGTGGAAACCAGAAAATAGTGTGGATGGTTGTTAGAAGTACATATGTAAGGAGCTTATATCAAACTAAATTCCTAGGCAGGCTGGACCTGTCTTGCATTTAACCTGACACCAAAAAGAACAATACTTCATCCTTCTCCATATGTAGAAACAGTTGGCATCTGTTGTGTTCTGCTTTCCACCAGTGTCATTAATTTGAGAAAACCACTCCTAGCTGCCGTGGCCCTCAACCAGAAAGACTGCAGGATCCTGAGTGATGAGACACTCAACTTTTGGGGAGTGCCCTCTAGCCCCACGGCATTAGAGCTAACCATTTCTGGAGACTAAAACCCACCTTTCCCTCTACTAACCACTGTGAGATAGTAACTGTTTGATTACCACTTGCCGCTTCCTTGAGGGTCCCTTCTAAGAGTAGGATTCTTAAAAAGTTTACCCATGATATTGTGAGCACTGAGAAGGTCAACCCATTTAAAATCAATAGCCAGATTTTCATTAGGTAAGCTACAAAAATTAAATACTTTGAGAGCTATATTGATTTTTTATGGTAGTAGTGCATAGCTGGGAGGTTGAGATTCAGATGAAAAACATAGGATAGCAACAGTGACTCCTTACTCTGCACAGCTGTGGCCCAGTGACTGCTGCAGACTACCTCAGGGAAGAGAACAGCTGCTAAAATTGTAGTTATTTCTTAAATTATATTGAATACAAATAGTAATGTGGACCTCTCAATTTTGCCCCTAATTCTCTGTTGGCAGGAAAAGTGGATCATGATTTGCATGGTGTTGCTATATAAAATGATTAAAACTTTTTATATAAATATCTAAATTTAACAGACATAAAAACCAAATCTAAATGTAAAAGCCAAGCCTTGAAAAATAATTATTGTATAGTAATATTCTATTATTGGGAGGCCCCTTTGAGATTATCTAGTTTCTTTTTCTACTCATTTTAGAAATACAGAAAACTGACAAAGTTGTTCAAAGTCGAAACTTAGAACCCATTTCCTTCCCTTCTAATACAGCACTCTTTCTCTTGTACAAATCGTTATATATCAGAATTCGTTTATGTGATATTTTTTAGTGTTTTCTGGTGGAATGATGATAAAAGTTTAACTACCGACTCCTCAGTTCTGATATGAATTTTGGTTGATACTTTCCATTTAGGTAAATGAATAAGATGAAAGTGCAACAATGAAAGCATGTCAAAATGTCACTCATTCATCAGTGAAGTGACTTCTTTGCTGAATCAGATAACAGTTTTTTATATTAAAAAATAATTCCTTCATTTTTTTGTGCTATTCACAATGTAATGACTACCACATGCACACTTTTAAGTTTGATTGCCTTATTAATACCATCTCCCTCACTTTCTTAATCAAGGAAGCAAACTTTTTCTGTAAAGGGCCAAAGAGTAAATATTTTAGGCTTCGTGGGCCACATATTCGTGACTGTCATATATTCTTTGTTTGTTTTACAACCTTTTAAAAATGTGAAAAGCCGTGATTTACAGCATTTGCCAGTTTCCATGGTGTAAGTACTCCCACCATGGCTGATTTCAGCCTACCAACATGATGTCACTGAGCAAAGCATTGGAAAGAGATACACAGTACCACACCCTTATGTAATAGTTCCACCATACAGATACAGTTATAGAAACTAATCTCATGAGAATATACAGTAAAATGTAGTAAAATAATTAGCAAGTGGTGAGTTTTGAGTATTAATTTTCTTCATTTTAATTTAATTTATTTAACTGTAAATTTATATAATTTAATTTATAACAATGGCTGTGTTTAACAGCTGACTTACAAAATTCCTGAAAATGTAACAGTCAGTTCTAATGAGTTGGTAACATTGGCTCCGGCAATGGCATTTGTATTATGTTACCCCCTACTGAGGCTTCCATCTGATGTGGTTGACTCCATAGTTGTCCTACATAACAGTATGTAGTCCTACTCAAAATGGATTAATTTAGGGTTCTGAAATGTAAAGTTTGAATAGGTTTTATTTCTTTTCTGCCTTTTTTTTTTTTAACTTGAAGGTAAGCAATTTCCCATGCTAGGAAAATACTTTGTCGAATGGTTTCCTGGAGTTCTAAAACTGGTCCTGTTTCTCTGGATCTTGAACTTAAATGCAAAAGAGAGCTTTCTCGTATTGTTCTGATGACTACATAACAATTCTATTGTTTTTTGAGGTTTATTTTAAAATACTGTTGAATCTGTCACAACATCCTGCTCACCTTCTTCATTTAGATACTTAGTGTGTTCAAGTTATTTATATGAACCCTAATGATTTTCTTTGTTTTTTATTGTGATAAAATATATGTACCATAAAATTAGTCACTTTAACCATTTTAAATGTATAATTCAGTGGCATTAAGTATATTATCATTATACAACCATCACCAACATCTATCTCCAGAACTTTATCTTCCCAAACAAAATTTGTACCCATTAAACAATAACTCACCATTACCTCTTCCCCTAGCCCCTGGCAACAACCGTTCATTCCACTTTCTGTTTCAATGAATTTGACTACTTTAGGTACCTCATATAAGTGGAATCATACAGTATTTTGTGTGTGTGTGACTAGCTTATTTCAGTTTGAAAATACTTTTAAGGCTCATCCATGTTGTAGCATATGTCAGAATTTCATTCCTTTTTGAAGCTGAATAATATTTCATTATATGTATATACCCTTTTATTTATCCATTCATCCATTGATGGACATTTGGGTTGTTTCCATATTTTGGCTCTTGTGAATAATGCTATTGTGAAAACCCCCAATGTTTTATTATAAAAAATAACATGTAAACATGGATACTACCTATGGACCATAAGACAAAGAACCGTGAGAACTGTAGGACATAAAAGTACTAGACAAAAATCTACTTCTTGAAAGAATATACATGGACATTTTTAGTTTATTCGAGGATCAATTAGATATTCTAATAAGGCTTTATTTTTCAAACATGGCATTCCTTCCATGTTCGAAAAATAGTCATTTATCTGTTTGTAAGATTTAAGTGCAATATGATCAACCCTATAATGGCAGTCTAACCCATCATATATGCGAAAGCCAAGCCAAAAACATCAGCAAGTATTTAAGACAAAAGGAAGAAGTTATGGTTTATGTGGTTGAATGGACTCTTAAAGATCTAGTAAATAAAAGTAGATTCCAAGGTGTTTTTGCTCATTACTTTTAAATGTTCAGGTTCTTTTAGAATTGCTGCAGGCTGGAGGCATAGTTCAGTTTGAAGAGAGTCGGCTCATTCGTATGGCAGAAAAAGCAGAATTGTAAGTCATTTTGAAGCCATATATTAGTTAATACAACTATTAAATTACATTTCTCTAACTTGAAGCCTAGTTTACTTATACATTGCCATTTTTTTAATTAAGAAAAACTGTGCAAATAACAACAAAAAACCTAAGTGTGAAAGTTTTTGCCCCTCAAGTCTAGAAATTAATTAAATTTGCAGAAATTAACAGTGAGTAGATTTAAAGTGTTTGTACATTTATTTTAGTATAAAAATGAATTAACAGTCTTACGATTTATTATTTTAGTTACTTTTTTACTTACAATTCCCATGTTATTTAAGAGATGTTTGACAGTTATTTATATATATATATATTATAAACAATGCAGAATTTAACATAGCAAATAAGGTGTTATTTGTTAGCACTACTATTTATCTAGTTTGTTGAATATTTCATTTGACATTTAATTCTGAACATAGAAACATCAAATAATTAATTGATATCTAATATATTAAGTATTTTTATGTGACACATTGTTGTTTTAACATTTATTTTCTACCCAGCTTTGAAATATATTACAAACATATTATTCAGCATATTAAACCTATATTTAGAGGAATAAAAGATATTCATCCCCTTAGATACTGTAACTTCGTTTAGCATTAGAAATAACATTTACTATATTTATTTTTTTTAATACTAACTTCTATGTCTGAGCAAACTTTTTGAAACAATAAGTTAATAACCCCTTGCCTGTTTGATACACTGAAGTTTTTACTTTTATGTTCTAGCTATCAAATTTGTGAATTTATGTATGAACGAGAACACCAATATGACAAAATTATTGATTGCTATTTACGTGACCCACTAAGAGAGGTGAGTTAAGAGCCTGCTTACCCTTTTTTCTTACTCATCCCCTCCCTCCATTGAGTAGAAATAACTATTCAGTGAGTATAACTGTTCAGTAGAAATATTTGGACATGTGTTTGCTGATTCATTTCATTTATTCAGTAGGTTTTTATTGAGTGCCTATTAGCAAAGTATACAGCAATAATTAAAACAGATATAGTTCCTGCAATTTTAGAACTTATAGTTTAGTGGTAGAGACCAACAGAAACCAAATATATAATTACAAATTGTGATGAGCACTAGAGAAGAGAAACTAGATGTTACATTAGAGGATAATGGGGAAACTGCCATATGCAGAACAGCCAGGGAAGGAATCTTGGAGGACGTGATATATAAACTGACTTTGGAATTTAGGAAGTCAGTCAAGCAGAGAGCAACAGAAAAGTGTTCAGAGTTAGGGAACTGTTTATGCAAAGGCCCCAAGGTGGGGGAGAATTTTGACACATTTAGAGAACCGAATAGAGATCACATAAATGAAAATCAGTATAAGTAGAGCACAATAGACAGGGCAAGAGTGATTTGAGATGAAATTGGGAATGTGAACAGGGACCACCGAAGACAAAAGTATGATATTCCCTTATTAGGTTAATGAAAATGAGACCAAAATTAACTGAAACAGATTTGCAACTTTTAAGAGTCTACCCTAAACTTTTAAACAATTACTTTTTCTCTTTAGTGTCAGTTTTCCACCAATCAATTGTTTCCAAAAGGTTTTCCATCTCCAAACGATAGATATTTACCACACTGGTACAGATAGTAAAGAGTGACCATAGATTGCTTGAGTGAATTAATGAATAAATTATATTGTCTTGTGCTCCTTAGGAAGAAGTCTTTAACTACATTCACAACATCTTATCTATCCCTGGACACAGTGTAGAGGAGAAGCAGTCTGTGTGGCAGAAAGCGATGGATCATATTGAGGTGCTGATTCAACAAAACTTTTTAAACTTCCTCACTTGTATAGACATCTCCCTAATTAAGCTATGCTAACTTAGCAATGGCAAGTGTCATATTATTAAGGTGATTTACTTGCCAATTAACATCTTTTTCAGATAATTTATTCCACCTCATATTTATATTCATAAAGCCTATGTCATATATAATTTATTATATCATGAATTCTGAAAATAACCCATGTTCAATCAACTGGTTGACAAACTGGGATATTAGTGGTTTTTTATAGCAGTCTTAGAATGATTCTGAGAGTACTCCTGGTCTTTTTCACCAATACATAATGAGAGCCACCCCCCACCAATCACCCAATGGAATTTTAGAAACATTTCTGCAATGAGTTTTTCTCTCATGCATTTCCCTTCCTTCTGTAACAGGATGATGATTCTGATTTTGTTTATGCATGTTGCTGTTTTACAAGAATTCAGGAGCTGACATTGAAACAAAAAGTTCTTTTTAAAACACATACTTCTAGATGCCTGAATAGAGAGACTAATAATGTGTGATGAACATGTGATTAGAATGTATCTCATGCTGTCCAATTATTTTCATATTGTATTTTTAAATTTCGTTTTATGAGTCACTGATTGTTGAAAAAAGCAATGACAAAAGGTGCTGAGGTAATCCTAGTTTTGAATATAGCATTTATATCCAAAAAGTTTATTTCTTCTTCCTTATAGTAAGGATCAGGTGATGGGGTAACTTCTGGTGATGGGTTTAGAGATGCAGTGAAAGATATGATTATTCAACATGTTTTCAGTTTTTGAGTACATATTAAAATGATAAGAAAGGATGAGCTCTGAAACTCAGAAAACATTTTGTGTGACATGAACACTTTGTTCTAGTTCCTGATGGTTGTAAAATTTAGAAAGATCAGAAAAGTGAATAGCATCTTATGTGAGACATCTGGTGTGAAAGAGGTAAAGTCCATCATCAAATGTGTGTTCTAAAGTAATTTCTACACTTTCATCTATAGGATTGAGAATATATATATATATACATACATATATATATATATGTTATTTAATGTTATGATGTTTCTGCTAATGACAAGATGAATGTGTCTTGATGAAAGAACCCAAGAAAACCTTCTCCTATTTTGAGTTGTATCTTCTTTTCTTTAATCATTTTGCATTCTTTTTCCTTTCACCATCCCCTTTAAGTCTCCATGGTTACATTATGGCTCATTCTTCATTTCACTTCATCTGCATTATGCAGTGGTTTGAGCACATGGACTCCAGACATCCAGAAATGAAGCTATGTCTCTGCATAATGTGAAACGTGATGAATTAATCAATGAGCAAACAAATTACTCAGCAGAAAACTCATACTGGAGAGAAGTTTTTTTTGCTGCACAACAGTTATTTCTGCTGACTGTTTTCCTCACATCTGCACATTCTTTTCACCTTGAACTTTTTAATAACTCTTAAGACAGTGATTACAAATATATAGACTTTTGGTTGAAGGACTTCTGTGGCTTCAGTAATGTAAATAAAATCAATATTAAGTAGGTAGAAGTAAAAGTCCTCATAATAAAGCTTCCTGACAGTATGCTCAGTGTATAGATTAGTGGTCCTTAATACTTTTGGGATTATAGACCTCTTTTGAGAATCTAATGGAGGATTTGGACCTGTGCCCTCATAATGTACATGTGCACAGATATATAACTTTGTTTACAATTTCAGGGATTCACAGACCTCCAAAAAGCCATTCTTAGATTGGATCTGTGGATTCCAGGTAAAAAAATCATCAGTTAAAATGGTTTTTCCAATCTGGACAAAACATGTTCCATTAGATTTTTTAAAATATTCATTATTGTGAAACATAAAAAATATCCAAAAAGTGCATGAAGCAAATGTACTGTTTAGTAAAACATTAAAAAGCAAACATTCCAGGTCCAGACCAAAAAATAGTTATTTTCAGTACCCCAGACTTCCCATGTATTCTTTCCTGATCACTGTCTTCTGCCTCCCATGATATACCTGTTATCCTGGTTTTTCTGATAATCTCTCTCTTGCCTTTCTACTACTGTTACTGCATATACCTACATCCCTACAAATTTTATTTTTACTTTGCTTGTTTCTGAACTTCATATAAATAAAGTTATACTCTGTATTTTTTTCTCAATATTTTGAGAAGTTTGTACATTTTGTTGTGTGTAGCTGTGGCTCATTTTTATTACTGTATAGTATTCCATTTTATGAGTATATCATAGTTTATCCATTCTACTATTAGTGAACATTTCAGTTTCTAGTTTTTGACTATTAAAAATGGTCCATTCATAATTATTCTTTGATATGCATCTGAGAACAGCCATATGCATTTCTCTAGGCCAGTGGTTCTCAGTTTGATCTCCAGTCCAGCATTATAATATCACCTGAGAACTTAGTAGAAATGCAGTTTCAGTCTTCAGTTTAGAACTTCTGAATTAGAAACTCTGGGGGTAGGACCCAGCAATATGTTTTAATAAGCTCTCAAAGTGGTTTTGAGGCATGCTAACATTTGATAATCTCTGTTCAAGGTCTATGATTGCCAGTTAATTGGGATAAACATCAAACTTCACCAGGTGCTGGCATATGAGATTTTCCATTGGCTCTACATCCTTGCTAGATTTAAAAATTTTGCCAATCTAGTGGACATGTAATGATATTTCATTATGTTTTAAATTTGCATATCCTAGTTACTAACAAGATTGGTAGACTTTTCATGTTTATTGGTCATTTAAATTTCCTTTCTGTGATGTGCCTATTCAAGTCTTTTGCCTATTTTTCTATTATAATGTCTCTTGTACTTATTGATTTGTAGGAGCTTTTTATGTGTTCCTGGATGTTAGTCTTTTATCCGTGATGCATGTTGTGAATATCTTCTTCCACTCCATGGCTTTTTTCTATGTTTCTTTTTAAGAAAAGTTTTTTTTTAAGTAGTCAAAATAATCATTTTTTTCCTTCTACACTAAAGAAGTCTTATATTATTGTCAAAAAGCGTTCTTGTTTTTGTTTTTTTTTTTTCCAACTTTAAATCTTAGGTCCACCTGAAAGTAATTTTCTTATAATGAATGAGGTGGGAGACCGATTAATTTCTTAAAATATCGATGCCCAATTTTCCCAGCACAGTTATTTTAAAGGTTGTCTTTCCCCATTGCTCAGAAGTGCTACTTTGTCATATCAAGGATCTATATGCTTAGTCTGTATTTTTGGGCCCTCTTCTGTTTCATTGGTCTATTATCTCTGCATCAGTACCACAGAAGTATTTTAAATAGCATTGTTTCATGATAAATCTTGTTATCTTTATGAGAATATTGGCTATTCGGCACCCTCTGTACTTCCAAATAGATTTTAGAACTAGCTTGTCAAGTTCCACAAAAAAAATTTTTTAACCTTATGATTTTGACAGGGACTACATTGAATCTGTCAATCATTTTGAATGTTGACATCTTTACAATATTGAGTCTTCCAATCTATGGCCATGTGTTAAAACTCTTTATTCAATGTTTTTTACAAAGTTTTATAACTTTCTCTTAGAGATATTCCATCCTTTGTTAGATTTACTGTCACAACTTTATATTTTTAGCATAAGTGTTATTTTTAATGTAATTTTATAATTTCCAACATAAGTACAGTGTTTACTGTAAGGATTTTTATGGAAGTCTTCTATTTCTACTATGTCAATAGTTTTCTTAAGAAAGAATTTTATCACCTTTTCTCCCTTATTCTGTTGTTGTGGTAAATTTTATTGCTATTAAACTACCCCTGAATTCTGTAGATAAATAAATACAACTTGATCCTGGTATATTATCCTTTTACATATTGTTTGATTTTGTTTTTATTTAGGATGTTTGTATCAATGTTCATGATTAATTTCTGTAGTTTTTCTTTCCTATATTGTCTTACTGGGTTTCAGTATCAGAATTTTGCTAGCCTTATCCAATGAGCTGAAGAAGTTTCCTTTTTTCTGTTCTCTTTAAGAGATTAATTAATGTTGGAATTTTTCTTCCTTAAATGGTTGCCAGAAGTTACCAGCAAATATATTTGGATCTAGAGTTTTCTGTATGGAAAGGTTTTTGACTATTCAGTTTCTTTAGTGGTCAAAAATTAATGTAGGTTTTCTATTTCTGAAGTCAGTTTTTTAATTATATATTTTTTAAAATTTATCCATTTTGTCTAAATTTTCAAGTTCTTGACATAAATTAATTCACAGTAGTTTCTTATCTGTTTAATGTCTGCGGAACAGTAATGATGTCCCACTTTTCATTGCGATATTGATTAGTTGTGCCTTCTCTGTTTTGAGATGTATTCTGTGAAAGTCATATAAACCACAGTTATTTGTGTCAACTCATTATTAATCTACAAATACTAACACAAATTATTAGATATACCATGAATTTTGCAGTCACACTAACTTACCTAATTTTTATTTGATAATACCATGTTGATCTATATTTGTTCTTCGCATTTTATTTGTGTAAGAAGAGAGTTTCAAGAAATAAAGGGTAGCCAGTAGTGTCTAGGAAAGGTTAAGGAGAGGACAAATTGGAAGTCTTAGATTTGACAGAAATAGATCTTTTTAACAGTGGTTAATTAATAGTGGTCAAGCTCTAAGTTTCAGTTAAGACTTATGACCGTAAGTTGATTTAAGATATTTCCAGGCATCAGAAATAAAGTTTTAGAATTCTTCACCAGAGAAATGGTAACTATACTCTTTTTTTTTCATTTCTTCAAGTTATTGCTTTAGGCTCAAGGGTGAAATTCACTGACGCGGATTTTGGGAAGCTTTTCTTCCTTCTGACATCCTGCAGATATCGTGGCCTAAATCCAGAGTTTTAGTGCTTTTATTTTTTTAGAATTCTTAATTACCTTTTAAATCAAATCTGATTTTTTATATGGTATGCTTTTAATTTTGCTCATTTACAATGTGCCTTTAAATTGAGGCCCTACATCAAGGTCTTTTGAAATGCAGTGTAAAAGCTCATAAAAATATTGAGGTAGATGATCATGCTTCACATCTATGGAAATTCAATTTAAATTAACATTAAAGATTTAACAAAAAGATTTTATCTTTTTCTTTTATTCTAGGAACTTGTGTCCCTGAAGCCCTGTAAAGCTGCAGAGCTGGTTGCTACTCACTTTTCTGAACAGATTGAAACAGTCATTAAAAAACTTCAGGTAAATAATATAAAAATACATTGGGAAGAAACATCTAGTAGAGAGACAATTATTGCATATACACCTAAGAACTTTTGGTTGTAGTGATTTCCTCAATTAATAGTTGCCATTTACACATCGTGTGTGTGTGTGTGTGTGTGTGTGTGTATTTGGGAGCAGTTACATGATGATCAGAGTCTAGAAATGAGGGAGTTCATCTTTGTGTATAATACACATTAACATCACAGAAACAATTTTGGACCATAACCAGTACTTATTCTAGAAATCGTATTGTGCAGATCCTCTCCTTAGGCTCCCACTCCCCATTTTCTTTTGCTATAGGAACGATAGTTGTACTCTCTTTGGGGTTCATGTTATTTATTCAGACTTTTGTTATTCTCAAATTGGGTTAATGCTGACTATTGAGAATTTTTGTTGGAAAGTCTTACCTAGAATATTACCTATATTAATGCTGAATATTGAGATGCTCAACTTGAAGTACTATTTAATAGACCTAGTATTCCACTTGTCACTACAAGTGATAGAGGTAGGGAAAAGGATAGTGAGAGGGACATGAAGCACAACCCAGAGTCCTCAAGTGGTAATAATAGTAATAGGTGGTGGATATGCAAGGTAGAAAACAGAGAAGTAAGTGGGAGGCAGCTGGCATGGGAGACAAAGATATAGAATCCATTCATTTAAGCACTTATTGTAGTCCCACTTTGTACCACAGTGTGGTTGGCCCTGGGAGGTACAAATAAGAATACAATCTTTTTTTTTCCCCCCTGTGGAATAGACAGGCACTTATATGACTATAGTATGTTATGAACACTACAGCAGACATATGTAAAAAGTGCTAAAGAGGAGAGGATGATAGACTGTGCAAGAAAGTAAGACAGAAGTTCTCAGAGCCTGAACTAGGTTTTGAATGATTGGTATCCATTTTCTATGCAGAGAACTGGGAAGGGCTTTCTAGAGAAAGTGCTCTATGTATGGAAATACTTGAAGACGTGAAGCAACATGCTTATTCAGAGAATGATCAGACTTAATGTGAAGCATGATGTGGTGGGGACAGTGGTAGAAGAAGCATTAGATTAAACTATAAAAGGTAGATTGGATGGGAGGAGTTAGAAGTGTAGAGGCTGGAAAATAGAGTTTCGGGACCTGATATTGAAGTCTTATATGTAATGCTAAGAAATTATACTGTATCTTCTGTGTAATGGACAATTACTAAAGTTTTTTAAGCAAAGGAGTGACATCATTAGATTCACTTTCTAGAAAATAAACTCTATAGTGTGGAGAATGGACTGGTAAAGAGAACAAATGGAGGAGAGACTAGTTAGAAGGTCTAGGCAAAAGATGGCGAGGACCAGGACTAAGTGGCAGTGGAGAGGACAGTAAAACATGTAGAGCTTAGAAATTAGTTGAACGTGGTGGGAGGATTTAAAAATGACTCCCAGATATCAGGCTTGGTTGTCCAGCATCATGAAGCCCATTAACTCAAGGTAAAGACTCGTTAATTAAGTCAGTAAATATTTATGTACCTGCTGTGTGCCAAAAGCATTGTTAAGTGCTGAGGATACAAAAATATATAAATGTATGCCTGTGCTCAAGGAAGACAAATAATCCAGAAGACAATTGCAGAGTCATTGGACTTGAATGAGAGAGCATTGCCCAGGGTACTGAGGAAGTACGTGGAGCGTCATCTAACCCAGTCCAGCGAGGGGCAACAGGAGGATATTTCTTCTAAAACTACTCTCAACTCACAGAATTTCTACATCCTTTAAAAGAATTTCTACACCCTTTAAAAGTCAGCGATTCTGATGAATCTTCTCATAGTGTTGTTACTGTCATTTAAAATGTAGGATTATCTATTGCAGTATTCTTTTTTCCTATAGTCTCTAAAGCTATTTAGAAGTAGAGAGGCCAGGTAAAATGAATATATATAATGTCATTCATCAGGCAAATGTATAAAAGCTAAAGTATCATGGATTTTAAAAAAAAAAGATGACTATTTGACTATGGAAAATTTGTGGATTCTTACACATTTCTTTTAAAGAAATGAACTATTTCTTTTATTGCAGAGCTTTATTGATTATGTGAGAATCCCATACAAATTTTAAAGTGCCTTTACTTTTGATGGCAAGTATATGTCTCTAACCATTGTTTTCAGAATTCTTGGAATAAAAAGTAAGCCAGAATATTAAGTTATAACCAGGAGAGTCGTATAAAGTAAAGTGACAGGCCAGGGAGAAGATAGAAAATCAAAGACTGATGAACATATTTAAAATATCTTATTCTAAATGACAGTCCTTTTCAGTCTTGAGAGCTCCCTTGCTTTTTATAGGCGAAGGTTAAGTGGGTCAAAGAAGAAAAACTAAACTATGATAAATTTTGCTTAGCTTTCCTCAGACCTCAGAAACATTATTTATATTCATATGGTATTCTAAGGTTTATCTCATTTAATTTTCACCTCTATCCTGTGTAGAGGGTAGAAAAGATACTGCTGTTCTCTTTTTCACATAAGTAAACTGAATAGATAAGAGAGTCAGCGGCTTACAAAAGTCACATAGCTAATAAGTAGAAGAAATAGAATTTCATGGCGTATGAATTGCTAGTGTGGTGCAGTTTGCCATCTCTTCTGTAGTTGATTATATGGGGAAGTTAATGAGCTTTTTTAGTGCTAGTGGTTATTGGGGTTTCACACTCCCACCCTACCTAGATTAACTATCTCACAATAAGCCTTTGTCACAAGAAGGACTATGTGAGGCAGTGTGAACCCATCAGTGCAGCCAGAACTCACTATCAGCAGAGCAGTTCAGAGCATCCTCATGTTGGGAACTGCTCAGGGTTTTGTCTCAGTAGAGGGTTTTGTCATTGTTTTGTTTTTGTTTGTTTGTTTGTTTGTTTGTTTTTGTTATTTTTTTATTTTTTTATTTTTTTGCAATAACAAGGTGTTTGTGTTTCATCTCCACTCAAAATCAAATGTGTGACACTGATTAGAATTACTGAGAGAAAATGCTCTCCAAATGATTCTTTAGAATTTCTTAGATCCGTACAGAGGGCTTCATGGAAATAAACACATAAGGGATATTCTATAGTCATTCTTTACCATGGCATAGTTTGAAGAATTTGTTTTAATATTGTATCTTTTACTCTTTTTTAATTCAGAACCAGGTTTTGCTTTTCAAATTTCTGCGGAGTCTTCTTGACCCAAGGTATGTTGATAAACCTTAGTTTTTCATAATGCATAGATGAGAAATCAAAGAAAGTAAATTGAGGTTAAGGAACTAGGCCATGGTATCCAAATAGTATACTCAGCTCTTGATTTTTAATGTTAGCGGAAGTAGCAGTTACATAGATTATTTCAAAATACATGACCTAATCTACGGCCATGCCACCCTGAACACACCCAATCTCGTCTGATCTTGGAAGCTAAGCAGGGTCGGGCGGGCCTGGTTAGTACTTGGATGGGAGACCACTTAGAAATACCAGGTGCTGTAGGTGTTAAAAAAAAAAAAAAATCCGTGATCTGGAATAGTTTATAGCCTAAAGGAATACTTTTCTTTCTATTTGAACATAAGCATACAGAGTGAGTTAATAAAATAATTCAAATAAGATAATGAAGTCATACCACAAGGACATGTTTCACAAGGAATTCGATAACCATCTAGCTTCTCCTTTCTATCCTAAATTCACTCCTTTCTTTTATTCCATGCTGCAGATTGATGGCTTTACTTTCAAAGTAAACACCTAGTCTCAGCCCACATCTAAATTTTACCTTTTCAACTCTCATTCATAATGCTTAGTTTTAAATAACTGTTCCAGGTGGTGTGAGAAGGAAAGTTTAAATGTTTTTTAAGTGTTATTTAATGGTACTCATCAAATAAAATGTAACCCAATGAAATGATGAAATTAGCAATGGATTCGTAAGCAAACCATCTCTGCATGTGAGATCTTAACATTTTTGTTGTGATGAAATGGAGTACATTGGGAGTCGAGTGTAATGACATTTAATATTGTCTAAGACAGTCACTCTTAACCAGCAGTGTGTGTCAGAATCACCTAAGAAATTTTAAAAAACATAGATGCCTGGGCCCAACCCCACAGAATCACTATGGGTGGGGATATTTTTGATGTATACCTAGAATTAAGAGTCACTGGTTTAAGTGTAATATTCCAGGATGACACATCTTTCACATCAGACATACAAACATTTAAGTTGCATTTTAATGTATACTAGCCATTGAAAACAGTCATTTACTTGCTTTAGTGATTATGATATCAGTTTTGGTTCTTCCACTGTTCTGTGCTATTTTTAAATACCGAAACAACAGTAATTTTGTTGATTGTAATAATTTTTTTGAATTCTTAATCATTAAAACCTCGAGCAGGCTGTGCTGCATTTAAATTTAGAGTCATACAGATAAGCATATGCAGATATTTAGAAAGACAGCCTGACTACATTTTCCCCTGCACCCCAGTTCAGTAACTTTTCTAAGTATCTGTGTTTTAATTCTCTGTTGTCAGAATATTACTGAAGCTAGATGTTCTTTGATTTCTATTAATCATTTGTATTTTTGAGCCAGTTCGGGCCCTAGTCTGCTCCTAGAATTAACTGATGGAGATATCTTAGAATTGGAGTTGGGGGCTAGGAGGGAAGGAAGACAACTGGAAAAAGGATGGGGAGAGCTGGGGAAGGGTAGAAGGCCCTTTTTCTGGAGCCTATGCACTTCTTTCCCATGGCAGAATTCCTTTTGTTCCTCTCATGTTTCCTCCAGTATCAGATTCATTCTCTTAGGACTGACTCCTCTTCTAGGATAATTAATTTTAACGAAGTCCTTTTCCTCCAGCTATCCTACTAGGAGAGACTCAAGGTGGACAGATTAAGTTCAGCCGTTAACTTGGCCTTTATCACATGTAATAAAGTATAAAGGATAATGGTGATGAAATTGTACTTTTTTAAAATTAAAAAAAAAATGCCAGTATTAAGTAATATAAATATCAATACTATCATTTGCTCTGATATTGCAAACACTGCTTGAACTTCGCAGTAATAAAAATGGCACATCACAAGAGTTTTCAATGTTTTCCATGGAAAGGCTTGCTCTGTTATTACCTCTGTCTACATTTGAAAGATATTAATTAGGTAAGATCCTTTAAAAGTACTGTGAAAGTTGTTTTGTTCACTAACAAACCACAAATTATTTTACATTTACTTGGTATATTTTCTCTTCTTGAACTAACCCTAACCCAGGATAATTACTCTGAATTAACTTGTCACACATTGTTACCATTTGGGAGCGATTTGAACTCCTGTGTTGCACCAGAGACATGGGTGCGGTGGAGGGGGGGGTTTGTTAACGATGCTAATTTGGTTCTTCCCCGCTGATGCTGATGCTGATGCAGCAAAGAATAGTGTGGAAAAGAAGATATGCACCTCCATGGGGAGTGGGTTACAGCAGGGAAAGAGAGGGCTGTACCTGCAGACGTGGGAAGGTCTGTATTATATCCAGGCTGTGATGGGTGGTTACAAAAGTGTTCCTAGGTGATCGGCACGTGAGATCATTTTGATTGACACTTGGCTGCTATAAAACTCTTTGCCTAGTGCACATGTGCTTACCCAGAATTCAGTCTGTAATAATTAGATTCATGAACTTACAGGCATGAACATGGTATTATAATGATGGTATAATGAGGCTGAGGTTGTGGGCAGGTTAGGGTAATACCTTTTGCACAAGCGTCTGTGGCCAGATAGAACCAGCTATAAGTTATGGCCCTCCTGTCCTTTGTCTTCCAGGATGTAGGAGAGATTCTTTAACTGCTAATGAGGTTTTCTTTGGGTGGTCTCTGGGCTGTGCCTCCATTCCTTTGTTCCTCTGTCTCATGTCTGACTATCTGTCTAACAACATTATTCCTTCTCGTCATATCAATTTGGCTTCAGGGTCCTCTCTTACCTGCTTCAGAGAGAAGCAGTGTACCTACAGCCCTTCCTCTTCCCTCTCCCCAAAATCAGCATGATCTAGAATGTCCTCACATTTGACAACAGCCAAATTTCCAGCTTTACTTTAGCCTAGCAGAAATTAATTGCTGACAAAGATTCTCTCCTTGACCAAACTTTACTCAGGTTTCTCTGAATCCTTGGCTCCACTAGGTCTGACCTTGGGCTTCTATCTCTATCTTTGCAGTCTTGATTTAGCAAGAATTCTGCTAAGTTAGTTTAGCCGGAATCCCCCACCCTTGGAATCTGATCAGCCAAAATATCTGTCCAAACTCTTCCATACTACCCCACCCCCACCCTCACCCCTACCCCCACCCCTAGTAATGTTTGGTCACTCTGGCTTGCTTTCAGCAAGAATCCTATTAGGTCAGTTCATCAAAGAATTACTCTACCTTCTTAGTAATTTTCCATCCACAACTGCCTTCTCACCTTCCCACCCCACCTTTAGCTATAAAGCCCCACTTGTCCTTGTTGTATTTAGAGTTGAACGTAGTCTCTTTCCCTTACTGCCAAAACCCTGTTGCAGTAGTCCCTATACCTATCATGATAGTCCAAATAAAGTTTGCCTCACTATTTTTTTCATACCCCTCAGAGCCTTGGATTAACAGAACTGAGACTTTAGTTGTACCTTTTAAAAGAGCTCAATTTCATATTGATTCATCTCCAAGATGTCAAAGATGTGGTGTTCTGCTTTTAGAGTCCCAATCCAGAATTTATCATATTTTATCTTTTACCTTATGTCAGGTATCAATTTAGATTATGCTCTAAATTCATTGGTAAGTTTGATGTTTGGCATTTTAATACAATCACGTTTATGTAAAGATCATTTTAAATGACAGTATCTCAGATTAACCTATAAAAGCCTGTTTAATGTACAGTGTAAATATATAATAGTGGGAGAAGGAGAAAAATCTTTTCCTTCTACCCATCTAAATTCTTGGCTGGGACTCTGTAACAAAAGACACATTAAGAGAAGAAAACATACAGATTTATTTAGGATAAGTTTTACTTATATGAGAGCCTTCATAAGAAAATGAAGACCTGAAGAAGCAGTTAAACTAAGCATTTCTTGCTAGGTTTGATGAAGAGTAGAAAGTCATAGGAAAACGTGATAGGACCAGAAGATATGAGCTAAGGATAATACATGGGGGGAAGCTGTTTGGATTCCTCTTCATTGCATCTTCAGAGATAAGGATACTCCTTTCCTCCAGGTAAAGGGTAAGCACCTCTCACATGAAGGTCTTATGATCTCCTTTGGGGGTGAAGGAGGAGGCCGGAGAGTCCTTCTTGCACCCACCATTTCACAGATGTTTTCAGCTTAAAATATTCAATATGCCAAGGTACCATATTTTGGGGTAGTGTGTGCCTCTGGATTGAGGGAGAGGAACAGTGTGAAGGTTGAGTGCAGAGGGAATAAGGAGGAGTTGCTTCCTGAGCTGGCCTTAGACAAAGTTTGAATTATAGACTTACTGTCTTTGGTGCCCTCTGCCTCCTCCCACTCTACCCCCTTCTTTTCAGGGGGACAGGGTGCACATACTTCTTCAAGTTCCCATTTCATAATCATATTCAGGTATGTAGCATTGTTCTTAGGTAGATCATTTTAAATCCAAAGTTACCTCCTTCCTTGAGGTCCCAATCAAAACTTCTGGTTACTTTGTCAATTTCAGTATTATGTGACACTTTTATGGTGAGAATATACAAGTAACATATGAATACAGTGAAGCATACACACTAATGAAAAAATACTTTTCCAATACCCACTAACCTCCAGGATAAGAAGAAAGGAGGTAGTATGGACTAGTTTACAATATGTTGTGGTTCGATCAAATCTAAGACCCACGGAGCCAATTGAGATGAATTGTGAGCCTTTATTAGCCCGCCCTGAAACTGACTCTCTACCATGCAGGTTTAGAGGAGATCAGCCCCAAGCTCCCAAAAGAGGCAGCTTATAAAGCCTAGAAGCAAGCAGATTACAGAAGCAGAAGTTGACCCTTAGCAGATGACCACTCTGGTTACCATCAAACAAGCAAGCAGATTACAGAAGCAGAAGTTGGCTCACCTGAAAATTTTCCACCCTTAACAAATAGTCTCTAAATGACTGATTTTCTATCACATTTTTGCCTTTTCAAATGAGTATGCTTGTTGACTAACCAGAAGTAAAGGATTGGAGTCTTGTTAGGTACTGGGAAAAATGAAGTGGGAAACTAGGAGAATATGGAAAAAGATAATTAGTGTTGATTTAAGAACATCCAGACCTGCAGAGAATTTTCATAAGAATTTATTTGAACCAAACTGATGTCATGCCGGGAAGCAAGATGTCAAATGCTCCAGAGAATGACAGTTTTGCAGGTCTTTTTAAACATTTGGAATTAAGGAAGATAACATGAAAGTGGGAGAAAGCAAGATAGAGAAATCTCTGTGATTGGTTTACAGACTAGTTAAGAGGATTATGTGCTCCCTTGAGGGTGGTTATGTCTCTGAGGAGTATGAAAAACAGGATTTCTCTGGCATTTCAAAGGGATGTTAACCTAGATGTACAGAAACATAGACAGGACTTACTTAAGGCAAAGAAAAACCTTTTACTAAAGAAGTTATATGCCTGGGGTGTGACTACCCACCTTGCCCTGCTCAGTTAGGAATTTATGATCTGATCACCCTATGAGGTGACTTTCAGTCACTTGAAAATACCAGATTTATTACAGAATCCCTTTTTCATTCACAGTAGGGACAAAACATCAAGAATAAGTAGACTTATGTGACACTTTTATGATGAGAATATACAAGTAACTGCCCTCTCTAGTAGTTTTCCCTGGCAGACTTCAGACTATTTATGCCTTTGATTCTTCCCTTTTTGTTCTGCGTAAGCAATAAGATTTTTGTTTTTTTTTTTTTAACATCTAGGTTTATCCTCCCCATGAAACTCCTATAGCAGCATTCTGGAGAATAGAGAAAAATGAACAAAAACAGTTATTTTGAGATTGGGACTGCTTTTATATATGTGTCATATAAGAATATTGCTTTTTTTGCTCTTTTTCCAAAAACCTGAGTTAATAGGATTCTCATTTCTGTGAATATAGTTTATGCATATTTGATTTAACATTTACATGTATTCAGTGAGTTGTTTTTGAGGGGGTAGCTTTTTATTTTAACAACATTTTTAAAGGAGGAAAGCATCTAATTAAATTCTTATATTTTTCTGTTTACTTTATTCAATTTCTTTGCTATTTTTGCTATGTAAATGTCCTCAGAATTAATTGACCTACAAAGATACTGGTGACATCTGTATGTAGAAAGATTAGATAGTCTGGTTGGGGGTGGGAGAGGGAGGGCTGTTAATCCTCCAGAAACAAATTATTTGCCTGAATTGAGGCCAGAGCTTGGGAGAGAAAGGATTTGCTGTATCTTCCAAGTCCCTTGTTTGGTACGGCTGCCACTTAAAGCCCTACCGCACCCCCACTCCCTATGTGCATTCCTGCTGGCCAAGAATTCTCACAGTTCTCCTGGTATATTTACATGCAATGGTCGTTTGTGTACTGGGGATGCTTGAAGGAAAATACAAAAGGACACTGATGTTTTTCGTGAGGCTATAAGCTTCATAAGGAATAAAGAGAACGTGCAAGTATATTTATATTCACAATAATTTCCTCAGCATGATTTTCTTGGTAATGTCATTTTAGCCTTTGTTAAGAATGTCCTGGAGGCCTCTGAAATATACGGTATGATTTTCTTGTAGGAAAAAAAAATACATAAAATGTCGCATTGTATTTCTAAGTCTTTAATCAAAATAAAAATTGAACATTGCTAAGAGAATGAGTGTTTTTTCCAAGGAGTAAAAAAGTAGTTTACGGAAATGGTTATGCATTGGATTTAAGTTGAATCTGTCAGTGTTTCTGTGGATAATTTTGAACAGACATTTTAAGATATTGATACAGTGTTGACATAGCATATTTCAAAATTAAAATTAAAAATTAGGACATTACATATGTTTATGAACTTTGACATATAAAAATACATTTCTGCTTGAGTGAGTATCTATCAGATTGGCCAGGCTTACCACCAGGTATCATAACTTTGGCTAGTATTTTGCCAGCAGCTCAAATTCAAGTTTGAAATTCTAATACATCATCATCTCCTAATCTTCAGACATTTCAGGTAGGTAGAAAATGGAAAGATAACATTTATTTCTTTGTTGTATTATTCAATAATTCTTTGTAGCGAGACTACTGTCTGCTAAGTACTGTGTGAGAGTTTGAAATGGCTCAAAATTATACTCACTTTTTTCAGTAAAAGCCTGTTTTTTCTTTGTTTTCTCTCTTAGCAAATGTCATTATCCACTCATTTATTTCATTGGACAATTTACTGAGTAACTATAGCATACCAAACACCATGATAGGCACAGGAGATAAAATGATGAATTAGATGGAGCCCTGCCTTCAGAGAATTTGCATTCTGATTGAGGAAGTAGATAAGCAAGCAGGCAGTTGTAGTATGTCTTTAAAAAGAATTCTGAGAGTGACGATGAATTTTTAACTTTTTTAAAAACACTTCACCCCACCTTCTTAGCCACACTACAAAGAACTAGTCTGTTATCGAAATTCACTTCCTGGCTATCTCTTCTATGTGAGTCCTCATCTTGTTTACCCACACTGCCCTGGATCAGGCACTCAAAATCTCTCTCCTGGTCTCTCTTGTGGTCTCTTAATCAGCCTAATTCTTCTTATTTTCATTTTTTTAATCTAAATAGTTAGACATTTATATAATTTATAAAGTTATCCTCCTGATTACTCTAGCACCCATCTGGCACTACACACAGCCATTACAATAATATTGACTATATTCCCTATGCTGTATTCTACATTCCTGGGGCTGTTTTGTAACTACTAATTTGTACTTCTTCATCCCAGTTCATGTTAATGTTCTTCTTCCCCCTCTCATAGCTCTTTCAGTTCCCATTATTCAAGGTAAAATCCAAACTCTTCATGGTGTACAAGGGCCTTCTTAATCTGAATCAGGCATATCTGTTCAGCTTCATTTTCTTCCATTCTAAAGAAGGGAAATTTTCTCTTTTCCCCTTCATTCTGCAGCAGTACTAAAGTTCATAGGATACACTACACATTGTCTGTTATTCCTCCTTTTGACTACATGTTCTTCCCTTTTAGTCCACTTTGTTTCCTTGAAAGCAATTTCTCTATATGTATTAAAAGCTCAAAAGTTACACATGTGCTTTGATCCATTGATTCCATGTTAGAAAATATATTTTAAGGAAATAATGTAAAAGAAAATAGTAGTTAATACTCAAATATCCACATTAGCATTTATATAGTGAAAAAGCTATTTTAAAAAGTGGACAGGGGAGATGGCTAAATAAATGTTAAAGTATAGGAATATGATTGATTACCAAATTGGCAACATGGCAATGTGAATGTAAAAATAATGCTAAACTGGAAGAATACATAACATTAAATAGCATGCACTGTTGGGGAGAAGGAGATTTTACTATACCCTTGTAGGTTCTTCTGGCTGGTCTAATAATTAAATCTACATGAGACATATTAACAAGAGAAAATAACCAAATTGAATTATGTATGTATGGGAAACCCACATACATGAGAGATCCAGAGACCCTACATACATGAGAAGTTTGAGACAGAAAGGTGAAATGAGAATGTGTGAGTATGTGTGTGTGTGTGAGAGAGACAGACAGACAGACACAGACACAGACACAGACACAGACACAGACACAGACACAGACACAGACACAGACACAGACACAGAGAGACAGATAAACATCCTGAGCTAAGGAATGAGGTAAGGCTTCTGGGGCTTCAGAGGGGAAGAAGATATTTCACAGGATAATAAAACAAGCAGATGTTCAGCAATTAGATGTTTGCCCTGCCATACACATATGTAATCACTCTTATATGGGCAAGGCCCCAATTTAAATTCTTTGAAGGAGAGGTAATAATTTCTCATGAGTTTCAGGGTCTCGATTGCCTTCATCTCAAAATAATCTACACGTCAATATAACCTACCTTGGGGAGGCCTATTCTGAACCCCTTTACCACACATAATGTTTTTGTATTTGATTAAATAATAGTAAGAGGATATAGAGAGAGATAGATTAATATTTACTATATTCTTTGCCCCTGTTAAAGAACAGAAATTCATTCGAGTAAATTTAAAGATCTAATTGGCTTTATTGAATGATTTATGAATCAGGCATCATCCCATTTAGTAAATGGAAAGATGCTCCATGAAGTTGTACAAAATGGAGAAGGTTTTTATTGGTACACACTGGGCAGGACAAGAAAGTTATTAGCAAAAGAAAAGAATGATTATAGAAAAGACCACCTTTGTTTAAGTGAGGACTTGCTGTATACTCTAAATGATGATAAATAGCACTCCTACTTTTACTGGTAAAAGGCTTCAGTTACAGGAATAGGAATTATATTTAGACATAGGAAATCTTTCCCAAATTAAGAACTTTGTGACTCTCCTGACCAAAGGTTGTTTGATGAACTCAATAAGTTCTGCTGCTTGGGGCTTTTAATACTTGCTGGTAGGCTAATTCAGTATCTCCTCAATTTGGCTGTACATCCCAAAGATCGAGTTTCCAATTTTTTTTTTCATAACTGCCTTCAATGCAGGATTTTGTTAAGTGACTATTTCCTATGTGGACCACCACCTTAGGGTGCTTACTACGTAACTTGAAAATTATCTATTAAGTGTCTGGGGCCAACAGGAAAGACTGCATTGCATTTGTTTTTGTTTCCCAAGCATTAGCAAAGTCTTGGCACATAATAGATACTCAGTAAATGTACACGAATTGAACTTCCTGACCGGAAATAGTACATTGGACGGCCTTCAAACTGACAGAACCAAATGTACGTGGAGGGGTGAAAATTACAAGGACTAGGGTAACAAAGTCAAAGATATAGCTAGGAATAAATTCTGTGAGAAAGTTCTGCATGAAGAAAATAGAAGGTATGTGTGATAAACCCAGAGAAATGATAGTTCTTTATGGGGATCAACGCTGTCTGAATAGAACACTATTAGGTCAAAGAGAAAAGGGAATGCTAACCAATGTTTCTTGACATTTAGGTGAGCCAGTATAATTTTCTGATGTTTATGCCACATTGTAGGTGGTGTTCATATTTTTTCTGCATCATACTTTTGTTAATATGTCTTATAAATGCAAGACTATGGAACAAATTAAGATTAGACATAAGCATCTGCCAGTGACTCATAGTATTTAATTCTTTCCAGACATTTATTGGCAAAACCCTTTACAAATACTGAAGTTGTGAATATGCATCAAACCAAGCAAATCACCCAAATGAACAGATTTTGATGCACTCATTTGTGAGAGAAGTAATGTGTCTCCTGGGAACTGATCAGGCAACATCAACATAATCAAAACTTTAATAAATAAACTAGCATTAATGAATTTACATTCATTTCTGACTGCTGCTTATCAGTCTTGCACATAAATACTACTTGTTATATCCATTTCTCAAAGCTCTTTTCTATTAGTCTCCTATGAGCTACCTGCTTTGTCATATACCCTCTGTTAACTTTAATGGCTACCAAAAGTAGCATAGTCTTAGCATGTTATAAGTCAGTGCTCAGTAAAAGTATACTGTTCTAGGCTTTGAGAATTCATTAGTGAGGAGATCCCTGTGCTTACCCTCACAGAGTGTATCATCTCTTAGAAAAGACATAATTAAAGAAGTATTTACAGCATAGTGTGATTGGTACTATGAGGAAAGCTCAGTAGAGACATGAGACGGGTAGATGATTTATATCTATATATTTACTCATGAATCAAATTGTATAAACTGAATTGGGCCATCTGTTTCTTTTAGAGCAACAGTACAACTTTTGGTATGGTTTAGAGGAGCCTCCACTAAATATCATTTCCTTAATTATTCAGGGTAAAGTGAGCAGTATTGTAATTTAAAATGCCTCTGATATAAAGCACAGGTCACCCTAATAATCTAAGTAACAGTGAGACTTTTAATTCATGATTTTACCTGACCAAAAGGTAGTCTTGGTTTTAAGATAACATGCTTTTTACTTGTGGTTTCATTTATAGATATGATTAATTAATGCCATTCTCTTGTCTTTTGTTTTCAGAGAGGGTATTCATGTAAATCAAGAATTGCTTCAAATATCTCCCTGTATTACAGAACTGTTCATTGAGTTGTTGTGTCAGTTCAACCCAAACCAAGTTATAGAGACGTTGCAAGTCCTTGAGTGCTACCGCCTAGAAGAAACTATCCAGGTAAGACCTATAACGTAGAGAAGACAAGAGTACACTTTCTCTAATCGTTCACTGTTTAACGAATGAGCAAGGGAAGACTTACGTGTTAAATTACTTGCCCAAATTCTGAGATCGAGCCCAGACAGTCTTATTCCTTAGTGCATGCTCTTTATTGCTGTGATAATAAACTGCTTCTCTGTTTATTTTAGTAAAGTCAGAAATAGCACGTCTATCATTGTTATTAGTCAGGCTTCAGAAACATTAAAGCCAACACACTAAACAGAGAAAAACATAATAAAAATATTAAAAGGAAAAAAATAAGCTCTTGTTTGCAGGCACTGATGATTGTTACACAGTCTTCTTATGCAATAAGACTTAATAGGCTGAATGGCAATTCAGTAGCCTTAGTAGTCATTGCCTCGATTCTCTTCCCTTGTTTTCTCCTATTTCCAAATGAAAATGCATATATACATATACACACATATTCTATTCTAAGGGGCTAGAATGTTTCCAGTTTAAAATTTGTTTTTAAGCTACCAGTATATCTCCTTTCCTATCAATATTCATGAAACAGTAACCTGAATTTTCTGTATCCACCTCCTGAATTGCTCACACTTAAAATTTTTTAAGTTATGAAATAGTTCAAATATACAGAAATGTGCAGAATATCAAATACATATGTATCCACCAAGCTAATTTTATAGATGTTAACATACTGGCTTCAGGTCTTTGTTTTGTTTGTTTTAGAAACAAAGCATCTTTTATCTGCCATGTCTTCTTCTCTCTCCTGAGGTCATCACCAACCTGAAGATGGGAAGTTAATCCTTCCCATCCATATGTTTTTATTTTTTCTAAATATGTATTTACCTATAGAATATAAGATACAGTTTTATGTTTTTAAAATTTGTATTAATGGTATCATACAATACATATCCTATTGCAAATTGTTTTTTTCATTAATTTTTAATCAGTTTTTATATATGTAGATCAAGTTTATTCATTTTAATGGTCAAACAATAGTCTGTTAAATGAATATGCCACAGTTTATCTGTATCCCTATTCATTGTTTCCAGTCTTTTGTCATTATAAACAATACTGTATTAGACATCAGATTTCTCTAAGTAATACACCTGAAAGTGGAATTCTTCAGACAATAAAGTAGTTTAATTCTATTGATGTTGCCAAGCTGATTTCCTGTTTGTCTCTATTCTCATCATGAGTGTTTGATATTTGCTGTTTTTCCACATCCTTGCTGATTCCTAATATTTTTATACCTCTTAATTTTTGCCAGCATTATGGGTATCATTGACTACTCATGACATTGAATATCTTCCATATGTCTAATGATCCTTTGGATTTTCTTTTCTCTATTGAGTTTTTTTTCTATTGAGTTTTGCCCTTCTCTCGTTGATTTCTAGAAGTTCTTTCTAACTTCTGGGTCTCCAATCCTTTGCTGATTATAAACTTTGGGGATGCCTCCTTCCAGTCTCATCAGGCATGTTTTGTAACTTAGTTTTTAGTGACTTTTAATTTAATCTGCCTTTTTCTTTAAGGTTTAGTTTTTTTGTTTGTGAGTCTTATTTCCCTTTTGACTTTGATGACATAAAGGATATCCTCTTATATGAGTTTTATAGTTTAGCTTTTTACGTTTAGGCTCTTAATCCATCTGGAATTTATCTTCGTAAACAGATCAAGAGAGATTTATGTATTTTTTTCTGTGGGGATGGCTAACGGTCCATGTGGCATTTTATTGTCGTTTCCTCACTGATTTATAATGTCATACTGCCATGCACCAAACTCCCAAGTGTACATGGATCTGTTTGTGGATTCTGTTTTGTTCTGTTTCTGCAGTTATTTGTCTTTTCCTTTACCCATACCACATTTTAATTAATATAGCTTTACAATAAGACTTATTATTTGAAAGAAGAATCTTTCCTCCTCATTCTTTTTCTTTAAAATTCCTTGGCTACTCTTGGCCTTTTACTACTGTACATTAATTTAGGAATCACATTGTCACTGTCCTTTAAAAAATATATTTTTCTGGGATTTTGATGGAAAAATACATGGAATTTTTAGATTATTTTGGAGGATTCACATCTTATGGTATTTTCTTCACATTCAGGAACATGGTTATCTTTTTAAAATATCTTTTATGCTTTTTGGTGAGGTTTTATAACTTTATATAATATTTTACATAAGGTTCTTTTCACATATTTGCTTGAATTTGTTCCTAAGTACTTATACTTTGGTTAGCATTGTGAAAGGAAATTTGTTGAAGTGACATTTTTTATTGACTGTTGCTGCTGTATGTTATTAATTTTTGTACATTGATTTATATCTGGTCACTAGGATGAATTCTTTTTTAATTCAATGGTTTCTAGATGCTTTATGACAGTAACATTTTCTGTGAATACTTATAGGTTTTCTTTTCCAATCTTAAACTTTTTTCTTTTATCAAATGTCTGAGAGCTCTAGAGTATTTTGAATAGAAACAGTGGTAGTGTGTGCATTCTTGCCTTGTTTGTGATTTAAAAAGGAATGTGTCTAACATTTTACATTGAATATGGTGTTTATTGTAGGATTTTGATAGTTAATTTTTATTAAATTAACAGTTACATTCCCAGTTTGAGTAAGAGTATTTTGTATTGGTTTTTTTGTTTGTTCATTTGTTTGTTTGTTTGTTTTCTCAAGAATGGGTGCTGCATTTTATCAAATACTTTTTCTACATTTCTTGTGATGATCACGTTTTTCTCCTTTGATCTATTAACTTGTTAAAATGTTATCTCTGCCTCTCTTTTTTTTTTAACTCCTAAGATAGTTTTATTTCACTTTATTAGTCTTTCCAAAGACTAATTTGGAATTTGTTAAACCTCTTGCTTATTTCTCTTTTGTTTCTTTCTATGGTGTTATTTTCTGTACTTCTTTTATCTAAGCTTAATTGGTATTTCTTTTTTACTTATCAGAAACTCTTAGTTTATTAAAGAGCCCACAAGTCAATATTTAGTGTTTTCTAAATATTTTGTTCTAAATATTTTGTATATAGTTACACTTATCAATTTCTGGTTTATATTATTACTATGTATATACACGTGTTATGTTTTCTCCAATGGATATACCTCATTCAGGTGTGTAACAATTTTTTAAATAAATAAATGAAAAAAAAAATGAATGTACTTGGTGCAGTTAGAATACCAATGGTATCACTAGAAGACTAGAAAGTCAAATATTTGCATATTATACTGTAAAGTAGCATACTACTAAGGTATGAGTTCATTATTTATTATCATGTTCTTTTTTTCATCCTTAATAGAATCTTCCTTCTTCACATGATTTGTGAACAAAAATCTTTATCTTTTCTTCTTTCCTAGATTGCCCAGAGGTATCAACTTCATGAAGTCACTGCGTATCTGTTAGAAAAGAAAGGAGATATTCATGGTGCCTTCTTAATAATGCTAAAGGTAACATTTTACTCTATTATTTGCTTTGTCATGTTTCTGTGTATCCCTCTATTCATTCATCTGTCTCTTTTTTTGAGATTTAATTGACATATAACATTGTATACATTTTCATCAATTCATCTTAATTTTTGTTTCAAAGTAAATTAGAAACAGTAGTACATTTTACCTCTAAATATTTCTATCATGCATGTCATTAACTAAATTTACCATTACAGTGGCAATAAGTATATTTACATTGCTGTGCAACCATCACCACCATCCATCTCCTGAAAATTTTCCACTTTCCAAACCCATTAGACAATTACTCCCCATTCCTCTGTCCCCCAGTGCCTAGAAACCACCATGCTACATTTAAACTCTATGAATTTGATTACTCTAGGTACCTCATATAAGTGGAATCATACAGTATTTGTCCTTTTGTGTCTAACTTATTACACTTAGAATAATGTCTTAAAGTTTTATCTACGTTGCAGCACCTGTCAGAATTTCATTACTTTTTAAGACTAAATAATGTTTCATTTTATCTATATACTACATTTTTTTTATCCATTTATTCATCAGTGGACACTTAGGTTGCTTCCACCTTTTGATTATTGTGAATAATGCTACTATGAACGTGAGTGTACAAATATCTTTTTGAGTCCCTGTTTTCAATTCTTCTGGGTATATACCCAGAAGTAGGATTGCTAGATTAAATGGTGATTCTACTTTTACTTTCTGAGGAACTGCCATACTGTTTCCCATAGTGGCTATATCATTGTACATTTCCACCAGCAGTGCTCAAGAGTTTCAATTTTTCTACATCCTCACCAACACTTATTTTCTGTTTTCTTGATAATAGCCATTTTAATGGGTGTGAAGTGTTATATAAGTTTTTAAAATACTGTTATCTAACCAGAAATAGATTACAGATGTCTTCTTTATGTCCAAAATGATCCATGTTGGCTTCTAGTTTTTTTTCTAGCCATATAATTGTAAAACAGTCCAGGAAGAATACTCCACAGAGGCTTTGTGTAGGCTCTTAACCTCTTTTAATTTCTAAGTAATCCCTACATCTCTTTTTTCCTTGCAATTTATTTATTGAAGTTACCTTGAACCTAGTTTTAAAGGATAAGTAAAAGTATTCCCAGCATGGATGTGGGGAAAAGAAGCAGGAGATCCTTGCAGGGAATAAGATCATCATTTGCCAAGGCATGGGAATACAAAGAAATATGAACTGCTGGGAGAGGAGCCAGCAGCTTTACTGGGGCTCAACTATCAATGTACAAGCAGGCCAGGCTAGAAATAAAGGCTAGGTCCAGATTTGGAAAGACTCTGTGGGACACACTAAAGAATTAGAACTGATTCTGTTTTCACACAGGATCAAATAAAAGTTGTCAGTCAGCGAACTGATGTGATGTTTGTTTAATAAAGACTGCTCTGGTGACTTGTAGGAAGATCTGTTGGGAGGGTGGTGTAGAGAAATGGAAGGTAAAACTGGGAGCAGAGAGTACTTGAGAGGCTATTGCTATAGTACAGGTATGTGGCAGTGGTGATGGAGCGAGAAGAGTATGTGAATTTGAGAACTTATTGATCATTTGAATACAGTAGAGGGTGAATGAGAGGGAGTAGTTAATAACAATTCTATGATTTTTAACTTAACATTAGTCTATAAGGGACCTCAAGAAAAGGAGAAAATTTTGGGTAGAAGGGATATCTTAAAGTCCACAGTTAAGGGTATCTAAGGATCTAGAATTCAGCAGAGCAGTGGACACTACAACTGCATATTTAGGAGGTATCGCATTCAAAGCTCTGCCCTGTGCTATGGGGATAGATTTATCCTTTTTTATTTCCATTCACCCCTTTTTCTCATAACCCAGTATGAATTTTAGCCTCTTACTCAAAGCATGGGTAATCCTCATTGCTATGTTTAAAGAATGTCAACAGTGACTATGTGGGTGGTACAACAAAAGGAGAAGTAGGGCAAAATAAGTGATACTTGATATTTTGGTTCCCTTCCAATACTGCTTGCTATGCTTTCTATATACATAAAAGTGTTCTTCTTAATACAAGAACCATTCTTAATAACCTTGTTGTTTCCTGGGTTTTTCAGTCAAAATATGTCAATTCAAATATTTGGTGGATTAGAAATGAAAGTATTCTCTTTACCTCCTAGAGACTACAAAGCAAACTTCAAGAGATAACCCAACAAGATGAAAGTAAGTTCTTGAGTGTAATATACAATTTCCTTTTCAAGATCAACCACATGTTTTTAACAATGTTATCTAATAAATTGTATTTATTAAGTAATAATTACATTGATCTGCACAATTACTGTTTATCCACTTTAATATTGATCCTAATTTTAGCCCATTTTCAAGGATTCATAATAGGAAATCATATAAACCATGTGGCTTTATGTTGCTAATTGTCAGTGGAATTCAATGTACAGAAAATTAGGCACTCTTTACTAGTATTTTTTTTTTTTTTTTGGTTATTTCTGTACTTATATTTTGGCTGTAAATGAGATGCATAACTAAAGTCTTAAAAATTACTGTAATGTTCTCGGCAACAGCAAATCAGAGCTTCTAATCAGTAAGTAATAACCAGTGTTTCTGTACTGAATTTGTGTAATTTTAGCACAGAGCAATAAAACCAGACAGTTTAGAATTTTGAATGGCTTTGTCACAAATAGATATATAATTCCCATTATATTTCTTGATATTTAAAAAAATTATTTATTTTGTAAAATTGTAGTAAAATATACTAACAAAATTCACCATTTTAACCATTTTAAGTGTACAGTTCAGTGACATTAAGTGCGTTCACATTGTTTTGTGATCACCACCACCACTCATCTCCAGAAAGTTTTCACCTTCCCAAACTGAAGCTCTGTACCCATAAGACAGTTACTCCCCATTTCTTCCTTTCCACTCAGCCCCTGGGAACCACCATTCTGTTTTCTGACTCTGTGAACTTGTTACTCTGAGTGTCTCATATAAGTGAAATCATACAATATTTGTCCTTTTGGATCTAGCTTATTACATTTAACATTATGTCTTCAAGATTTATCCATGTTGTAGCACATGTCAGAATTCCATTCTTTTTAAAGTCTGAATAATACTTCATATATATACCACATTTTGTATCCATCAATCATTAGACATTGGTTTGCTTTCACTATTGACTAGTGTGAATAATGCTGCTATGAACATGAGAGTACAGATATCTTTTTAAGTCCCTGCTTTCAGTTCTTCTGGGTATATGCCAGAAGTAGGATTGCTGGATGAAATGGTAATTCTATTTTTAACTTTTCGAGGAACCACCATGTTGTTTTTCATAGCAGCTGTATCACTTTACATTTCCACCAACAATGGGTTTCAGTTTCTCCACATCCTCACCAACAATTGCTATTTTCTATTTTCTTGAGAGTAGCCATCCTAAGGGTATATGGTGGTATCTCATTGTGGTTTTGATTAGCATTTCTTTAATGGTTAGTAATGTAGAGTATCTTTTTGTGTGCTTATTGGTCATTTGTATATCTTCTTTGGAGAAATATCTGTTTAAGTCCTTTTCCCATTTTGAATTGGATTATTTGTTTTCCTGGTAGTTGACATTTCCAAAATAGCATTCCCAACGTTCAGAGAATCACTTGATAGGTGATTTTTAGATCATTCTACTTTTTAAACACACCAACACATTTCTTGGACCCCTTGACCCACGATATTTGTCCTTTTGGATCTAGCTTATTACATTTAACATTATGTCTTCAAGATTTATCCATGTTGTAGCACATGTCAGAATTCCATTCCTTTTCCCCTAAATACCCTAATTCTCTGTAGATTATTTTTGGAACTTCAGTAAACACTTGGTTAACTTTTCTATATTTATTCTAGATAAACATTTAATTACTATTAGTGTACTGTCGGTATATGTTCACTCAATTTAACTATGTTAGGTTTGTTGTATTTATGACATTTTTCTTTTTCAATTTAGTGTTATGAGAATAATTTTTGCAGAGATTACATGAAAGAGTGAGGGAAAAGTAAAATAATGTTTCTATAAATCATTACAACAATTCGCAGGTGATACAGATCTAGAGAAGCCAGTTCTTTGAATTCTCATGAAGATAAATTTCTCAGTGGTAGTCTCACGTCTACCATTTACTTTCAGATTCAGTTTTGATAGTATGCTTAAGAATTTTGGAGGGTTTGCTACTTGCTAAAACACTGTGCTAGTTTCTGTGAGTTATACACAGATGGCTAAAACACAGTCCTCATCCAGAGAACTATAGTCTTGTGAAGGAGACAGCTATATAAATAAAAACTTATAGTGCTGGCAGAATCAAGTATTATAAAAGAGGTAAAATAAGAGTGGCAAACATTATGGAAAATTAGGGAACAATTTGTAACTTATGAATTGAAGATATTTTTGTAGATGTGACCTTTGAAGTAATTTAGATTAGAATGATGAATAGGAGTTTGATAGGCAAAAAACAAGGAAAGGGCCTTGTCAGCTGAAGAGAACTTGAGCATGAAAGTGCCTGGCCAGCAACCTCAAAGAGTAAGAAATCATCTGGCAATATCAGAACACAGTGTAAGAAGGTGAACCAGAATGTTTACTATGTTTACTTAGGGTCAGAGGTTTACTTACTGTCTATTTTAAAAATTAGAAGTCTTTGATGGTTTTTGTGGATGGGACTGCTGTGTTTGGACTTGTGCTTAAGAAAAGTTTAGTGACAGCAGAAAAGAGAATGAAAGAGGCAAGATTTAGAAGTCAGAAGTTTAATTAAGAGGCTGTCGTTATAGTGCGGATGAGGCGATAAAGAGCTTCGCCAGGGTAAAAGTAGTGGGCATGTGAGAATATGGAAGTATAATTAACAAAATTAATTTATTTGAATGTGTGGTGCATGAGAGGGAAACATCAGAGATGAAGATTTATAAACTGGTTGACTTAAAGATGATAATTGCACTAATTTAGTTTGGAAGTGTAGGGGGAGGAGCAGATTTGAAGTGAGAAAAATGGCTTAGGTTTTGCATATATAAAGTTCAAGTTGATTGCAGAACATCTATATAGAGATAGATGTCTTAGACTTCGTTGAAAATCCAACCTGCAAATTTTGAAAGGAATAAGGGCTGGAGGTGTGGTATATATTTGAAAGTAATTAGCAAGGATGTGAGAGTCAAAACCACAAGAGTGGCTGAAAGTATTTAAAAATGAAAAGGTCCTAAAATAGTATCTTGGAGAAATGCCCACATTTAAGAAATATAGGGAGAAATGGTAGAGTAAGAAAGATGAAAGATAATCTCTCTACTAACTAATCCACAAATAGATGTTTGGGAATTTTTTCATAGCTAAAGCATATTAAAATGCTAAGTTTGATGTGCTATATATGTCCTGTGAATGTTAAACATTGATATGGAAAACTGTAGCACAGAATCATTAATATATTCTTAAGTGATGTTAACAATTTTTCTGACTCTAGATACCAAAGAGGATTCCTTGTTGAAGGAGGTAGAAGAAACCACAGTAGAGACAATTGCCCTTTGCCAGAGAAATTCACATAATTTGAACCAGCAGCAAAGAGAGGTAGGAGAATGACTACTTAGGCATTTAAAAGTCTGTTCTGGGCTAAAACTAGCAAATAATTGTATTTCCACTGCCCTCTCAGATGAATTTAATTTAACTGGATTTTAATCACTGTTTATTGCTCCCAGGAGTGTAAGACTCCCAAAGTTGTTATGAAGTTTGCCCGTTCTCTTTGTTCTCACAAAAGCTTTATATTCTTAGATTTAGCTGTGCTGCAAAGCTTAGGTGTGTGAATACTAGATGTCCTTGTTCTCTTTGGACTGAGATTTTTTGTGTTCTGTGTAGCTATATTGTGGATGCCACCTCATTTATCATCTCTTCCATTCCCCATGGATGAAAGTGAGTGTGAGGAACTGGAGGAAAACCCTCAGGGATACAGATAAAGCTGGAAAAGTTCTCAACCTTGGCTGCACATTAGTGTCACCTAGGGAGCTTTGAAAAAATCTCAACACTCAGACCACACCCCAGATCAGTTAAAGTCTCTGTGGCTGTGACCCCATCATCATTATCCTTTAAAGCTTCCCACATGATTCCATTGCACAAAGTTGGAAGAGTGCTGTAACAGATTCCAGAATGCAAAAAGGGAGAACACAGAACCGAAGGAGGTATAGTTCAGCACCTGTGCAGGTGGGAGTTACAGCAGTGAAGCAGAAACTAAGGGGGCGAGATGTGACTTGACAGCTAAATTTTGCAGTAGTTTTAAGAAGTAAAGTTGGCAGCGTGGTAGGACACAGCTCCTGAGGTGCCTGCCCCTCTAGGCTGTGGCCTCTGACTTGACAACAGCTGGCCACTTTCCAGCTGCCTGGTTTCCTGAAATGGGAAGCCAGGTAAACATTTAATGTATAGTTAGCCATACATGTTACAATGGAAATAATAAACTTGGTATGTTTTCTGTTCTTATGGGTAAATTTCTCCTTCACTTTTTTGTGAAGGATTTTTTAAGGTCGTAAATTTTGAAAAACCTTTAGAATATAAATTGTTTGTAACAAACACATTTAAATAATAGATGTGATTTTTTTCTTTATTAAAAAACCTTTTTACATGAAAAAGATACATACCCACTTTTTAAAAAAAAAATCCTGCATTACAGAAAATTACACAGAAAGATGTTTTAAAAAATTACCCTGTATCTATCCTATCACCCAGAAATAACCATCATTATCATTTGATGAATATCACTCTAGATATTTTTTATCTGCTTAGGTTAACATAATTTTTTAAAAATTAGATGAAGTAGTGCTTGCTTTTAAAACTAAATATGGTATACAATTTCATTTAGGAAGTTTATGTAAAACAGGAATTTCTGAATTTGAAGTATTTTTTTTTAATTTATTATTGGGGAGTTGACATTGATTAACAAAATCTAATAAGTTTCAAATGTACAATTCAACAATAAGTCATATTTATATTGCATTGTGTGTTTACCACCCATAGTTAGGTTTCTTTCCATCACATATTTGACCCCTTTTACCCCTACTTACTTCCCCTTCCTTCTCTCTGGTAACCACTAGTCTATTGTCCATGCCCATGAATCTCTGTTTGTTTGTCAAGTTCGTTTGTTGCTTTTAGATTATATTCCACATATATGTGATATCATGTGGTTTTTCACTTTTTCTGTCTGGCTTATTCCGCTTAGCATGATTCTGGCAAGATCCATCCACGTTGCTGCAAATGGCTTCTTGGCTTTTTGGCTAAGATCAAGTGTAGTATCTATTCTTATCAGTTTGAAATAGTTCTTAACCATACTATTTCTTAATAAAAATCTCACTAAAGTTTAAAAAAATCTGAACTGTAATATTTTAGAGTTATTATTTTTATAATTTCATTTCAGTTTTTATAATATCTTTGACACCAAGCCAGTCAGTAAGGAACTTTGCATGAACTCATGCTTGCTCTAAACTCTCTTCTCCAGCCCTCTTAATTGCTGTTATTTTACCTCATTAAGGTTGATAACACATTTTTTTCTGAATCCATAATTCCTATAGTTTTTTAATCTTTATTTAAATGGATTATCAACTTTACACCAGTCCTTTTGCCATGATTTTTCCATACTAAGTTTTTATTTTCATTTATCTTTTGGTTAGCTGGCTATATTTGGACATGGTTATACTTTGATAGGAAAACACAGAAGGGCAAAATTTTTAAGCTGTGCTTATACATATTTAATACTAAGCCTTTTTTATTTTTCAACCCTTCCATCTCCTCTCTGCTATCCATTTGATACTCCTCTTCAAGAGTGTCATAGTATAGATATGATTTTTGGAAATTTTAAGGAAAAATGACAATTACATTTTATAAATAGAGCCATTCAGATTTTAGCCGAAACATGTCCAGATTCACTTATTTTAACAATAGAATTAGGTATAAAATCCATGCCTCCAGAACTCAGATTATCCTAACTGTATTTGAACTCTGTATCTCTTTATCAGAAACAGGAACAAGACTTCCTTTGATGTGGCAGGAGGGAAATTCTGTCTCTTTTTGTCAAAAGTGTCTGAGGTGAAATTTGTTTAATAAAGATATTAGATATTAGACTTCATTCTCTTCTTTGAAATTTCACTTCTCTAAAATTATTGTTACAACATTTACTGGCTGCATATAAGAGATATCTGCTTATAAGAAAAGACTGTCTCTCCCTCTCTTAGACACACACACAGACCTCACACTATCTACCTTTCCCTCCAACAACTAGTTTCTACTTCGTTTCTGAACAAGCTTTATAACAACAACAAAAATATTTGAATGTTGGTTTTATGTAAAGAATATTTTTGTGAAAATACTACCCTAGTTATAATACCAAATTTTAATTTTGGGAGATTTTAATGGTTTTTTGCCTTGTTTTTGTTTTGTCTTGGAGAAAGTAAAAACAGGAGCTGTTTATTGCTACAGACCTTTAACTAGAAACATTGAAGTATTCAAAAGCTTGATACTATCTTCAAAATATTTAAAATTATGGAGTGTTTCCTTAAAGTTTAACCACAGGAAGTTTGGTTGTTAATTATTTCCCAAGTAGAAGTTCTGTCATACTTTCTATGCCCATCTATTTATGCTGCTACCCCAATGTCCACTGACTAGATGTAACAAAGAATATGGCTTTGTTATACATATAATTCCCTGGGGGGGGAAAGCTATTTACTACCTAACAGGGGAAAGTAATTCAGGTTTAGTATTGTTACTCTCAGGGGTTAGGATTGTCACTGTCATAGATGGTTATTTTAGCCTGTGGGTTTTTAGTTATCCAGGTTAAAAATTTAAAGAACCAATATTAAAAAGCAAGAGAGGTAAAATATGTAAAAGGTGTTCAGGGTATTTAGGATTAATATGGAGACTTAATTGAAGAAGAATAACTTCTCTGTTTAGGGTGTGAAGACTTCCCATGGCTCTGACCTCTACAGCCATACTTCCCCCAGTCTGCCTTCTATAAATCAAGAATAAAGTAACCTTTAAAACAGTAATTCTTCTAAATTTTCTGGATTAAGTGAGAAAATTTATAATTCAAATTTCTATAATATAAAAAACAAAATATAAAAATTAGGTATGCCATATATAATTAAAAGACCATAAGATACACAGAAATAAATGATGGGGTTATAAACAACAAGTTAAACTAGGCAACTAAAATGTAAGCTAAGTAAAAAGTAACAAACAAAACAAAACAAATTCATAGATACAAACAACAGAGTAGAAGTTTCCAGAGGGGAAGGTGGTGGGTGGCAAAATGGATAAGGGGGTGAAATATATGGTGACAGATTGAAACTAGACTTTTGGTGCTGAGCACATAGTATACAGATATCACATTACAATGTTTTACACCTGAAATTTATATAAGGTTATTAGCCAGTGCTAACTCATTTTTTGAAAAAGGTAAGAGTACAAGATTAAAAGTTCATGAGTACTGGATAAAATAAAATTTCAATAAAAGCCTTTGTAAATCATTATACAACAATAAAAGGTGTTTGAAATTTTAAAATGTATTAGTTTGATTTTCTATTATAAAGATTTTTCCTAAGGCTTTAGAAGAGCACGGAATTTGGAGTCAGACTACCAGTTTATTGGCCGTGCAATCTTTGGTAAATTACTTAACTTTTCTAAGTTTCATTTTCTTATCAAGTGAAGATAATGCTCACTGTATAAGGTTATTATGAGATTGAAATGAGAAAATATATGTAAAGCATTTAATACAGTGTCCAGTGTAATAGGAATAAATAAATTGATAGATCCATTAATTTATCTCATCATGTGGTTGGAAATGTTAACTGAAATAATGTTAACTTCCATTTCTTGGTCTGTGATGACTAAGGAAATACAAAATAATGCTTGATGTAGGAAAAAACTTTGGATAACATTTATTCATTTATCTTGCTTGACATAGCTGAAGAGAAATGAGGGGAGAATAGCTGTGTGTATGTGGCGGCAAGGAGGGTTCTCTCTTCCCCTCTGCAGCACCCAGGGTTATTTAGACTCAGTGATGCATCTATACCAGGGTATATAAGAACCTAGCAGGAGGCTCTGCCCTGGCTCTTTTGATCCTCCTTACTCCTGAGACACAGAAGATTGCAGTTCAAAGGTCTAGAATTACTTAACTTCAGCTTCCTTATTTTCCCAAGGTGTATGGTAAAGATATCTGTTCTAGCTATGGTCCATGCTTTTTATTGTCTTTTCCCAGTCAAGTGTTCCACCTTTTCTTTTTCTAATTTTTACCAACAATATGTATGAGAAGTACATTTCAACTTATAAAACACTATGCTGATATTACTTATTCTTAAAAATAACAGGGAACTTTTTCTTTGGTTTTCTCTGACATAGGCACTCTGGTTTCCATTATTGGAGGCAATGATGGCCCCTCAGAAGCTGTCTAGTTCAGCTGCACCTCATTTACACTCTGAAGGTAAGTTCATTAGATTCCACCTATACCATCACCCAATTTTTTATCTGCTAAAAATGATTATTGTGATACCTTTTCTCAGTATCATATTCTTATTATTTTCTTAATGAAATCATATTGTAGTATTGATCTCATCTTTTGGATTCAGTTCTTCCTGCGGCACCAATTATATCATTTGTCTTAAATCGTAATAGCTTTCCAACTTATCAATAGTTAACTTTAAAATATTAAACTGGCCTTAGTTAAATGTGAAAGAAGCTATAAATTGACTGTTTTCCACTGTCTTGCAGAAAAAACAAAAACTCTTATCTTAAACTAACCTTAATATTAACATTTTATCATAACAGCTCTGAAATCATTGACCATGCAAGTTCTAAACAGCATGGCAGCATTTATTGCCCTTCCATCAATCTTGCAAAGAATCTTACAGGTGAGTTAAAATGGGGAAAAATTGAATGTTGATCAATTCCAACTAATATTTTAGTTATATGTAAATAACAGTAAATTGGGCTAATATTTAATTGTGTGTCAAGCATAATTCAGCTGATTTTTGTTAACTAAATATCGAGCTCTCATCTTACATCTTTTCTAGCTCTAGTGGTGTGGGTTTGCCTGGCACACACTTGCAGCCTTCAGTTAGGGTGTGCAGACTTCAGGTGCCACTGTTACCTCGGGATTCAGGTGCACAAGCTTCCTATTGGTGTGCTAATAACTGAGAGAGAATTGCCAGTATTTCTAGCTGCTTATACTTTTTAAAATGAAAAAAAAAAAAAGGAATAGCCTGAAAATTAAGTTAATATAGGCATTTCTTAACCATTGGTTGTTACTTAGGTTTTCTAACACCCTAAAACTTTTTTGTGTCCAAAATTCATCCCCTACTCTAGATTCTAGTTGGCTTTGTAACCAAAGCTTTTGCAGGAAACATTTCAGCCTGTTCAGCAAAAAGACCTGAACCTTTCCAATTTCATTAAAAGGAGAACACTAAAAATACACTAAGATATATTTTTAGAAAAATCTATGAACATTCTTGGAGAAATAGCAGGAATTTTCCTTGGAGCCCATTTTGTCTTCCTTCACTTTATTCAGTACAGAGACACACCAAAAAAAAAAAATCAGTAATATAATGCCATTGGTCTTTATAATTTTCAAATGATTTTTATTCAATCAGGAATGTGTCTATCAGCTCTTTTTTAAGACCCTCCAAGCTCTTCTTCCCATCTGGTATTAAGCATCTGGGACTGCTGATAAAGACTACTGCATCTAGTAGTCTCTCATCACATAATACCTTATCATTTAGAATGTCTCTTTACATATATTATCTCATTTGATCCTTGTCATGTGTTGAATAATTCTTTGATATAGACTGCTTCTCATATTCATTTTAAAATACGTTAGTCATAAGGTTTTTAATCCCATAGACAGTAATATCTCCATAAGGCAGGAATACTTTAATTTACCAAGTAAATTAGAAAAAATGAAATTCTAAAGCCAAAAGTGGCTTCTCTTTTAGTGTATGCATTTTGCTTTATGTTGAGCTTTAACCACATTTTCTGATACATAAATTATAATAAATAAAAATCTATTTTTCCCTTGGCAAAAGCATATGATTTTTTAAAATTTTGTATTTTAAAATTCATATCTTTGAAAGCTTTTGATACTTGAAAATCTTCACTTTATTTTGAGTTATACTGGCATTTATCATAATTGTATTCTTATCATTTTTCTACCCTAAGTGGTTTTTAACTCCTGATAATCAGGAGGGTATGCTAGTTCTTAAATTCTTTATTTGGACACTTATGATTACTGTAGTGACTCTACCTTATATTTATATAGAGATTTTTATTTTTCAAGGTACTTCCACAGATATTATCTCATTTGAAGCACACAACAATCTCTTCAAGTGGGTAGGGCTACTATAAAAATTTCTGTTGACTAAGGAGGAAACTGAAGTATAGAAAAGTTAAGTACCTGGCCTGCCATTAGTGGATTCTGCCAGAATCCAGACTACCACCAAAGTCTCTTACCTCCTAATTTACGCTGTTTCCCATTATATCATGTAATCTTTTTTATTCATTTCAGTCCCTGGATTTTTGAAGAGTTAATTATTAGTTAATTTATTAATTATATGTTACCCCGTTTGGTCATTACCTGTGTAGATGAAAGGCACAGTTCTTGCTCTAAAAGAGCTCTTATAAGAAAGACAGAAATGTTCTGTCATAGGGCTCTAAGCAAGTAATAGTGGCGACCTTTAAGGATTATCTTCTCCATGTGGCATAATTGCCACTTCTGCATCTCTACACTTTCAGTCCATGTGATTACAATAGGAGCAGCCATGTGAAAGCATGACCCTGCCTCCTGGCTCCACCTGATTGATTCACGGAGGGGGCGGGTGGGAGAGGGGGTGGCAACCGGCCTAAGTGGGGCCAATCAGTATTTCTTATTGGAAATTTTAGAACTGAACTTCAGAAAGATGAATAAGTCTCTCTTGAGGTCTCTGGATTATGTAAGATACAAAATTCAGGAGCTGACAGTGACTACTTTTCTATCATATGGACTGAATTAGTAAAAACAAGTTAATCTACAGAGAGAAGGTGAAGAATAAAGTAGACATACAAAGAGGAGAATCGACAAGGTACATAGAGAAGAGAGAAGTTACAAGGAGAGGATTCAAGACACTGGGAGAAGAGACAACATGGAGAGAAAAATCCTGATGGCATTTGAGTCCCTCATTCTAGTTTTTAAAGCTTACCTGGATTCCTTTGCCTGAATCCTTGAAACACCCCAGTACTTTTACAATAATTATCTTTCCTGAATAAGTTACAATAAGTTGGGTTTATAAATAGATATATCCAGAGAAGTACCAATAAATCTATGTATCTGAAACAGACTGGGGAATTTGGAAAGATTCCTGGAGGTGGGGATATCTGAACTGAATCTTAAAGAGCCTGAAGGAATCAGGGAAAAAAGGAGATAGGACTATTCTGGGCAGAGTGAACTATATATACAAAGAATTAGAGGTAAAACATGGTACATAAGGGGAGCTCTAAGTGTTTAAGTATTCTTGGAACATAGGACAAGAATAAAGGTGAGTCATGGAGCTAAAATTTGAGATACAGGCAGAGAATGTGTTCTTAATTACTTTGTAAACTATGGTAAAGACTTTGGATTTTATTTTTAAATCAGTAAATTCTCATCAAAGGATTTAAGCAGAGGAATAATGGAATGAAGTTTCTCTTTAGAAAGATCATTCAGCCTATGTTATACAGTATACATTGGAAGGGCCCAAGACTGATGGTATAGAGATATTTAGAATGCAGTAAGTTCTCAGAGTTTGTAAATTGAGTTACATAGAGTGGATAGTAGAAAACGGATTTGGAAATTACTTAGTTGGTAGGATCCACTTGACTTTTTGACTGTTTAGATGCAGGAGAATGCAAGAAGAACCCAGGTAATTCCTTGATATCAGGTTCATGAGGCTAACAATGAGTAGTAGGGGAATAGAAGACTGGAATTTATAGGAATAGATAAGAAGTGGAGATAGAGACTTGGAAATCATCTACATAGAAGTAATAGTTAAGTTCTTAAAACTAGATGAACTTTAGGAGGAAGTGAATTAGCGAGAAAAGCAGAAGGCCAGAAAGGAGTTCTAGGAAACATCTAAGAATTAGAATATTTTTATTTCCTATTAGTACAGAAGGACCTTGGATATAAGACTATATTTCGCCTACTACTCTGTTACCATCACCTAGCTCAGAGGTACCTGGCATATAATAGATGCTCAATAAGTATTTTAGAGTAAATAAAAGTCAAGGTTGGAAGAATTCCACTTCTGGCCAAGATGGAGTAACAAAGACTAGATTTATCCTCCTGCTTAAAACAACCAAAAAAAAAAAAATGGACAAAATATATGAAACAGTAGTTTAAGAAAACTGGATCTCGGGCATTGAAGACAGTGGGGAGAGACAGGAAGTAAACAAGGTGAACCCTGTTTGTTCTACCTTAATGTTTTAAGAGTTTCCAGGCAATAGTGCAGGAGGGGGATCCAAGCAGTTTCTGGCATACTCCTTGATTTAAGGAGACAGCTGAGAGTCAAGAGAGACCAGTGTAGCCAGAGTTTGCAGGGCAAGACCAAGAGAGAATTCTGGAGATGTGCAGAAGGATGTCTGCCCTCAAGTGTAAGTACGTGATATGAGGAAACTACCTAAGCGAGAGAAAGAATCACCTGAAAAGACTGAAGGGAGTAATATTTGTACTCACACAGGGCCAACAATAGTGTCTTTCCCACCAGTGAAGACTAGAAGACCTCATAATTAACAGAACATTGGGTAGAGTTCTCAGAGGTACTCAATAGTGGGAAATAATTAGCCGTAAACATAGCTCCAGTCATGCATTACAAATCTCAAAAGCAAGACCTGAAAGGATCAAACTGTTTCCAAGTAATTTAACTGCATCCCAGAACAAAGCTTAAAAATACTTTCAGAAATACAAAAGTATTCAGGTCCCAAAAGCATAAAATTTAGTGTATGACATTGAATCAAAACATGTAAGTTATGCGAAGAATTGGAAGACAAAACTCAGATATGACATAGATATTAGAATTAGTAGACAAGGACACCAAAACAAAACAAAAAAAAAGATTGAAGACAGAGATACAGGCTATTCAAAATGAAACACTTTAAAGTGAATCAGAGCATCAACTCTGGAGCAAGCAGCTATGAGACACTTTCAAGTGGTCTAAAATATGTATATTTGGAGTCCTGAACAGGGAGTCAGAGCAGGAAAAAATTTTGAAGAAATAATGGCTGAAAATTTTCTGAATTTATTGAAAACTGTTACCACACAGATAACTAACCCCAAACTCAAAATATGTAAAACTACAAGGCACATCACAGTTGTTCAAAATCAGTGATTAACAGAAAAGTTTAAAAGTAGCCAGAGAAAAAAGACACCAAGGAACAAAAATAAGAATAGCAGCAAATTTCCACTGACCACTTTTTAACTGCTTTGACCTAGTTGACATTTATATGTCAATTACAATGCAGAATATATGTTGTTCTCAAGCGTATATGGAACATTTACCAAAATAGACCATATTCTGGTATATAACACAAGTCTCGATAATTCTAGTGTTTTAAATTTAACCATTCAAATAGGTGTGTAGCAGTCTTATTGTGTTAATTAGCACTGCCCTCATGGATAATGACATTGATCATCTTTTCATGTGCTCATTTACCATCTGTACATCTCCATTGGTAAAGTGTGGAGTTCTTTTACCCACTTTTTTTAGTTGGGTTTGTTGTTGTTTGTTTGTTGTTGTTGAGTTTTAAGAGTTCTTTGTATATATTTTATGCAAGTCGTTTATTAGAGATGTGTTTTGTCTATGGCTTTTCATTCTCTGAGCCATGTGTTTCATGAAGCAGAAGTTTTTATATTTTAATGAAGTCCAACTTTTCAGCTTTTTCTTTCATGGATTGTACATTTGGTGTTGTATCTAAAAACTCATCACCAAACCTAAGGCCACCTAGATTTTTTTCCAATTTCATCTTCTAGAAATTTTATAGTTTTGTATTTTACATTTATGTCTATGATCTATTTTGAGTTAATTTTTGTGAAAAGTATAATGTCAGTATCTAGAGTCATTTTTCTGCATGTAGATGTCCACTTATTCCAGCACCATGTGTTGAATTGTCTTTGCTGAGGGGGTCTGTTTCTGGGCAGCCTGTTCTTTTTTCATTGTTCTATTTGTCTAGTCTCACCAATGCCATACTGTCTTGATTACTGTAACTTCATAGTAAGTTTTGACGTCAGGTAATATCCTCTGACTTTGTCATTCTTCAATATTGTCTTGGCTATTTGGGGTCTTTTGTTTTTCCATATAAACTTTAGAATCATTTTGTCTATATCAATAAAGTAATTCGTTGGCATTTCAGTTGAGATTGTTTTGTCTATTTTTGGTTTTAGGATAAAGCTGGCCTCATAGAATGAGTAAGGAAATGTTCCCTCTGCTTCTATTTTTGAAACAGATTGTAAAGTATTTGTGTAATTTCTTCTTTAAATAATAAACCAGTGAAACCATCTGGGTCTGAGGCCTTGTCTTTTGGAAGGGTATTACTTATTGATTCAAATTTGTTAAGAGATACAGGTCTATTCACATTATCTACTTCTTTTTGTGTGAGTTTTGGCAGATTGTGTCTTTTAAGGAATTGACCCAGTTCACTTAAGTATAAAGTGCTCCAACCATGAGATTTTTTTGTACCTAGGTGTTTTTGTTTTTTAATCTTACCCCCATCATCAGTTTATAAAGCACTTCATCTCCTGTGATCTCTATAAGCTGAGAAAGTAGCAGTATCCTCGTATTTCTCATAAGAGAAGTGCCACCCAGAAAGATTAAATAACTTGCCTTACGTAGTTATTAAGTGGGCATAGTTGGGACATTAACCTAGATATTCTAACTACAAATTTTAGGCTTTTCCTCTGTACCTAACATCAGCCATGGTGGTTTTCATATTCACCTCACCTTATCAGGTCCCCTGGGGAAAAATAGGGAGTAACAATTATTTAGTTGCGCAGTTGCTCAGATATTTATAGTTTTTTTTTTTCAGAAGAGATGTTCACATAAGAGTTTCTCAAAGAACTTCTTGACCTCTAATGTCAAGAATTGTACAGGTTCCTTTCATGAACATTAAGTGATAAGTTAGTATTTTTAAGAGACCATATTTATGTTATATACATTCTATCTTCACTGCTTGCTTTTATTGATCTTCACTTTGTGGCACAAGTGATTCTTGGCTTCTGAGAAGCTGTTTATGTCTCTCTTACTGAGAGAGTTAAAGCAAACAAATGATTTATATGCTAACCTGCTGAGAGCATTATTCATATCTTAAAGTAACACTTGATTAATAAAGATTTTATAACAAACCACATACATGATATAATAGATACTAAAAAGCAATAAGGAAAAACATGGTCATCACATTTTTTTCTAATGTCCTTAAAAAATGTTTATGTGAAGTACCCAAATCTGCTCTTCTATTATAGTTTATAAAAAAATTCAAGAAAAACCTCAGTAGTTATTTATTGCTGAAGAATCTAGCTGACATCTTTGGAAAATAATTTGAAAAACTAGTGGTTTGTATACATGCTGTGCAAGAAGCCTTGAGCTCTCTTTTTCATTCTATAATTTATATGTTGTCCCAGCATGAGGTAATTTTCATGATTTTGCCATTAAATTATGCATATTAAAGTAAAATGTACTGATATAAATATAGATGTGACCTATAAAGATTTGTTCTTTTTACCAGAGTTTAACCTTTTCAAGACCTCTTTAGTCTACAGCCATGAACAAGTCTAATCCCATCTGATCTCAGAAGCTAAGCAGGGTTGGGCCTGGTTAGTACTTGGATGGGAGACCACCTAGGAAGACCAGGTGCTGTAGGCATAAAAAATAAAAAATAAGGTATTGTAAGCTGACAAGGTCCTTGCAATCTGTAAGGTCAACCAAGAGTTGCCTTACTGAATGAATGAATGAATGAATGAATAAATGAATAAATAAATAGACCTCTTTATTCTTCAAACCACCCTTATCATAAACAAATGATAAAGCTAGAGCTATATTAGTGATTTGAATGTACATATTATAGTAAATATTATAATAGGTTTTTTTATAAAAAGGAATTGTACTCTATATTGATACTTTTAGAAATAAGTGTATTTATTAAGAACTTGACCAAAAGCATAATTGAGTGTAAGGTCAGAAACATTAACATGAGTCTATTTTTATACAAAGAAAATTAAAAGAAATGTTTGTCTGTTGAGTATATGGCCTGAGTTGTTTTTCTACTGAAGAGTTAGTCTCAGCTATTTCTAGACTTGCCTTTTATAAATGATCCACATCATTGATAGGCATCTTTAGCTTAGTGATACAGTCTCTAGCTGTGAAACAGAAAATTTCCTCACTAAGCTTAAGTGACCTGTTCAAGCCCAAACTTGTAGATTTGTTAATTAGTACACAAACACATAGTTATTCTGTCTTTGATTTCTTCAGCATAACCTCAGCATCAGGGACCAGGAACTTTTGGTAGATGATCTTGCGCTGCTGTAGAACAACTAAACGTACTGAAAATCGATCTTAGAAACTATACCTACCCAGTCTTCAGGAGTCGCCATCAGAGCCTAGAAGGGGAAAAGGTACACATCCTAAGACCGTGTTGTGCAAGAGCAGGAAGGCAATATTTCTTCTCACATTTCTGAACCTCTCTTCTAAGTTTTGCCCACTTTACTGCCTTTGTCTTTTTTCTTTCTTAACATCTGAACTGACACTTATTCTTATTGCACTAAGGTTTTAAGAACCCCTACTCCCTAGGAGGTAACCAGAAACGTTACCCTAATTTTATAGCCAAAGTTGGTTTATCAGTTATCCATATCAGTTACCCATGTTATCTGGCAAACATTTGCTTAATTATTTGGTTTATTAGTTTACGTATCCATACTTGGGAGACCAGTACAGTGTGTTAATTAAAAACATGGTTTCTGAAGTACCTAGATTTAAATCCCAGCCTACCTACTTAACAGTTTTGTGATCTTAGAGAATTTTACTTAACTTCTCTGAGCCTAAATTTCTTCATTTATAAGTGTTCTGGAAGGGATTTAGTGATGTGGTCTGTATTAAGTACTTAGCACTGTATTTGGCATATGCTACCCACTGAATACATAGCAGCTTCTTTTATTTTTACCTTTTAGTTGGATTTCTGTTTAGCATGGAAGAGTTATTTATGTCATACATAACCTCATATTAGAGTGAACTCATAGACTTGATATACTCATTTATTAGGAAAAAGTTTTCTTATAATTCCCAGCCTAGCCAAAGGTGCAGCAAAATGAGCACAGAAATGTGCTGATGGAGATAAAAATTGCATAATGCAATGTTTTGGAGCAGTTAGGCAATATATATCAGTACCCATAAAAATACTCTAGAAATCTTCTCTAAATAAAGAGATCCAGACCAAAATTTGAGGCCATTGCCATTTGATAATAGTGAGTGGTGGGATTTAGAGGTGGAGGGTGGGAAGGGAAACTTGAATGTCTAACAACAGAGAACAGTTGAATAACATAGTATTTTCATGTAATTCATACTCTGTAGCTATTATGAAAAATTTGATGATGTGTGAAACTGCTCACAATATATTATTAAGTAAAAAAGGATATAAAAGTATTATGTGAAATATTCCAATTTAGTATACTAAGAAATATATCTCTGTTTCTCATCCTTTTTCTCCTTCCCCTGAAACAGTACTGAAAGATTATACATCAAAATATCAAAATTGTTTCTGGGTGGTTGGGTTTCATTTTTTTGTTGTTGTTGTTTTATTTTTGTATACTTTGGTGTTTTCCAAATTGTGTATAATAAACAAGTTACTAGGCAAACCTCATATGAAAAGCAGTGGAGGTAAGATTGGGTATCTGGGTATCTGTTGTTTATCGGTAGTAACTTTATTGAAAGAAGCTTTGAAAAACTGAAAGCTGCTCCTTGGATCCATAAACTCATCTCCCAAACTGAAGTCTCTCCTAAATTAAAGCAGTTTAGTATGTTTAGGCCAGGAGGTGGCCAAATTTGGGTCACAGGAGTTGTTAGATTCTGGGTATTCATGAGTACATTGGTTTTAATGTAGCAGATAAATAAGAACTCTAAGAGTGAGAGGTGGTTTTTAATATGAAGAAAGGCACTTTCTGCAGAAAAAAAATCAGAGTGAAATTAAATTAGACTTGCAGAGAAGATTGTGAAGCAGGGGACTTGGATCATTTAAACCTTATTTTTCCAAAATATTTGTGATGGCCAGAGGGAAAACGATATGCATGTCCAGTGGAAGTTTCATGGAAGAATAAATATTTTGTTGTAGAAAAATACCCAATAGTATTCAACTTTTTCAGATAATTTATATTTTAAAGTAATTTTAAAATATCAAGAACGGAATTATATAATTTTTTTTGCAACTTTTTTTTCAAATTAGGATCCAGTTTATGGCAAAGGAAAGCTTGGAGAAATCCAGGGACTTATTCTGGGAATGTTGGATACCTTTAACTATGAACAAGTAAGCTACTTTCTATTTTTAAGCCTGTCATATGGTAGAAAGAAGCTATTTCTTTTTTTTCTTTGCATATACTTTGTCTTTTAAAATTGTCTTCTATTTAGCGAAAGTTTGATAGATTGAAATATGTGGTTTAAATTTTTTTTAAATTTCCCTTGACCTTAATATATAATTTTTATGCACACACATATATTCTAGAAAGTGGAAATGTATCAAATTTGGATTCATTTTATTGTTTTAATTCATTGACAGAGGAACAAATATCTTTTTTTTTGTTTGAAATCCAAAGTGTGAGAAACTTTCTGGAAAAATAAATGCAAAGATATAACCCATGAAAAGGAAGGGTCAAGGATGAGTATAGAAAAATTGCAAAATAAAATTATTCTTTTAAGCATCCTGAAGCAGATAATTGGCACTAACCAAAAATGGTCATTAGTCTTCCCTTAGCTCAAAACTGCCGATAGCTTGAATTCTCAGTGGGAGCCAGCTTGTATAGATTTTCTTCTTAGTGTACTTCAAAGTGACTCATGAAGCCTCCTAGGAAAAGTGCATTTAGGCATGTTAGATACAATGTCTGCTTTTTTTAATAGAGGGAAGAAAAACATTTGGGTGACATAGCTTTTCTTAGGGTATTGTAAAAACTGCAGTTTTGCTAAGCATAACCAAATGAAGCCGATTTCCCTGCAGGCACAGACTGCATGTCTTCAGAAGGAAAGCTGAGTGCAAGCAGAAAATTTTGTGAACTTTAGAACTTTGGAAGAGGAGGAAAAGATGGGATTGATAGGAAAGAATTGTATTTAGTTCTAATGGTTATGCCATTAGAACTAAAAGTTTTTCGTTACAGATCAAAGTAAAGGACGAGGGTATATAGCCAGGAGGATGGTCAGTATATCTCTCCTTTTGGACTGACAGAAAGAATCCAGCTGTACATCTAAATGACTTATATGAATGTGAGAATTAGATATAGTATAAAAACCATACTTTATAAGCACATAGAGCCTGAAAATGACTTAATGTGATAGCTGTGAAAATGTCTTCATGTGACTTAATGACAGATATCACAATCTTGAGCAGATTCAAATGACTTTTAAGTGCCAATCAGGAAAATATGATGTCTCTGCCCAAGGGAGATGAAAACTGAGTAATGGCCATTAGCTTTCCCACTGAGGTGATTGAAATATTTCCAGGGATGCAGTTTCTATTAAAATAAATCAGGGATATTTTTATTATTTGTTACAACACTTCAAGTTATTCAGAGAGAACTTATTTTATACATGTGATAAATAGATTTGAGATTCTCTAGTCATTTGAAAACCATCAATACTGAATGGCACAGCTTACATTTCTCAGTAGAAACTAGGAATAGCCTTTTAATAATTATTTTGAGAATCTATGTCTGCACTTGTCATTACTCTGCAAATTAAAGTTAACCACTTAAGTTTGGGGGTTTTGATATTTGTTTGATTAATATTATGACTTTATAGTGGATTCCTATTTCAATTGTTTGTGGTTGAAAACTAAACAACTGGTACTCCCTGATCATCCTCTCTGTCTCTTTCAGTTTATAAACCATTTTTGTTTGTTTGTATATTTGTTTTGGTCTTTCCTAGACCCTGCTGGAAACAACGACTAGCCTTCTAAACCAAGATCTCCATTGGTCACTGTGTCATCTGAGAGCTTCAGTCACCAGGGGACTGAATCCCAAGCAAGATTACTGCTCTATATGTTTGCAGCAGTACAAAAGGCGCCAAGAAGTGGCTGATGAAATTATTGTTTTTAGGTAAGAGAGAGAAGGAATTGTTACATGAGGGGCGTGTGTATGTACACATAGTATTACCAGGCAGGGATATGTGTGGATACACAGCCCCAGTCAGTCGTTCTAGCAGTGAAAAAAACATAGACCTTACGTTCTGCCTGGGAGTCGAGAGGAATGGGCATTAGGGTGGTCAGGCAGTAAATAAATACAAAGTAGTAAGAGCTTTGAGGAAAAATAAAGCACAGGTAAGGGTATGGAAGGATGAAGTTGTTCAGGGTGAGAGTGCTATTTTAAGACACCATAATGAGGAAAAACATCTCTAAGGAAGTGACATTTGAGCAGAATGAGAGGTAGGTGCGAAGGTTCAGAACATATTTTAAGGGTACAGCTAACTTGATGTATTAGACATGGAGTGTGAGTTGCCTGAGCAACTGGATGAACAGCAGGGTACCACTGTTTAAGACAAAGAAGAATACATCTGAGGAACTGAGGAAATCATGAGTTTGTCTTGGAGATGTTAGGTTTGAGATGGCTATTACACATCCAGGTAGGGATGTCAGGTAAACTGTTATTCTAGTCAGAAACCTGGAGACAAGTCCTGGAAATATAAATTTAGAAACCACCAGCATATAAATGATATTTAAAGCCACAGTGCAAAGAGAGAAGAAATCTAGTATAAAAGTGAAAGATTTGGTCTCAGGAGCAAAGACAGTTTGCATATAATGGATAGAGATAATATAAGATAAACTCTTGAGTTCAAATTCCAACTCTTCCACTTAGTAGCTGTGAGACTTTGACATGTGATTTAATTTCTTTACATCTTGGTTTTCTGATCTGTAAATTGGTATACTAATTATATTACTTTCTAGGATTTCGTGAAGATTAAATGAGATAATTCACTTAAGATACTTGTGTCTATGGTGACATATAGTAAGCGTACTGTATAAGTGTTAGCTACTGTTACAGATACAGAGAGATTGGTAGATGTGGTGATAGGAAAGGGAACTAGTTCTCATCACACAAACAGCCCATTCATTCAAAAAATATTTATTAAGCACCTACTATATACCCAATCAAGGATATAGGGTACAGCATGAACAATAAATAACAAAAAAGGATCTGCTCTAGTGGAGTTTACAATCTAGTGGCCAGGGCAGACAAGTAAAATGCCAGATAGTGACCACTATGGAAAAAATAAATAAAACGTGTTAAGTGAAATACATTGTTTGGTGGGAAAGATATTTTATGTAGAGTGCAGAAACCACTCTATATAAAATATATAGGTGCATTCTGTGTATACTTGAGGAGTAGCGAGTGAGTAAGTGATTGTTGCCTGAGCAGAGTGAAGGAAACGAAAAATAATTAGAGATGACTTCAAAGGAAGAACAGGCCAAATTATGTACAAACTGGGTTATTATAAAGAGTTCAGCTTTTACTCTGAGATGAGAAGGCATTGGATCATTTTGCTGTGTTGAGAATGGAGTATAGGAAGTCAAGGTGAAAGTAGAATGACTAGTTAGGATGTTGTAGTAATCCAAGTGAGAGATGGCCTAAGGTGGTGACAATGAAGTAAAAAGTGGTAGAATTCTGGATGTATTCTGCAGGTAGAGCTGAATAAGATCTGTTTATAGATTAAATGTGAGCTGTGAAAGAATAGTCAGGGTAACTCCAAAGTTTTTGTCCTGAGAAACTGGAAGAATGTGTTGCCATTTATTGAAATGTGGAAAGTTGGATGAGAGCATGTAGTGGGAGTGGAGTGGAGTAAAAATCAAGAATTTTGTTTTGGACATGTTAAATTTCAGATATCTATTAGGCATCCAAAGTAGAGTTCTTAAGGAGATAGATAGATGGGTTTTAGAAGAAGTCTTGGCTGAAGGTATAAATTTTGCAGTCATCAGCATGTAGGTAGTATTTTAAAGCTATGAAACTGGAAAGAATCACTAAAGGAACAAGAGTATCTGTAGGAAAGAAGAATACAGAGGAGAAAGACTATAGAAGAGAAAGCTTATATAGAAAGAGAAAACTAGAAAGACTATAGAAAAGGATTGACTTCTAAGGTAGTCCAGTATTTTAGGTTGGAGAAATGAGGGAGAACCAGTAACGATGACTGAGTTATACTCAGCACTCATTTGGCAACTTAGCATATAATCAATAGTGAAATTCTTCATAAGAATAGAGTAAGAATTTACTATACCACTGACATTTTTGTAAATGCTTACTCAAATCATAACTTTTGCCTTGAATTTGATGAGGCAAACAACTCATGTTGTTATCAAGTTACTTACATAATTATGATTTTCCCTAATTGACTTTTTTTCAGACTATCTAAAAATATTTCCTAGTTTGAGAAATTAATAGAAGTTCATCCCCCAGGTGGTTTGTGGTCAGAGAACTGTGATTCTGTTCCTACTCATAGTATACAAATATGTGAGTCTGGATTTTTAAAAAGACAGGACAATAGGAAGTATATTCCCTTTCTTGTTTCTTAACCTATTCTTAACCCATTCCAGGTTATCTGAAATTTTATTACTTATAAATACACTCTAACAAAGCTTCTGTTTATGGATTTTCTGATAAAGAAAAGTGCAAATTGGTTGCCTTCATTTTGCAGCTGCGGCCATTTGTATCATTCATTCTGTCTGCAAAACAAAGAATGCACCATAGAAATTGAGGGGCAAACAAGATGGACATGCTACAAATGCAGCTCAAGTAATAAAGTAGGAAAATTAAGTGAAAATTCATCTGATATTAAAAAGGGAAGGATAACTCCGTCACAGGTAAGACTTGTTTCCATGGCAAGATGGGGATGGTCTCTTCTTACCAATGTCTTATCAGCCTGGCCTCCTTTTCCCAGGTCCTATAGGCTTCAACAAATTTATCTGATGAGTATCCAGTGCATGACAGCTGTTTAGTCCCATTTAGAGAAGAGCTGCTTCTGTCTCGCACTGAAAAATGGGAATTTGAGAGCAACATAAGACATTTCCTGCCCTTAAAAAGCTTAAGATCTAATTAAACAAAGGTGTATACACAAGCCTGCTTAAGATCATTTGACAAAGTAAGAGGTCAACAAGTACAAAGTCTGCAGTACTAATGGGTACCTATGTGCTGAAGAGTGCAGAGTTATCACTTTTAAGTAGGGCTGGTGGACAAGGTAATACACACGTGCTCTGTGAATAGTTTTCTCATCTGGGTAACTGTCTTCAAAGGACTTAGTGTTCATTTGAGGAATTTTCATTACCTTTAGAGTTTGATGGACTAGAAGCAATTTTTGTTGATTTTATAGCCATATTTTCTTATTAAGCAGGCAGTGGAGCAGAATGTGAACTCTACTATTTAATAGCTTTTGGGAGAACAGAACTTGACAACGTGAAGGGCTCCGTGTAGAAAAGGAGGAGATACTAGGGCTGTGACTTGATCGTTGTGCTGTTCTGTTTCTTTACTCTTCAAAGTGGGAAGTGGTGTCACATTTGCTGTTTCCTGCTTTTTCCTGTGTGCTACCCTATTCTGTAGTCATCTTTAACATTACATAGTGAAAAGTTGGACCTGTTGCTTTTCTATCTTTGTTTCATTAGCTTTCAGTGTTTTATCAGAGGAAGACCCAAGAAAAAACCCCTTTCCTAGTTTTTCCCAGAAAACAGTACAGACTTTCTACACTCTTGTGGTAGGCATTCATTTACATACTCACTCAGAATATATGGAACAATGTGCCAGACACTGTGCTAAGTGCTGGGGATACAATAGTAGACAAGACATTTGTCTTTCAGAGTTCACAACCAGCGAAATTATAAACAGATTTTGAATACATTTTCTCAAATTCTTTCTAACACCAATTCTGTCATTTCTCTGGACTGGGTGTCCAACAATTTAATTCAGTTCTGACACTGGGCTCATTCCCATAAAACTCCCCTCACTTCAGATACCAGTTGCAAGTGGGGTGCCCAGGTTACTAACACTCCTGGTCTGACTTAGTGAACTCAGGAGTCCCTGTGACACCTCACCCCCTGCCCAGGTTCAATAATTCACTAGAATGACTGCTAGAACTTAGGAAAATACATTTACCTGTTTATTATAAAGGATACAACTCAAGAATAGCCAAATGAAAGAAATGCATAGGGCAGGGAATGGCGGGGAAGGGCATACAGAGTTTATGTTCCCTTTCCTTGTACCACCTTCCCAGTACAGCGGTGTGTTCACTAGCTCAGAAGCTCCTCAAACCTCATTTAGGGGTTTTTATGTAGGTCACATTATACGGTCGTGGTTGATTAAATCATTGGCCAGTGGTGATTGACTCAATGTCTAGCCCTTCTCCCCTCCTCAGAGGTGTTGGCTGGGGAGGAGAATGATGGGCATAGAACTAAAAGTTTAACCCTTTAATTATGGATTGATCTTTCTTGTGACTAGCTGCCATTCTAAATCTATCTAGGGGTCCCCAAACACCTATTGTCTCATTAGCATACTCATTACTAGATACTCATTACTCAGGAGATTCCAGGAGTTTTAGGAGCGATGTGACAGGAACCAGGGACAAAGACCAAATATATGTTTTTTATCATACTACAAGTACTTACAGATGAACTATGCAGATAACAAATAGATCTAATCTAGACATGGGAGACCATAAAGGCTTCTTTGAAATGCCATGTTAACTGCCCTGAAGTGGGGAGTGGGGTGGTGGGGTGGAGAGTAAACTAGACAAATTTAAGTGCAAAGGTAGGCAGGAGGAGGAGTATTCCAGGCAGAGGGAATAATATACAAAATAAACAGACAGGATCTCTACTGTGAAGCAGGAATATGGAAGTAGACATTGCATGTGATTGGATCTAGAGGGTGAAAGAGAGTGGTATGAGGTAAGGCTAGTGAGGTAAACAGGGACCACATTAATTATTTTTATGTTTGTGCTAAAGAAAAAGGGAAAATAATAAAGGGTTTTAAGGAAGGAATGATATGATATGATCAGAATAGGTTTGTTTTTTTTTTCCAGAATAGTAGTTTTAAAAGAATATCGCAGAAAGTAAATTGAAAGGGAAGCAAGAATGGATATAGGGCGACCAAGAATATTGAAGTAATTTAGAGGAGAGAAGTGGTAACTTGTTCTAGAATGGTAGAAGCTGGAATGGGGAAAAGAGTATATATTTGAGATGTGTTTAAGATGAACACAAATAAAAAAAAGAATTCTTTGTTGGAGTTAAAGATATCTATCTGCAGGACATAAAGGTAAAGATGTTCAGTATGCTACCAGATTGAACATTTTGTTAACTATACATCCAAAACACTTTCTTGTTTGCATTTAGGAAAGGGAAGACAGGTCCTGTGATTGCCAGCATCTTTCCAACTGAATCCAAATGCAGATAGGGAGACTTTATGTGGATACTTAATGCATTAAATCTTGGGCATTTCAGTTTTTTTCCTCTTTCATTTATATCCAATGCATAGAGAACTTGTGATTACATGCATATTGTGGCCTAAATATTACCAATTAATTTTTTTTTCCTAGATAGTCCTAAGAGGCTAAAATAGACCTCCCTTCCCCTACCTTTTTTAAAAAATACAATTACATATTATATCTATTTGCAATCATCCTTCCCCATACTCTCAACCCCTGATAACGACTGATCCATTTGGAGTTAATTTTTAAAAGGGTGTGAGATAAAGATTAAGGTTTGTTCTTTTGCATATCTGTTGAATTGCCTTTGTACCTTAATCAAAAGTCAGTTGACTATCTATGTGTGGGCCCCTTTCTAGACTTTCTATTTCATTGATCTCTATGTTTGTCTTTTCTCTGATACTGTAGCTTTATAGTAAGTCTGGATATCAGGTAGTGTGAGTCCTCCAACTTTGTTCTTTCTAACATTTGGATATTCTGCTTCCTTTGCTTTTCCATATAAAATCGACATATCAGTGTCTACAAAAAATTATGCTGAGATTTTATTGTGATTGTGTTGAATATATAGATTAATTTGGGGAGTGTTGACATCTTAACAATATTGAGTCTTTTCCAATTCATTAACATGGTATATCTGTCAGTTTATTTAGATCTCTGATTATTTCATCAGCGTTTTATAGTTTGGGGCATATAAATCCTGTATATGTTTTGTAAGATTTATTTCTAAGTGTTTAATGACTTTCGATGCTATTGTATATTTTATTGTTTTATATTTCAATTTCTAATTGTTCATTGCTGGAATATAGAAATACAATATATTTTTGTGTATTGACCTTGTATCTGGTAAATAGTGGCCTTATTAAGCTTACTTAATAGTACTAGTACTTTTTTGTAGATTCTTTGGTATTTTCTACATAGACAAATGATGTTATATGGAAATGATGAGTTTTTTCTTTTCCAATCTTATACCTCTTATTTCTTTTTCTTCCCTTATTGCATTGGCCTCCACTCCAGGGTTGAAAAGAATGGCAAAAAGACAACCTTGTCTTGCTACCAGTCTTAGGGGAAAAGTGTGCAATTTTTCATCATTAAGTATAACATTAACTATAGGTTTTTTGTTTGTAACTTTTCTATCATGTTTAGGAAATTTCCTTCTATTTCATGTTTTACTGAGAATTTTTCATGAATCAGTGTTGAATTTTGAAGTCATTTATACTACATTGGTTTTTTGTTACCAAATCTCCACACTTCATACAATGAAGAAAGACAATAATCTATTTCATTGTCCTTTCTCCTGCCTTCTCTCAGAGCATCTAGAAAAGGAAAATTATTTTAAAAGTGAATCTAAATAAAGGCAGCTTTATTTCCGAGACTATTTTATTCTGCAGGGCAAGAGAGACGAGTCAACCTTTACATTCTTTAGGAAACTCCAGTAAGACTACTGATCAGATCCTCTTGAAAATCTTTGATGCTTCCTGATAATGAAACAAGCTAGAATGAGAACTATTTTGGATTTCTTAAATTTTCCTCAAGCTGTCTTATCTCCCTTGTTTTTCTTACAAAGATATTGTGAAAAGATCCAGTAGGTTGGTAACACAAGACAGAAAGAGGAAATGAAATTTATCAAATATATGCTTGAGACATGTTTATGTTAATCTTCACTTTATGAGGGTGATATATTCCTTATTTTATAGCTGAAGAAACTATAGTTCAGAGAAGGAGGGCCAATATTTGAACTCAGGTTTCTAGGACCATCTTCACTCTGTTTTCCTCCTCCAGCCTGTTCTAATTTTAGCATTCTGGTTGTACTGAAACCTAGTAAAGCTGCTTTTTAAAATACCTCCACACCATATTGGCTGTGCTAATTAAAATTTCTTACTATTGTGTGAGCCATTCACATTTTTAATTATAAAAAATACTTTAAATTAAATGAAAATGATGTTTTTTATTAAACTTATTTCATGAAAGTTCTACTTTGCTCTCTTAATTTCCTTTGAAAGGCTGTTAGCCCTGGTTAAGTTCCTAGCCAGTGCATGGAGGGTAATAGAGGTGAGAGCCCCAGTGACTCTGAAATCAAGCTGATACTGTCAGTCAGCTTCCACCTGTTGCTGTCTACTCCCAGAAAATACTGAATGCATTTGAAGCTTCTCACTGCCTTTGTAATGTGATCCTTCCATAAAAAAGCTTTTTGTTTCATCCTCTTCCAAGACTTGTGATAATTGACTTTTACTTCTTCAGTTTCTGACTGCAACGCAACAGGATGAAACAGTTACCTTCAAAACTGTGGTTTTGGTCAATAAAGTCTTTCTTCTTGCCACTCCTTATCTTGTTTCTGTTTTTCACAACTGGTCAATATATATAACCAGTAATGCTGACATATCAGTTGCCTTCCAGCAGGTTTACACAGACATGATGGGAGTTACTCCGCTAGAAAGCCTGCTTTCCTCTGAAATAAGCACTTTTCTTTACAGACAGGAAAAAAATGACTCAAATTTCATCCTTTCCTTATCTCCTCTCCCCCTGCTCAGGCTTACAGCAGCTCAATCTGGAATGTAGATCCACAGAATAGACCTTGTAGGTCTCTGTGATTCTCTGTTTTACTTTCTCTCTACATATTATCCAGAGATGAAATACAGTGGAGTAACTAATTCAACTGAAGAACTCATCATTCTATTATATTTTCTCATGAGATGTTATTCCAATGTAATATATTTTATCTTTGATTATTCCTTTATTAAATTTATAGTAGCAAATAACCATTGTCATTGATACTGATTAGTATTAGAAGAAATTAACTTGCTATTCATTTTAAAAATAATAATTGTTGGTCAACAGGCAACTTGATATAAATTGAAAGAAACATAATTGAAGATTTACTAGATTTTAGTTTTAAAATCATTAACAGGGCTTAGAGTTCTTGAGAGCTGGTAATAAACTAGCACATTATTATATACCAGAAACATTCAAGTTTTATTCCTTTTAAAACTTAAAAGAACAAAAGCATTTAAAGACTCATTAGAAAGTTTTTTATAATGTATATATTGCTCAGTATCTTTTCAAATTTGGATAAATCATCTCTTATCAGTTGAGAGTCAAGTACATTAGTCAAATGTTAGAGTTTTTTGTTTTTTTCAATATGAGGTAAATATCTGAGGAAGAAGGGAAATGGACATACACATATAGGCCTATTCATCTTTTAATAATCCCAAAAGGAGATAATCAAATGAAATAAGCTGATATTTCCTCTATTATCTGGAGTGGTTTTTAATTCTTCATTTTTAGAGTTGTCTAAGAAAATATTTTGTCTTTCAGGGTAAATTTATAAATAATATCAGAAATATTTACAACTTACAAGAAATTATCAGTAAATAACATTTATGCTCACTGGGCATAATTTTCTATTAACCATTGTACTTTGTTTATTTTGAGGAGGGTTCCCACTATAAATTGGAGATTTGGTTTATATGCTGCTTAATGAAATAGGAACACTGGTATTAATGCCCCATTTTCTTTATCCATTTTTTAAGACTATTACCTCCCCCCTCTACATATGTTAGGTTGGAATTAAATGCTAAAAAATGAGATTTCAGTTTTTGGTGATAGCAGCATTTTTCAAAAGAATATCTTCTAAATTAAATTTACTGATTAAATGAAGATTAATATATCTTAGAAGTGTAAGAGGTGACATACGATCCTAATGTAAATGAATGTTTTTGAGGAGACTTTTACCCATTTTCCAATAGTCTTGTTATTATACTCTAGTATGAAGCATTTCATTACTTCAACCAATATTTAACGTATGCCTACTTTGGTCCAAACTCTATTCTTGGTACTAAGTATACATTGGTGAACAAAAACAAAAACATAGTTCCCACCATCATGTAGCTTACCGTCTGATAAGAGAGCTAGACAATAATTAAATAAACAATAAACCAAATATATAATTTCAAGTTGTGATAGGTGTATAAATGCTATAAGGGGAAAGAATAGAATGTTATGAGAAGAATAACATGAGGGAAAACCTACTTTGGATTCAGTGGTCTGAGAATATCAATCTTTAGAGATGATGTTTAAACTAAGATCTTAAAGATGAGAAGGTATCAGCTGTGGGAAGAAAATTATAAGCAAGAGCGAACAGCAAGCACAAAAGATCTGAAGAAGGAAATGACATGTTCCAGGAACTAAGAAAAAAAAAAATCGGTGGCTGGAACATAGTGACTAAAGGGGAACAAGGCAAGGAATGAAGCTGCAGAAGTAGGCAGGGCCAGATCCTGAATAGCCTGTAAGACTGTGGCAACGAGTTTAATTTATTTTCTTAAAGTGAAAATAGGAAAGATTTTTAAAAGAATTTTTAAAAATCTTTTTTTTTTTTTAAAGGATTAATGTGATCCACTGATGGTGGTTGTGGAAAGTGGATAGATAACCACATCTCTACTACCAACCCAGTCTGCACCACTTTGCCAGAGCAGTGTAGCAGTTTTTTGTTTTGTTTTGTTTTGTTTTGTTTTGTTTTGTTTTGTTTTGTTTTGTTTTAAATTTGTCTTTGTTGGCTTTTATTTGGGAGCTGTCTAAGCCAAAGTGATTCTTAAAGTTCTAGAAATTTGTGCACTTGCCTTTGATCCAGAAAAGGCTTATTGTGTCCAAGAGACTGAAGGATGACAATAGTACCAAGAAAGTGTCTCTAGTCTTTACATAGAACAAAAGCTTTGAAAATATAGGCAGAGGACATTTTTAAAAATTCTCTTGTCCAATGAACTGTGAAAAAAATCTTTAACTTTACCAGTGATCAAAGATATGCAGGTTAAAACAGCAATATGATGCCACTTTCTTTTACTTATTAAATAACGGGAAGAAATTTTTAAATACATATTAAACTATCATACATTAAAATATATGTGTACATTTATATTGCTAAGGATGTAAAGATACACTTTTATGTACTGTTAATGGGAACACGTATTTGTACAAGTTCACAGTCCCTAATCTAAATCCCTTTGGCCAGATATCTTTCAGAATTCAGATTTTTTTAATTTTGGAAAGGTAATACAGGGACTTCATCTCTGACAGGATGTAGTTGGAGTTTCTTGGAGGGTAGTGAATGGACAAAATATATTAAACAATGGTTCTGGAAACATTGGGCCTCAACAGTAAAGGAGAGTGAGCCCTGAGAGACAAGAAACAAATTATGTAAACCCTAGGATGGCCCCCAAATTACTGCTGGAAGAAAGTTTCCAGGATATGGTGCAAGGAGGGGGAACAGAGGCAGTTTATCATTCTCTCTGAGTTGAGATAGAGCTGGGCATCCAGGGAAAGCAAGGTGGCTAGAATTCATTGGAGGGAGCCACACAGAGAGCTTCAGGGATTTGCCAAAAGAAACTTTGAATATAAAGTTTAAATTCTGACTGATTCGTGTGGGGAAACTACCAGGGCCAGAAAAAGGAGCACCCAAAAGGATTTAAGGTAGCAGTGCGCCAAATTGACATAGGGTGAGGAATAATACCAGCCTGGAAAGCTTCATAATGCACAGGGCAACATTAAGAGTACTGAGTAAGGTCTCAACCTCAGTATTAGCAGGACCCTAAACTAACTGCTGTTCTGAACTCACCTACCAAAGTTTAAAAACAAAACCTAAGAAAATCACATTATTTCCAAGTATTTTAACCACATCCCAGAATAAAGCTCAAGAATATATTAAGGATTAGAAATATATCTATCCCAACAAGGATAAATTCACAGTATTTGGCATTTCATAAAATAATTACAAGGCATGCAAGAAAGCAGGAAAATACAGGCCGTAAAGAGGAGGGAAAAAAGCAATTATATGACATTCTGGAAAGGGGAAAACTATGGACATGGTGAAAAGATCAGTGGTTGCCAGGGGCTAGTGGGGAGGGAAGGATGAATTAAATAGAGCACAGGATTTTTAGGGCAGTGAACATACTCTGTGGTACTATAATGGGAGACATATGTCACTACACATTTGTCCAAACCCATAGAATGCCATGAGTGAACTCTAATGCAAACTATGGACTTTGGGTGATTATAATGTGTCAGTGTAATGTGTCATCAGTTGTAATGAACGTAGGACCATGTCGATAATAAGGGAAGCTATGCATGTGTGGAAGCATAGGATATATGCAGTATCTCCGTACCTTCCTCTCAATTTTTCTGTGAACCTAAACTCCTCTAAAAAATAGTCTTTAAAAAAAAATCAATCCATTGAAATAGACCCAGAAATAGCATATATAATAGAATTAGACAAGAACATTAAAAGTTATTATAATTGTATTCCATGTGTTCAAGAAGCTAGAAAATTTAACATGTTAAATAGAAATATGGAAGTTATAAAGCCCAATAGAACATCCAGAGGTGAACACACTGAATGGGATTAACAGCATAATGGGGATTGCAGAAGAAATGACTTGTGAACTTGACTGTGTAGCAATAGGAACTATCCCAAATCAAACACAGAGAAAAAAAAAAGACTGAAAATGAATAAAGTATCAGTAAACTATGAAACAACTTCATGTAGCAATATATATGTATGTAATTGGAGTCCTGGAAGAAGTGGGGGTGAAAATAATGCAGAAGAAATATTTGAAGAAATGTAATACACAGTTCTAGTTCTAGTAATGTCAGGGTAGCCTGTAGTGGATAGCCATTCTGTCAACAGTTATAAGCTCTAGACAAAATATGAAAAAAAGCATTGTTTAGAAAACAACCAGAAGCAGGCAGAAACTGTAAGGAACACAAATCTTAAGAAGGGAAGCAAACTGGGGAGCTCAGTATTTAACCAGCTTTTCCCTTAGGGCACTTCTCGGTTTGTCTTGGAGTCCTGAGGGGGAAAAGCTTATACAAAAAGTAGCATTCTAACTGGGATGATGAATCAGCAGTCAGTGTTCAAGACTATCAAAGCAGATGTAAGTTGAGGGAGGAAGTCTCAAAAAGAAGTGTCAGGGAGGAGAGAGTTCCAAGCCTTTTTATAGGTTTTAGAATTGCACATACACAGACAATGCTCTAAGAAACCAGGCAGAAAGTAGTATTGGGAGGACTAAAGAACTGAGCCAAAATTTCAGCAGGTGCGGTGTTGAGTTTTGAGTGCAAGTCTTGCCAAATAGGGGGACTGATAAACACTTCACATTTTGGACTGAAACTGCAGAAGGACTGCTTTAGGTCCAAGGGCTGCCCCAAGACTAAAGGCAAAAACCAAATAAACCCTCTAACAAATCCAAAGCTCAACTACCATAGGATCAGTGTGGAGAAGGAGGAAAATGTCACCTAAAATCAAGAGAAAAAGCATCAACAGAAGCAGACCTATGGATGGGACAGATGTTGGAATTGGCAGTCAGGGACTTTAAAATAGAAATTACAAATATGTTAAAGGATTTGGAGGAAAAGATTAGTAGAATGATTGAACATTCTCAGGAGATAAATGGAAACTATAAAGTATAAATTCTAGAGCTAAAAAAGCATCAAAAATGAAAAGTTCATTAAATATGAACAGTATTTTTAACACTGAGACAACTGTTGTTGGTAGATTTGACAGCAGTTCAGTAGAAATAATCCTAACCAAAACAGATTAAAGAATTAAAAATAAAGAGAGCTCTCAATGGCCTGTGAAACAATATCAAGAAATCTGGTGTATATATCATTGGAGTTCCAGAAAACAAGGAGAGAGAAAGAAGTAGCAGTGGGGTGACCTAATAATATCAGATTTTCCTGTATTTGGTGAAAAACATCAACCCATATGTCCAAAAGTTCAGCAAATCTCTAGCAGAATAAAAAACAAAACAAAACAAAACAAAAAACCAAGGTACATTATAGTCATAGTCAAACTACTGGAACTAAAGATTAAGAGAAAATCTTTAAAGCAGCCAAAGATAATAATAATGGGAGATGACTTCTCATTTTTTTAAAAAAGAGGCCAAAAGACAATAAAATGGCATCTTTGAAGTGCTAAAAGAAAGATAATATGGGGCATCTATTATATGTCATATAACATTTCCAGGCTAGGGCAGAATCCCATAATCAAATGCTTGTGTGGGATAAATGAGTATAAACTGCCTCACTTTAGGTTAGGGGTTGTCAGATGACTTTTGGTGCTAAAAATTTTTTTAAAGAAATCTTTTTGATTTCAGAGCTTTTTGGATTTCAGACTTATAGGAAAAGTGTAGATCCATCTTGTCAGGAGAAAAATTGGCAGTAATGTCTACACCCTCAGAAGCAGAGATTTATAAGGATCTGTCCAACGGACATAACACATGAAGAATGTGTGCCAAATGTTACATACAAGGATGTTTATGACAGCATTTTTAAAAAAAAAATTTGAAAGCAACCTCAGTGTTTCAATAGCCTGCCAATAGTTGGTTAAATTAGTTATGGAATAGCTATACAATGAATGGACTGCTTTATAGACATGAAAAATTGTGTCATTGAAGAATATCAATGTGGTGAAATAAATATTTTCAGCATGTAACATGAAAAGATCACAAAACTATGATTCCAAATGTTAGTAGTAGTTATTGCTGTGTGGTTGGATTGTGATTTTTGTTTTGTTTTGCTCTTTCATATTTTCTAAATTTCATATTTTCTAAATTTCTATTAGTGAACATATATTCCTTTTGTAATCAGAAAAATCAATGCCTGTTTTTTAAAAAGAGCATGGTGATAAGATATTCATTTTTATTGCTGTTAAATTTCAGATTAGATTACTTCTCTAAGTCAGGAATCATTTTATTATCAAAGATCACCAAAGTTCAACATTATTATTATTAAGGCCATAACTTGATATATCATCCATATCCCCAGATCTAGGTTCTGCACACCTGGATTTAAAGTGTCTCTTTTAAGCTGTATTGCCTGAGGCATTTCCAGAAGGAATCCTGTTAAATGAAAAATAAGACCTTTCATGAGTGATGCTGAACCATTTCTGTTGCCACTTCAAACACTCTCTGACTTAATCTCCAGAAACAGCTTTCTCAGATAAATTATCCAGCACCACATCTAGTTCTTGGCTTGTTTTTAAAAGTCTGTAGATTCTTTCATGAGGTCATTTTTTTAAAGCTTAAATATCTACTTTGCTTTGAAAATCTATTTTCTCCCTTTACAAAAAGAGCATACTAGGAGTTAGAATTGGATCACATTTAGCAACCTACATCATACATCTGGAATAAATTACAGAGTATTAATGTCATGGTATGTTAGAGTAAAGACTGTCAAGTCTAATTTTTGCAGACCTGCTGAATCTGAAAAGACAGTCTGGACAGCCAGCAGTTTTGATCCTGAACTGAGGTATGTTTTCTAAAGTTATTCTGAAAGTCAGGGGAAAAAGTCTGCAGCGTTGTCCTATTTGAATAGCTTCATGCCACAGTGATAGGAAATGTTTTTGTCATCTATACTGTAGGCTCTTAGAATTTGACTGTTAGAATTGGAAGAGGCTTGAGAACTTGATTCCAGTTGCTTACCCAATACTTAGACCTCTTTTACATCATTCTAGACAGACAGTATCTAGTATTGAATTACTTATAATAATAATTTCATTTTTCCTTGTAAATTAATTGGTTTGCTATTCTGATTTGATATATTCTTGTGTACTTAATATTTGCTAGAATTCACTGCTAAAACCATGTGGCCTTGGAGTTTTCTTTATGGGCAGATGTGATAACATTTAGTTTCTTTAACAAATATAGAGCTATTCATATTTTGTTTCATCGTATTTTCTGTTTCTGTCCATTTTTATAAGTTGTTTTTCAAGGAATATGTCCTTTTATTTAATTTGCCAAATTTATTGGCAGAAAATTGTTCATAATAGGCTCTTAAATGTCTGTAACCTTTTAAATGTCTGTAACTAATGTTACATTAGTATTTCATTGCTGTTATTGGTAACTTCTCTTTTTCTTGATCAGTCTATCCAGTAGTTTACTAATTTTGTTGGTATTCCAAAGAACCAACCTTGGCTTTGTTAATTTTCTCTGTTATTTTGTTTGATTTCTATTGCATTGATTTCTGCTTATTATTTCCTTCCTTTTATTTAGTTTGATTTTACTGTGATCTTTTTCTAACTTCTTAAACTGGAAGCTTAGGTCCTTCATTTTAAGCCTTTCTTATTTTCCAATATAGCATAAAAAGCTATATCATGTTTCTTTCTAAGAATTGTTTTAGCTATATCCTACAAATGTCTTTAAATTCTTTATTGAGGTATAATTGATATAAAATAAATTGCACATATAGTATATGAATTTGACATATGTATCCATCAGTGACCCATCACCACAATCAATATACAGACCCTGTCTATCACCATCAAAAATTTACTCAATTCCTCACTTCTGTTCCATGGAAACCACTGGCATTCTGTAACAATAGATTAATTTGCATTTTCTAGAGTTTTAGATAAATGGAACCATAAAGTACGTATGCATTTTTGGTCTGGCTTCTTCCACTCAGCATAATTATTTGAGATTCATCCACATTATTTTATCAAGAGTTCATTCCTTCTTACTGTTGAGTAATGTTTCATTTTATTGAGATACCATAATTTATGATTTTACCTCTTGATAGACATTAAGACTGTTCTAGTTTCTGGATATTATAGATAAAGCTGTTAAGAATATTTGTGTGCAAATCTTTGTATGGACGTATACTTTCATTTCTCTTGGGTAAACATCTAGGAATGGAATGGCTGACTCATATAGAAAATGAATGTTTATCATTTTAAGAAACTGCCAAACTGTTCTCCAAAGTGGTTGTACCATTTTACCCTCCTACCAGCAATAATATGAAGTTCCATTTCTTTTACATCCTTGGTATAGTTAGTCTTTTGGGTTTCTGCTATTCTAATAGTTGTGTAGTGTGATCTCATCTCGTCTTTAATTTGCATTTCATGAATGATTAATGAGGTTCAGCATCTTTTTATGTGCTTATTGGCCATCTGTATATCTTCTTTGGAGAAATGTCTATTCAAGTCTTTTGCTTATTTTTCAATTAGGTTGTTTGTTGTCGAGTTTTAGAAGTTCTTTGTGTATTCTGAATATTAATTCCTTATCAGATATGTTATTTCAAATATTTTCTTCAGTGAGGTGCCTTTTTCCTCTTTATAATGTCTTTTAGTGCACAGAAATTTTTAATTTTGATGAAATCCAATTTGTTTTTTAATTGTTGTTTGTACTTTTGGTGACATATCTAAGAAATCGTTGCTAAATCCAAGGTCATGAAGTTTTTCCCCTATGTTTTCATCTAAGAGTTATAGTTTTAGCTTTTGCAGTAAGATCTTTGATCAACTTCAAATTAATTTTTATTATATGGTGCTAAATAAGGGTCAAACTTCATTCTTTTGCATGTGGATCTTCAGTTTTCCTACCACTGTTTGGTGAACAGACCATCCTTTCCCCCAATTAAATGATCTTGATATCCTTGCTGAAAGTTATTTAACCATATATGTGATGAATCCCACTTGATCATGATGTATGATCCTTTTCTTTTAAAAATTTTTCAATTACAGTTAACATATCTGTTTCAGGTGTACAACATATTAATTAGACATTTATATAACTTACAAAGTGATCACCTCAATAAGCCTAGTAGCCATCTGTCACCGTACATAGTTATTACAATATTATTGACTATACTCCCTATGCTGTACTTTACATACCTATGACTGTTTTTATAACTAGCAATTTGTACATCTTAATCCCTTTCTCTTGCTGTTGAATTTAGTTTGTTGGTCTATTTTATTCCATTTGGTCTATATGTCTGTCTCTATGCCAGTAGCACACTGTTTTGATTACTGTAGCTTCATAATAAGTTTAGCAATCAGGAAATGTGAGACCCCCAACTTTGTTCTGTTACAAGATTGTTTTGGCTACTCAGGTCCTTTAAGGTTCTATACAAATTTTAGGATGAATTTTTTTTACTTTTGCAAAAAATGCTTTTGGGATTTTGATAAGAATTGCATTGAATCTATAGATTGCTTTGGGTAGTATGGACATCTTAACAATGTTAAGTCTTTCAGTCCATGAACACTGGATGTTTTTCTGTTCATCTTCGTCATCTTTAATTTCTTTCAGCAATATTTTATAGTTTTCACTGTACAAGTCTTTTGCCTCCTTGGTTAAGTTTATTCCTATTTTAGTCCTTTGAGTCCATGGTAAATGGATTTGTTTTCTTAATTTCCTTTTCAGATTGTTCATTGTTAGTGTAAAGAAACACAGTATGATATTTGTTGATTTTGTATCCTGCTACTTTGCTTTATTAGTTCTAACAGCAGTTTTTTGGGTGTTTGTTGTTGTTTGTTGTTGTTGTTGTTGTTGTTTTTGGAATTTAAATTTAGAGTTTCCTACATATAAAATCATATCATCTGCAAACAGATAATTTTACTTTTTCCTTTCTAATTTGAATGCTTTTTATTCTCCTCCTTACCTGATTGCTCTGGCTAAGACTTCCAGTACAGTGTTAAATAGAAGTGGTGAAAACAGGCATCCTTATCTTATTTCTGATCTTAGAGGAAAAATTTTCAATCTTACATCTTTGAGTATGATTTTATATATATATAGATATAGATATAGATATATAGCTTTTATTATGTTGAGATAGTTCCTTTTAATCCTCTTTAAGTGTTTTTTTTTTAATCTTGAAAAGGTGTTGAATTTTGTCAAATGATTTTTCTGCATCAATTGAGATGATCATGCAGATATTTTTCTTTAATGTGGTGTATCACACCTATTGACTTGTGTATGTTGAACTCTCCTTGCATCTCAAGGATGAATCCCACTTGATCAAGATGTATACTCTTTTAAATATGCTGTTGGATTCACTTTGCTAGTATTTTGTTGAGGTTTTTCCATCTTTGTTCATCAGAGATATTGGCCTATGGTTTTATCTTGTAATGTCCTGTCTGGCTTTGGTATCAGGGTAATGCTGACCTCCAAAAATAGTTTGGAAGTGCTCCCTCCTTTTCAATTTTTTGGAATAGTTGGAGAAGTATTGGTGTTAATTCTTCTTTAAATGTTTGATAGAATTCATCAATGAAACTTCCTGGCCCTGGGCTTTCCTTTGTTGGGAGGTTTTTGATGACTGATTCATTTTCCTTACTAGTTATTAGTCTATTCAGATTTTGTTTCTTCATAATCCAGTCTTAGAGTAGGTTGTATGTTTCTAGGATCTAATCTCCTTTTCATTTCTTCTATGGGTTATTTGGAAGTATGTTACTTAGTTCCTCAATATTTGGGAGTTTTTCCAGAGATTTTTCTGTTATTAAGGTCTAATTATTTCTGTTATAGTGAAAGAACATTCTTTGTTTGATTTGAATTCTTTTAAATTTATTGAGGATTCTCAGCCATAAGAAGAGACGAAATACTGCCATTTGCAACAACGTGGATGGACCTTGAAATAATCATACTAAGCAAAATAAGCCAGACAGAAAAGGTTGAAAATCACATTATATCACTTATATGTGGGATATAAACCTAAAGCAACAAATGAACAGGACAAACAAACAGAGACTCACGGACATGGACAATGGACTAGTGGTTACCAGAAGGAAAGGGTAAAGGGGGAGGGGGAAAAATAAAAAAATAAAATGTTAAAAATAATAATTAAAAATTTTTTAAAAGAAATGTAAGTAAATTTATTTATTTATTTATTTATTTATTTATTTATTTATTTAGGATTGTTTTATTGCCATAAAATGGTCTATGTTGGTAAATGGTTCATGTGTACATGAAAAGAATATGTATTCTGCTTTTGTTAGTTGGAGTATTCCTTAAATGTCCATCTGATCAAGATAGTCATGTTCAGTCTTCTATATTCTTTTTAAAAAAGTTTTTAATTGAGATATAATTGACATAATGTGTAGTTTTAGATATACAATGTGTTGGTTTGATACACTTATGTATTGCAATGTCATTACTATACCTTTATCATGTCATATAATTATCATTACCTTTTTTTGAGAACGGTTAAAATCTAGACTGTTAGCAGCTTTGAAATTTATAACACAATATTGTTGACTATAATCGCTATGTTGTGCATTAGCTCTAGAATTTATCTGCTAGTTTCAAGTTCATACCCTTAAACAATTCCCCTACCTCCCAGTCCCTGGGAACCACCATTCTACTCTCTATTTTTATGAGTTCAGTTTTTCTAGATTCAATATATAAGTGATATTATACAATATTTGTCTTTCTTTGTCTGACTTATCTCACTTAGCATAATACTGTCAAGGTCTATTCATGGTGTCACAAATAGCAGGATGTTTTCTTTTTTATGGTTGAATTATATTTCATTGTATGTGTATGTATATATATAGATATATATACAATGGAAGGTGTACAATATATATCTATACATACATATATATTACCTCACATCTTTATTCATCCATCAATGAACATGTAGATTGTTTGCATATCTTAGCTGTTGTGAATAATGCCGCACTAAACATGGTATGGTGATACCTCTTCAACATACTGATTTCTGTTCCTTTCAGTATATACACAGGAGTGGGATTGCTGGATCATATGATATTTCAATTTTTAATTTTTTGAGGAACTTACATACTGTTTTCATAATGGCTATACCTAAATTTACGTTCCCACTAACACATCACTTTTCCCAACACATTCCTGTTTCTCCACATCCTCAACAACATTTATCTCTTGTGTTTTTAATAAAAATCATCATAACAAGTGTGAGGTGATATCTCATTATGGTTTTGATTTGCATTTCCCTGATGATTTGTTGTGCATCTTTTCATATACCTGTTGGCCTTTTGTACGTCTTTTTTGGAAAAATGTCTTTGCCCATTTTTAAATGGTATATTTTTACAACCATCTGTCTACTTGTTCTTTCATTTATTGAAAGAGAGGTATGGAAAATCTCTGACTATAATATCTATTGCTCCTGTCAGTTCTATCAGTTTTTGTATTATGTACCTTTCAGCTATTAGATGCATAGATATTTAGGATTATTATATCCACCTGATAAATTGACCCCTTTATTATTATAAAATGATCTTCTTTCTCCCTGGTAATAATCTTTGCTCTGGAATCTAGTGCTACCATGGTATGTCTTTCCAGTCTTTTTGCTTTTAAACTGTTTGTGCCTTAATATTTAAAGTATGTTTCTTGCAAGCAGCATGTGGTTGGATTTTGCTCTTTTATCTAATGTGACAATCTCTTTCAACCCTTCAAATATTTGAAGATCTTCCTGTACCATCAGTCTTCTCTCCCTTGGGCTGAACATCTTTTTATTATGGTTTAGCTGATACTTTATCTAAATCTTTCACTATTATTATCAAACTCTTTTGTGAATGTTTTGCTTAAAAGGAATATTACATCACAAAGGATACTTGGATCTGGCCTCTGCAAGAAATGCTGACTGTTGCATGTTATATCAGTTGATTAACATTGTCAACAAAAATGTGTATCTATTTGTTTCCTTACCATTGGGTTAAAACCAATTTGGACCATCTGTTCTACTTTTCTTAACCTAATCATATTTTTTTGCTTGGCTAACTACTGACTTTTTGATCTCCAGAAAAATTTCAAAGGGACTTAAAAAAAAATCTGTGCATTGTTTCTCTGAAAAATGTCTGTTTTATCTCAGTTACATCAATTCTAGTTGGGTTATTTTGAGTGTAGCCAAATAAAATTAGACTATAACTAAAAGGATATTAAAATGTTTGCCTTTTTTTCCTAGGTAAAAATGTCCCCATCCTGTCTTCCATCTAAAGGGGATTCTGCTGTTAAGAAGGTGAGTGAGTTTTAAAGGCAAAAACAACTTCCTCTTTCTATATGTTTATTCTCCATTTAACAGTTTTCTCAAAATGACAGTGATTTTTAATCATTTTAATGCCATCAAATGTTCTTTCCAATTGGTTGCCTTAATGATGTATCAGCAGAATTCCTTGGTTCTTCCAGAGAAGCCAAGTGGGGGTTTGGGCCTGGCATTGGTCTCCTGGAAACTAGTGACTTCTTGTTCTAAAATTCCCATCCTCTCCACCAGATGTGCATCCTTGTATCAGTGAGTGGTAGCAGATGAAATATATTCTAAGGAAGGAAGCTATATAGATCGCTGTGCTTAAAGAAAACTGGTGTGAGATATTAACAATTTCAGCACATACCACATACAATCCTCAGTAAGGACTTGTGGGGTATAACTATCTGTGCCACTTCAGTCTCTGACTAAACTTGGTGGCGCAGGTAGGGTGTGAGTCTTTCAACTGAGCAATCCTCAGATGATGTCACAAAAACCACTAAAATCCTTTTTTTTTTTTATCTAGCTGCAGCAGTATAGTTGAAACACAAGTAAATAGATTGACATTTTTGCTGTGTTTTCTTTTACCATTTTTATTTCTGATAGTTGAAGTGTCCCTGGATGTAGGTTCTCTTTCCTTGCCCTTTTCACAGTTTTAGCCAGCATTCATGTCACCGAAGTATTGTAGAACAAAAATAACAACTTGCTGGCTCTGGCGTAAGAGCAGGTTCTAGCTTCAAAGCAGTGTGCCAAAAATGGGTCCCTTTTTTCTGCTTTCAGAATTGCCTGAGACTTTTTCAAAAGAAGGAAAAAGAATAAAGACAAAATATGTTGTCTGAAAAGCCCTATAACAAGCTGCATGTGAAATCTCTTTCACGCTTGTCAGGACAGCCACGGCAGGCAAGACTGAGGTGATGATTGTTGCTGCTCAGTACCATCACATAGTAACATGAGGAGTTGGAAAGGGCTTCAATAACTTAGTCTCACTCAGTAAACAAACAGAAATTGGAATTTAGAGGGAATTTTTTCCCCTCAATTTTTTCCTCTCAAATGTTAGCTATGGGCCACACTTCTAAAGTAGAAGTTAAAAACATGTGCTTTGGATTCAACCAGACTTGGGTTCAAAATTGACTTTTCTCCTTATTTATCTAAATAACCTTGAATAAGTCAGCCTCTCTCTTTTCTCCTCTGTAAAATGATGCTACCTCTCAGAATTGTCCTGAAGATTAAATGAGATACTATTTAAATGCCTAACACTGTTTGACACATAGTAAATACTCAGCTGTTATTGAAACTAGTATTAAATCAGGTCTCCTAATTAGATATCCTTTTACTTTATTATGCTACTTATATATTATTGTTTATTCAGCAAGTATTTCTTTATACTAGACACTGAGTTCAGAAATGGACAATAGGGATGAAAACTTCAATCTTTGTTCTCAATGACCTCAGTATTTAGTGGGCAAGGGAGAAAGGCAAACTGATAGTTACCATATAACTTGACACATGCCATGGCAGGTTCACAGGTGCTGCAAGAGTAGAGAGGAGAGGCCCTATTTTGCAATGGCTAAGCTGATTGAGTATCATGCTTACATGCTTTGTGATAAAGAGCCCAGTGAAGAAGTCTGAGAAATAGCTGCTCCCTTACAACCTTGTTACCAGATTACAATGAAAGCAAGTCCTACTGTACTTGTAGACATTTATTAAATAAATATTCATGTAGAAATAGATTCATGCAACCTGTATTTTAAACTTTGTAATGTGCCAGCTGTCTGTCATTTTAGGTGTCTGACCACTGTCAGAGATGTAGCAGTGTTACAGAAGCAAGATTCTGTACTTTTGTAATCAGCATCAAAGAGAAACTTCCTAAGCCAATGACTGGACATGGGTGGCACAACTGGTATTCCTAAGTGATTAGGTGTAGACTTATTTCTTCTCAATGCAAGAGTTGGGACTATCTCTAAATTATTTTTTCCAATCTACATATCTTAAATACTTGTTATTTTAGCAATGAGGTCGATTTCTAATATTTATCATTCTGATTAACAAGCCATTAATTTCACCAATAGAAAAATTTTTGCTATATTTTGAGCTAATGAGCAAAGAAAGTCTTAAGTATTCATCAATATATGAACAGCTGAAGGGCTTTTAATAGCTACTTTGGGGAGTTCGTGATAGTTGGCAATCTCTGAAATACGGATTCATGGTTAGGGCCACTGGCACCCCTGAGCTGAAGCCTAAAATAAACAGTACACACTTAATATCACACTGTTTATGGTGTCTAGAATAACTTTAAAGTATACAACATAACAGGTGCCTCTCTCAGAGGAGGTAAAGCTTGATGCCTTAAAACACAAGGGGTAAGGTACTCCAGGCAGACATGGGCAAGTACAGTGCATTTCAGGAAATGGGTGGAGTGGGAGGGGGGAAGGGTTCTGTATGTCTTAAATAAAGGAGCATGCAAAGGCCTGGTGAAATCAATGGGAGTCTAGATCACAAAGACCCCTAGTCTATGACATTTGCTTTTTATCTTGAGGTTAAGGATTTTTGTCAAAGGTGAGATTACAGGCAAAAAGACAATTAGAAGAGTAGGACATTTGTCCAGGTAACAAAAAAAGGCCCTAAATCTATGTTGTGTTAATGGAATGAAGAGATGAGATAATAAATTCACGTCTTATTTTTTTCTCAAGATCCTTTCTGACACTCTAGTCCAAGTTAGGTCTTTTTTTTTTTTTTTATAGCTCTTATAGCAACCTGAACTAGTCCCTACCAACATACTTACCTGTGTCTTTACGTATTATGTGTCCCCATTAGACTGTATGCCTCATGAGGGCAGGAACCACATCAGTCTTGCTTCCTATTGTATCCCTATGTGTAGAACAAACCACTTAGTAGTTGTTGAGTGAATGAGAGAGAAATGAAGGAGATTCCACAGGACCTCATGTTTTTTATGGGAAGTAAGGGGTGGTGGGGGGAGTTTCTGGCCTGGATAGAGAATGAGCAGATGAAGCAGCTTTGCTGTCTCAGGTCTGTATTCCCAGCATGGTCAGTTCCTTAGTGTTTGAGCTATATCAATCAGCAATACTCTGAGTGAGAGCAGTGTGAAACTTGGCAACCCGAGTTGGGCATGTACTTTTGTGTGTATCAGTTTGAGTGTGCATTTATGTGTACATCTACATATACATTCTGGTTATCACCCTTTTAGCTACAGTCTCTCTTCCCAAAGTTGTATTGACAGATGGAAGCACCAGCAGTGTCTGTTGAATAGAGTGACTGCCAAAGTGACATGTGTAAGAAACACAAAGGAGCAGTAGTGTTTGTTCTTGATTTGAGCCAAAAATTCTGTGTTGACCAATAACTGAAAAAAAAATGTTTGGTGACTCTACTACCAATATTGGCCCAGCCTGGAGCTGGATTCAAGTGCTAAGGAAACAGGAACTGTGTTGTGTAGGGCTCTGCTTAACTTCTTGGGATAAGTGTCTCATGTAGGAGTCACTCTTCTGCTCTGCTGCCACATGTCACAGTCTGGCAGATCTGTGAGCATGTGTACATAACATCTTTTTGCAGCACAAGCTTTTTGCATTTGAGATATTCATTTCAAAAGCTCTGGATTAGAAATAGTTATCATGTATAATACATGTCATATAATATTTACCTTATATATATAGAATTTCTTCTTAATGGGCTCTAACTGGGAACTTCAATAAATTTGGAAGATACATTTACTTCCCTAAGACTTTTCCAGTGTTTGATCATGGATGACCATAAATTTAAAAATCAGGAAGCATTTCCCTGAGATAAAAATTGCCATAAAAGTCCATTGCAGTAAACTACCTAGAATAAATCCAAATTGGAGATGTTGACATTGTTCGAGGTGGTTTAAATGAGTTTAGAAAATTAGTTGAAGATAATATCAGTAACCACTCAGCTACAATGCATCTCTTCTCAACTACTAAAGAAGCACCAACCAGGAATTTGTATAGGAAAGTTGGGATTGTTACATGCATAATAACCAGAGAAAGCAATTTTGTCTTATATCTCTATCACAAAAGCATGGTTACACTCTCTGAGCCATCCCCTGTTGTAGGGGAGCTTTCTCTGCTGGTATGTTGGTAGAAGCCTGAGGGGTCAGGAGCTCTGGCTGAAAGATATCCTCAGGCTGGTGAAACCCAGCTGATGTTCTCCTCAGAGTGATTTCTTCCAGTTAGGGACAAGGTGCTGGGAGTAGCAGCATAGAAAGCCTTTCCAATAGTTCTGGGTAAATTCAGTAATATTCAATAAGCCTTGAAGGTTCCAGGCCTTAGAAGGACAAAGGTCAGTGAGATATATAGTTCTTGCTCTCAACATACTTAGAAGTTAATGAAAACTAAACTGGTAGATTTAATAACCAAACTTCCCAGAAATTGTTTGCCAGTTTGTTGGGTATTCAAGTATATTATAAGAATTTGGAGCTGATTGTTTGTGTTAGAGTTTTCTGGTGAGGTTAAATTTTTATAGCCAGTTCTCAGTCTTGCCACTCATGCTAAGAACGTAGAGGACTACAGTTGCTCATGATTTTTATTGACTCGGAGTGGGGGGGGGGGTGAAGTTTCTTTATTTTTAAGGAGAAAAGCCTCACAGATCTGCTGTTTCCATAACAACAAGAAAAGCTGGCTGCAGTATCTAAGCTGACTGGCCCCAAGAATGGCGGTTGATGGTTTCACAAAAGTCAAGGGAAACATGAAAAGGAGAAAACACTGAGACAGATGCAGCATTTTCTAGCTATCATCTGACAGCATCTTAAATAAAAATTCATTTGCCTTTTTATGTCTCATCTTTAACTCTCCTGCAAAAATGCAAGCAAGTGATAGCCCCTGATGGATGTTGTCTTAGTAGAACATATCCAAATGTGACTCCTGTGCCTCTTCTACTGATCTAAAAAAAAAAAGAGAGAGAGAGAGAGAAAGAAAAGAAAAAAGAAATGGAGGTCATAAGTTGGTCTTCGTTTTTGCATAGGAGGGTAGAAGATCTCCACAAAGCAGGTATCTTTTTATGCTGATGTGAAGAAGCTGGGGTGCAGTTGCCTTCAGACATCTGGAGAGTGCTGATTTGGAAGGAATCATAGGCATTCTTTGCAGTTCAGAGGACAGAATTGGTAACTGTGGGCAGCTACCATGATGTAGATGGAGATGTTGGCTCAATATGAGGAATTTCAAACAGTGAAACAAGTTACCTGGTGTGATTGATTGTTACCAGTTTAGTTACCAGAGGTGTTTGATCACTGGCTGGATGTCTGTGCTTCAGAGATGCTGCAGAGGTTTTCCTGCCATGGCTGAGAGGTTGGTCTGGTTAATTTGTAGATCCCTTGGAAAAATCCTATGGTTCTGCAGTTGTGCTAAACTTGTGACATGATGTGCTGAATGATTTTAGTTAGACCCCAACATCTGGCCTGCACTGAGTATGTTGTCTAGCACAGAATAACAAATTTGTACTTATGTGAGGAGACTTTATTCAAAAGAATTATTGCAATAAAGAGAGGGACTTATTGCAATAATAGGGAAAATGTTCCAACCATAAATCTGCAAAGGTGTCAAAGATCAGGCAGAAAGGAAATTTATTTTATAGGGGTGGGCAAACAGGGCTAGAAAGAACCAGATGTGGAGGGAGCAGGTGTCAGAATTGGACAGTTGATCAGGAAATAACTTTCCTTGCGGTCAGATTCTCAGAAGTAGCCATTAAGGAGGCCTTGTATACTGGCTCAGGCAGAGGGTGGGTCAGTGAATAAGTATTTGTTCCAGTCAATCAGCGAAGACAAACAGCTAACTTGTGAGGCAAAGAATAGGAATTCGGTGGGTCTGTGTCTGGCCTGTCATAGGTAAACATGGTGGCATTGAGAATCTTGTCACAGTCCTTTGGGGAGGGGAGGTTCTTTGCAGTAAGCTATTTTCCAGAACAGGGTGGGGGAGTTCCTTAACTATAGCCGTTTTCTAGGAGCTCAGGGCTCAGGTGGCCATGAGCCTGACTGCTGCCACCATGTCCTTTCCTTATTCCTCTCCATGATTATGACCTGAAGGAAGAAAGCACAGGCATTCCTTCCTTGTCCAAGTCTATGACCTGGGCTTTTCTGAAACCTGATCATTAGTCTTCAGATGGGGGGGGGGTGGGAGAGAATGTCAGCTGGAAACAGTTACTAAAAGAGGAAGCGGTGACCATTTGCTTATGGTATGCACTCTTCTTGCCAGTAATTATGCACATCTTCTGGCATGAAAATTGTGACTAGCTGAGAATTTCAGAGAACTCAGAGTTCTTACCCAATGTCTAAATCTACTCCTCACCCATTTATTTGCAGGAAATGAATGATTTCTGATATAGCATTTTGATTTCTCTAATAATTTTTTTAAATTAATGCTTTCTTTTTTAGAGCAATTTTAGATTTACAGAAAAACTGAGCAGAAAGTACAGTTCCCATTTATTTCCCCACTCCAAGTTTCCCCTCTTATTAACATCTTGCATTACTGTGGTACATTTATTACAATTGATGAGCCAACATTGATATTAACATTAACTAAAGTTCATAGTTTACATTAGAGTTCACTCTATGTGTTGTACATTCTGTGAGTTCTGACAAATGTATAATGATGTGTCCAGCATTTACAGTATCATACAGGATAGTTTCACTAGTCCTCAAATCTCATGTTCCACCTATTCATCCTTCTCCCTTTCCCCACAAATCCTGGCAACTGCTGATCTTTTTACTCTCTTCATAGTTTTGTTTTTTCCCAAAATGTAATGTAGTTTGGACAGTATGTAGCCCTTCCAGATTGGCTTCTCTCACTTTATAGTAATCCATTGAAGTTTCCTCCATGTCTTTCTGTGACTTGATAGCTCATTTCTTTTTTGCACTGAATAATATTTCATTGTCTGGCTGTATCACAGTTTGTTATTTATCCATTTACTTACTAAAGGATGTCTTGGTTGCATCCAAGTTTTAGCAATTGTCAGTAAAGCTGCTATAGACATTTGTGTGCAGGTTTTTGTGTTGATCTAAGTTTTTAGCCCATTTGGGTAAATACCAAGGAGCACAACTGCTGGATGGTATGGTAAAAGTATATTTAGTTTTGTAAGAAATTGCCAAGCTGTCTTCCAAAGCAGCTATCCTATTTTGTATTCCCACCAGCAATGAATGAGAGTTCTTGTTGTTCGACATCCTTCCCAGCATTTAGTGTTGTCTGTGTTTTGGATTTTAGCTATTCTAATAGGTGTATAGTAGTGTCTTGTTTTAATTTGCATTTCCCTAATGACATATGATGTTGAGGTTTTTTCAGGTGGCTATTTGCCATCTAAATTTCTTCTCTGGTATGATCTTTAAATATTTTTTGAAAGTTATTTTAGTGGTTCTTCAAGGTTTACCATATGCATCTTAAGTTTTCTGATTTAGCTTCTGATTTAAACTACCTTAATTCCAGTTGTATATAGAAATGTTACTCCCGGTCTATTAGCTTTCTCTCTCTTTTTTGGTATTGTTATACATAATAATACATCTATTAATGTTAAAAATCCAACAGTACATTGTTATAATTATTACTTTACCATCTGTAGTCATTTTCTTAGCCCAGTAAAGCTCCTACCAATTTCCTTTGTGCAAATATATTACACATATATTGCATTTCTGTGTTATAAACCATCACACGTATGTATTACATATACTTATTAATTTATATGAATACCTTTTAAAATCAATTATGAGAAAGGAGGAAATATAAAAACATTTATATTGTGTATTATAATTATATAATTACCAGTTCTTTGTTTTTTTATATGGATTTGAATTATCGTCTAGAATCACTTTGCTTTCCATTAGTGACTCTATGAACACTGACTGATGAACTTCCATTAGTATTTCTTCTTTCCCCCTTTAATTCTCCCCCCACACACACACTTCCACCCCTGACCTATGGATGTTGCTGTTTCCCCTTAAGAACTGGATATCTGAAGGTGGGTGTCTTCTCTCACATGCTTGCAGCATGCACCCAGGGCCTGGCACCCCCCAGGTGTGGTCCATGGCTCCACCTGGGGCGCAAACCCAGGATCTTCTGCGTGTAAAGCAGACATGCTAACCGCTACTCTATAGAGCCACCCCCATTAGTATTTCTTATAAGGTGGGTCTGCTAGAAACAACTTCTCTTTTTGTTTATTTGGGAAAATATTTCATCTGCATTTTTGAAAGATAGCTTTGCCAGATATAGGATTATTTGTTGACAGTGTTTTTCTCCATGGAACACTTTGAATATGTTACCATTTGCCTTTTGGCCTTTACTGTTTCTTTTGAGAAGTCAGCTGTCAATCTTATTGGGGTTCTCTTGCAAGTGATTAGTCTTTTTTGTCATATGAGTCTCAAGATTTCCTACTTGTCTTTGAATTGCAGCACTTTAACTATGATGCATTTGTGGATATCTGTACTTATCTTGCTTAGGATTTGTTGAGCTTCCTGGATGTGTCACTTACTGTTTTTCAGTACATTTGGGACTTTTCAGCCATAATTTCTTCAAATATTTTTTCTTCTCCCGTCCCTCTCCTCTCGCTTTGTTACTCCCATTATATATTTGTTGTACTGATGGTGTCCTGTATTTCTATGGGGCTCTGTTCATTTTTCCTCATTCTTTTTTCTCCCTGATCTTCAGCATACATACTCTCTATCGACTTATCTTCAAGCTTATTCTTCTTCCAGTTCAGATCTGTTGTCGAGCCCCTTTAGCAAATTTTTTATTTCAGTTGTACTTTTCATTTCATCAGAATATCCATTTGATCCTATTTTATAATTTGCTTCTCTTTATTGATATTCTCTATTGGGTTTAAATTGCCATCATGCCTTTCTTTCCTTTTTAAATCATGCTTTCTTTTAGTTCTGCAAACATATTTATAATGGCTATTTTGAAGTATTTTCCTGTTAAATCTGACATCTGGTTACTCTCATAGGCAGTTTGTGTTGCCTTCTTTTATTTCTGGCATTTAATCATACATTCCTGTTTCTTTCCATGCCTTGTAATTTTTTGTTAGAAACTGGACATTTTAGGTAATATATCATAGCAACTCAGTGTATTCATTCCCCCACTCCTGGAGTTATTGTTATTCTACTCCAGAATGCTGCAGCCATACTGTTTTTTGTTTGTTTATTTGTTTGTTTTTTATTCCTTTTAGTGACTTGCTGGGTTATTTTAGTGAAGTCTATTTTCCTCCATAGTGTTAAGCTCCTGCTGTTGTTACTCACCAGGTGCAGCTTTGGGTATGCCCAGTCATCCAGAGATGGCAGTGGTATTTCTCTTTTCCTCTGACCACACCCAGCTGTTAGACTCCTACCAATTGCTCTGTTGTTTTCAACAGTGCGCTGGGATGTAAATTGCTCTGCAGATATCCAGTGAAATTGTGGCTCCTTTGAACGTGTTGTTTCTGGGGTCTGTTTTCAATATTTGTTTTGACCTCCTCACTGGGGCTCTACCCAGCTATCATTTTCCTCATGTTGTCATCTGTAAATAGCTAGCCTACAGTCTAGGTTGTATCTACATTAAATCCATGAATCTCCTGCCTGTTACCTTTTACCACAACCTCCTTTGTTAAGAGTTCACTGAGGTTTGAACTTTTTCACACTTAGTTACAAATGAAGTCAGTTCCTGTGGGAAGTGATTAGGAGCCTGCTTCCCCCACCCCCAACCAAGGAATAATCTTTGAATCATGGCTCTTTAGCTGGGGGTGGGAACTGTGGCAAGCTTCCCTCTGAATGACAGCCCCACTCTAAGACTTCAATGCTTGTTGAAAGAAGGAGCAACCCAAGGTCCTCATGGCTTGCCTTTCCTGTTGTGGAACCACTGCCTCACAAGGGTGATCAGGGACCCACTATTTTCAGTGCATGGCACCCAAGGTAAAGCCTCCATTCCATAAGTGGAATTTGGGTGGAAGAAGGGAGCACACACCACTTGTTGACTGCACTTGCCTAGGACTTAGCCTCAGCAATGTGTAGCTGAATGAGAACTACTAAAGTCCTGCTCCTACTGAGAAGAAAGCCCTTCAACTAGGAGCTTGGGAGAAAAGGGAGCCAGGTGTTCTTGGCAGCCACAATCTGGAATGGGGTCTTCTCCCAGCTAAGCTGGGGGAAGGGGTGGGAAAGGAGCAGTCTTGATTCAGATACCACAGACTTGCTTTATTGCTGAATTTGCATAGTTGTTTTTTTTTTTAAAGCTATTTCATCATTTGCTGTCTTCCTTTAGTACCATTTCCGAGGTCTACAAATGGTTATTTTGTTTGGGTTTTTTGTTTGTTTGTTTTAGTTTCACTGGGAAATGGATCAGCAGAACATCTCATGCTATCATGCTGAAAGTTGATCTCTCTCCTCATCTATTTCTAACAAGCAGTGTTCTGCCTCTGCTTGAAAGCCACCTTCTAAGGCAGGGTGTTTCATCTTCAAAAGCTTTGACTAAGATGGTTCTTCCTTATTCTGGGTAATGCCTTTCTACCCATTGATCCTGGTCAAAAATATGTCTAATCTAAAATATGTCTAATCCCTCTGTCTTATAGCATCCAATCCTTCATGTAGTTGAAGGCATGAATCCCCACCCTTTGATCTTCTCTTGTCCAAGTAGAACATCCATAGTTTCTTTCCATGTTCACCTCTACCCTATGATACAACATCTCTTCTCCTACCACCATTGTACTTAAGGGAACATCAATTTAGAGCAGAATGAAATAACTTTCCTTATTCTAGATTCTGTTTATGTAAATGGAACCAAAAGCACATTCAGTTTTTTAGCAGCGATTTTACATGGTTGACCCAATGAACATGTTGATAGCAAACTCATGATTCTATTCACACATGCTCCTGATTCCATCCTCCATAAATACTGTTGGTTTCTAGAGCTAAGTACAGGACTTTCCTTATATTGTTTCTTTTTATAACCTTTTGGAATTGCATTTTTTTCATCCCATGCATTGGCATTTTTTATCTTTATCTAAGTCATTGATAAAATATTTATATAAAACAAAGCCAAGGATACTACCCTGCAGCTCATCACCAGAGACCTAGGTACCATTATTTATCAGTCACCATTCTATGGCAATTGAGAGTTAATGGGTGTGATTTTTCTTCTTCTTAATATGACACCCCTTGATGAATAATTGACAAAATTGTTTCTCCTGAGTGGAATCAGATTGTATGAGTCTCTCACAATGGGGCTATATGTGAGACCATATCAGATCCAGTGGTGGTTCTTTATATTCCATCTTTGCCCTCTCCGTGTATGAAAGTAAACTACCTTATCAAAACAATGCCATCATGCCTACCATTTCCTTGGAGTTTTGGACCCTAGTGTAGTTTGGGGTGTTCATTAAGTTATAAATAAGCCTTTCCCCTCCAACAGTGTTTCCTGATGAAGCTTCTATGCACTTCCTACAACACATGGCAGAGATCTTTTTTCTCTTCAGTGTGTGTGGTAGATTAACCAACAGCCTTTTATTTTGCATTAAAACAACTTGGCCATTCTTAATTGCACTGTACTGAATTATTACCTATTTGTAAATATCACAGAATCCAAACAGCAGAGCTTTGCAGAGTTTAAGCTGCTCTAATGTATGTGGTGTTTTGGGGGTGGCTAATATACTGTTACCATAGAGTCTGTCTGGACCACTGTCCTAAATCAATGTGCCATCCCTGAAAGCTCACACTTCTTTCATATGGTATTAGAACATGGGATTGAGTATGTTCAAGAAACAGTGAGAAATCTCCTTTGGTTCAAACAGAAGGAAAGGAAGAGAAGATGAAGACGAAATACTGGCTGATGCTTAGTGAAGTCTGTTCTGTCTGACAAAAGCCACTGCCTTGGGGCTGTTGTGTGTTGTTGTTTTCTATACTTATCCTGGGGGCATTCTATTTGTGATTGAAATTGGTTCTTCTATTATAACATAAGTTTTAGCTCCCCGTTTTGTAAGGAAGTATCTACTGATGGTAGATATTATTCCAAATAGAATATAGCATATCCTTAAAGGAGAGACCCCATTCCACATGGTTAAGACACTTACCTTGTTATTTATAGACCAAGTCATATAAGACTACCTTTTATGGGGCAGTTCATGTCTGTCTCTGACAGCTTCACAGCACAGTATAAAAAAATGAAATGAAACTAAAATTTCTTTGCAATCTTTGGGGAGAAGAAATTGTCTAATTTCAGTTACCTTTCTCTGCATTTCACTTTTAACTCTGAGAAGTCTTCTTTAATAATGTCCTTAATTCCATTCCCTCATAACTGACATATTGTTTTTAGCCTCCAGTTCAAATTCTGCATTGTTCCTTTAAAAAAAAACTTACTGGGCACCTACTGTGCAACAGGCATAGGTCTATGTGCAAGAGACTCTATAGGGAACAAAACCAAGTCTTTACCTTAACAGAGCTCATGTTCTGGTGGCAGAGGGTAGGTATTAAACAAATAAAGATATGGTATATCAGATTTTGATAAGGCTATGGAAAAGAAGCTTGATGAAGGAGATAAAAAGGGAGATTGCTGTTTTATATGAGTGGTCATAACAGGTAACGTATCCTACATGAAAAAAGTAAAAGTGAGCATGAAGGAAAAGAGCATTCCAGGCAGAAGCAAGAGCAAACGCAGAGGTCTTAAAGCCAGAGAATGTATGTGTACCAGGAACAATAAGGAGGCCACTGATCTGTACACACAGCTAGGTAGGTGTGGCGGTGAACAATTTTGGAGGTTCTCTTCCTCTTTGTTTTCTAGTTCACTAAGAAAATAGAGGTAGATGGAATCAATTGAGAATGTGAAGGAGGTAAGGAAATGTTGGAGGTTTGAAGAAAGAGGTGAGGGTATGAAATAAGCATCTAGCTTCTTAAAGTGAAAACTTAGATCATTTATGTTAATAAGTTTTTCCTCTTACCGAAGGTAAAAATTTTAAGCTATAAATTTTTAACTACTAATTTAGCTGCATCCCACAAATTTTGATTATATTTTATTTTCATTATCATTCATCTTGAAATATTTTCTAATTTACCTTGTGATTTCTTCTTCTATTGGTTATTTAAAAGTATATTATTTTAATTTCCAAATATTTGAGACTTCTCTTATTGTTATGGATTTGTAATTTAATTGTTTTGGCCAGAGAACATAACCTATAAGATATAAATCTTTAGAAAGACATTGAGACTTTTTTCATAGGCAAAGATACGGTCTTTTTAAAGAAACATTATTTGTGCCCTTAAAGTATAATCTGAAGTTGTTGTGTATATTTCCTATAAATATCACTTAAGTAAAGGCAGTTGTTAGTGTTATTCACATCTTCTGTATGCTTACTATTTTTTGTCTAATCTTATTAACTACTGAGGGAGTGTTAAAAATCTCCAGTGTTATTGATTTATCTCCTTCAGTTCTGTCATTACTCAGTGTAACAGAAGCTGTACTATTAGATGCATATACATTTATTATTGTTACATATTCTTGGTTTATTAATCCTTTTATTATTATGAAATGTTCTTTTTACTCTCTAGTAATACTCCTTGTATCAAAGTCTATTATCTACGCATATAGCCATACAAGCTTTCTTATGATTAGTGTTTTCATTATATATCTTTTTCCCATCCTTTAAATATCAATTTATTTTTGTTTTTGTATTTAAAGTGCATCGCTTTAAAACAATGTATAATTGAGTCTTTCTCTTTTAATCCAGTCTGACAATCTTTGCCTTTCAACGGAAGAGTTTAATCTATTTAAATATAATGTAACGATTAGATTCGTCTTTTTTTTTTTTTTTTAATCTGTATTTTACTCCTCTACTCCTTCTTTGGGGTTATTTGGATACTTTTTAATATTTATTTTGATTCTTCTATTGCTTTTTTAGGTGTATGTCTTTGTTTATTTTTTTTAGAGGTAGTTCTGAGCATTACAGAATACATCTTTTATTACCTTGTCGCAGTCTGATTTAAGTTAATATTTTACTACTTAACATTAAACATAGGAACTTTGTAATGTTATGGATTCATTTACTAACCTCCCAATATTTAGTTCTTTTTATAGTTTCCATTTCTTTAGTGAGATTTCCTCATATATTCAATTGTTAGGTCCATCTTTTCCTTTAAATCCTTAAAAATATTTATAAAATAGATGTTATAAATTTCTTGTCTGCTAACCCAGTATCTCTGCTATCTCTGAGTATGTTTCTATCAATTGCTTTCCTGGTTATAAGTCACATTTCCTACTTCACATATCTGGAAACTTTATTGTATGCTGGAAATTGTGGATGCTATGTTGTTGAGCATCTGGATTTTGTTTTCTTCCATTAGAGACTTTTGAGTTTTGCTTCTGACAGGCTATTACTTTACTGTTAAATCAGCTACATATTTTTGAGACATTTTTAAGGTTTATTTGGGCAGGTCTACACTATCCCTGCTCCTAATACATGGCTCTTGGTGGTCTCATTGGATACTCAGGGTGTTTATCATGGTCTCTGGCTGCTCAGTATTCCCGTTCTTCTAGAACTCTGCAACCTCCACAATCTCCATTTATCTCCTAGCTGCCCAGGAGCTATTTTCTGCTAAGCCTTTGGAGTATAGCCTGCATACGTGCAAAAAACTTAAAGGACCCCTATAGAGATTCCTAGGGCTCCTTCTCACCTCAGCATTCTCCTCATCAAAGTCTACCCACTGCCCAGCCCCAAACTCCTATCTCTAATTCCTCAGCCCAGAGAGATTGTCATGCTCTCTTTGCGCTCTCCCTCCTTGTGCTGAGTTCAGAAAGTGCTTCCAGGTAGAATTCTAGAGAAATTACTGGACTCGCTGTGTATGTTTCCCTTCTATCAAGGATCACAATCCAAAGTTTGAAAACTGCTATATATATTTTGACTGATTTAATGTTATGATAGAGCTAATCTAATCTAGTACCATTACTTAATAATGGCAAGATTTAGAAGTCTCTAGTTTGCTTTTAAGTACAATAGCTTAATATATTAATTTCACTCAGCTTCTTCTTACTTCTTACCCTCCACCTTCCAACAACCAAGTTCTAGAAAGAGAAATGGTTCAAAATCTTTTCTGTCTTTTAGATAGCAAATTTGTGTTTAAAATAACTAGATTACACCCACAGTGCATCAGTACTCTTTTTCTTGTGGTTTATAATTACATTGTTAACTTATAATGGGTTTTACTTTAGGGTTAAACTTGCTTTTCCAGTTGATTCTATGTTCTTATTATCAAGTAATCACTTTTAGTTCTATCTAGTTAAGATTGGCAGGAATACTGGAACTGAAAATGTTTCAGCGGTCATGGCTCTGGTAAAAAATCATTAAGGACCCTGGCCTCAGAGAAGCTCTTTGTCATAACTGCTGCCTGCCCCACAGCAGCATCCATCAAGATAATTGTTTGACTTTCTTCTTAAGTAGGCAATAATCAGTTAGATAATCAAAAGGTAGCAGGCCTTAATTACATATATGACATGAGTGCTTTCCTTGTTTTGTTTTGTTTTTTTTTTAAATAAGGCCAATAATAAGACAAGGGGGAAATTTCTGACTAGCAATAGATAAATGGTGCCCACTAAGAAGTTTTCTTTATAACTCTTCTTCCCATAAAAATGTTTCTGGATTTTTATTTTAAAGATCTTCCTTTTCTGACAAAAAGAAATAGCAGGAATGGAGTGACCACAATATACCATATAGCAAGAATCCAAGCTTACATAGGACAGTGCCCTCAGGAAGGAAAGAGATTGAGGGTACCAACTGAGTTGTCATATTGCATTTCCCAGTACTATCATTTTCCATTTCTGTTTATAATGGTCCTAGTCTATGTCCTGATGTCTCCAGATAATGCTGACTCTAGATAATGCCTCCAATTGGGGTGGCAACAGTCTAACAATTATATTTTAATCTGTTTGGGAGTTTGCACTTTCCATGCCCATGAGACAGTTAAGATGACCAACCCTTTGTAATAATGATCCCTGTCTAGATAATAGGAAGGTTTTAATTTGACCAAGGAATTACATTAGTTATTTAAAGTTCAAACTACATTCTGCAGTTACCTAATCAGTTTTTTAAAATCCTTTTTTTTTTTTTAGACATAATAAGATTATAGTCTTTTGCCACCACAGATTTCCCCAGGTTGTTGCCTTTCCAAGCAGGCTAGGCAAGAAGTAGCCAGGCACAGACAGGTAGAATTCACAGGTATGGCAGACTTTAAACCAGTTTGGGGACATTTCTTTTTGTGAGGGAGCAAAATGGGTGAACAAACCAAACAAGAAAAAATACTACGTTCCTTTGTATAATTACACAGCATTATGTTGCGCTCACCTTAAGGATGGCCCCACCAAGGATCTGAGTGAGGTGGTCAGGCAGAGGCACATTCAGCCTCCAGCACACCAGTGACTCACATTGTCCAGGGGAAGCCATAATACCTTATACATTCATAGCACCTCATATTCATCACAAACATGGTAGAGTGGGCTTTAGGATTAGACTTACTGTCAGGAGCCGCCCTTTCTCTTACAGATTGTAGTTTAACATGTCCGAATAAGTTTCCTCATATGTAAATTAGAGATAGTAAAGTTAGCCTCACTGGGGTGATATACGTGTTAAACACAAAAGTACCTAGAATAAGGCCGGAGACTAAATAGATGACAAGAAACATGTGTTTTTTCCATTTCCCTTTCCTCTCCTCCCCCCTCCACCTCACAGAGCCTTCTGAGGTAGGCTATGCAGATTTTCTCTTATAGAGGAGATAACTGACATCAAGGCTATCAACACAACATAACTAGTATCACTAATTAGTGTCAGGGTTTTTTCTTTGATGGCAGAAAATATTCATAAGCACCTAGTGTGTGCACAGAACTGTCTTCTCATTGAAGTTTCTCACTACAGAACTTAGCTTAGCTCCTAATGTCATTGGTTCTCACAGGGCTTCTTCAGTTCAGCCTTCCAAAATTCATTCTTAAGTAGGACATTAATAGTTGTAGCTCATTTTCATTGGCTGCTGCCTTTCTCCTGGGCCTTTGTTGAGACTTCACAGACCTGATGCGATGAGTTTCTTTAACTAGAAAGCAGAATGAAGATTCCCCAGAAGGTCAGAAGCCATTAGTGTTTCAAGAGCATGGCTTAGGTGTTTTGGTCACCAGCTGGTCCTAGTTTCCTCCTGACACAATCTTTTGGGTCCTTTGAAAGTGACCTTCACGCTTCTTCCAGACTGATACCCAGCATGGCAAGTGAAAGAAAACTCTGGAACTGTACTGCCCAAATTCAGATCTGGGCCACCCCACCAACCACAGTGACCTTGGACCTGTCACTAAACCCAGGATCTTAGTTCCTTCAGCTGTAGAATAAGGATAACAAAAATACTGACCTCACAGCGTTTTTGTGATGATTAAATGAGATAATACATGTGTTGTGCTTAGAACAATGGCTGTAAAATTGTAATTACTTGCTCAGTAACTGTTAGCTGCTGTGATGGTGGTGGTGGTGGTGGTGATCACTCCTCCTCACATCTTAACAAGACTTAAACCAGCATTCTCTTCCTGCTAATGTGAAAAGTCACTGTCATTTCTTTTTAATTTTGGTATTGAAGATCTTGATTTTTTTATGGATATTTTCCAGTCAGCCTTTCACCATCTCCATCTCCAGCCTCAAGCAGTCTCTTCGCTGAGAGCTGGTCATGTTAGAGCTGTGACTGCTACTCTAAGCGAAGTCTCCTTAAGACATGTTCTGCTAAGCGTTTCCCTCCTTCCTCCAGTCATCTTAGCAACATACTTGCTTATTTTATTACCTAATTCATTATTAGCTGTAACCTACTGAGAGTTTTGAGGCCTTAGGAAATGAGGGTGTATGAGAGGTCAGCTTCTATCTGAGAGCGAACTGTGTCGAGGATGGGAATTTTAGGAAATGTGTTTTCTGTTTGCAGAGGGAAAGAAAGTGTAGCTTCACTCTTACCTTCAAAACAAAGGTTTCTTTTTAGGCAAAAGCATCAAATATTAAGGCCCTCTAGTTTGAAATAGCTTGGGTTAAGGTCACAAAAGTCTGAGGCCTATAACATAATAGGGAGAAAGATTTGAAAATGAGGCCAGTGGCAAAGAGAAAAGGTTCTCATGCCACTCAAATTACTCAACCTTTACCCTCATCCCACTAGCAAATTATAGAAATGCCAGTAAAAGGCTCCTAGAAAGCAAAAAAGACCTATAATCATGTTATAGAATTACGTCAGGTGTCCCATGTCTCTCACAAACTAGGTTTGACCTTCTCATGTGCTAGTGTGGAAATACAAGCAGGAAAGGAAATGTCAGGATTTTGCTGTCAGGCTGTTATTTATTGCAGAGAACAAGAAATGAACAAGCAGCGCTGTCTTCTGGGATCGTCCCTGTGTATGATTTGGAAGGTTTTGTGTCCAGAATCCCTAGAACTATTATGATCCCTCTTCCTAGGAACCCAGCCTTCAGGGTGGCAGGGGATTGTGGTTGTTTTCCTCTGCCGAAGCTTGATGTGCTGGTTAAGAGACCTGTGCATCCTGAAAGCCCTAGTTCATTTTCTTCCTTCCAGTGGATGTAATTATAGCTCCCACTTCCACCATGTCTGTGAGTCACTGAGCTTTGAAACATGCTGGCGTACTGTGTTGCCTAACATCCCTCTCCCTGGGGCTCTCCTACATTATTGGACCTCATTTTCCACCGGGTTTACTTTAATGCTGAATGTTGCAAGGTCATTTCCAGGATTGTCATGTTTCTTCCTCTAATGTGCAGCTACAGTTTAATTTTCAGCTCTTATCACTGGACTTCATGATATAGGAAGAAATAAATTTGCTCTAGTGTGTTTTTCTTTTCCTTCCAGTTGGAAAATCATTCTACTCCACCTGTGCTGATGGGTTAGATGGCCTGGGAATGCTGGGAAGGGTACTTTATGTTTGTGGATTTGTCAAACTGAGATCTTGCTCAAATTTTGTTCCCATTTTTGTGCATGATACTGATTTAGCAAAACAATTCCTTTGGCATCTTAGATTGAATCTATTACTTCTCTTCAGGGCTACTATGAGTCTTCATGGAAGTCCCTCTAGTTGGTTGCCCTTGTCTGCCTCTGATTACACAATTAAAAGCCATGATCAGCTTCAGTAAACAGTACCATCTTACCTGAAACTTTCATGCCCTAAATGCCTATCATTTCATAGTGCCTGTGTCTTCCACGGATGGTAGAGTGTAGCTCAAAGTGGCATTGCCCTTTGATAAATGAGAACATAGACTGAGAGGAGCGGTATGAACTGCTCAGGTTGTTCCCGGAGCTGTGACAGGATTAGGGATAGGTTTCTTGATTCTTGCCCATTGTTTGTTCTTTGGGCACTTCTCTGGGGAGTATAGATAACACAATCACAGTAAATCACAGTAATCACTGCCACTGATGTTCACTATCTGAACATCAGATAGGTGCCAGGCCCATACATTATCTCTAATCCTCACAACAGTTCTGAAAAGTAGGGATTACAGATAAAGAAACTGAGACTGAGAGAAGCTAAATAATTTGGCCAGAGCCGCTCAGCTAGTTATTACCGAATCCAGATGGACCCAGGTCTGTCAGAAGCCATGCACTGTGTTCTTGCTGCATCACAGAGGGTTTACAAATAGTCCAGTGAATGTGTAAGAAATAGAAAATCTCTCTGGTTGCCTTCCTATCTCTTCATCCATTTGATCAGCAGATAATTATTTCACGGTTGCTCTGTGCCAAGCACAGTGCTGGGTGCCACCAAGAAAGAGAGACAAAGGCCCTGTCCTCAGGGAGCTGTCATTTTCATGAAGCTTTCAACCTCCACTCTCCTCATTCTCTTTCTGCAACATCTACCCATCCCTTTCATTGCCAGGTTTGCCAGTTTTGTCAGCACTGTGCTGACTCCTTTCTTTCCATCTCAGCGGCCACATTAGGCCTAAGTACACAAAAGGATCCCACACAGACTGTCTCTGTGTACGGTACCTGTGAGAGCCTCCTATGCCCTCCAGTCAATAACACTTATTGAGAACTTACAGTGTCCTGGGCTTTATTACCTGCTCTACATGCATTACCTTCTTAATCTTCTCAACCACTTATGTGGTGCAGCTATTATATCCCCATATTATTAAAAAAAAAAAAAAAAAAACAAGCTCAGAGATAATACGGGTAACTTGCCTAAGAACGTAGTGCTGGTGAATGGTGACACTGGAGTTTGGGCTTAGGCAGACAGACCCTAGAGTGCAGGCTCTTACCCAGCAGGACTGCAGTGTCACAGGCACTTGGGAAGCAGGCCCTGCCCCCTTTGGCAGCCTAAGTCGCACCGAGGAGGGCTCTGTACTAGGAAATGCTACAGCAGCAACAACAGAAAGAGGCTTTTAACCACGAGTCCACTCTTTTCGTAAATTTTCCAACTTTCTTGAAAGGGTTAGAACTCATGTTTTTTGAATGAAATATTTTCACTGAGATATAGGACAAACATGATAGAAATCACAACAAATCTTTACATAGCCCAGGTTCTTGAAAATAGGAAGACAAATGCCAGTAATTTCACACTGGACCAGGAGAACAGGTCGCTACCTGATCTTATACCTAAAATGAACAGTTCAGAACAACCCAGGGTGTGGGATTGTTAAGCAAATGTTTGTTGAACATTTGCTGGGTGTAGAGCACTGGGAATAGAAGGATAAATAAGAAACAGTTCTGATATTCAAGGAGTTCACAGTCTAACGGGGAGACAGTTAAACAGATTATTACACTACCATGAGTGTAGCAATATAATTGGTTATGCACAGGTCATATGGAAGCTGATCTACTGACGGGACTGAGGCTCTCAGAGAAGGCATTCTGGAGAGGCAGCCAGAGCTGAGACTTCAATGTCTCATTATGTGCAAGACTGTAACCTGGACCCTAAAATATTGTAATTTCAGGGGTATTTTGATGATTCGTGTAGGTAATGTGACAGCATGTTTCAACACGGCCCACCCTAGTAAATATGCAATATGTGATCATTATACCTCAGTAACTTCTTGGGCTTTGCTTATCAACACTAAAGAAGGTGAAATGTTTTGTGGGGTTTTAATGTCCCAGAATGTATGAAACCTGAAACTCCTCTTGACTTACTCATCTTTGCATCCCAGGCCTAATTTAGTAGGGGCTTTGGAAGTATTTGTTGGACCACAGAACTAGATGCCAGTTCATGGGTCAGAAGGTGATAGGACAGGAGCCTGCACAGGCAGGGCACAAACCAGCTAAACGGGCCTTCTGTGGACAGGCTGCCTTCCCTGGGGCACTGGCTCTCTCCTCATTCTCACCCCACCCCACTTGTCGAGCTCAAGGAGCCAAGGAGGAGAGTATAGAAATCCAAATCCTCATCTTAGTGATTTATTATTCCCTATATGCTTCCTTTCAAAAAACAAACAGACAAACAAACAAACAAAAACCCTCTTGTTCCAGGAAGGATTTTAAGACAAGTGAGCATCTACTAGGACCTAGGCATGTCTACAAATAGCTCTCCTGTTTTACTGTAAACAATGTCTTCAGACACTTGACCACAGAGACAGTATGGCCTGGCCAAGAATAGGGTGTCTCCATCCTGCAATGACATCATTTTCAGAGGATCCCAGGACAGCCCTAGCATTCACTCCTTAGTTCGGTCTCTGGTTGCCCAGGATAATGGCTTGTGTTATAAGAAAGGACGTGTCATCTTCAGTTATTTCACACCCATGTAACAACCACATTTTCCAATTTCTGAAGGATGTTATTGTTGGAAACCCCTTCTCTTGGTATCTCTAAGGAGTTTAAGGACCTAGAGGAGGAGTAAGAGCATGATAAGCCACTCCTGCACACTTATGGGCTTGTCATGTTTCAGATTATGTGTTTGTGTGTGTGTACATACCACACACATGTACTTACCAGGTTATTACTCCAGATTCTCCAGGGTTTATAGGGTAGAGGCCCTGATTATGATGTTTAGTTGGTTGCAGATTTTTTATTCATATTGGGCAAGCCTCATAGCCTTCTCTTCTTCAATATATATAACCCTGTTTACTTATTTAGTAAACTAGGTGCAAGGCTTACAGTTCAGTGAGATTTCAAGTAAACCATATGGCAGGAACATTGTTATATTATTAAATTTTATTATTCACAGGGGCTGCTAAGATTCATGTGAACTCAATGAGTGTTGAAAGCAACATACCTAATGGAGATACC
>CM053507.1:39347760-39591021 GCA_028627145.1 Eidolon dupreanum
TTTTTTTTTTTTTTTTTGCTTTTTTTAAATTTATTTTTCAATTACAGTTGACACACAGTATTATATTAGTTTCATATGTACAATATAGTGATTAGATATTTATTACTTTACAAAGTGATCACCCCCATAAGTCTACTACCCATCTGACAGCATACAACTTAATACAGTGTTATTGGTTATATTCCCCATGACTGCTTTAATAACTAGCAATTTGAACTTCTTAATCTTTTTCACCCTTTTCACCTATCTTCCACAATGCCCTCCCATCTGGCCACCATCAATTCATTCTCTGTATCTATGAGATTTTTTCCTGTTTTGTTTCTTCATTTATTTTGTTTTTTAGATGCCACATATAAGTGAAATCATATGATATTTGTCTTTCTCTGTCTGACTTACTTCACTTATCATAATATCGAGGTCCATCTATGTTGTTGTAAATGATAAGATTTTATTCTTTTTCATGGCCAAGTAACAGTCTAGTGTATATGTGTATACACCACATCCTTATCCATTCATCTATCAATGCACACTTCAGTATGGTTGCTTCCATATCTTGGCTATTGTAAATAATGCTACAATGAACATAGCAGTGCATATATCTTTTCCTATGAGAAATTTTGATTTCTTCAGATAAATACCCAGGAGTGGATTTCTGGGGTTATGTGGTAGTTCTATTTTTTAATTACTTGAGGAATGTCCATAATGCTTCCTTTAGTAACTGTACTAATTTACAGTCCCACCAACAATGCATAAGGGTTCCCTTTTCACCACATCTTCACCAACACTTGTTTGATTTATTAATTATAGCCATTCTGACAGGTATGAGGTGATATCTCATTGTGGTTTTTAATTTTCATTTCCCTGATGATTAGTGACATTGAGCATCTTTTCATATGTCTATTGGCTATCTGTATATGCTCCTTAGAAAAATGTCTATTCAAGTCCTCTGCCCATTTTTAATCAGATTGTTTGGGGGTTTTTTGATGTTAAGTTGTATGAGTTCTTTATATATTTTAGAATATTAACCCCTTATTGAATGTATCATCTCCTCCCATTCAGTAGGTTGTTTTTTCATTTTGTTGATAGCTTCCTTTGCTGTGCAAAAACTTCTTAGCTTGATTAGTCAATTTGTTTATTATTTCTTTTGTTTCCCTTGCCTGAGGAGATATATCAGAAAAAAAAATGTTTACTTAGAGCAATGTCAGAGTTTACTGTTTATTTTTCCTTCTAGGGGTTTTATGGTTTCAGGTCTTATATTTAAATCTTTAATCCATTTTGAGTTTATTCTTGTATATAGTGTAAGAAGATGATCCAGTTTCTATTTTTTTTTTTTTGCATGTATTAGTCCAGTTTTCCCAACACCATTTATTGAATAGACTGTCTTTACCCTATTGTATATTCTTGTCTCCTTTGTCATAGATTAAATGACCATGTAGATGTAGGTTTATTTCTGTGCTTTCTATTCTGTACCATTGATCTACATGTCTGTTTTTATGCCAGTACCAACTGTTTTGATTACTATAGCCTTGTAGTATGGTTTGATATCAGGTGGTGTGATACTTCCAACTTTGTTCTTTTTCAAGACTGCTGTGGCTATTTGGGGTCTTTTATGGTTCCATATAAATTTTAGGATTATTCTAGTTCTGTGAAAAATGCCATTGGTATGTTGACAGGGATTGCATTGAATCTATAGATTGCTTTGGGTAGTGTGGACATTTTAATGATGTTAATTTTTCCTGTCCGTGAGCACAGTATATGCTTCCATTTATTTGTATCTTCTTCAGTTTCTTTCTTCAATGTCTTACAGTTTTTAGAATACAGGTCTTTTACTTTCTTGGTTGAATTTATTCCTAGGTATTTTATTTTTATTTTTTGATGTAATTGTAAATGATATTGTTTTCTTAGTTCCTTTTTCTGATAGTTCATTATTGGTGTATAAAAACGGGACCCATTTCTCAATATTATTTTTGTATCCTACTTTACTGAATTCATCTATCAGTTCTAATAGTTTTTTTAGTGAAATCTTTAAGTTTTCTATATCTAGTATCATATAATGAGCCTTTTACCTCTTCCTTCCCAATTTAGATGCCTTTTATTTCTTTTACTTGTCTGATTACTGTGGCTTGGACTTCTAGTACTATGTTGAATAAGTGATGAAAGTGGACATCCTTGTCTTGATCCTGATCTTAAGGAAAACACTTTTTTTCCCTGTTGAGTATAAAGTTAGCTATGGGTTTGTCATAGTTGGCTTTTATTGTGTTTGGGTATGTTCTCTCTATTCCCACTTTCATGAGAGTTTTTATCATAAATGGATGCTGAATTTCGTCAGACACTTTTTCTGAATCTATTGATACGATCATATAGTTTTTATTTTTCAGTGTGTTTATGTGGTATATCATATTAATTGATTTTTGGATATTGAACCAACCTTGCATCCCAGGAGTAAATCCTACTTGATCATGGTTTATGATCATTTTCATGTATTGCTGAATTTGGTTTACTAATATTTTGTTGAGGATTTTTACATCGATGTTAATCAGGGATATTGGCCTATAATTTTCTTTTTCTGTAATGTCTTTGGTTTTGGAATCAGGGTAATGGTGGCTTTGTAAAATGAGCTTGAATTTTGTGGAATAATTAGAAAAAAATAGGTATTAATTCTTCTTTGAATGTTTGGTAAAATTCACCTGTGAGGCCATCCAGTCCATTTTGTTTGTTGGGAGTTTTTGATTACTGATTCGATTTTGTTGGTTGTAATCAATTGGTTGTAATCGATTTTCTGTTTCATCTTGATTCAGTCTTGGAAGATTATATGTTTTTAGGAATTTATCCATTTCTCCCAGATCACCTAATTTGTTGGCATATAAGTACTCATAGTACTTTCTTATAATCTTTTTTTATTTCTCTGGTGTCATTTGTCACTTTTCTTTCATTTCTAATTTTATTTATTTAGGTCCTATCTCTTCTGTTCTTGATGAGTCTGGTTAAAAGTTTATCGATTTTGTTTATCTTTTCAAAGAATCAGCTCTTGGTTTCATTGATCTTTTGTTTTGTTTTTTTTAAACTGTATTTCATTTATTTCCACTCTGATCTTATTCTTTCCTTCTCCTCACTTTGGGCTTTGTTTGCTGTTCTTTTTCTAGTTCCTTTAAGTGTTAGGTTAGATTTTTTTATTGGAGATTTTTCTTTTTCCTTGAGGTAGGCCAGTATTGCTGTGAATTTCCCCCTTAGGATTGCTTTTGCTGTGTCCCATAGATTTGGGTCATTATGTTCTCATTTTCATTTGTCTGAAGGTATCTTTTGATTTATTCCTTGATCTCACTGTTAGTAGCACGATTCATTGTTTAGTAGCATGCTATGTAGCTGCCATTTTTGTGTGTTTTTCATTTTTTCCCCTTATAATTGATTTCTAGTTTCATACCATTGTGGTCAAAGATGCTTGATATGCTTTCAGTCTTCTTAAATTTATTGGGACTTTATTGTGGTCTATCTTGTAAACGTTTCATGTGCTTGAAAAAAATGCATATTCTGCTGCTTTGGGGTACTCTAAAAATGTCAATTAAATCCATCTGTCTAGTGTGTCATTTAAGGCTACTCTTTCCTTGTTGATTTTCTGTCTGAACGATATGTCCATTGGTACCAATGCAGTGTTAAAGTCCCTTACTATGACTATATTGCTGTTAATCTCTCCCTTTATGTCGCTCAGTATTTGCTTTATAAATTTCGTTGCTCCCGTGTTGGGCACATAAATGCTTACTAGGATTATATCCTCTTGTTGGATTGATTTCTTTATTACTGTGTAATCTCCTTCTTTGTCCCTTATCATAGCCTTTGTTTTAAAGTCTATATTATTTGGTGTAAATATCGTTACCCTACTTTTTTCATTTCTATTTGCATGAAATATCTTTTCCCATCTGTTCACTTTCAGTCTCTGTGTGTCTTTCGATCTGAAGTTGGTCTCTTGTAGACAGCATATGTATGGGTCTTGTTTTCTTATCCATTCAGCTACCTTGTGTCTTTTGATTGGAGTATTTAATGTATTAACATTTAAAGTGATTATTGATAGGTACATAGTTATTGCCATTTATTATTCTCTCTCCCCCCCCCTTCTTTTTCTTAAAGAAGTCCCTTTAACATTTCTTGTAATATTGGCTTGGTAGTGATGGATTCCTTTAGGTTTTTTCTGTCTGTAAAGCTCTTTTTCTCACCTTCAGTTTTAATTTATAGTCTTGCTGGGTAGAGTAGTCTTGATTGTATGTTCTTACTTTTCATCACTTTGAATATTTTGTGCCAATCCCTTCTGGCCTACAAAGTTTCTGTTGAGGAATCTGCTGACATTCTTATGGGAACTCCCTTGTAAATAACTAGCTGTTTTTCTCTTGCTGTGTTTAGGATTCTCTTTTTGACTTTAACTGCTGACATTTTAATAATGATGTGTCTTGGTGTGGATCTCTTTGGGTTCATCTTGTTTGGGACTCTCTGTGCTTCCTGGACTTGTATGTCTATTTCCTTCACCAGGTTAGAGAAGTTTTCAGTCATTTCTTCAACTATATTCTCAATCTTTTGCTTCTAATATCCCTATGATGCAAATATTGGTACATTTGAGATTGTCCCAGAGATTCCTTAAACTACCCTATTTTTTTCTTTTTGTTGTTTCAATTGGGTGCTTTCTGCTACCTTGTCTTCCAAATCACTGATTTAACCCTCTGCTTTTCCTAACCTCTTGTTCATTCCTTCTAGTGTATTCTTCATTTTAGTTATTCTTCATTTCTGACTGGTTCTTTTCTGTGGTTTCTGTGTCCTTTTTTATGTTTACTGTCTCTTTGTTCATTGAGCATACTTATAACCAGTATTTTGAACTCTGTATCTGGTAAGTTGTTTACCTCCATTTCATTTAGTTCTTTTTCTGGAGTTTTCTCCTGTCCTTTTGGGACATGTTTCTTTGTTCTTCATTTTGGCTGGCTCTCTGTGTTCCTTTCTATATACTAGGTAGATCTGATATGTTCTCAGTCTTGGCTGGCTGGCCTTATGAAGTAGGTGCACTGTGTGGTCCAGTGGCTTGGTCTCCCTGATTTCCTGTGCTTGGTGATTCAAGAGTGTCCCTTGTGTGAGTTGTGTGTACCCCCTATCGTAGTTGAGTCTTGATTGCTGTTTGCATGTCAGTGGGTGGGAATGACTTTCACGTACCCACAACGTATGGGCTGCTATTTAGGAGCTGACCCCATGGAGTGGAATTCACTCCACTGGGCTCATTTGCTTGTTGAGACCACTCATTGGGCATGCCACTTTGGGAGCTAGTCAGGTTGTGTTCTCTGGTGGTCTGAAGCCAACCTCCAGGTTCGTTAGTTCTGGGGCACAGGTGTTGTGGAGACTCCTCTTCCTGGCACTAGAACCCTGGACTGAGGCCCCTTGCTCTACAGGGTAAACCTCTGCAAACAAGATGTCCCTCCTGATTTTCGACCACCACACATGGCTGTGGTGCCAGCCCATTTCATGTCTCTGTCCCAGCTACCAGTCTCAATGTGGCCTTTTCTTTATATCCTTAGTTATAGTTCTGTTCAGCTAGTCTTTATATTGTTCAACAAGTTGTTCTATAATCGAGTTGTAATTTTAATGTGGTCAGGGGAGGAAGCAAGTACAGCATTCACCTACTCTACCATCTTGCCTGGAACTTCACCCTGTCTTTTAATTGGAGCATTCTGTCCATTTACATCTGAAGTAATGATTGATATGTATGTAGTTATTGCCATTTTATTCTTTTCTGATTTTTATTGTTCTCTGTTTCTTATTCTTTTGCTCTCTTATATTGATGTCATTCTATAGTGCTGTGTTTGAATTCCTTTTTCTTTATCTCTTGTGGATTTTGGGCTTGTGGTTACCATGTGTCTCATGTATACAAAGCTATGTTTATAGCAGTCTATTTTAAGTTGATGGTTGCTTAAGTTTGAACACATTCTAAAATCACTACAATTTTTACTTACCCCCTCCATGTTTGTTTTTGTCAATCTTTTTTTTTACTTCTTCTATTATGTATTTGTGGGTTTCCCTTAATTTATTGTTGGAATTATGCATGATCTTCCTACTTTTGTCTTTTAACTTCGTACTAGCTTTATAGTTAGTTAATCCATTTCTTTTACCAAGTGTTTGCCTTTGTTAGTAAGAATTCTCTTCTCTCCTATATTTTCTTATTCATATTTAAATAAGTCCCTTTAACATTTCTTCTAATACTGGTTTAGTGGTGATGAACTCCTTTAGCTTTTTATTTCTGGGACATAATCTGTTATAAAAATTTTTTTTTAAGCTCAAATCCTTGTTTGAGAAAAAATATGGACATTACAGTACCCCTCCCATTAAATGGTGCTTGTGTCAACAACCAGACGTTTCCTTATGGAAACCTTTTTCCTCATATACATTGGGAGTATATTTAGTAAATCTTTTAAACATGCCAAGATGGTTTATAATAAATATGGAGCAAAAAAAGACATCGTTTTACTAGTCTTATATATAAAGAGAATACTTCTGAAATCAACATTTAATGAAGGATATCTCTAAATGCAGTAATGAAAGCTAGCATATTCTGAGCCCTTGCAGGGTTCCAAGCAAGTTAAAGACATTTTAAATATGTATCTCATCTAATTTAGTTTTCAACAACCTAATAAGGGAACCATTATTCTCTCTCACTTATAGGTGAGGCAGTTGAGGCTCAGAAAAGTGACTTGCCTAAGGTCACATAGTAAATTAGTTGCTAGAACTAGTATTTCAATTTACTTCTGACTCCAAAGCCTATGGCTGCCTCCCACAGAATCTCATTTCTTTAGGTATGAGTTGGACCAGATCCACCGACAGAAGAACCATTGTATAACATATTCCACCACTATAAGAGGTAGAACAAAACAAGACTGCTATAGAAATAAGTCAGAGTTCACCTCTTTCAAAAAGCAGTAGATCAAATTTGCAACTCCATAGGTGGCTTTATAATGAGATGGAGAAATGACATGATTTTTCCTATTATGATACACTACCACCACAAAGAAAGGCCGTCTTTGCTGGCCATACTGAGTGATGCATATGGGAAGGCAAGGCTGGATAGAGCTAAATTGCTCCACTTAGTAAAGGCAAAGTGGAATCAAGAAGCCCTAAAGGAAGCTCATCATTATGGAAAATTAGAGATCACTCTGAGAAAAGGGTCCATAGAGAAGTCAGCCTGGGGGCTGGCACCAAGGGATTTTACTAATATTCAGTAAAATATCTCACTAATTGCTGGTAGCATGGATTTTCTTCAGAGGAATGAAGGAAACAGCACATCCTAGTTCAATGTTGGCCAAGTACAAAGGTTGCCCATAGGTGTTACTCACCTTATTATTTTTTATTTCTCAGGCAACCTCAGAACCTGTTCTAGATCCACAGCAAATCCAAGCATTTGATCAACTTTGCCATCTCTACCGAGGAAGTTCCAGGGTAATGTTTTGTGGTTATTTAACTTTTTATTTCCTTATTTAGAATTTACTGTTTTAGAAATGTGGTGTCCTTAGGTTCTTGCTCCAGCCCTTCCTTACTCTGGAAAGTACCCTGCTATGCCCTGGCCCTAGGAAGCAGTCAGAATTTGGCAGTGGATGCAGAGGAAGTGGAAAGATATCTGTCCTTTATCTGCCATGGACTGTGAGGACACAGAAGGGCATCTATGTTTGTACAACCTCCAGAGAGAGCAAGCAGAAGCCTAATCCCTCATCTGCGAGGTCTTTGTTTGTATTAATGACTGCCAAATCTGCCCAAAGCCCAAGATTCTGCTGGACATCTGCATTGGTTGAATTTACTAAATTATAGTGGTTTAACCAAGATAAAAGTGTAAATGCAGGCAGCCCAGGGCACTTTCCATAAACCTCTCTCCAGATTTCTTCTATCTTGTAGCTCTACCATCTTTAACATACAGTTTATACTGACATGGTTCAACATGGTGCTCCAGCTCCAACCATCACATCTGTATTCTAGCTAGCAAGATGGAGGAAAAGCATAAGCCCTTTGTTTAATGGTAGTTTCTACAAGTTATATACACCACTTCCACTTACCTCCATTGTCTTAGAACTTAGACACATGCAATGCAGACTGGGAAACAGATCTTTATTCCAAAAGGTATTTGGCTACAACTTGGTATCCTATGACCACAGAAGAAGGGTACAGATTTGGAGTGCTACTAGCAGTCATACCATAACATCAGTCTGGGTGTCTCACAGGCACTTCAGAAGTGTACTCATTAACTTTCTCAATGTGTTCCTCCTTGCTTAGTAGCTCTCTGCAGGTGGCACTTTCTCTCATCCTTCCCATTCCATTCACTCTCTAGGGAGATCCTATAGGCATCTTTACATCTCCTGTGTATTTTTCCCTTTTCCCTCTGAACTGTCACAGGCCACTGAAGTTCTTCTGTCCCTTCTCCACAGTGTTTACTGCCTGAGTACTCTTTCCAAACCCAAATGTCACGTTACTCCCTTGCAGAAAATGCTTTCCTGGACCTCTGTCACCTGATGGTGGAGTCCAAACTCTAATACTTTCTCCAATCCTCAAGTCATACCTAATTCTAGCAAGGTCAGCTTTTTTCTTTAGCTTGAGTTTGCACAGACTGCTCATGTGCTCTGTTTGACATCAGTCTGAGTAATATCTTTTTGGATATGTCCCCTCAAGCAAAGGAAATGAAAGCAAAAATAAACAAGTGAGACTTAAACTAAAAACCTTCTGCACAGTGAAGGAAACGGTCAACAAAACAAAAAAGACAACCTACTAAATAGGAGAATATATTCACAAATAATATATACGATAAGGGGTTTATATCCAAAATATGTAAAAAAAAAAAACTCATACAACAACAAAATAAATAATCTGATCAAAAAATGGGTGGCAGACTTGAAAAGACATTTCTCAAAAAAAGACAGATGAAAAGATGCGCAACATCACTAATCAGGGGAATGCACATCCGAACCACAATGAGATACCACCTTATACCAGTCAGAATGACTCTTATCAAAAGGTCAACAAATAACATGAGTTGGCAAGGATGTGGAGAAAAGAAAACCCTTGTGCACTGTTGGTAGCACTGCAAATTGGTGCAGCCATATGGAAAACAGAATGGAGATTCCTCAAAAAACTAAAAATCTACCATACAACCCAGCAATTCGACTTCTGGGCATTTATCCAAAGAAAATCAAAATACTAATTTTAAGATATATACATCCCTGTGTTCATTGCAGCCTTATTTACAGTAGTCAAAATATGGAAGCAACTTAAGTGCCCATCAATAGGTGAATAGTAATGAAGAAGTGGTATATATGTATAGACATACAATGGAATATAATATAGAAGTAAAAAATTAAATCTTGCCATTTGTAACAACATGGATGCACCTAGAGGGAATTATGCTAAGTGAAATAAGTCAGAGAAAGACAAATACCGTATGATATCACGTGTGGAATTTTTAAAAATATAACAAGCCAAAACAAAACAAAAACACTCATAGAAACAGAGACCAAAGAGATGGTTGCCAGAGAGGAAGGGGTGGGGGGATTGGTGTTAAAGGTGAAGGGGAATATAGTCAATGAGTGTGAGTCTGCACGGTGACAAGTGGTTACTAGAATTAGTGGGGCAATCACATTGTAAGGTACAAAAATAACCCTATATCATGTACCTGAAACTAATATTATATACCAATGAAAATTTTTTAAAATTGTTTTAAATAGCACTAATATACATGTAGAGGACCTAGCATAGTTCCTGGCACGTAAAAAGCACTCACCACAGTTACCTGGGGCTAAAGGTCCCTATGGACTTCCGGCCTGGGGTCTAACACAGGATCACCTTGGGTGTTGAATTCATCTCTTCTCTGACCATCAAGGGCATCTGGAGGGCCTGGTCATCAGGCTCCCTACTCTTGCAGAGATTCTTTGAGGTAAAATGAATGGCCCCTCTGAGTGGCAGGGCCTGGTTTCCCAGTGGGCTGGCATTAACCTTTCCTCCTGCCACACTCTGTCCTTGGCAGCTCTTTCAGAACTGAGCCACTGGGTGAGGTTTTCGCTGGTGTCATTAGTGGAAATAGGGAAGCTGGGAGCAGGGAGGACAATAAGAGGAAGTACGGTCTGAGTTTCCCCTGCAGCCCCTGAGTTTCAAGTGACAGCTGGGCACCCATTTGAAGCTATCCAGGTTACAAAAGAGAGCGGTCAGAGCCAGTGGTCATAATGCACGATCTCTCGCCCTGAGGAGAACTCACTAAGAGGGAGGGTGTGGAATGAGATGAGCAGAGAGTGGAGAACCTCAGCTCGGGGTGAGGCTACAGGGTCATGCACCAGCTGGACGAGGAGCACTCAGAGCGAGGCAGGTTCAGAATCAGACACTTTCCATGACCAGTGTCACAGCCTGACGTGCCTATGGGATTTACCCAGTTCAGTCTTGTCGTTATTAAAGGAGGAAATATAGGCCCCAAAAGATGAAGTGAACTTGCCTAAAGTTACATTACTTGTTTGTGAGATACAGACCAGGGACTCAGACCATTTATATATCTTCCCGCAGTGCAGCACAGTGCTCCTGGACTCGAGGTGGGGGGATTCAAGATCCCCCACCTCTGTTCCACATCCCCTCCCAGCCTCACAGATTCTCTGCCTCCACAAGCCTAGGCTGATGTGTGTCCCCTCCTTTGCAGCTGGCTCTCCTTACAGAACTCTCCCAGAACCGCAGCAGTGAGAGCTACAGGCCATTCAGTGGCTCCCAGAGTGGCCCTGCTTTCAACAGCATATTCCAGAATGAGAACTTCCAGCTGCAGCTCATTCCCCCACCTGTGACTGAGGATTGAAGCCTGTCTGGGGTCTGGCCTGGAGACCAGAGATGATCCTGAGGCAACTGGGAAGGAACCCCCCTCTCGACTGGCTTGGCCCCCACTGCCTCTCACACTTCTGAGGAGAAGATCTGAGGTGAACTGTGCCCAGGGCTGTCTACGCACACACCATTCCCCAGAGAGACACCCTGTCTCTTCCATGATGTTGTCACTGCGTCATTTCATCAGACTAGTCGATTCTGTTTTGCTTTTCAAGCAAAATAATGTCACATACCTCCATCCAGCCTTTTGTGCTCTGCCTGTTGGGACTTTTTTCCTGTTTCCCCTGAAGCCTAGAAAATAGGTGGGGCCCAGGCAGACGGCATTCTGGGGTATGTCTTACTCATCTCTTCCAGTTGGTGGGTAACATGGAGGGACTTCAACTTCTGTTGCTGTTGGGAACTGGGAACAGTGTCAGCCAGGCTGCAGTGTAACTGAAACCTGCACTGGAGGGAGCCAAGAGCCTGTGGGGTTGCGGCATCTCCCTTTTGATGTGTTTATGTTAAAACCCATTTGAGTGTAAGATTTTCCCTAACAATAAACACCTCTGTGTTTAAGTTTGCAGGCCTGCTGGCTGGCTGTCAGCTCTCAATCTGTCAAGCCATACTGACAATTTAGAACCTTTAGAACTCTTACTACCACAATTCAGTTTCATTAACTCAAAGTCAAAGACCCTGATTGTGACAACATTACTTTTATTCAAATAAGCAGCTCCATCTCGACTCCATTCAGAGCAGCCCCAGCCACCCAAGTGCTTCCATGACAGGGACTAGGCTGCCAGAGCGGTATTTTTACATTTCGTGACTCTAGGACTTTGAACTGTATGTCATTGAACCGACGGCAGGCTGAGGTGCTCCTTTTTCATCGGTCCATTCAAGGATGAGCAGACAGACTCTCAGGTGCTGGCTTGCTCATGCTAACCGAGCCCACAGGAGATAGATGTATAAACTAGATGCAAATGTGCTGATCCTGCCTCTGCCACAAATTAGCTGTGATCCTGGATGAGTCACTTAACTTCTCTAAGCTTCAATTTCTTATAAAGCTGTTGTGAAGACTGAAACAATACATATAAACATTTAACGCTGTGTAGGCTCATGGCAAACATCATACAGGCATACCTCGTTTTATTGTGCTTCACTTTATTGTGCTTCACAGGTGTTCCATTTTTAACAAATTGAAAGCAAAACCCTCCACCAGAAAAATGATTAAGACTTAAGTGCAATACTGTGTTACAACACTCTGGAACCAAACCTGCAATGCCCCGAGGGATGCCTGTATAACTCCTCCCGAGACCCAGGGCACCAGCACCGGCTACTGCCTCCTGATGGAGGTGTGAGGAGGTCAAATTGGATGAAGTGATGAGCATTAAGTGAACATCAGCTGGATGCGATAGTCTCAACCTCATTTTACACATGAGAAAGCTGAGGGTGAGACAACTTAACCAAGGTGACACGGTCAAGAAGTGGCAGAGCAGGGATTTGAACTCAGAACTATGGTTCCAGAGCCAAGATGCTAGCTCCCCAAATTACAGATCAGAAGGTTTCTCGAGCTTAAAATTTAGGCCAAAGGAGTTTGACATTCTCAAAGCAGACTTGGTGATTGCCTTTCTTCATTGTATAGTGTAAAGAACCAGGGCAGTTTGCTGAGAATCAGAGCCCCTGCTCAGTCAGGGCCAGTCAGCACCAACAAATTACTCTTCTCTAGCCCCTGTCCTATTTTATCAGTCCCCAAGAGTTCTTTCACTTGTCATTCAAGTCACTGCACCACTGAATACACTACAGCAGCTTTATATTCAGGTCATGCCTTCCTAAGAAGAGACTCCGGGTTGGATTTGAAGAGCCCACTTGTTTCACCTAAGGGTAGATGAGAACCCAAATCTGAGTGCTGGGCACTGGAGATGTGGCAGGCCTGAGCTGAGTACCAACCCCTGCCATCAGGAGGCCATTGTCACTATCCCTGTCCCCTCTCCTGGCACTTAGTACAAGTTCTATTGTGCAGTAATGTCAGGTCCCACTTCAAAGCAGTTCCTAGGGGCAAAGACTGGTCTGGAAATATTTCTAGACTCAGAAACAGGAGAAGTTCAGCAGACATCACCATGGAGCTTAATGAGGGGAACAGGGGCGAGGGGCTCCTGGGACTGAGGAGCAGGCCCAGAGCAGGCAGCTCTGAGTAACCTGCTCTGGCCTCAGTGCTGAGCTCCAGGTGTTTTTCTAGGTCACATGCTCACCCCTTGTCTGTGACAGGTGGTAAAAGGATCCGGGGGAGGGAGTTTCCTGAGACCTTTCAGCTACCTTTTGGGGAGGGCGGGTACCTCCTCCCTTGCTACTCCCTGTCGGGAAGGCCAGTGATCCTCTGAAAGGAAATCAGGGGAAATCCTGACAGGAGAGGGGAGTGGATTCTGAGTGGCCAAACACAGCAGGGTTTGTCACAGCTTTGTTACCTAGTAAACAGTAAATATCTGAATGAAAACCTGAAAACATGGTTACTCTCAGCAGCCAGATTCAGCTGAATTCCTCCCTCCCACTCACCCCCTCCCCTGCACCCACACTCTGCATTTGCCTCCATCCTGCCACCAGGGGAACGGAGTGGCACCCAGTTCTCCACCAGAAGCAGAATGGGCTGTGGGAAAGCGCCCTGGGCTGCCAGTCAGCAGCTCCGGGTTCCAGGTACAGCCCACCACTCGCCCATGTGTGAATGGAGGAAGGCTGTTTGCTCTTTTGAAAAATAAAAATAAAAGCAATCTGCTTCATCTATAGCAAAATCCAAATGACATGTGGGAAGTGCTTTACCAAGTAACATTACCACACAGAGCCTGCAGAGGTGAGGGGAGGGAAGGTGTTTGTGGAAGAGGAAAGCAAATAGGCCTCATCAATAATGAATGCTTTAGTGAATAAATAATTCAGAGCTTTGAGAACCATTTTAGAAGCTCTATGTTCCTACTCAGCTCTGCCTGATGAAAATGTTTTTCCAAAGGTGCATCTTCAGAATCAGGCGCCTGTAATGTGCCCAGAGATACAGGGAAGGCCTCCTGGTGTGTTGTCCTCTGGGCAGCCAAAGGCCAACTCCAGGCTCCCAGGGAGCCTGAGCACTGCTGAGCGCCCTGAGGGCAGCTGAGGTCATCAGAGAGTTCACCCCAGCAGCCCCTCCTCTCTGGGTTGTCTTTGGCTATCTTTCTGCCACTCATGTGCCCCAAACCCTAATAGTCTGAAGCCTTCCCCAGCTCAACCAGGAAAATGTTTGACTAACCTTATTTCCACGCATGGGTGTTTTCCTGTCTGTCTCCATCAGTCCTGAAGTCAGGATTATGTTCTGTCCACGCCGTGTCCTCCATAACCCAGTGCTTAAAACAGAATAAGTATCACCATCTTTAAGACACTATCTTTTTAAGTAAACTTTTTATGGGCAGAAATGTTCACAAACCCTATGTGTACAGCTCGATTAATTCACAAAGTAAACACACTTGCATAACTAGCACCAAGATCAAGCAAATAGAAATGATCAATACCCCAGAGGTCCCCTAAATTCTCTGTTCATCATACCTCCCCCCAAAGTAACCACTATCCCGACCTCTCCCAGCATAGATAGCTTTGTCTGTTTTGAACTTCATCTAAAATATGTTATGTACTATTTTGGAAGTGGTTTCACTCTAGTTATGTTTATGAGATTTACCCATGTAAGTCATTCTTATCGCTAGTTTTCCATTGTATGAACACACCCAAATTTATCCATTCTATTGTTAATGAGCATTTGGGTTGTTTCCACTATTAGCCTATTTCCATTCTTCTTTCAGTGAACATATGTACATATTTCTGTTGGGTATAAACTTAGGAATAATTTAGAAAGGTAAGTATAATTAACACTTTTGACTGTATGTCCACCTGCATGAATGAATGAATGTCTGCAGCCTGGGGGTGGGATGGGGTAGGTGAGATGAGAGATGGTGCACACCACCTACGCTCTGCACAGTCCCTTCCCGAGCTTGGCCCTTAGTGCACAGGCCCCGACATCTGCCTCCTGCCCCAGCCAGGGGGTAGTCGGCTCAGGAGCCTGGCAGGATCTGCTGTTAAGCTGCTGGGGGGCTGGGCCTCGGTTTCACACTGGGGCACTTCCCTACAACTGAGCGAGGCCTGTAGCCCCATTCCTACCTAACATCTGTTTCCTCAGAACTCGGCACTACACCCATCTCGAAGGTCAGGATTTGGTCTTAATCGTCTTTAGGGAGCCTGAAGTCTTTAGGGAGTTTGCCCAACCCAGCCTCTTCTCTCTCCAGATGAGTGAGCCGGCCCATCATCCTTCAGTACTCCCACAATCCACCCCCGCCTCCACCTAAGATGGTGATTTCCAATCAACTCCCTCTGTTCATCTTCCCCATTGGTGACCTTGCCATGACCCCATTATTCCCTAAGTGGTTGTATCAGGCATAACATGGGGCCCAGGCAATTTCCTGTTCTATTCAGGGAACACACTGAGGCTCCAGGAATTCAAAGTCTCTTACTCTTGGATATGTTGACCATGGAGTGAGAATAAATAAACCCTTTGGGGCAGAATTTAGTGCACAGGCCCTGACAGTTAATCTGAAAGCACCAGTGAATTCTTGTTGGACCTACTAATCTTAGGCTGATCTCTTGGTGACCTATCCAGAGATGCCCACTGTAGGCCCCTCATTCATCTAGGGCCTTGGGTTCCTTAGGCCCCCCAAATCCCTGGTGTCCTCCCCATATACTCAGTGCAGCCCCTAAATCATGCTAGGGCCACCTTTCACTATTCTAGATTCTCAGGTAAAACAGGTTCTGTGGATCCCTGTGCAAATCCCGCCCAGGCCTTGATGAGGCTGCCCCCACCCCGCCAGACACAGCGCCATGCCATCTCCCTACTCCAGGCTTTCCTGAGGGCTCCTGGGCTGACTGGCCTCTATCGTGGCACTGCAGATAGACTGTTATGGCTTTTCAGGTCATCCTGCAGATACATGGCTGTGCCTACATTTGTTTTGTGAATTTTGGCATCACAATTTACACAGGCAGATTATAAACATGAGAGCAGAAAGCTGGCCCTGAGCCTAATTAATGCATGGGGCCCTGGTTAAGGCAGAGATCAGATGTTCACGGCTGGGTAATCAGTCAGTGAGTGCCTTGCAGTAGGCTAGCCCCAGGTGGCCAGTCTAAAGTGAGGGATGACTAAGGGCATGCAATAGCTGAAGGAGGCAGCTGGAACCAAAGGTCCCACCCCAACAGGACTGGGAAGGGGAGAAAGCAGAAGCAGCTGATACCGAAAGTGGTAAAAGCTGAGGCCAATTCCCAAGAGAATTCTTAGATTCAGTGCCACATCTGAGCATGAAGCAGCATCTAGGCTTTGTGGTCAACCCAGGTCCAGGTGAAGGCAAGCTGCGTACAGCGCTAGAGCAACTTGGCGACAAGGGCAGCACTAATGATGCCCAGAGGGCTGAGCTATGGCTCCTCAATGCCTCCACCTAGAGCCAGGGATGGTCTCAGTCTAGGGAGAGCCTAGGTGTGCAAAGTCTCAGGGCCTCAGGTGTGGGAGGAAAGACACAGATGAGGAAGAGGAGCCTAAGCAGGAGCAGGGCGAGGTTTGTCTGCACATTGGCTAGATTTGGAATCAGCCGAAGTTTGGAACTCTCTGGCCCTGCTACTTACCGGCCACATATGTGACTCACCTGCCTTTCTTTATAGTTTTAGCTCTTGGTTGCTTCAGCCATAAACTTACAAAATTACCCTGTTCCATCTACCACACAGAGTCACTGGTATGGCAGATAAGATGACATCTAGGAAAATGCTTGGTAAGTCCCTATTCAGATGTGCAGTGCTTTGCTGGTCCACGATGCTGTGCTTTGTCATCATCTTGCAATGATGTTCCAGACCTTTTTCTTGGGATAGATCACCTGGGGTTTTATATTAGGTGACAGGCTAGGTGACACAGAGAGCTAACGTGTCCCACTGCAGCCCAGCCTTCCTGATCTCCCACCTCCAAATTCACATGCAGAGAAAGACAATTAAGAAATAAATCCTCTCCTCTCTCTTCAATCCACTGGCCCAAGAACTTTCTAACCATGGATGGAAGTCTGGAATGGAGTCACATTAGTGAAGGCCAGTAGTTCCAGGACACACACTCCTGTCTCGTCTGGCAGGTGCATGAGGTAAGATGCTGCCTGGACTCACGGGCTCTCTGCTCCCCCACACCCAGCTGAGTCAGACTCCACCGGCACTCACTGACCTAGGACTCCGCAACTTCAACATAACTTACTGGGCTTCCTTCTGATTACAAAAGTAATATCAATTCATCTTAGGAAACTAGGAAAATTCAAAAAAGCAAACAGAAAAACACCATTAAAACCTAGGAGTTTACTTTGCCTTGCTTTTCACTTCTGTTTCCATCAAATTTCCATATCTGCCTGGTTCCATCTGACCCCCAGTTGCCCCTCCTTTAACCCTACTACGGCGAACCCGAGTCCCGAGTTATTGTCTTGCCCACAGAACTGGGTTAGCACAGAACTGGGGTGACACACCAAAGGTAAAGGCATTACCAGTTCCCAGTGCTTGAACTATAAGGAGGATGAGAAGCTAAAGTTTATTGCAGAATAAGTGTGTGTAGTCAGCAATTGTAAGCTACAATGAAATGCCTTCTAGAACTTGCCAACACAATTATGTAGACTTAAATTAGTAGAATGCACACTGATGAGATTAGCTATGTGAAATCACTTTAAAACACAAGTTATCTTTTTTGAAGGCAGAAAGAGCTAGTCTTGAATGCTAGTCAAGACGTGATTAAACACAGAAAAAGCAATGGCCTAATCAAAGCCCCGAGATATTTGCCCAAAGACAGATGGGTGTGTGTGTGTGTGTGTTCGGGGTGAGGTCTGTGTGGAGCACAGAAAAGGGAGAGAGAGGAAGGAAGCCTGTGGGTGTTACCCAACACTGCCTGGAGAGCAGCCACCCTGGGGGAGGCATGAGCCACCAGCCTGTGGGAAGGTGTTCGCTGGGCTGGGGACAGGAATGGAACAGCTGCTGCTCTCCTCTCAGGCTCACTAAGCAGCCTCTTGACTCAACCCCCAAGTATCGTGATGGTGGGAAGGATGCTTACAAGAGTGGACAACACAGGCAAAAGGCCAACATCGTGAGCTCTAGAGCCAAAGTGACTGGGTTCAAATCCTGACTCCTACTTCTTAACACAAATGTTTACTTCTTGAGTTCTTTTCCTGGTTTGTGAGGTGGGGATGTTGAAATCTCCCTCAGAGGGTTGCTGTGATAATTACTACTCATAGAAAGCAGTAAGGTAGTTGTTGAGCTATGGTTATTAATACTACTAACAATGATATCATTGTTACTAATTTATTTAGCAGTGTCCAATGAGGTTACTCAAAAAAAGTCAACTCCGGAAGTTGTTCTTTTATGGGTGTGCTGAAAGTAAAACTGACCTCCTGGATTTGCCAGGCTGAGGTCTGGACCGTGAACCTCGGTGACCAAGTGGCTGCACCCCCAAGGACCTACATGTGGACAGAACTATCTTACATGGCATTTATGAACTGAATACAAAGCTTGTAGTTTTGTGTGAAATACTGTTTGTGGGGGAATTTAAGTTTTATTTGTGTAAACCTAATGTATCCAATGAAAAAGTTCTTATTACAAAGGGGTCTAAGAGTTATTACGAGTTATGACCATTAGTGTATGTTAGGTATAACACTTACCTGTACTTCATAAAGTTTCTGTAAAGTTTAAATAAGGATGTAAACTGCTTATTTCCTGGTACAAGGTGAGCACTTAATATAAATGTTTCACATTTTACAATGTTGGTTTTGTTTTGTTTAGCTCCCACTGTGTTGTTACTTAAATCAGACAGAACCTCTCAAAAGGGGGGACTGCAAGAAGAGAATATTCCAAAACCCCAAATATCAAATTTGTGCTGGTACAAAAGAAAAAAATCACATTTATTTTACAGGGTAGTATTTTCCTAAAATATTATACATAAAGGAAAGTTGAGATGTCAGTAGGAAAACAATATAATTGTAGGAAATTACAGAATGGTCGACATTGTGCTTAAAACTTTAAAATAGAGGTTTAAAAAATAGCACAGTAAGTGAATATTGCAAGGTATAAACAGCCTTAAAAAAGTGTATATGAACACAATTATATGGAAGCTCAATATTGAAACTTCTAGTGATGATTTGCTTTCAGACTTGTTCGGACTATTGAGAGCACTGCTTCAATCTTAACAGATAAGAACTCAAAGCATGAATAGAAACATGGCCCTTTCCTAATACAGTCAACTCTCAATTATCCATAATATTGAAAGGGAGCATAAAATTTTTAAAAGGTAAATAATTCCAAAATTAATTTTGAGAAGTGTCCTTGTACTTATTTGGATGTGAGAAATACTGACATTCCTGGAATGACAGTAGTGATAAAGTTAGCGGAACTCCCATTTCCTTCTCCCCTTCTCCTCAGTGGGAAGAGACACAATCACAGTATATACTACTTTCTAAAAAGCCTGAAATACAACTGACTTCCTTAATTCTGGTTCACACCTCCTCTGAAGAGGGGTGTAGGAAAGAAAACTGTTAAAATTTTGTTTTCCTCATGTAAAAAGCCAAACTGTTGCAATAAAATGTTGCAAACGACAGAAAAATCAAGAACTGACTGTATAAATATTATTTTAACTTACGCTTTTTTCTTTCCCTAGTAGTATTTATATCATCAAATATATCTGGATATTTTCACACCTTTCTAAATTATCTGGTTGCATCCTGCTATCAAATAGAGAAAAGCACATAAAAGGAGTCCATTCCGATAGGTTCTGAAAGAACTGTGATGCTTCAAACAGGCCAGGAAGAAGAGGGTAAGAAATAAACACCCCCCTCAAGACAATCAAATCCTGGATCGAATCCAAAAAGTGCTTCAGGACAACAACTCCATGGTTTGGCTCTGGTTTGGGTGGTTTTATTTTATTTTGTGTAGTATTACCTTAAACTACAAGTTTTTCCTTTTCAGGAAAGCAACTGTTTGTCTTCGGGTTTTTTCCTCAAATTCTCTTTTCAAATCTTGAAAATTACGAGGTAAAAAAATACCTAGAGTTGATTGGAAAGCCTTATTTGTTAATGTACAAACTAGTTATAATGACAAAACACTTTAATTGCTGTATCATTTCTCAGAAAAGTTTTGAGCATATCTGAAACTTAAAAATTCGGAAATAAATCTTGGTTAGATAAGAAAGCTGAATTCCACACAGCACTTATTTTGTATCTTCTACCTAACAGCTTTTACAACTTTCAAAAAGTAGGAATGGTGCCAAGTTTCTACAAAAGCCCAAGAAAGCAGTTTCTCCATACACGCTGCCCAACCCTTTGTTCAGGTGAGCAATGCCAGCTGGTCCAAGTTTAAAGCTTTCATATCTCTCAATGTACAAGCATTAACCAAAAGGCTACTTAACACGACTGTGTCCGGTGTCTATAATACACATTGCAGTCTAAACATTTTCTAAAGTGCCTATAAATGTTTATACAAGTGAGCAATATAATATCAGGATTACAGAGAAATTCTTTTATATATAGAACAGGCCTAGAATTTAAGTTGAAACTACACATCTTTATATGCTTATCGGTTGTTTTTGGAATGCAAGCATAAAGAAATCATTCTGGTTCAAACATACATGATTTTCTAGAGAATTTAATATTAACAGTGCTAGGACAAAAGAAATTCTTGCTTGTGCTTGTTTAGAAAAGGTTATTTTGAGATCCAGGAGCATCTGATATTTAGAATCCAATGGAACATCTCCAATTCTATAAAACAGATCATAGTAAGTGAAGCTTAGTGAATTTTTCATTATAAAGAGCTTGTGCAAATATTTAAAGTGTTATCAATCATTATTAAATCCAAAAATTCCATTAAAATTGTGGCTAATCTGAATGGCAGTTCACAAGTTTAAAAAACAGGAACCTAGGCAAAAGTCACAGATATTATTGATAATGGGCCCAACCCTGACACAGCCAGCTTCAGAAACGTGGTCCTGTGACCTGGTGGTAGACTCCAAGTAGTCTAATGGATAGGAATGCGCCTACCCATTAGGGCCCAGAGTAGAGAACTGATAGGAATAGTGTAGAGAAAAAAGACCCTCCGTATGCCTACCAGGGGATTCAATGAGCTCACTCACGGGGATGGGTGTACACAGGACCACAGTGCCACTGTCACCAACCTAGATAGGTGACGGCTGACTGCATGGCTTCGGGCTCCCAAGCTCCCGTTGGCTGGCCATTCAATCACAAGAGGCACCCAGAGCCTCAGGCAGAGCTCATCACATGTCTGTCCCTAGCCCCCTGGGCTGAGTGGGCCAGACAGATGGGGAAGCCCCTTTCTGCACTCCCGCCTGACCTGCCCTCTCCTGTGCCCTGCTGTTCCTGCAGTTCCTCTCACCACCTTATTGGTCTGACTTGCTGAGTCCTTACATTTCAGTAAGTGAGAACTTTATGCTGCATTTTCATCTAGTGTAGAAAGTTTTACTTAACATTGTTCTCAAAGGAATATGTACACTCTGCTTTCTAAACTCTATGGATGTTTTGGGCACCTAAACCTAACAAAGTGTCCAGCCAATCAAACTGCATATACACCTAGGAGAGCAGCTTCTGCCTAGAGTAATTTGTGAAGGAAGCCTATGGAGGCTTCAGGAAAGAACACAACAGGCCTCTTCTTATTTCTTAAAATACAAACTAACATGATACAGGAGCAACGTGCCAGAATGATGAGAGCACAAGATAATGCCACAGGAGCACACTCACGGAGAGTTAAAATATACTAAATAATTCTCTATCTCCAACTTTGATAGTTCTAGTTTCATTAGGCCATATTTAAATTTCCTGGATTCTTAACTCTGCCTCACGAAGAGTAGATTTGGAGAACTGGCAGATAACCAACTCGCACAAGAACACCTGGTGTAAATGGAGATTAGGAGTAGAATTTTGAAGAGAGCAAAATAAGAATTATTCACTTATCTGCGTGTGTGAGGAAAGAGACCATGTACAACAGACGAGTATTACTGTAGTAAAGTAAATGAATATTACACAAAATATATTCTCCTGACTTAGCAGCAAACTATTTTGACTGCTTTTGCATGTGCATAAAAAACCCATGCATTATACTGAATTCTAACCCATTTCTCACCTAAACCATTCTAATGCTTCATACAACCAAATGAAGCAGAATTAACCAAACCTATTAGATTCATTCCTAATCCCTAAAGGACTGCTCTTTAGCATTTCCATGCTAACTACAACTATTATTGTTTTTCTCTTAAGATGTCAGATGTGGCCGCCTCCTAAATATAATACTCATATAATACATAAATTCCTAAATGTTTTCCCCAGATTTGAAGAATTAAGAAAAGCAGGGAAATGTTGGGGAACCCACTCAAATGCTACAACGCATTCCCCAGCTATAAGCCAGGCACCTCTCTCCTTCCCCTGGGTTCCCAGAGCATTCTGGGTACTGTGACCTGCATATGGTATCTCCCATGTTGGGCAGTGGGACCCTTCATGGGGAGTCAGGTCTTATTCATTCTATATCCCCAGAGCATTCTGCAGAGTGTAGGTGCTCAGCTAAAGCCGGATTGAGCATGAAATTGAAGATGTCGTCTCCTCTTAGATAAAGGTCTGGCTCCATCCCAGGGCATGAAGGGTTGTACAGTCACTGGCCATTACTAGGAGCCGAGCTGGCCTCCGGTACCCTCCTAGAAGTAACCCAGGCAACACTGGCCGAGACCCATGCAGATGGTGGGGAGCAGAATGGCATCTACCAGTGCACACTTTGTTCCCCTCACGTGAGCTGATTCCCATATGGGGCCAGCAGGGCAGTAGGGGTGCCTGTCAGTACTCCAAAAGTAATGCCAAGAGTTGTTCTGTGAAGAACTGACTATTTAGAAAATGCAGTCTCCTTCACTCTGGGCAGCTCCTCAACCTGGTGCATGACGCTCTGTGATCATCACTTCATCACTTGCAAAGTTCCCTGTGAAATTAAGGCTGGGTCACAATTTATGACACCAGATGCTACATAGAAAGTAAGTCAAGATACAAAAGAAAACCGTTTATAAGAAAAAGAATCTTAATTATAAGACTAATTTAAGAGTGAAGCTAATCAGCAGACCACTGAACTGCTATGGTTATTAGAGACAGGTAGAAAATACCAACTGCACTGGAAAAAGGATCCATCAGATGAAAGTACAAGAAAGCTCAGTGGGATCAGAGGGTGTCTTCCCTCCTGGAAGCTCACACGGTCGTTTCTATTGTTTCAATCACCTCCAGATCAGACTGCGATGGGGAAAGAAGGGTGCAGTCGTCCGGTTCCCAGCTGCTCTCTGGACTGTAATCTTCCTCTGAACTCAGTTCTGCTCCTTCTTCTGTGTCCTCATCACAGGATTCCACATAGTGAGCCCCAATTGCATTGATCCCAGAGTCCTCAGAACTTGAGGGAGAAGAGCAGTGATCTATTTTTGGTGTATTACTCTCTTTTGAAATTAAGGCATCGTGTGCAGAGACCTCCTCAGGGCTCATTTTGTGAGAGTGCGGTGCCGGCTGCTTCTGCACATAACACATCTTCCCATTGATACATTTAACCTGATAGTTGTCAATAAAGAGGTCTGAGATCACACAGTACCTTGGTGAATCAGGTGGGAGGGGAGGCTGGAAGACGGATGCAAATTTCAGAAAGTGTTCGGTGAGTGAGACTGAGATCTGAATGGTATTTGTGGGTTCCTGAGGCTTCGCAGGAATCTCCGTGCTTGGAAGCTGTTCCACGGGGGTCATAGGCTGATACACGTATTTGCCTGTGGGGAACACAACAAAGGCGTTCGAGATCTAAGAGCATTACACAAACTACAGTAACGCAGCCATAATGGTTGCTTTCGGAGGCCTTAGAATGTTGTTAAAAATACTTCAATGACATTTTGAAAGAAACTAGTCACAGAATCATTCCACATTGTTATAATCAATTAAAAACAGCATGGTACATAATATCATGGTATTTTCATCTAAGAACCTCAACACACTTTACAAATCTTAATTTATATTTGAGTCTAATGCCTCTGAAGTAGATGGTTGGATACTATAATCCTTATTTTATATACAACCTTAAATGATTTACCCCTCATACTAAAGAACGTCCATGATATAATAAAAATACAAGTTGTAAAATAGTGTAATTAATATATGATAAATTATAATTTCATTTTTATTTTTAATAATTATATGATAATATACACATTCAGGAACTGGAAGAATACATGCTAATTTCTTATCAAGATTACAGAAGCTTTGACTTTTTAAGCTTCTGTGTTTTAATCACAATACATATACACATGTATTTAATAGGTAATGGCCTATAGCAGCGGTCCCTAACCTTTCCAGCACCAGGGACCGCTGCTCCTATGAGAATCTAATGCCTGATGATCTGAGGTGGAGCTGAGATGCTAATGTTAGAGTTGGGGGGCAGCTGCAAATACAGATGATGCTTCCCTCCTTCGCTTGCTGCTCACCTCTTGCTGTGTGGCCCGGTTCCTAACAGGCCACAGACTGGTACTCGTCCGCGGCCTGAGGTTTGGGGACCCCTGGCCGATAGGATTGAGCTGGCCACTCTCAATGGTTGGAGTACGATGTAGGGTGTGAAATGATCTCTTTCAAGACCAAAACTCATCAGTGGCCCAAGTAGGAGATGTTCTCCCTGACACCAACTCCACTGGCACCAAGCAACATGAGCCAAGCAGAAGCAAAGGCACAGGCAAGTGCAGGGGTGACCTGCTGCCCATTTCTAGGAAACCAAGCAGCCTATCTCCAAACCTTCCCCTCTGCTCTGAACCCTTGGGTTTCTCACACAGTTTACATGGAAGTGAACCCTAAATGGATCTGTTCCTGATATGTCTTTTTCCTTCTGACTTCATTTAACATTTAGTAAAGCCTCCCAAGTACCAAGTGCTAAGGAAATAGAGAGGTACAGAGATGAGAATTACCTACTCTGTGAGTCTAAAATGATTTCAAAATAGAAACATGAAAGGAAAAAAATCCTGAAAAACCCAGAGACAGTAGCACTAACTTGGGTTTTTCCTAATGTAGTTATTTATCAATCAGTCTGTACTGTATCTTCTGCCTGTATTTATGACAGAGTTTTTAAACTTCAGCACTACTGGCATTTTGGACCAGACAATTCTTTGCTGTAGGGGGCTTCCTATGCACTGTAGGATGTTTAGCGGCATCCTTGACCTCTACCCACTAGATCGAGTAGCAGCTCCTCCCCAGGCGTGACAATCAAAAATGTCTCCAGACACTGTCACATACCTGCTGTGGGGCAAAATCACCCTGGCTGAGAACCAATGACTTATGATATCCTCAGGAGCATCAATTTTGCAGGCAAATCACTCACTGGGCATGGCACCTGCTCCTGTTTATTTCTTGTTCAGATTGAAAATTCTAGAATAGGAATCATATTTATAATAAAAACTACCTTAGATTGTTTAAGTAAATTAATTAAATAGAACAGCAATTTCAAATCAGAAAGCCACAAATACTGCAACATCAGTAATCTATCAGACATCAAGCATGCCTATATTTTTCACTTCTGTTTTTGTCTTCTGTACAAAAAAAGCAGGCTTAGATGCCATAATTTCTTTGTAATTAAATTACCTTAAAAATATGTTCAACTCCATTCTGAAGTAACACATAGAAAAGGTACATTTAAAACTGTGATGACTCTGGGTTGCCAGGTCTGCTTCCAAACCTAGGCATGTGTCATGTAAACCCTATGAAAATACAAGGGAGAAGAATCTGTCCTATCTGCCTGGGAAACAATGTTTAAAATCTTCATTTGTTACCTATAAAAAAGGGCACTACGCTTTGTCAGGCAGAGTTCTAACCAGGTAAAACCTAACAGTTTAGCACGGTAGGACCTCTGTTTCCAAGCATTACACAAGGGCTCATCAACTGAAGGGAAAGACGACAGACCCTTCAATCTGCCAGCCCCAGGATTAGAGAAAGATATGTCCAGGCAGTGGACAGAGAAGGGACTTGGAGAACTTGGAGAACAGAGTAGTGAATAAAACATCTGGAATGGAGGTTTGGTCTTTTCTGTTCTTGACTAGTGGACTGGTGGTTATTGAGTTCAGGAAGCTATGGATGGCAGGCACTGGAGAACTGCTTATTGCAGAATGCTAATTAAGTTTATTCCAGCCAAAGTGATCCCTGGTTTAGTGACCTGCTTGTCACAGCCATAGGAGGTTCCTGACAATTGATCCTCAGATCCCAGAGGGTTCTGGCTTTAGTCCAAAGACAGAGAGACTCTTAAAGCTTGACTTTGGTACTCCTCAAACCAACTGCACCTACTCTCACTTAACCCCCTGCCCCACCTCCTCTTCCTTCCCTCTCCTTTGTGTTTCTTCATAATTAATTTCTTTGCTTTTTCTCTTCCCGATTCTTCTTTAATTCTTTCTCCTCGAAAGTACTATTTTATTTCCTTGAATGTAGTGAAAGAGAGAGAAATGCAGCTGGGAGAGGAAAATGAATGCTGTATTCCAGATTCCATAAGTTAACCTTCCATAAATTAACCTACTAAATGTGCTTACTCAGAGCAAGAGAGACAGCCTGATACCTGGTGATATGGGATACAGATGCAAAGAGGAAAGGAGAGAAGAAAAATAGTAAAGATGGCCAGATGAGAAACAAGGTTTAGCAGACATTTTTCAAATATTATATAATACTATATTATTTGATTTGTTTATAAACACATAAATAATAAACTCCTCAAGCACTTAGTTTTTGTAAAGAGTTCAGAGGGGTTAATGCGTTGCTCCAATCTCTAATCACCTCTATCCTCTGTGCACTGTGCTGTGAATCCATGTTCACAGTGATAGCCCTGAGCCACAAGATCCTGAGTTATCAGAGAGATTCAATTATGTCCACTCTACTGCACTTACTAAGAGAATAAAATGAACTAACCTACTTCTGCAATAGCAAGGATTAAAACAAAGGGGTTTCTGGACACAGCCAGGAAATTAAATAACTGCTATATTCTATTCTCTAAACAATCTTCTTAATTAAGGATTTACTACATTATAGAAATAAATGCATGAGAACTTTTAAAACTTAAATCTCTAAAAGGAAAAGATACTCAGAGTCAGGGCTTAGAGAAGAGCAAACTAGAGGTACAGAAAAAGAAGGATCCAGATAAAATATTATCTGGCAATTCCACTTCTGGGTCTATGCCCCAAAGAACTGAAAAGCAGGGTCTCAAAGAGACAGTTGTATACCATGTTCATAGCAGCATTATTCACAAGAGCTGAAAAATGGAAGCAACCCAAGTGTCTATAATGAATGGATAAACAAGATGTGGTGTATACATACAATAGAATATTAGTCAGCCTTAAAGCATAAGGAAATCCATACAATATCAATGAACTCCGAGGACATTATGCTAAGTGAAATAGCCAGTCACACACACACACACACACACACACACACACACACACACACACACACACACACAAATATTCTGTGATTCCACTTATATGAGACAGCCAGAGTAGTCAAATTCATAGACAGAAAGAATGGTTTGCCAGAGACTAGGGGAGAAAAGGGGATGGGGAATAGCTGTTTAATGGGTATAGAGTTTTAGTTTTGCAGGATGAAAGGATTTCTGGGTGGTAGTGATGAGTGGTGGTGATGGTTACACAATACTATGCCTATATTAATACCACTAAACTGTACACTGAAAATGGTTATGATGGTAAATTTTATGTTATGTACATTTTACCATGATTTTTAAAATTAAAAAATTAATTAGTATAATTTGTTATATTAATAGACTGAAAGGAAAACTTCATACGATTCAAAATATGTAAAGAATTCTTATAACTCAAACAAGCCAGTTTTAAAGGGGTGTGGCTTTACAGGGGCAATATGAGGGAGCCTTGTATTGACAGAAATGTTCTGTAACTTGACTGTATCATTGTCAGTATCTTATGATATGCAACTATAGTTGTCACTGAGGAAAAACAGGTAAAAGATATATGGGATCTCTCTGTACTTTTCTTTAATGCACTTCTGGTGGGAATGTAAAAACGGGTGCAGGCACTACGGAAAACAGTATGGAGTTTCCTCAAAAATTTAAAAATAGAACCACCATATGATCTAGCAATTCCACATCTGGATATTTATCCAAAGAAAATGAAAACACTAATTCAGAAAGATCTATGCACCCCACATTCATTGCAGCATTATTTACAATAGCCAAGATATGAAAACAACCTAAGTGTAATATCAATGGATAAATAAAGAAAATGTCGTATATATACACAAAAGAATATTATTCAGCTGTAAAAAAAAAGAATGAAATATTGTCATTTGCAACAATGTGGACCTTGAGGGCATTATGCTATGTGAAATAAGTCAGAGAAAGATGGATACTATATGATTTCACCTATATGTGGAATTTATAAGAGCCAAGCTCGTAGATATAAAGAACAGACTGGTGGTTGCCAGAGGTGGGGGGGTGAGGGTGTGGAGGAAGGGGTAGACCAAATGGGTGAAGGAAGTCAAAAGGTACAGACTTCCAGTTATCAAATAAATAAGTTGTGGGATGTAACATATGGCATGGCAACTATAGTTAATACTGTATTGCATTTGAAAGTTGTTAAGACAGTAAATCTTAAAAGTTCTCATTACAAAGAAAAAATATCTGTAACTGTATGGAGGCAAATGTTAACTAGACTTATGGTAATCGTTTTGCAATACATAAATATCAAATCATTATGTTGTACAACTGAAACTAATATAATGTATGTCAATTATACCTCTAAAAAAACAGCATGTAGATCCATAATTTTTCAAAATAAAATATATAATTTAAAACAATGAGAAAAAGACATAGAAGTAATATACCCTTTTCAGTGCATTTTATCAGGAGGTACACACTTTTGGTACATCTCATTACAGATGATGTTAAGTTTGAACACTTGTTTAATGTAGTATTTGTCTAAGTTTCTCCACTGTAACGTTAGTATTTTTCTCTTTGAAATTATGAAGTATCTTGTGAAGAGATATTTTGAAACTATGCAAATATCCTATGTTCACCTGCTAATTTTAGCATGCATAGGTGGATTTGGTCTACAAAAATCATTACTCTGGTGTTTGCCAAACAGTGATTTCCTATTTCTATCATTCCTTCTATATTTATTAATTAGAAGTCTATGTAAGCAAGAGTAGCTTCTTCTTCCTCTATTTATTCAATTATTTATTTATATAACATTGACTCATAGAAATTTATTCTATTATATGGACTGTAACCTGTTACTATCATTATTTATTTTATTCAGATTGTCCCAGATTTAGCTTTTAGGAGGTCCTTCAAGTTAGCACACATGCCCTTTCAACATGCCCCCATCCTTTTCTGAAGACTTCCTTATTTTCTGGCACCATGTTATTGGCTTCTCTTGTACTTCCTCTTGCCTCAGTCCAGGAATCTGCCATTTCTCCAAGGATCCCTAGTTCCTTTTCTTAAGAACTCCTACACAATCTTAAGCTTGTTTTCAAAATATTCCTGTAAAGTAGAATCTTAGTTTGCTAATGACACATTCAATCGCTCACAAAACTCATTCATAGGAAAATGAAGACTAAATCTCATCACAGTACTTAACACCCATTTTTAAAATAATATAACATTTAAAATAAACTTCATGAACCCATTAATTTATCTGGAATCCTTTACAAAGGAACCGAAATCACTTTCTTAGTAATGACACTGATTATACAATGCTAAGATCATAAAAACCAATTGCATTAAGTGAAAAATAGATTTCATATATCTTGTTTCTTTTCAGGAAACCTGGTTCAACACTTTCAGCTATTTCTCAACTAAAGACCAATCAAAACCACTAAATAAGTAACTCCCATTATACCTTTAAAGTCTTGGTTCATAATCTATCTTTCTGACTGTTCTTCCCCTTTGGAACTTCACAAGGACTTATGACACACTAAAAAAGATTTACTTTCTCATCCTAGTTCTTTGGTTAAAAAAAAAAAGAAGAGTTAATTACTTCCTCAAGCTCATTTAACAAGACAGGATTCAGTTCTAGGACCCAGGCCTTGTGACATCTTGTGTTCTTCAGGTGGATATTCATTACTTCATTAAGAAGGTTTGGATAATGCTCTTAATTTACACTGACATTCTCTGCCATTAACTTCAGCTAAAACTCTAACTTGTAACATAGTGTAAATTCACAGCAGATATATTTCATTGAAGGCATTTCTCTGTAGAGCACAAAAGGAAGAGAAAAAAAAATACACACACACACACACACACACACACACACACACACAGAAAATAATTCAGATGCCCGGTTAAGTTACTAATATGCACCTTGTTAAACTTTTCTTTTTTTTTTTTCCTTAGGATCAGTTGTGCATTTCGATTCTTTAAAAAGATCCTTTGGGGGGAAATAGCTTTTTGCTTTTACAGAGAGTTTTATGACTGTTAAATGTGTGTCCCCTTGACACATGTAGTACACTGCTCTCAGGGAATGCAAAGTAATGTTCAAATTAGCCTAAGCAAAATATAATTAGAAAGGTAAATCTACTGGAAAAAAATTGAATAGCCTAAGGGAAATTGCATCCACAGTTCAACTCTTTGATTTTATACAGTGAATCACAATTATGTTTATTTTATTCCCAAGGGCACTCATTATATTAAGAGTAATGTTAAATATTCTTCTTCAGCTATTTCTGCAATGTGCATTATTTAATAAGTTAAGCAGCATATCACAAATTAAAAGCAAAAGAACATACATTAATTATAATCAATATTTTTTGTGGCCATTCCCTCCACTCTGGCCCACTGGCAGTCAATAAACCAATATTTTTGTACTTTGATCTATGAGAACATTAAAGTTCATATATTGCCCAATATGTTGAAGTCCCCAATCAGAAATTCATGCAAGATCCTAGTTTCTTCATTTTTCAAGTTGTATAACCTTCTTTAGTGCAGTGGAACATATTAATATAAAGCAAAGCCCCGGTGAGACAGAAAACCAGTAGCCTGGTTTATTTATTCATTTACCAAATATTTATTGACTATCTACAATGTTTATACTAGTAAATCAGATGCTGTGAGGAAATAAAAAGAAGTACAATATGTAGTCATGCTCCAAGGAGCTATCAGATTGGGAGAAGATAAAAATAAAGTAAAAATAAGAGTTGAGTAAAACTATAAGAATATATACAAGGGTATTCACCAAGAAGTGAAACACGATTTCAGGCTTCATTGGAAAATTCTACATGACTATTAAAAGATATGGACCTGTAGAGTAGCCATCAGAACCACTCCAGATCAGTTTCAGAGCAGGAATGTGTTAGTTGGGCATTTTGGGTTCAAAGAGTCGACCATGAGAGAAATGGAAGATAAAGTTTGTGAGGAAGATGGCAGCTGGATGGGGCTTAGAATGAAAGGCCAACATGTTCATGTTTTGGTAACAATGGTGAACCACTGGAAATTACTGAGGAGGTAAGTAGCAAGGACTTTAGAGACTTTAGTCTGGTAAAGATATGCAGATGGACTGCAAAGAGAAGAAATGAGGGTCAAGAGAAGGCTACTTATGGATGTTTGAGCATCATATTCTGATCTAAAGTCACATGGCTGGGTAGAGAAAGATATATAGGGTTCATTCCTCAGATCTTGGGGTTTAAGGACAAGGAGTGGGGAGTCAAATGCATCTAGATTTGAATCTCAACTGTGCTTATTAGCCGTTTCACTTTTATCCAATTGTTAATATTCCTATGTTTTCTGTTTCCTCAGGTGTTAAAGTGTTTAGTAGTATCTACCTTTTAAAGCATTAACTGGGTGTCTGGTACATTATAAACATTCTATTACTGGAGTTACTCATACCAGGTAGAAGCTGCCTGGAGGTCTCCAAGCCACTCTGGAGGCTTTCCAGATTACCAGTTGGCCATCCCTGCCAAACCCATGACCTCTAGTCCTAAGTCTCTAGAGTATCCTGAATGTACCCATCTTCCTGACTCAGCTCAGCCCATAAACTTCACTCTGATCACAGTTCTCTGCCATTCTACCTTCATCACCTACCCCACCAAACCATACAATCTGCTTTGAAATCTGCTTTCATTCCTTTTCAAACTAGGGACATGGGGTTAAAACAGCAAGCAGACAGACTTCATCCCTACCCTTATAGAGCTTACTCTCTAGGAGGGGATATATTTGAACAAATAATCACACAAAAAGATGGATAATTACAAACTGTAAAGAAAAACAGGCAAGAAATGACAGGAAGAAAAAGCAAAACCGATGATTAGAAATTACATGTGGAATGTGTGATTTGGACAGAGGTGGAGGAGGGGAGAGGTGTCAAGAATGACAATCCCAGAGAAAGTGATATGTGATACATACTGTCCCAGAACTGAGTGGGCGTTAATCAGGCAAAGAGGAAGAGCCAAAGCAGCTGGAAAATGTTGAGCAAGAGGGAGAATGGTAAAAAATGAGGCAGTGGGGGCCAGACCTTGCAGGGCCCCAGAGGCCACATTAAGGACTGGGAATTTTATGTAGTAGAAAGACATTGCACAGTATTAAGGGGAGGGTGACACGACTAGCTTTGCTCTTCTACTCACTTCCATTTCTGTATGTTCCTCTCACAGTCTGAGCACAGATAAACCTAATCTGAAACACTAAACAGACTCTAACGACCAAGCTATCACCCCTCCCCCAGTTTCACACTCAGCTGTGGACATAAGTTGAATCAATGAGAAAGGAAACGCAGAAGGTGGAAGAAAGTACTATGGAGAAAACTGTCCTGAGCAGGAACCCTTCACTAACAGACTTCTACAATCCACACTGCTCTGAGCACTTTCTGATGACCTGAAGTATGAACAGCTAATACAGTGAGACTTGCCTTAAAAATAACATTTCTAAAAGTACCATAAACCAACAATAGAGAAGGTACTCACCACACTTGCCAGTTTATAGCAGACAATCTGAAGAGAGATATAATGAAGGCTCTTTACTTTTAAAACCATGTTTAATCCTACCTGAAACCAACGATACATGCAACAACTCTTGTGTATTTTAACAACTAAAGGGGAAAAGAAGTGTAAAATGCATCCCTCTTACAATCTAGTCTGGGTCACACAAACATCCATAAACACAAGAGGAAAGACAAGTATTATGCTGTGGCATGTACATTATACATGGTGTAGGAGCTCAGAGTAAAGGAGGGCTGGATGGGCTTACGAAAGGCTCTAAGGAAAACATGGCATGTAAACTGAAGAAGAGCTAGGACTCAGGCAAAAGAAAGTGAAGCGGGGCATGCCTTGTGCAAAACTCCAGAGACAGAAGTATGGGATGTCTGAGGGGTGGTGGAGTGACCAGCCTGACTGAAACAGGGAGACTGGATACAGTTTGAGCCACTCAGATGAACAAACTGGCACAATGACACACCTGGAACTTGGAGACACAGACAATTCCAGTTGAGAAAGAACCCATTTTAGGACCAGAGTTAAGAAACATTCTGAGAAGTCTGGCTAAAACAGACAATAGTTTAAAAAAAAAAAAAAAAAAAAAAAAAAGGCAGAGAATGAGAACTCTCTCAAGCCTGCAGTTCCTTTTAAGTGGCCAAATAAGGGCCAGTTTTCATGGAGCGAATATATCTACCTCTTTCCACTCAATCTGGAAAGTCCTACTTATTCGCCAAGAGCTTTTCTGTAGAGCTGGTTTTAATACAGTAATTGGCTAGAAAACAGAAAGCTGAGGGAGTCCTCGCTTAAGGATGGGTCACTGGGGGTAAGATGAAGCATGAAAACCATATGTTCAGAAAGAAAAAGATGCGTGCTGACAGAGCACAGAGACTCAACCAGCATATACACAGGAAAACACAGAGAAAAGCTTGATGGAGGTAAAGACGCATAAATGGGAAAATGGCTGATTATGGATCATTACATGGTGAGAAAGCTGTATGAGTACCACTGGTTTTTAGCTGAAGATTGATGAGGATGATGATAATGTTCAGGATGATGATAATAATGATGATGATGATGATGATGATGATGATGATGTCATTGCCTTTGATTTCTTTTAATAAGCCTTGACCTTATGGGCACTTTATAAGACCATCTCAGCCTCGTGCCTTTCTCTGCAAAAATCAATAGTGCATGCGCTGAGTTATCAGACTAAACAACAAATTTCTAAAACTGCATTTAGAAAAAAATCTGAGAGCAAAGAAACTCCCCAAGGGAGGCAGCACAAGTGGAAACCAGAACCTGACGACTCTGGCATAATTTTCTACCATTCCACTAGCACACAGCCATATATTTCTGCAGACCCCAAATATGTATTAGCAGTCATTAATTCAATAGATGGACATTCCTAACAAAGCTAAGGGAAACAGTATAAAATATATTACATTTATTTATTGATCTGGGGATGAAAAGTTCAGAAAGTCACAAGGAAAGGATGCTAATGAGCCAACCTGATCTAAACAAAAGTAAGATCTTGAAGCATCTAAAGAATCTTTGCTTAGCAGAGGGGCTCAGCAGGGACTCAGTCATTGCTTATACAATCTTTTTAAATGTATCTTTGTTAAAAGTTATTTTTGCAGGAAACTATGCCTGTACATTATTCAGGAACCTCATTTTCAAATTTATACAAATCAACATGGTATTCTGGAACTTTTTAATAAATTAGTCACACTAATAAAACACATTCTAAGTAGCAATGAAAGGCACTTTAAAACCAGATTATTGACATTTATATTTTCCAGTGTAAGAAAATATATTCCTCCTGTTTTTTATTTAATCGATTGTAATAATTACCTCTCATTTCTCTTAGACCTATGGTTAGGCTAGCCAATTTCAAAATCAGTACCATTGGAAGATCCAAAGAGTAAGGGGTAAGAAGTAATAAATTTAGTATTGACGGCTAAATAGTGTCTCTACTTAATTATCCATTTAACTATGCCTGAACGGGGACAAGGAGGCTCAGATGATGGTGCCTAGTCCTTGAATTACTTCTTCGTCACAATGATTGGTTTGTAAAATATATGGAGGGAGTCACTCCACAGTTGACACTAAACAGTAAAGAGGGGGAAAAAAGGGTCCAGATTACAATGAGACTATAAATGTGCTAGTTATCAATTTGTTGCCTTTCAACTCCAAATTTTTCCTTCATTATGTGTTCTACCATAGTGAACAAAATTCCTTTAAGCATGCAGTGAGCCTGATGGTGTTTTCTCAGCAGAGAACACTGGAGGAACCCTGCAGGAGAAAAAGGCTATTCTGCTGTGTCTGGCACATGTGAGAAGTCAACAGATATGGAAATCAGTTAGAGCTCTGTCCCGACCATGCACCTAGATTATGTGGTTCCTTGGAAACCCTGCAAGCCCGGCCTGGCCTAGTGATACCTGTGGCCCTCTCCACCCAGAACCAACCTTCCCAAGGCCTTCTGCCTACATCATTCTCTTTTGCCCACCAAGCCTCTGCCCCCCTATACACCTACACCCTTAACTGCTAATTGCCCATGCCTTCCCTGCACTCCAGAGGGCTGCTTCCTACTTGTCAAGCAACTGCAGACCAGCACAGCCTAAGCAAAGCAGCAAACTTTTCCACTATCCTGTGGGCTGAACACACTTTATCCATCAAGGTCTGAACTCCAGCCTTGGAGAGAGGTCCTCCTTCCACCTTTATCCTTCCTGGATATTCTTCCTCAGCCCTAGGGAACCACATAGAGTTTGCTTATATCTTATAGTCACTTATTTCTTAGAGTGTAATAACACTTTGTATTAAACTTCCTTTCTATGTAATCCACTGTACGGTTTCCATCTCTTGATTAGACTCATATTGATTTAATGACCAAGGTAAAGGTGTAGGATTTCCTGTAGGTGGTACTTTCCTGATTTGTCTACTGGGAAAATATAAGCATTACATTAAGAAATTAAGTCATTTATATATTTCAAATCTAGACTAATAGATCTAAATGTCATGTCTTAAAATACCAATAATTCTTTAGATGTTTAAAACTGGACAAACTGATAAACAATTAAGTTTAATATTATTAGTGGAGGATTTTAGAAAAATATGTTCTAAAACATTGTGTTTGCTACTTGAATATTACTATGTCAATAATGTCAAAAGAAAAAACTAAGAAAAACAAAGAGAGCTTATTGAATACCCTTGTGTATTCTCCTCCAAAAGAATGATATAAAATTATTGAACTAAAAGTCCTCTCCCTGAAAAAACAACCAGGAAAAAAAATCAGAACCAGTCTTCATAAAATACCAATATATGTTAATCTTAATTCCAGACTGAAAAAATTCAGCAGGTAGGTTGAGAGTAACATTCAGTAGCTTTATGAATGAAAGCAGAGCATTGTGGTGGGCAAAGCATAGTACAGCTCTTTTCTTAGGAAAAGTGCAATGGAGAGAGACAAGAAGGAAGCACCTCTGCCTGTAAAGTACGTGGAATGGAAAAGGTAGAACAGATCACTGCAGAAAAGAAATCCTGATACTGGACAAAACTGGAGCAGCATGTAGGAACAGCATATAAAATAAACGTAAGACATTCAAAATGTGATGGGCACAGTGGGAGCTTTATACATATTTGCCCACATTGGTAATTTATGGCTACTACAGCAGATGCCTGTATGTTTTTAGCCTGCTGGTTCATCAATGAGACTTGGTAATATTATAATGCAGATTTTCAAGGCCAACTGAGATTTCTATGGGTTTGATGAGTTTTTTAATTATCATTTGAAAACATTAAGGAGAAAAGGTAACACAAGCACAAGTATGATCCCTGTAGAGAAACAAAGCCACAGACCTTCAGGAGACAGGTTGTGATTAAAAAAAAAAAAAAATTCCTCCCACGGACACCAGCCTCACAGTAAAGATGAAGCGTGTCCAGGTGCAGTAGTTCTGGTGTGCCTGGGCTAATCTAAGCAAATAAGAGCATCCTGGAAATTGTCTAACTGTGCAGATGGCTGGCTCAGAGAGATCCCCAGCTGTTCTTGAAAGAAGCATACCAATTGTGGAACGTTTTTTTAATGTTGCTAATAACAAAATAGGATTTCGGTGAATCCTTTGCAGACCATGAACCTAAAATGTCAGGTGAGATCTTCTTGGTGGTTTCAAACAAAGAGATTAATGATGCTTTTATTGTTTCTGTCTGGAATAGAAGCAGGCCACATTCTATTCAAATCAAATATTTCGTAGAGTTCATTGATTAATGTTAATAATTCATAAAATCTATAGTTTTCTCAGAAAACCTCAAAGGATTACAAAATGATGTGAAAGTAGAAAGCATTTTCCTTTACAGTAAACATTTTTATGAACCCACAGAGAAAAAAAATAAGATGTACTCATATATTTTACTGCCTGTGGAAACTAATTTCAAAACTATTCATTTTACTGCTTGGTGGATGTGATGGTTAATTTTGTCAACTTGGAAAGTGTTCTGGATGAGACTAACATTTAAATTGGTGAACTCTGGGTAAAGCAGACTGTCCTCCATAATGTTGGTGGGCCTCATCCAATCAGTTGAAGGCTTACTAGAACAAAAAGACCAGCCCCTCTAAACAGGAGGGAATTCTCCAATAGACTGTCTTTGGATTGCATCTATACCATTGACTCTCCTGGGTCTCTAGCCTGCCAGTTCACACTGTAGATTTTGGTTCGCCAGCCTCCATAATTGTGTGAGCCAATTCCGTATAATAAATCTCTTTCTATACATACATACATATATACATCTTATTGGTTCTGTTTCTCTGCAGAACCATAACTAATATAATATTATCTCACTGGCAATGGTGATAAGATATTGCCATGGTAATATAACCATATATATAACTTCCGCTAATTGGGAAAAATATTTCCAACTCTGTAGTCCACTGCCCTATTCCTTGATGAGACAACTCCAAAAAGAGATATTCTACCTCATCTTCAACTGTTCCTCAGGCCAGATGGAAAGAAGCAGCACTGAGAAGTCCCAATCTTCCTTCTGCTAAGGGCAAAGATGTATGTGTATTATATTTTTTAAATTATTAGATTATTTAGCTATATCTAGTCTGATGCCCCTATAACAAAATGATGGAGTTCACATACATCAATGGGTTATTTTCTTCAGATATTTCTGTCAGGTTTTCTAATAAATATTGCCAGCATGATTTTTTCCCCACCTGCTTTGGTTACCGATACTTTAGCTTCTTAAATATTTTAAAATATTGATTTTTTTTCTGGCATTATTCTTTATGCAATTTCATTCTGGTTGTGACCGTGAATAAGACAAACTGCATTCTGAGTCTTCTGTTTCAAGTCAATGTTGCAAAATCAAACTAAAAATGTTTAATGCCTCAGATATTGATTTATTACATTTATTTTCATTTCCTTTAGATAGTTTCAGTTTTAATACTGGATTTCATATGATTCTGGTCCAAATTTCGCATCCTCTTTCTAGTTACTTGGTGCCTATATATCCCAGGATCATCATTAGAAAATCGCTGTCATTCCTCTCTTGAATCATAGTCGAAAAAGAACAAATACAATACAGTGTGGTGTGGAAAATGTTGTTAACAGGATGACATATGGAATACACAGGAAGAGCAGAGAAACAGGAGAGGAATAAACCAAAGGAGTCAGTAAACATTTGTAAAAGGTGATGCTTGAGCTGTCTAGTGGCTAGAAACTTGGTGGGGCTGGAAAAGGTCACATCAAGCAGACAGTGTGATATGTAAAAACACGGAGGTGCATAAGAGCAAAAGTTTTCAGAAAATTAAAGCACTTTATTATGGCTGGAGTAAGTATAAGAAGGAAAAGAATCCGAAGAGATGAGCAGAGGCCACGAAAGGCTGTGTATGTCATGCTATATACACAGATTTTATCCAGATAATGGGAAATCACTGAAAGATCTTAAGTGAAGAGGAAAAGGGTCAGAACATATTTTTGTTTTAAAAATACCAATCTGTCAATAGCATAAAAGAAAAATGGAAGGGTCAGAAAAACAGGAAACTCCACTTAGGTTGTAGGAGAGAAATGAGTAAGAGCCTGAATAAAGGCCGTAGCAAAAGAGTAAGTTAGAAAGGGATACGTTCTGTAAGATTTGATAATTTGATATGTAAAGTAAGGCAGAAGGAAGGGCCAAAGGTGATTTCCAGATTTCTGGTTTGAACAAGATAACAACAACAACAACAAAAACCCACACAAAATATGTGAAAGAATGGTTTTCAAGACACTGAACATTAGAGAACAAAGAAATAATTACCCCTGAAGACAGAAAACAAAATAGGTAAGCCTTACGAGTTCCCAAACTTACTGCCATGAAACAATTTCCTGGCCACAGTGAAGGGGAGGGTAGGAAAAGCTTCAAAAAACACTCTCATAGCTACAAAAACAAAGCCGAAAGTCCAGGGAGACTAAAAAAACTAGAATACCGTAGAGGAGAGGGCTGCAGAGGGAAACACAGAGATCAACACAGTCCCCTTGAGTATTCAACAGCATACTGATGAATACATACATGTGAGGACACTACCGAAGGCCAGGAAAACATTGAAAAGGATTACAGTGAGCAGTGCCCACCACTCACACAGAGCTGGTCTCCCCAGGTAGATGAGAAAAACTTGTAATTTACTGGGCGCTGAGGACAGGACTCAGGAAAATCTTATCTAGAGCAAAAGAAAAATTAGTCCTACAGTAAGCATTGTTCTTGAACTAAAAAATCATAAAAACAAAACCTGAAAGGATCAAACCATTTCCAATTAACTACATCCAGAACTAGGTCAAGAATGTTTATAGGAATACAAAAATGTCCAGTAACCAATAAAATTTACAATGCTAGCAACCAATCAAAGGTTATCATATATATCAAATAAGGAGGAAAATACAACCTATAATGTGGAAAACATCAATCAATTGAAATCCACTCAGAACTAACACAGATATTAAAATCAGTGGAAACACTAAAACAATCATTATAACTGTACTCCATGTGTTCAACATGTTAAGTAGGTGCTGGGACAACTGGATATCCACATACAAAGAAGTTAGACCCCTATCATACAACCTGCATGAAAACTAACTCAAAACATATCATAGAACTGAAGGTAAAAGGTAAAGATTTAACCACAGGATTAAATCTTTGTGACCCTGAATTTGGCAATGTTTTGTTAGAGATGACATGAAAAACACAGGCAACAAAAGAAAAAAAACAAATTGAATTCCATCAAAATCAAAAACTTTTGTGCTTCAGGAAAGTGATGGTTGTACAACCTTGTGAATATAATAAAAACCACTGATTGTACATCTTAAAAAGGTAAATTTTATGGCATGTAAATTATATCTCATTTTTTTAAAAAGCAAAATTCAACAGAACACAGAAAAGAAATTAGTTGCATCCATAACCTAGGGTGTCTCAAAACAATCTGTCATAATAACCCTTTGGTTATTGTTTGTTTTTATTAATTTTCAATCTGTTGCAGACACTTTTGTAAAATCCAATAGAAATGAATCACTAGAATGTAAAATGTAAAAAAGATACAAAATACAAGCCTACATTAAAAAAACTGGATTCACTTAATATGAAATTATTTTAAAAAAATAGTGATGAGAGAACATATCTTTTAATGTTGCCAGAGTAAAACATGCAGAGGAACAAAGATAGGAATGACAACAGATTTCTTTTTTAAAACATGCAAGCAATAACCAATGGAATAATATTTTTTAAGGACTGTCAACCTAAAATTCTATACCCAGAAAAAAATATTTCAAAAGTGAAGAATAAAGATATTTTCAGACATGCAAAAGTTGAAAGAATTCATTACTAGATCTGCATTTTAAAAAAAATTGAAGTCCTTCATGCAGAAGGAAAATAATACCAGATGGAAATCTGGATCTTCACAAGGGTATAAAGAAGACTAGAAATAGAAGCTATATAGATAAATATATTTTTTAATTATTAATTTTTGAAAACTTATTAAAAGATAAATGATCGACTATATGAATAAAAACAATGTATTATGGAATTTGTAACATGTAAAAGTAATATGCATGACAACAACAACATAAAGGCCAGAAAGGGAGAAATGGAAGTATACTATCACAAGGTTCCTAAACTATATATAATGTGATATATCACCCAAAGGTAGACTATGATATGTTTAATACTTTAAACTCTAAAGCAACCACTAAATTAACAAAGAATCATTGCTAATTAACCAACAAAGGAAATGAAATCAAAAATTTCTCAGTTAAATTCAAAAGGAGACAAAAGAGAGAAAAAGGAACAAAGAATAGAGAATAAAAATAGCAAGATGACACTCTTAAACCTAAGCATCAATTTGGATAAAAGACCCAATTCTATGTTGTCTAAAAATATGCATTTCGAATAGAAAGACATAGGTTAAAAGTAAAGGAACATAATTAACACTAATCCAGAAAAAAAATCTAAAGTGGCTCTATTAATATTACACAAAATAGATTTCAAAGTAAAAAATATTACCTGGAATTTTAAACAAGTCATTTCACAATGATAACAGGGTCAATTAATTACAAGGACATAACAATTTTAAATGTTTATGCTCTTAATAACAGAGTTTCAAAATACTTAAAGCAAAAACTGATAGGATTTCAAAGAGAGAGACAAATCAACAAATATAATCAGGAATTTCCATAGCTCTCTATCAATAAGTGAGAGAACAAGCATAAGGAAATCAATAAGGACAGAGTAGAAATAACTATACTATCCACCAACATGACTTCATTGACCTTTCAGAACATTCCACCCAACAACAGCAGAATATACATTCTTCTCAGGTGTACATGAAACATTTACCAAGACAGACCATATTCTGGGCCATAAATCCAGTCTCAATAAATTTAAATTTAAAATAATTAAAGTCATATAAAGCATGTTCTTTGACCATGATGGAAGTAAATTAGACCTGTATACTGGAAAGTAAACAGCACTGCTGAGAAAAATTAAGGAAGACCTAAATAAATGAAAAGATATAACTATTCATGGGTTAGAAAACTCAGTATTGGTAAGATGTCAATTCTTCCCAAATTGATGTATAAAACCAACACACTCTCAGTAAAAATTTCAACAAATGACAAGTGATTCTAAAAGTCATATGAAGATACAAAGAACCTACAATAGCCAAAACGACAAAGAATGTTAACAACTACCTGACTTCCAGACTTACCTTAAAGCTACAGTAATCAAGTCACTGCTGATTACTAGCATGAAGGTAAACAAGAAGATAGACAAGATCAATGAAACAGAATTGAGAATCCAGAAACAGATTCATATACACATGGACAACTGATTTTTGACAAAGATGGAAGGGCAATTCAGCAAAGAAAGACTAATCTTTCAGCTAGAACAATCAGATGTGCAAAAAAAAAATCCACACTTGACAGTCCAAACATCAACTCAAAATAGATCATAAATGTAAAACTATAAAATTTCTATATGAATACATAGGAGAAAATCTTTTTGACACTAGGTTATGGACAGCTCTTAGATGACACACAAGCATTATACAAAAAACCAAATAGATATATAGGACTTCATCAAAATTAAAAAATTTTGCTCTTCAAAAATGCTGTTAGAAGAATGAAAAGACAAGCTTCAGGTTGGAAGAAAATATCTGCAAATTATAGATCTGATAAAGGACTAGTCTCTAGAATACATAAAGAATGCTCAAAACTCAATATATAAGATAACAAATAAGTCAATCAAAACTGGGCAAACAATTTGAATAGACACTTCATCAAAGATATATATATATATAGATAGCAAATACAAACACAAAAATATGCTCAACATCATCAGTCATTATGGAAATGCAAATTAAAAGCACAATGACATATCACCACATACCGATTAATTAGCTCAAATTAAAAAGACTAACCATACAAAATACCAGCAAGGATGTGAAGAAATTAGAACTCGCATACTCTGCTTGAGGAAACAAAATGGCAGTTTGACAGTTACTTTTGTTAAACATACAACTACGACACTAATCAGATATTCTAATCCTAGGTATTTACCTCAGAAAAATGAAAGCACATACCCAAAGTCTTGACATAAATGCTCATTACAATTGTATTTGTGCAACAGCCAAAAACTGGCAATAACACAAACATCCAATAACAGGTTAACAGATAAACTGTGGTATATTCATACAAGGTAACACTACTCAGTAATAAGAAGGAATGAACTACTAATACATGCAAAACATGAACAAACCTCAAAATAATTATGCCGAGAAAAAAAGCTAGGCCAAAAAAAAAAAAAAAAGGTATATACTGTGTGATTCAAGTTACATAAAACTAGGGAACAGCTATCAGCAAGCTTTTTCTGTGAGCCATCAAGTTTCTGTCACAGATACTCAACTGCCATTTTAACTCAAAAACAGCCATAGCGAACACAAAAATGATGGGGTATTGTTGTGTTCTACAAGAACTTTATTTACAAAAATGGCAACAGGCTAGATTTAGCCTACAGGCCATAGTTTGCCAACCCCTGCTCTAGAAAATTTAACTTGATCAATAGTGACAGAAAGCAGACTGGTGGTTGCAGCTATGGGTGGAAAAGAAAAGGTGCGGGATACAGAGAGATGGAAAGTTAAGGATTGCAAAGGGACACAACAAGACTGAGAGTGATGAATATGTTCATTATCTTGACTGTGGTGATAGTTTCAGGGGTGCACACATGTCAAAACTTATTAAACTGTACTCTTCATGTACTGTTTATTGTATGTCATATATATTCATAAAGCTGTTACAAAAAGGATTATGAGAGGCGTGGGTTTTGGAAGAGGGCAGATGATGTGTAGTCTTATACATGTTGAACTGAAGTACATGCAAACATCTAACAGGCAGCTGGAACATGTATACAGAACGCAGGAGAGATATCTGAAGAGAATATGGAGTTTCAGGAGTCCATAAGGTATTTGAGACCACGAATATAAATGTTACCATCCCTGATAGTGTATGCTCAGAACAGCAATTCTCAATGGCAAGGGGAGAGGAGCAGGACCTATGTGGGAACATATGAAAACTGCAAGGGAGAAGTGCATGTAGTTTTAAAAACCATGTGAACATCAAAATGTTTATACTTATCAACTTTTAAGACACTAATTTATAAAGGCTCCTCAAGTCTGCAGGGCAGCATGCACACAAGAAAGCACACACACTGTGCTGCGTACTTGACTGCCCCCACATAATTTTTAATTGCCCCCATATGTCTTTAACTCCACCTTGTCTCAGGTGAATTTACATTCTAGGGGAGACACCAAAAGGATGTAATATACAACCCACCATTCCTTCCCGAGAGTACCTGAATCCAGGGAAATAAAGACAGCCCAAATTCCTCCTCAATGCTCCCATCTACACAAAGTGGAGGCAGCCCCATGTGTCCCTAGATTCCTCAAGAGAGGTATATAAGCTAAACTCTAAGATCTGATATGATACCTAAGACTATTTACTCTCTCTTGCAGTACGATGTAATAAAAAGACAGCAGGAAAGTAGCTATATAATCAATCAGATAAAAGCCTATGTTATACTTACTATTTTATATCATTAAAGAGCTTAATTACCAAACTTTTCTGATTCAAATAATATCACTGCTTTCTGGGTCAAGGGAATACTGTTCTTTGTTTAACATTATCCTCACTTTAAAATGAAAAAAAAAAAAAAAACCTTTTAGGAATTACTAGGAAAAGTTTTAATTTTTTGTTCTTACAAGGCAAAAACATAAGCAAAGAGGAAAAATGTTCAAGAATTATAAATCAAATAACATTTGAAATGTACCAGGAGAGACTGATATTAATGAATTCCACAGTGACTATTTATAACATACCCCCCCCATTTTTTTTTTACATCTGGATCTTTTATACAATGTCGGAAGTATTTAAGGCAGCATATACCTTTATAACAATGAATTAAAACACTGAATTTAAAAAAGAAAAGGCAAAGATGTTATTGAAGAAATGATCATCACTCTTGTGGCGGCATGTTCTATTACAATATGACTTTAGAAGAAATGCAAACAAGCTATCATTGTTGTTATATAGAAAGTGCCAAATAAATATTTATTCAATGACTACAAATTAAAAGAAGTGTGCCTTAACAGAAACACACTGGAAAGATCTGCACTAACCTAACTACAAAAATATTTCCTCTAATGTCCACCCAACAGCTACTCTAAAGTCACTAAAAAAATTACTTGCCATAAAGAAGCACATGAACAGATACTGACCAATGGAAAAACTGCTTTAAAAAAAAAAATGGCTTTGACACATTAGGTAACTCAAAGCAAAGAAAATATTGATTTTAAAACAATTTGCTATAAAATTGGAAATCTACCCTAAAGTTTAAATTTTTGCTTTTAGATCACAACTTTTCAATATTTTTATTCTTTTTTCTTTTTCTTGGCTTTATTGTTTTTTTTTAAATTATTTATTTAATTGAAGAAATCATTTAAATTTTCTAAAATTTAAAATTTATTTAGCGCATATTTATTTAGAGGCCTCATGGGACAGTTCTTGGCCTACTACAAGCTTACTCATTACAACTTACTACAAAGGATACTAATAAATGAAAATAGAACACATGGAGGATTTTAGAAGTGTAAAACTATAAATCAAAGTGGTTTCCTTGAGGACACCATGGTATAATGAGATACATATTAAGTTCTGGTCAGATGCTTACCTGAGTAAAAGATATAGCTGCAAGAATTATGTATTAAAAACATGTAGAGGATTTAAACACACTGGTGCAAATAAAAGTATTTTTAAACTTCAGTACCTTATTCCATTAAAGTTTAACACAACAAGTAAAAAAAGGCAGTAGGGGAAACTTACCTAGACAAAAGGAGCCTGATAGTCATCATTATTTTCTAGTAGAGTTATTTAAGTTTTTGTTTTGTTTTCTAGGAGGGCTTTTTTGTTTTTGTTTTGTCTTGTTTTTGTTTTGTTTTCACAAGTATGGATCTGTAATCTTCACTTATGCTGCTGATGAACAGATAAACTTCTAGTAATTTACTAAAAGGCTGCCATTTTGGGGGAATACCAGTGTTCAGCATTTCCTTTCCCTAACTTAAATTTGCAGCTTTAAACTGGCTTAGTTTTTTTTTTTTTTTTTTTAAGGATTCAGACAGAAGGGGCTTTAGATATCATCTGATCTAATTCTCTTATTTTACAGATGAGGAAATCAAGGTCCAGAAAGGTAAAAAGTCAATACCCACTTTTCTTGACACTAACAGGAATCTCATGAAATCTGTATTAACTTCCTGTGACTGCCATAACAAATTACCACATTTCTAGTGACTTAAAACAACAGAAATGTATTCTCTCACAAGTATGAAGACTAGATGTCTGATATCAAGGTGTCAACAGGGCCATCCCTCTCCAGAGGCTCTAGGGAAGAATTCTCTCTTGCCTCTTCCAACTTGGCCAGTGGCTACATAACTCCAATCTCTGCCTCTCTCTTCTCATGATCTTTTCTTCTATGTCTTCACTTCTATAGCTCTTAGAAGAAATCTGTCATTGGATTTGGGGCCCACCTGGATAGTTCAGGATTATCTTACCACCTTCACTGAATTACACCTTCAAAGACCCCTTTTCCAAATAATAAGGTCACAGTCACAGATTCCCGGGGTCAAGGTGTGGATACATCTTTGGGGCCCACTATTAAAACTACTAGAGACTCTACAGAATAATTAATCAATCAGCAATGAGTAATATCAGATTCTTTCTCTATAATGGAGAAGGACTGACGAGACAAAGGTGGCACTGGACAACAAAAGCAGAAAAAGAGTGAGTACCTAAGGGAACAAAAAAACAAAAGAAGAAGCTGTAGATTGAGAAGATAGCTTTAAAAGGCTTCTAATTTTGTCAAACATCAACTTTGAGATAACTGGCAACTGTGCAAAATATTTCGTCATGCAAGTTGCATATACATCTGCTTTCTGTGACTCGTGAAATGTTTTTTAAGTATTTTAAACTCAAATTACTTAGAAGAGAGTCCAGTTCCCAAAAGATTTATTAAGTGGGATATCCCTGAAATACTGCCAATACAAAGTCTGGATAACTTCTCAAAAGCCCTGTAGTCCTACATTCTGTCAGCACTGGCAGGCAAAGAGATTTACAGCTTGGCTTCTGAGTCATTCCTACTCCAAAATGATAGGGAATCTGATATGTAGTGAAAGGCATTAAAGCACTGATGTAAAAGATTAAAGCCTTGATGTAAAGCAACATGCCCAGGTAAAAGATAAATCAGTTTTTATTAACAATAAAGGCAAAGGCTCAAGTGAACTCTATGTAGGTCTTCCTTCAGAAAAGTTTAGTCTCTGGTTTCCTTCTCTCCAAATTCCTCCTAGTCCCAAGACTTTGGCTGATGTCACTGATGACTCCTGTATCATGTATATGGTAGTCCCTTGTAGTTCATTTTGTGATAATATTCTGACTGTATGGTAGCAGAGGCTGAGCTCACTTCCCTTCCCATAATAGGTAAGGGACTTTTCAGTGTCACTGCTGACGTGGCACAGACCACCAGCCCTGGCCACTCACTCCCCTTATGGCTCACCAATCAAAATACACTTATATGTGTAAAAGGGAAAGCTGTGATCGGGCTCAGTCCTTGGATGTGAATCCACTGAGCAGGTGCCGGCACCAATAAACGCTACTTCCTGCTTATCGCCGCAGTGTCCCATCTCTCTGTCCGAGTATCCTGCAACAACTGTAATAAGAAACGGTTGAGTGAATTTATACCTAATTATTTTTCTTTATATCCCTGGACTTTGTATGTCTAGATTAATTAAAATATTTTTTGTATATTACATGTCACCAAACCAATTTTTACTATACAATAATCAGTAATGATTATAATACTGAAGAAAAAAAAAACTCAGAATCTGCAAATTCGGGGGAAAAAAACTCCCATGACATTATTTGAAACTAAGTCATTGAACATGAACTAAATTTTTAACATTTTTATTTCAAAATGATAGTTGCCATTTGACATGCACACAAATCCTATGAACTGTGGCAAAAAATAAAGTAGCCTATTATTTGCCTTCCTATGGAAATTTTTACCTAGACTAGAAGAAAAGATCTACAATATGCAGAAAGTTAAAATGAAAGAAAAATGAGACTGCTAAAGAACTCTGCCACACTTTTTTGATAGAGTTATAAAAACAGAAGTTGAAAGAAACCCAAGATTACTTAAAGAGAGTATTCCTTTTCTTTGAACATGGCTGAAAATAGCAGTGTCTTGATTCCTGCCTCACCTCAGATTTCTTTAGGAAGGAGAAGTTAGGAAAACCTTATGCAGTCATAAAATAATGGAAAAGCATAAAAGGGACCATAAATAACACTAGTAGAAACATTTAATGAAATAACTCTATTCATTAGTCTTAGTGAGCTTCTATTATAATTCAATCCAGATACTGCCAAAAGGAAACTTCCCGTTTTGATATGTATGGAGAAAATACATAGTGGACTATTAAATGTCAGAATATGAAACAGAATTAAGCCAACCAATATTTCTTAAGCACTTCTTAGGTGCCAGGAACAGAGTTATGTGGGGCAGGGAAGGAGGAAGTACAAAGTTTAATCCTTAGAATATAATAGGCCCTATCCTTAGAGCCAGAAGCAGAAACAATTTAAATTTCAAATAATACTTCCTAAATGATTACTACAATAACTAAATGCATACAAAAATAACAAAAAGAACATAACTGGATGAAGTGATTTTCATCTGTTTTATTTATATATTGAGAAATACTAGGAAAAGGCTCAAGTAATCATTTTCTAGAAATTTTTCTAGTATTTTCTAGAAATACTAGAAAAAGGCTCAAGTAATCATTCAGATATTTGAATATATTCAGTCTGGGAAATATCCGAGAAGAATTAGCAGCATTTTTCCTGATATTCCCCAGCATGTCAACATGTCCTTAGAGACTGTATCTACAATAAATTAAAGAAACAAAGAAGCTCATATATTCAAGGCATCATACTTTTAAGTGGTGGTAATATCTAGATTTTAATGACTGAAGATTCACCACCAGAAACCTGTCCTAAAATAGTTCAACTAAAGTCACTTAATATTTATGTATGTACCTAGCATTGCACTTGCTAGAGAGTGGATTCTTAATAAAAGTTAAAACAACAAAGCAGTTAACGCCATTTAAGGAGCAATAAAGCTCACACTTTATATTTGAAACTACAGAAGCAGAGTTTTACTGACTGAAAAAACCTTGGAAATGATCTTGTCTAACCCGTTAATTTTAAAAAGCAAGGAAACTGAGGCGTGATGACTCAGCCAGCTAGCACCAGAGCCAGGATTAAAATCCAAGTCTCCTGCTTTTGCAAATTCTTTTGTTAAACTAAAATTATGGGGGAGGGGAGGGAGGATGAACCCAGCAAAACACGTTTGTTTTTAATAAGAAGCCCTGGACTCTGAGGCAGAAAGCCAAATTCTTACTCCAGTTCTCACTAATTACAGCCTTAGGCAAGTCACCAAAACTCTCTGAGATTCAGTTTTTGTAGATAAAATAAAGTTAGACAAGATAAGTGATTCTCAATATCGGCTGTGCAGTAGAATCCTCTGAGTGGCTTTTGCAAAATGCCCAGGTCCTATGCCCCAAGATTCTATTTTAAAAGGTCTAGTATGGTGACCTGGCATCAAATTTTTTTTTTTAAGTTTCTCTAGTGATTCCAATGTGCAACCAAAACTGAGATCCACTGGACTAAATAATTTTTAAGTTTCCTTTTATTATATAAAATTCTACTTCATTTTTCCTTGTTTTGGTTGTAGTCATTTGGCTTTGGGTTAAGTAATGGGTAGATTAGACACGATAAATGAGGACAAATCCAAAAAAAAAAAAACAGTTTCCTTTTAGACTTTGCAGACATTCACAGTGTGGGGAGATTCTGTACCATAATCCCTTAGCATTTACTGAAGCCTGTTATGGAGAAGGCGTCCCTTCTATATGGAGCGAGCTCCATTAATATCAAAGTTTTGGCCCTCTCTATGCCTTTCCTCCCTCTATTCAAGGATAGAATGGCTGAGAGATTGACAAATTTGGAAGGATAAACTAGACGTGCTTGGCTCAGCTCCCACCTCTTGCCTTTTGGGAATGAGCCAACCACAGAAAACACAGTTCTGACCTAGTTCTCTTAAGGATGGATGGTCTCTGCATTGGGACTCATCTCAGTCCAGTGCTACTAGGACTGGGTAGATAAGCCTTCTAATTCTAAGGTAAGAATATGGAAGCCCACCTGCCAGCAAATATAAGCTACATCCTCTAGTTTAGATTTTATTAGAAAGAGAATGATATTTTGATTCCCAGATACTTATCCTTGTCTTATTTCTCAACTGATTCAGAATTCAGTGAAAGAAGAATGCTATTCACTGGTTCCATTCAGATATCTCAATACAGCTTACTCTGTTTAGATAATACCATAGGGATACAAAGCTGATGTGCTTAGTGTCACCTGGCAATGTTCAGAGTGAGTGAATAAACAAATTAATAAATATTATTGTTGTTACGAACTGAATGTGCACCCCTAAAATTCAGATGCTGAAACTCTAACTACCAATGTGTTGGTAGTAGGAGATAAGGCCTTTGGGAAGTAATTAGGCTCATGAGGGTGGTGACCTAATAAATGGGATTGGTGCCTTCATATGAAGAGACCCAGGAGAAATGATCTCTCTCTCTACCATCTGAGGGTTCAGCAAGAAAGCAGCCATCTATAAACCAGGAAGAGAGCCCTCATCAGAACACAACTGTGCTTGCACCCTTGATCTTGGACTTCTAGGACTTCTAGTTTCCATACCATGAGAAATAGATATTTGTTGTTTAAACCACCAGGTCTATGGTATATTTTTTTATAGCAGCCTAAGGTGACTAAGACAATACTAGAGACAGAATCCCATAGCTACGCAAGGATTATATTTCAACCAAAGGCAGTCTTATCAATCTTGCCTTAATTCAGGATTTCTCAACCTTATCATTATTAACATTTTGGGATCATTCTTTTTTAAATCATTTTACTAAGGTATTACTGACATACCAAAAAGCTGCATATATTTTTTATAACTTAATGAGTTAGGTGATAAGTATATACTCATGAAAACATCACCACAACCTATTCCATAACATATCATCACCCCCAAACGTCTGAGCTGGATAATTCTTATTGTGAAGGGCTGTCCTTTGCATTCTAGAAAGTTTAGCAGCATTCCTGGCCTTTATTCATTAGTTGTGAATAGTAACTCTTTAGTTCTGACAACAAAAAATATCTCCAGACATTGCCAAATGTTCGCTATGAAGCAAAATCATCTACTGTTGAGAACCACTGCCTTAATTTGATATGACAGTACGGGAAAGCAAAAGTGTGACTAACTACCTGTTGAAAAAGCAAGCACAGAATCATAGATTACAACAGCCAGGAAGGTCTTTAGAGCTCAACTAGTCCAACATTCTGTATTTTTAGATGAAAAATCAGTTATGAAAATATTAATATTTATTATCACTCATTTATTGAAGCAGAGCCTCTTGCTGTTCAAATCAGCAACCTTGTCAATAAAATGCAAATAGAAGGATAACCTAGGACACCCCTAGTTGTTTTTCTTCCTGATAACATTAGTCAGTATTATTTCTGGAGCTGTGACATACCACTTTAAAATATGTGAAATATATTTCCTCCAATTCCTGTTCTTATGAGAAATCTTTAGAAGTCATGCCCACTACTAAAGATAGAAACCATGGTTCTCGCCATAGGTGTATCACCAAAACAGCTTAGAAGAAAGCATTGATGTGGCAGAAATGAAGAAACTAAAAAATACAGAACCCATCATGTATTACTTGGCAAGGAAACAAGCAGATATTAACGTAGTCAACCTATCCTCCACAGTAACATTTCTCAGGAAGATCATTCTTCATCACAAATATGGTTATGTTTCTCTCAGACTGGCGTCAAATCTTTCCATGGTTCACAACATTTATCTTCTTTAAGATAAAAACCAAACTTCCTAAAATGTTATGCAAGCCTTTCCACGGCTTTGCTCCTGCCCATCTCTCCAACCTCGTCTCCTTTTCTTCTCCTACACATATCCTACATACAACCATTCTGTACTCCTTGAAGACCGTTAAAGATACCCAGGAAACCATATTTTATAAAAGAAGCAAAAGTGAGACTAATACAACAGTTTAGGAACCCACCCTTCAGTTGTCAGACCTAGTGTTACTTCCTCAGGGAACACTTCCCTAATCCCAGCTCTACTGTATGTTCTCACGAATCTCTCCACTGCTTTTAACACAATTATAGTTTTCATAATTTTTTGTGGGATTATTTTATTCGTCTCCTTCTCCATGCAAACTGTAAACTACAATAGAGCAGGAAGTGTGTCTATATTTACTCTCCAATATGTGTCTAATATAGGTGCTATATATGCCTGACATATAGTAGACACATGACAAATATCTGTCAAATAAAAAATGAATGTTCTTTTATATCTACAAGTCTTTTCACAGAGTTATTTCCTATCTGTTATGACTTTCCTTTCCTTCTTTGGCCAATTCCTATTTTCCTTTAAAACTCGGCTCAGCATCCTTCATCCTGAAAGTCTTCCCTGATCCCTAACTCCAAGTTAGATACTCTACTTCTGTGCTTTCATAGCATCCTGAATATATTTTTATATAGCACATACATTTGACCACAGTTTTCTATTTACTTGTCTATCTCTCCCTGTCTTCCCTACTAGATTATGAGCTCCTTAAGGACAAGGGCTGTGTCAATCGTCTGTATACATTCTGCGGGTAGTACGAGTGTCTAACACAGAGGTGGCACTCAGTAAATGTTTGAATGGTACACATGTACATATACTGCATTTTGTTACACAGGTTCATATCTGTCTTCAGAAATTCCTACTGAGTGAAAACATTTTAAGAATAAAATAAAGCTTAAAATGAAACCCCAACATTTAAACTACAGTAAAGATTTTCAGATAGGACTATGACCTAACAAAACAGCTTAAAAAAATTTTTTACACTGTTCTCCTTGGTATGATTTAAGAATAACAAAACTTAGAACAAGTATTAGAACACTAAAGAGAACTTTTAAAAATTTGTAATAAATTAGTTCTAGAAAAACAAGAAAGCTGAATGTTGTACTCTGTGCCAAGTTGAGTCATTCTAAAATAATAATACCTCAAAAACCACTTTCTACCATGTTATTCCATTATTGAAAGGATACTTTAACTTAAGAATTCCCCTGCAAATGACTTTACCCCTTTATAGACAATGGTAATGATTTCTATAAATTTCTCCTAGGTCCTTATACTAAAAAAGAAGAGATGGTTGCTAAAACAACTTCATTTTTTTTAACACAGATCTACCCCTCAAGACTTTTAAAACACTAAATGTTCTTCCAATGATTCTTTAATGGACATCATTAAAACAATACAGGAATGGAGGCTTATGTTATTTGGCTGCTTCTATTGCATCTCATAAATTACTGTGCATTTGCCCTACTTATGAGCTAATCTCTCCTAAACGGAGAACATACAAAAATTTCAGGAAACAAACAAAAGATTAAAGACCAAGAGACTACCTTTTTTCTACCTTACAACTTTATTTAAAATGCAACAAAATGAAAACTCAATGGAGAGAGGGGAAGGCAGGGATAGAGCCTAAAAAAATAATAATGGCAACAGGCTCAGCTTCATTCCTATTTGAACAGATAACATATTGCCTAATCACTCTATTTTACTGAACAACAGAAACAACTGGATTATACTAATTTAGATACTTTTTTCCTATTTCTTTCCTGTATCTGATTTGATTCATGAGATAAAAATACTCTTTAATAAGCTGTCTTCTTATAGTTACGACTTCTACATGCAACCCATGATCTCCACTCTTATCCTCAGCCTGGGTTAAAACCCTAGAGGCCAATATCCAGTCCAATTACTATCTCATGGCAACCAGATTTTAACTTCCAATCTCTGTGTTCCCTCTGGCACCAGGAGATTTGCCTTTTCTGCTTTCAAATGTGGCTATATATGAAATAATTTTTTCTTGTTATATTTAATCCAAAATTTATCTGAGTTTGCAACAAGAACAGGACATTCCATTATCCCACCTGGAAATTACTTATTGTTATAAGTCACTCTTTAATATGTCATCTTTAACATTTTAAGACTTTACTAATGTCCCTTAAAAATAAAAGTATTACTTCCTTAGCAGATTTTGTCTCCTCACCATCAACATTTGTTGATACTAATGACTGACTGATGACTAGTTTACTACCACTTTACATCAGTCATCAAATGTCAAATCTAAACAAGGCACCACATCTCATTACTCTAAAATGTGAAAAGGAACTGAAAAATATCTAGGTGATTATGAAGTTTTGAGTTAGACTTTCAATTAATCTGATTCTGAATTTGTCATAAAGATATATCACTAATCTATTTTCAGTTTTGTGTTCTGGTTGCATCTTCATTTTTTATAATTTTGGGTGCTTTTAGAAAAATGAAGCTAAGCTTTGTAAAGTATCTTACAAAGATCCTATACTTGGTCATTTAACACCACCACCACTACAGATTACTTAGATGTGTTATTACTAATGGGTAAAGGTTAAATAAGCAAGTATAAAGTATATATACATACGTACACACACATATATATAGAAAGTATATATAATGGGGATATGTACAATAGAAGACATATACCTGTAAGATGATGTAACTCCTGGAGAGAGCCAAATTTTGGAAAATTATTCATTCATTCATTCATTCATTCAATAAATATATTATATGCCATACATTGTTATTATTGAATGCTAACCATTCAATGAAGGACAGACAGATAAGACGCACCCCCGCCCCCGCCCTTACCTTCATAACATTGGCATTCCAGTGGGAGAAGGCAAATGATACAGTAAACGAATAAGCATGCAAAACAAACAGAGATTGTTATTGTAACTAGAAGGAAGCAAGCATTATTCTGTTACAAAGAATAGGGAAGGCCTACTCTAAACAGGACGGTCAGGAAAAGCTTCTGTGAAGAACTTAAGAAGAGATGTAAAGTAGTATGTAAGAAGAGATGTAAAGGACAAGAAGAGTATTTACTGGAAAATTACTGCATGGGAGCCTGGAGGGAGGAAGGGTGGTAGGATACCAAGAGGTATGAAAATATTCAAGGGAGAGACACCAGCAATAACAACAATTTATAGAAAGAAAGAATTTTATGTGTTCCACAAACTGCATTAAGGCTAGTCTGATGGGAGAGTAGTGAGGAAGGAAAGTGTAATGAGATATGTTTGGGAAGTAACAAGGCCATATCATGTAGGACAATCAAAGAAAGTCATGATGCCAAACTATATTAAAAAGCAAGGCCCAACAATATGCTGTCTACAATAAGTCCACTTTAAACATTAAGACATAAACTGGTTAAAAGTAAAAGAATAAAGAAAATATACCATACATACATTAACCAAAGAAAAGCTGGAGTGACTATATTAATATCAAAGTAGATTTCAGAATAAGGGCTACTGCCAAGGACAAAAAAGGATATTACATGATGTCCCTTACATAAAAGGGCCAATTGACCAAGAAGATACAATAATCCTAAATATGTATAAACCTGAAAATAGAGCTTCAAAATATATGAAGGAAAATCAGATCTCTCCAAACTGATCACATATTCAATGCAAACTTATCCAAATCCCAGAGATTTTTGTTTTGTTTTGTTTTATAATTGAGAACTGATTATAAAATGTATATGAAAAGGCCAAGGAATTGCAATAGCTAAAACAATTTTGATAAAGAATAAAGTTGAAGAACTCACACTACCTGACTTCGAGGCTTACAACAGAACCACTGTAATCAAGACTGCGATATTGGTGAAAGGACAGGCAACAGGTCAATGGAAGAGAATTTATAGTCAGAACATTTATAGCCGATAGATTTTCAATAAAGATACCAAGGCAGTGCAATGGAGAGTCTTTAACAAATGGTGCTGATAAAACTGAATATCCATATTTTTAAAAAAAGGAATCTCAACTAATACCTAACATTATATACAAAAACTAACTTGAAATGGAGGAATCACAGAATTAAATATGAAACTTACACTATAAAACTTCTAGAAAAACACACAGAAAGAAATCTGTGACCTTGGATTATGCAAAGAACTCTTAAATAGAACACAAAAAGCATAAACCATAAAAGAAAAAAATTGTTAAAATGAGTCTACCATCAAAATTTAAAACTTCTTTCTAGACACTATAAGAAAATGAAAAGGAAGGATCCATGTAGACTGGGAAAAAATTTGCAAACATATGTCTGACAAAGGATTGATATCCAGCATACATAAAGAACCCATGCAACTCAGCAGTAAAAAAAAAAAAAAAAAAAAAAACCTCAAATAAATGAACAATTAGATCAGATGTTTCACCAAAGAAGATTACACAGATGGCAAATACATGAAAAGATGCTCAACATCATTAGTTGTTAGTGAAACCACATTAAAACTACACTGAGATACTGCTACACCCATATTTAAATTGACACATTTTTTTAAAAACTGACAACACCAAGTGCTGGCAAGGATGTGGAGCAACAGGCACTCATTCATTGCTGATCAGAATCTAAAATAGTACATCCACACTGGAAAACAGTTTGGCAGTTTTTTCTAAAATTAAACATACACTTATACAATCCTGCAATACATTCCTATCTGTTACTCAACAGAAATGAAGATATATATCTCCACAAAAATATGCATGCAAATGTTTATAGTAGCTTTATTCTTAATCTGAAAAAAAAAAAAAAAAACTAGAAACAACCCAAAAGTTCAAAAACTGGTGAAAGATAAACAAATTGTGGTACATTCTGCAATAAAAAAGGAATGAACTACTGATGTACTCAACAGCAGGGATGAATCTCAAGAACATTATGTTAAATGGAAGAAACTACATACTATATAATTCCATTTATAAAACATTCTGAAATAGTATGAGAAGTATAGTAAAAAGGTTACAAATTGTATTATATTCCATTTATAAAACATTCTGAAAAAGACAACACTACAGGGAACAAAAACAGATTAGGGATGACTAAAGCTGGGATGGGGATATAGGAAGGCTACAAAAGGGCTTGAGGGAACCTTTTAAGGTGACGGAAATACTCCATACCTTGATGTGGTAATGTTGTTATAACTATATACATTTGTTAAAAATACATAGAACTGTACACCTAAAATGTGTGAATTTTACTGTAAGTTATACTTCAGTGAACCTGACCTGCTGAAAAGGAAAAGAAATCAAGGATCATGGTAAGTACAAATGATGCCAATGCAATAATGAAGGTAAAAACGACATTTTACAATTCTATAATGTTCAAATTTTCTAAGAAGTCTCCTCTATATTTTCTCATTTTAAGACCACTCTTTAATTTAATTAACTTCTTGAATTAAAAAAATATCAAATGATACAATACGGCTGTCTGAGTTCAGGTTTCCAATGTCTTTACATAGCTAATGAACTGTAAGCTGAAACCTAGGGCCTTTTCCTAGGTAAGACTGCATAAAGGATTTGTTGTAAGATGATAAAAAGGATATGCAAGTCGCAGACTAAGAAACTGTCTTTCAGACAAGTGAAATTTAGAAACATGTGACGAAATACCTACAGAACGAGGTCATTACTGTTAGAGTAAGAAGTCACAAATAACTTCCCTAGGTGCCTCCAGGTACGTGCAGCTGAGAAGAGAAACCTGGGAAATAATTTAGAAATGAAAGTCACATTGCATTCTAGGGAGGCTCAAAATGGACTTTCAGATGTTTTGGCTCATCTTATCTTCAATCTAGGGAAATAGGTATTATTCTGTTTTAACGGCAAATTTTTTTTTAAATCTTTTTCTTTTTTTGCCTTAAGTGGAATGAGCATAGGAAAAGGCAGGGCTGACTACATCACTTACAGGGCCTAGGGTAAAATTAAAACGCAGTCTTCTTGCTCAAAACTTAAGAATTTCAAGCTGACAGCAGCAAATCCTTAAACTGAGCTCAAAGCACTTTTAAGAGTGAGTTCTGTCCAACTGCACAGTCACATGACCACAAAACCAGCCCTGGGGAGAAGGTACAGTCCACTGACAGATACATAAACGTGCAAGAGATCGCTAGTCCATTTCTGTATTGCATTTATAATAAATAATATTTAAAACCTTCACATTCAAATCTCCAGAGATCCTATAGCTTTTTAAAAATCCAACTGACTGTCTCAGGGAAGTTCTCCAGGTATCTTTTACCTATCTTTTCTATTGAAATTCCCCTTCTCCCTTATCTCATACCTAGAAACAACAGATAATCTCTCTCCAGTGCCTCCTATAATGTGTCTCCTTTATATGCCTGAAGATTATCATAGGCTATCTAGAACCAAAGGATGTAAAAGTAAAAACTTTTCATTCTGACATGAGAACTTAAAAAAGCTAACTCTTCTGGGAAAAAAATTAATCAGTTTTTAAAGAGTGGGCCTAAAAATGAGATAAATAAGAAAGTGCCATCGAAAAAGTTAAATGTGTCACATAAATGTAATCTTTCTATAATTTTTATCACGTTTTAATGAAAAATCTAATCTCTAACTCCTCGAGGAGATATATAAGATAAACTCATAGAAACAAACTAAGAAGATTTAGAAATTATTCCTTAAAAAAGACCCTGTTTTTTAAAGTCCAAGTGAACATGTTGATTATGTGGAGAACATGTAGAGTAGATCTACACAAGCATTAAAAATCTGAGAGACTGAGAAAGAACTTTTACGATTCAAGGTTACAGAATGATTTGGCCCAGAAGATTTTCCCCTCAAGGTTACCTTCAATTTTTTATTAGTATAGTATCACCGAAAAAAAAAAAAAACCATAAAACTAAATATAAACCTCTTATGCATATTGCTTCTATACTACTACAAAGCAGAAACTACTTTTCAAGTTAAATACACAAACAATAAAACCAATTACTAAATTAGCAACATTAATTTAAAGTGACAAATAATTTTTTAGACAGTTAATTGCTTCTTGAAACCTGACTGTGGCACTCACTGTCACAGAAGATTCTTTTGAGTGTCTCAGCTCTGAAGACTTTAGAGAGTGCTTTTATAAAACAACCAAGTCAAAAGTGAAATTTTTTGTCAAACCAGATGTTATACCTTTATGATTGACAAATCTATCAAAGTTAAGAATGTAAAAAAATTCTTATTTATAAAACCTAATCAAAATTAATTTTAAATTATATTCTGACATGTTATTCACAACACATAAACCTTCCATTTTTGAGATAACTAAGCAACAACAATTATGTAAAAACAATGTCTCTAAACACATTTTTAAAATAAGGTTATGAAGGATGTTAGGTCAAGATGGTGAAATAGGTAAACTCTACTTCAACCTACAACCACATTAAAATTACAACTAAATTATAGAACCACCACCATTGAAGAACACCTGAAGACTAGCTAACAGAAGTCCTACAACTAAGGATATAAAGAAGAACCCACAATGAGACTGAAGAGGGGCAGAGACATGGAACAAGCAGGTTCCACACCCACTGTGTGGTGATTAAGAATTGAGAGGATATCTCAGGTCCCCCTTACCAAGCGAGGGGTCCCAGTCCCACACCTAGCTACCCAGCCTGGGCATAGGAGTCTCTACAACATCTGGCTCTGAACAACAGCAGGGATTGCATCCCATTGAGATGAAGGGCTACTGGAGCCCCAGGGGCTCCTCTTGAGGGGCCTGCACACAGACTCACTCATTTACAAATTCACTCACTCTAGGCTCCAATGCAGGATATGCAGCTCAAAAAGTATCAGAAACATCTGAGGAGGAATTGAATTAACTAGCTTCAGGGTGAAGGCTGGAGGAGCAGGGGTCAGAGCAGCTCTCTCCAGGGACAGAAGCACTGGGAGGCACCACTGTTCCTTTGTTGAGCCCTTCCCCACCTAGCCAGCAGGTTCAGGCATGTGCCAAATCTGAGCTCTCCATTAACCTGGCTAACACCATTAACCCCAATCTGGTGATTCCTCAAGACCCCATCTCACCCAACCCAGGCGGAGCCACTTCCATGCAGCTTTTCCACACAAGCATCCTGCCTCAGCTTGAGCTGCAGACTTTCCTAAACTCTCTCAAAGGTCCACAAACTCCAAACAAGCGTAAGTTGCCTTGTATACCTTAGTGAGTGGCCCCAAGCCTGCCACAAGCTGCAACTGGTCCCAACTTGCACTGTAACTCCCATCAAACAGCCCCAAGCCTGGCATAAACTATGGCCTGTGTTGGCTTGGATCATAGCTTCAATTAAGCAGCAACAAACCCAGCACAAGTAGTGGATGGGCTCAGATCACACTGTGGTGCTCCAAAGAGACCCTAGCCCAGCACTAGTGGCAGCCAGCCCTGGTTTGCAGCATAAACTCTCTCAAGTAACTCTAAGCCCAGTACATGCAGCAACCAACCACAGAACCCACAGTAGGTCCCACCAGGTGAACCTAAGCTGGGCACAAATGGTAGCTGTCCTTGGCCTGGACTGGATCCCCTCCCAAGAGGCTCTAGAAACAACACACCCAGTGGCCAGCTTCAGACAACACCAAAGCACCACCTAATCAGCTTCACAAACAACACACCCAAAAGGTGAACTCAGCTGCACCAGAGCCCAGGTCCGGACTCCACAAAACAGCTTGTCTGCTGTAGTCATGACTAGCCCTCAGAGCCAGCCTAAGGGTCAATCCCAACCACTGATGTGCTAACAGCAATTAAGGCTCAACTACAACACAAAGGCAAACACAACCCACACAAGAAACATTCCCAGAGCACCCAGCTCAGGTGAGCAGGGAGACTGTGCCACTGGGTCCCACAGGATATCTACTACACATATCCATTCTGGCAAGACTGGGAGACAAAGCACATTTGCCTACTACATAGAAATAAGCACAGAGAGTCAGCCAAAATGAGAAAACAAAGAAGCAGGTCCCAAATGAAGAACAGGAGAAAATGCAAGAAAAAGAACTAAACAAAATGGAACAGGAAATCTAACAGATACAGAGTTTAAAACACTGATTGAATGCTCAATGAACTTAGGGGAAGAGCAGATGAACTCTGTGAGAACCTCAACAAAAACACAGAAACCATAAAAAAGAACCAGTCAGAAATGAAGGATACAATAACTGAACTGAAGAATACATGAGAGGGAATCAATATCAGATTAAATGAAGACGAGGATCAAATCTGCGATCTGGAAGACAAGGTGGCAGAAAACATCCAATCGGAACAGCAAAAAAATAAAAATAAAAAATAACTGGGGATAGTATAAGAGACCTCTGAGACAACATCAAGCATACCAACATTCGCATCACAGGAGTACTAAAGGACGAGAGAGAACCAGGATTTGAAAACCTATCTGAAGATATAATGACTGAAAACTTTGCTAACCTGGCAAAGGAAATAGATACACAAGACCAGGAAATGCAAAGAGTCCTAAACAAAATGAACCCAAAGAGGCCCACACCAAGACACATCATAATTAAAATGGCAAAGGTAAAAGATAAGAGAGAATCTTAAAGGCAACAAGAGAAAAGCAATTATGTATAAGGGAGCACCCATAAGACCATCAGCTGATTTTTCAAAAGAAACTTTGCAGGCGAGAAGGAGTGGCATGAAATATTCAAAGTGTTGAAAAGCAAAGACCTACAACTAAGATTACTCTGCCCAGCGAGGATATCATTTAGAATTGAAGGAGAGATAGAGTATCCCAGACATGAAAAAACTAAAGGAGTTCATCACCACTAAACCAGTATTACAAGAAATGTTAAAGAGTTTTTTGAGTAGAAAAGACAAAAAATATGAATAGGAAATCTTAGAAAAGAAAAATATTCTCACTGACAAAGGCAAACAGTAAAAGCAGTGGATCAACCAACTATAAAGCTAGTACAAAGTTAAAAGACAGAAGTTGGAAGATCATGTGTAATTACAATAAGGAATACACACACAAAAGAAGCAAAAAATAATGAACAAAACATAAATGTGGATGAGTAAAGATGGTAGTGACTTTAGAATGTGTTCAAATTTAAGTGACCATCAATTTAAAATACACTGCTACAAACATAGCTTGGTATATATGAAGTACATGGTGACTACAAACCAAAAATCTATAAGAGATATACAATAAATAAAAAGACAGGAGTCCAAACACAAAACTATTGAATGACATGAACATACAAGAGAGCAAGAGAAAAAGTAACAGAGAACTATACAATCAGAAATCAATTAATAAAATTGCAATAACAACATACCTATCAATAGTTACTTTAAAGCGGTGGCTAAATGGATAAGAAAACAAAACCCTTACATATGCTGCCTATAAGAAATTCAATTCAGGCTGAAAGATACACACAGACTGAAAGTAAAGTAATAGAAAAAGATACTCCATAAAAATGGAAACAAACAAACAGGTTGCAAAACTAATACCAGACAAAACAGACTTTAAAACTAAAACAAAGTCTATAACAAGAGATAAAGAAGGACCCAGTAATCCCACTTCTGGGTATTTATTTGAAGAAACCCAAAACACTACTTCAAAGGGACATGTGCAACCGTATGCTCATTGCAGCATTATTTTCCAGAGCCAAGATATGGAGGCAATCAATATGCTATTAATGGATGAAGAGATAAACAAGAATACAGATATACAATGGAATATTATTCAGCCACAAAAAAGAATAAAATCTTGCCATCTGCAACAACAAGGACAGATTTAGAGGGTACTGTGCTGAGGGGAGTAAGTCAGACAGAGAAAGACAACTGCTACATAATGTCATTTATATGTGTAATCTAAAGAACAATATAAATCAACAAACAAAAGAGAAACAAGTTTATAAACACAGAGAGCATTTTTATGTTTGCCATGTGCAGGAGGGGAATGGGCTAAGAGGGAAGGGAATTAAGAGGGACAAATAAAAAGAGATTTAAAAATATTACTTTAAATGTAAATAAATTCTCCAATCAAAATATATAGGGTGGGTGAATGGATAAAAAAACAAGACCCAAACATATGCTACCTACCAGAAACCCACTTCAGATCAAAAGACACACACACACTGAAAGGGATAGATAAAGATATTGCATGCAAATGGAAACCAAAAAAAGCAAGAATAGCAATATTTAGTCAAAATAGACTTTAAAACAAGGGCTGTAGCAAGAGACAAAGAAGGGTGTTATACAATGATAAAGGGATCAATCCAATATGAGGATAAAGCTCTTGAAAACAACAATGCACCCAGCGTAGGAGCATCTAAATATATAAAGCAATTATTGAGGAATATAAGGGAGAGACTTATAGTAACAGAGTCATAGTAGAGGACTTCAACACCTCACTAACATCAATGGATAGATCATCCAAACATAAAATCAACAAGGAAACACTGGCCTTAAATGACACATTAGACAAGATGGACTTGATATTTTTTAAATATTTCACCCAAAAGCAGTAAAATATATGTTATTTTCAAGTGCACATAGAACACTTTCCATGACAGGCCACAAAATAAGTCTCAATAAATTTAAGAAGACAAATCATAACAAGCATCTTCTCCAATCACAGTGGTATTAAACTAGAAACCAATTATAAGAAAAAAACTGAAAAACAGACAAACACGTGGAGGCTAAATAACATGGTACTAAACAATGAATGGGTTAACAATTAGATCAAGAAGAAATCAAAAAAACACCTTAATAAACTTAACAAAGCATGTGAAGGACCTATACACTGAAAACAAGAAGATATTATTAAAAGAAACAGAAAAAGACACAAATAAATGTAAAGATATTCCATGTTAATAGATTGGAAGAGTCAACATAGTTAAAATGGCCATATTACCCAAAGGAATCTACAGATTTAATGCAGCCCCCATCAAAATCCCAATAGCATTTTTTAAAGAAACAGAACCAAAATTAACTCAAAACATATCAGAGACCTAAAAATAAGACTTGAAACAATAAATTACATAGAAGAAAACATAGGTATCATGGATCTCAAATTTAGAGAGGATTTTATGAATTTGACCTCAAAGGCAAGGGAAATAAAAGCAAAAATAAATGAATGAAAACAATATCTGCACAGCAGAAGAAGCCATCGACAAAACAGAGGCCACCAACTAAATGGGAAAAGATATTTGTAAACAACTCCAACAAGAGACTAATATCCTAAATATACAAAGAACTCATATAACTCAACAACAAAAAATCCAATTTAAAAAATGGGCAGAGGACCAGAAAGACTTCTCCCAAGAAGACATACAAACAGCCAACAGACATAAGAAAAGATGCTTAACTTTGCTAGCTGATAAGGGGTTAATATCCATATAAGGAACTATATAAAGAAACCATGCAACTTAACACTAAAAAAAAAAAAAAAAATCCAATTAAAAAATGGGTGGAGAACCTAAATAGATATTTCTACAAAGAGGACATATGAACGACCAATAAACATATGAAAAGATGCTCAGCATTAGGGAAATGCCAATCAAAACCATCATATTATTTCACACCTGTAAGAATGGCTACCATCAGTAAGTCAACAAACAAGTGTTGGCGAGAATGTGGAGAAAAGGGAACTCTGGTGCCCCACTGGTGGGACCGTAAATTAGTAGAGCCAATGGAAAACAGTATGGAAGCTCCTCAAAAAATTAAAAATATAACTACCACATGATCCAGCAATTCTATTTCTGGGTATTTATCCTTAGAAATCTAAAACACAGGAAAAAATTAATTCAAGAAACTTTTAAACACAGTACTCTATACATGCTTTCTAAGATATATAGTCTAATGACCAAAACATGCAAAAAAAAAATCTTGAACTTTATCCAAGTTTGTTGCTGGCAGTGGTACTACCATAATAATCCCTAAACTATTTTGTGTGTAGAAATGCTACAGAAAAATGAATAAATATTATGATGTACTGGAAACCAAGGTTTTTACCCACGAAGAAGAGAGGTACAAATATGGAACGGGGAAAGGTGAATAATACTACCTACACACACACACTAACATCCTAGATCTGTCCATGAAAAGGCCTAAACACAGTAACATCACAATAGAAATAAACACACTGGACACTCAGATAATAGTGTCCCAACCATTCTTCACTAAAAGGAACCTGAGTTCCTTGGGAAAATAGCTGACTTCCAGTCTGGGGCAGAGAAATTACTAGGTAAGCCTGAAACATTTTATTCTTCCAGAAAGCAGGAACTTATCAAAAGGACACAAGAACTAGTATGAAGGGATTCTCACTGGCCAAATTTAAGATAATTTGAGAATCGAAAAGGATTATGATACTTGATGATAAAATATTGACAGAATCAAGTTGTGTATAGTTATGCCTAAGTAGATGAAATACAGGTAGAGAAACCTCTTCTTTACAAAAGAATGTCATCATACAGTAGAGGAAGGACAGAATTAGAAAACCACTACTTTGCAACCATCGATGTAATAAGTGATTCACACAAGAATCTTCAGTCACTGGGTTAAAGTTTGTTGCAGAATAGGATATTCACTCAGCGTCAAAGTACCACCCATAATTACTTGTTAAAAACAACAACAACAAATTAAAGAGAAATAGCAAAGGGGAAAGGGTATTTTTATAATGCAGATTTGGCAGTAATCACTTAGCATTAGCAATAGTGGAACAACCTGACATTATATGTCTCCTGTGATGCTACGAGGTTACAATGTCACCTACGTAATAATGTAAAAAAATGTTTAACCTAAATCTATGATGAAACAATTTGTAAAATATGGGACATTCTATAGACAGTTAACCTGGACTCCTCAAAAATTTCTATGTCATCCAAAAACATGATTATTCTAAAACGATTTAAGGAGACTAACGTAATGTAAAATGAAATGTGATGTATGCATCTTGACTGGGCCCTGGATTGGAAAAAAAAAAATGTCAGCTATAAAAGTCATTTCTTCACAAATAAGGAAACTGCATATTTGATGTTATTACTGAATTAGTGTCAATCATCTTAGTTATAATTAGTATTGCGGTTATATAGGAAAATGTCCTTACTCTTAAGAGAGGCATGCTGAAATATTTAGATGTGAAGTGTATGTCTGCAACTTACTTTTAAATGGTTTAGGAAAAAAGTACATGTTTATGTGTAAACAGAAAAATATAAATAAATGAATCTAACAGAATTTTCCACAAAATATCAAATTATCCCACTCTTAGTGTTATGTCATCAAAAGTCTGTTAAAATGAGATACAGAGGAAGAACTATATCTGTATTACACCAAAACATCTAGTTTTAAATGGACAAATAAGCAATAGGGAGGTTAAAGAACTGTTTTGAATGAACTGTTTGGGGCATTAGGCAGATGCTGCTACAGGGATTTATTACCATTGTTGGCATTCCAGATATTGCATGTTTTTAGTAGTGTGCTTGCGGAATACCATTAAATGTCAGAAAATTCAAGAACCAAAAAGAATGGGAGAAACACAAAACAAAAATTCTGAGAATCTGAGTACAGTAACTTGCAAAGACTATCAATTGTCTACTGCAAGGACCCCCCAACCCCCAGGCTGTGACCAGTACAGGTCTGTGGCCTATTAGGAACCAGGCTGCACAGCAGGAGGTAAGCAGCAGGCAGCAAGTGAGTAAAGCTCCATTGGTATATTAGCCGTGCCCCAGCTCTAGCATCACCACCTCAGCTCCACCTCTGATCAGACATTAGAGTCTCATAGGAGCACTGGTCCTTGGTGCCAGAAAGGTTGAGGACTGCTGGTCTACTGTGTCCAGCATTCTAGCAGCCAGGATTCCTCTATTAACTGGCACTTTTGCCATTTTTCTATGCAAAATCAGTATTCCAAATGATGGCCAAGTATCACTAAAGGATCTTGACAAGACTTCTAAATCATTAAAGTTAACTACGTTCAGTTTCACTTTAACATATCATGAGTTTTGTAATATTCTGATCCTTTCAAACCTGTTAACCTATATTTGATATATATGATAGCTCTCTATTACCTATTATATTTGATTAATGAAATCTATTGCTTAACAATGGTAGAAAATGATGGAGTAGGGGAGTGGATATTGGAGCATAATATAAGATTTCATGATAAAAAGTAGACACTTATTACAGTAACTTTTACAACATAGATCTAACAGTGAGGGCAATAAAAATACTCAACAATTTCTAAATGTATTATTTAAAATGTATACTCTTATGATCTTTGTTGTTTTTTACTGTTTAATTGAACAAACAAGTATGGTCACAAAGTGAATTTCAGACTAACCAGGATATCTGTGGATGGGAGTAACAGTTGGGAGTTAGGGTCTTTGACAGTCATCACACTATGAGGCTGGTGGTGTTATTAGCACCTTATTAAAAGTGAGGAAACTGAAAGACTAGAAATTAAGTAACTTCCCCCAAACCATGTAACCAATAAGTGAGCAGAGCCAGGGTTCAAACACAAAGTCTAACTTCAGAGCCTGCCGTCAGGACAACTATACTATTTAGTATTCGCATTGTTTGTTTGTTTGTTTTTGAGGAGGGGCTGATGTCACTCTTTACTGAACACCTGCACTAAGTACTTCCCTTGTGTCATTTAATCTTCACAACAACCCTGTGAAGCACAATTATTTGTATTTCTCAGAAGAGAACACAAGCTGAGTAATCTGTCCAAAGTCACTCCCAATAAGTGGAAAAACTTGGACTCAAAACCAGGTGTGTCTCATTCCGTGGGCCTTGTCCTAGCTAGGACTACACTCTGCCTTCAACATTCTATGTATAAACTATTCTTTATTTTTCAGGAAAGCAAATCTTCTACTGGACAACTTTTGGTTATCAAACATGTGTTCCTATTTTTGTTTGGGATTAATAACCTTAAATTTCCCTGAAAATATTCTTTGTTGTAATTAATAAGATTCTACAAAGTGAGGGTTTTATAATGTAGGAAATTACAGAAAAGCCCTCAAAAACTATTTCAAATTCATAAGTTCAACAGGCTTGGAAGCTTGTAATAATTAATGGTATGTATGCAAATCTAACCAAAAAAAGGCCTTGCACTAGTTCAGGATCAGTTGAGGATATGACATGACTGAAGCTTCATATCATACATTATCAAACGTCTTTAAAAAGCACATTACAGAGTTCTCAAACACACCAAAAATGTTCATCATGTATATAAAAGCCCTTCTTTTAAAATAAGAAACCATTCTCATTTTACTTATTTACTTAAACCCTGCTTGTTCCAAAAAGAATTTAAAACAGTTGAAATCACTCTCACAGAACCTTGAGTGGAACCAAGAAACTCAAAAGTCCTGGTTGTCAGCTGGTTTGTAAGATTCTGATGCATATTTACCATATGCAGACAGAGCAACTATGTGTGACCTTCAGAAACTTTCCTAATCTAAAAAATGAGAATAACAGTACCTGCCTCACAAGGTTGTTGTGAGGTTTCAATGAGCTGACACATGCAAGATTACAATTGTGCCTGATATAAGCATTCCGTGTGTTGTTATTATTGCAGTTGATGGACATCCACGACTGAAGCACCACTTGGATGGAAAAACACCCATCAGCTTTCTCTATCTCTGGAAAAGCTGAGGAAACTCTCTCAGAACTTGATCTCACACTTCTCCTCTTAACATCTGAATCCTTCAACTACTGCACATGATAAGAACCCTTGTTCATAGGGGGGAAAAAAGCTTCAGCTGACTTCTCCATCCAAGCAAACTACCACTCCATGGTTTTTTTTTTGCTAGTTTTCACTGTCAAACTTCTTGAACATATTTTCTGTAGTACTGTTATTAATATGATTGAGATGTCCCTTAGAAAAACCAGCTGGCATTACTCTGAGGAAGTCAGAACTTGATTTTGTGAGTTTCCCCAGAGCTGTGTAGAAGCAGGAAAACAAATAAAATAACACAAAACCAGAAAGCTGGTATACTAACTAATGGAGAGAAGTATATTTAGCTTAAGGTTTTGACAGTTAAATTCTCTAATCAGTTCCTTCTCTCTCTATAGGAAATCTATAAATAGAAAGCCAAACTATAATGAACCCATTTGCGGGACAGTTTAGTCATAGGGACCAGATATTTAAGCCTCTGGGCAGTATACCACATTCTCTGAAGAGTTCCGAAAAAAAGACTTTCAAATTCTGCCTCTTCAACTCCTATTTTTCTACATTTCCATGCTGCCCATCCACATTCTGCTGTGACAGTCTTTCTTTAGATACGTTAATAGCATCTATCAGACTACATCAAGTCCCACTCTTTCTGCCTTCAACTTGAGACAGACATCTTTTAAGATGTCTTCTGCAGAAAACTGAGCTTATCTATAAATATCATTTTATTAAGCCAATTGTGAGTTCTGCTGGTGGCACATCATACCACGTACACTCCTCCACTCCCACCTTCTAATCACTTTCTCTTAACTCTTGGATTTCATTCCTCAACCCATAAAGAATGAGAACTCTTTACAGTTATTCTTTTGTACTTCACTATTGCAATCCATACAATTTGCCACCCATTTCTTAATAGCTTTTCCCATCATTGGCTTTAATGGAGCCAAAAACCTGTTGATTCTGTTCATTAAACTGCTCTGTAGTACCTATGGTGAAGAGTCCAGGTCCTAGAATCACTCCAGCCTGGATCCAAATCCAGGCTCTACTCCTTACTAGCTATGTGCCCAAGGAAAAGTTACTTAACTTCTCCAAGCCTTTTTCCTCAACTGTAAAATGGGCAAGACATAATTGCCTATTGAGTGCTTAGCATAAGCTTATTCTGGCACAAAGTAATCACTCAATAAATATTAACTATTATTTCTGTGTCCTAAATCTCAGCTCCTGGCATTCTATTTTCCTCTCCTACCTTGAAAAATTCACTACCTCAAATAGCTTTGACTAATACTGTAATTAAGTATATTCCTGAAGTTACTGTTACACAACTAAATCTTTCACTCTCTTCTCACTATTTGTATATTTCACCAATATGTAAGAAATAACCTGCTGAAAACTGATTTCATCTTTGTACTCTTTCTTAAAACATTCATTTCCCTTGGCATCTTCAATACCATACTTTCCAGATATTTCTTCTCTAGCCATCTCTTAGACTCTACTGCCAGCTCATTCTCCTGTACCAGACTCTAAATGTTAGTGTTTTAACATTTGGAGACGACCTAAAGGTTTTCTTCATTTCTCATATTATACTTTCCTTTGGCAAGCTCAATGTTTCATCATGACTACAACTGCAATCTATAAATAAGTAAATGACTTCCATGTTATCTATGGTACAGACCTCACCTCTGAGTTCTAGATCCCTACAGCCAACTGCCTACTAACATCATAGTGTGACTGAACAGATTCAAAACTGGATTTATGATCCGTGATCAACCAAACCTAGTTCTTCTCCAATATTTTGTTGTTGTTAGTGAATGAATGGCACCACCATCCACCCAAGTTGCATTACACAGAATTCTAGAACTATAGGAGTTATCTTTTACAGCCTTCCTCTTCTTCTCCCTCCAAATCTATTTTAACTTCTATCATATGGATCTTGTTTTATGAATTTCAGTCTATTTTTATGCTAATACCAAAATAATCCCCCTTGCTGGTTTCATTCCCCTATTGCCCATGTTATCACTATGATGCCAAGGTCTCTATCAAATCAAACTCCTGACTTCCCCACTTTTTCTGTTCATCCCACCCTCACATCTCAACAATCTAATTTCTTATTCCTTCTAAATATTTATCTACTCTAGGCACAAAAATCTACTTTACCATATCTGCATATGATTCATTCTTTCTCATCTCTCTTCACTGGCCAAGCCATGTCTTTTTCTCTCTCAAAACCTCTCTTGGAATCCTTCACTCATTAACTCAACTCAGTATCACTCCCTACTCGGGAAAAAAAGACAAAAGCAGGGCCATAGTTTATTTGGTCCAACAATCATTCTTTGACAGTGACACCAACAAAACATATTAGTTTCCCTCCCAGACATGGTACTCGAAATCTGTCATTACCCAAGTACACTAATTATTTCCTTTAATAAAATATCAGCACTGCATCTATGAATATATACGTTTTGTATCTTTTATGAACATGTATACATTTGCAGTCTATTTCATAAGGTTATGAAATTCACAAGTTTAACATCAACCATATAAAACTGAATATCCTTTATTTGTTCTGAGTTTCCTCTCTAAGCATCTAGGTAGTCTTCTTATTTTAACATTATCGGATTTGGTGAACAAGCTGATAGTTTTCTCATTCACATCATTTGTGATTTTGAACATAAGAATAAATACAGCATGAATCATGCCCTTACACTCTGCTTAAAGGGTAGGATCCAGCTGTATTCATATTTGTATTCCTAGTTTTCATGATAAAGTCTAATAAAAAGAAGGTGCTCAAAACATGTTCAACATAATTAAAAGAATTCTGCTTAGTACTGAATTAATGTTCATGAATGCAAAAAAGAATGCAGAAGTTCTCAAATATGTTAACTCTGCTGCTGCCTTTTTTTTTTTTTTTTTTTTTTTTTTTTTTTTTTTTTTTTTTAAATGATCTTTGGGCTTTAAAAGGAGTAGAAAGAACTGATGCCCAGTATAGGTGAGGAAGCTAATGTAGCACCTTGCTGCTCTAAATGAAATGAAGTGCATCGTAAATGTGATCACTGAATCGCTGCCAGTGGGGGAAGCATGGAGACTCGGAGGGTTGCCAAAGACTGGAAAAGAACAAATAAATGTAGGTCTGATTTTTTTTTTTAATAGAAAGAACTGCCAACAATAATCCACTATACTTAATATCAATCTTTCTAAATTCAGATTATTTATTTAAAAATAGCTTCCAATCACTTACAAAAGAAAAGTGGTAAGCATTTGTGGAGCCAACATGAGTTATACCAGACTAATCTAATTTCCAATTTTTTTTTTTTTTAAAAAGTGTGTTTATATGTTTATAGATAGATCATACATTGAAAAGCAGTAAAAACAGTGTGTCAGTAGGATTCAACAAGGTATTTGACCAGGTCATTATACCCATATGGGTAAGATAAATATACAATGGTTAACAGTACAATCTGGTAGCTAGGTAATTGTTTGAATGATCACAACAAGTGCTCATCAGTGAATTGCTACCCACCTGAAGGGCAGTTCTATTGACCAACTTCAGGACTCAATCTGTGGCCTTCTACCATTCAACAATTTTATCAATAACTTGAATGAAGATGTACAAGGTTACTATACTACTGTTGACACCCAATGACATGAAACTCAGGGGCTCAGAGGATATATTGTGAAAGAGCCAGGATCTAAAAATACAATGACAAGCCAGAAAAATGGGCTAATTCTAATAAAATGAAAAAGGGAAAAATATCTAAGGGATCAATCAATACCTGTGTCCAAAAAAAAAAAAAAATATATATATATGATAAATGGGCAAGCACTGTGACTTAATTGCCACATACGTAAGCAAAGGTTTGAATAGCTTTTGTTGACCGCAAACTTAGTTCAATATGACAGCGGCAAGTTCAATATGTTGTAAATATCAGAAAAGCTAATGTGATGGTAGCGGCAGCAGCAGTAATATCTCAAACATGGAAGAGAGCAGTCCTCCTTAACTCTGGAATGATCAGACTACCACTGGGTTATTGTGCATCCTTCTAGGGATCATAGTCTTCGAAGGATCTTAACCATACTGGCACATATTCAGAACAGAACAACCAGGATGCTTAGGAGCTTGGATATTCTTCCACAAAAGGAAAGACAAAAGGATATAGAGATTTATAAATAGGACAAAATGATACCTTCAGAGGAAAATGATTGGCTACCTTCATTCAGTTGTTCAACAAACATGAATTTCAAGCCCATTTCAGTAGACATTGTTTGTGACACTGGCTTGGAATACAGAGAGAAGATACTCTGTGTCTGTGAGTTGAAATAGCCATGCTCTAAATAAGGATTGGATTTTCTATGATTTCAGACAGTAGAAACAGGGTCAATGGAAAGAAGTTAGAAAGTAACCAATTACAGCTCCATATAAAGAAGAGTAGTATTCTAAGAGTCAAAGCTGTCTCATGAAGGAAAAAGCTGCCTGAGAAGACTGTAAGGTTCTGAACACTAACAGTGTACAGGCATTGAATTGGACCATCTTTAACATTCCTCACATTCTATATTATGATTCTACACTTCCCCAGGAAATGGACTTTCACCAGATTCATCCTACTTGTGTACTTCAGTATCACAAGTTTCCTACAGTTGTTACTTCTAACTGTACCCTGTCCCACAATGAAGCGATGCTTTAAAATTGGGAACAGATCCAAAAGCAACAGAAATAATGAAACATGGGAAGAAAATGCCTCATCAGCACACAAAACACAAAAATAGCAATACTGTTCAACGTGCCATGTATTTGTAATGAAAATGTAAGAACTGTCTATCCATTAAGTCATAAATTCAATTAAAAAGTGTTACACTCACTAAATGTAAATAAGGATTTATTATCTACTGCATTTTTTGTTGGGAGCCATTTTTTTTTCTAACCAACAAGGAAAAAATTTTAACTTAAGATCACTTCGAGAATTTATATCCTAAATAAGCACTCCAAAACCTTCTATTATAAGGTCATGTGGAAATTAAGTCTGGAATAAATTTCTAATAAGAAATGATTCATCAGCTATAGCAGGCCAAATACCATGAATAATCAAATCGTGGAATTCTGATTAAATAGATACTTAAGTTTAATCCATTTTAAAAATCACAGGCAGGATAAACATAGAGAAAAGGCCTAGACTATTTACTTCTGGCTTTTATAAATTAGTTTAAGATTATTTAAGCTTACTTTCATTTTACTTTGTAATTCTAAAAGTCTCATTTGTTGACTCTATTTGCTGCGGCTGGGTATTTAAGTTCACCCTTCCAAATCGTTAATATTAACTTCTTCGAAGCAGTCCCTCACACTAGCGCTTTCTCAAGTTGGATGCAATAAACGGGCCACAATTCTACTTGCAAGGGCTCTTTCTTTTAAATAGCAGCCCAGAAAGACAAAAGTGAAAAAGAAAGAGGGGCATCTTTAACCACCAGCCCTGATAAAAAGGTTTTCCCTCCGGTTGGCAACTTTGACGGCTCTCTACCATTTCTCAACACACTGCCTGTTCGTTATGGTTTTAAGAGAAAAAGAAAAAAAAAAAATAGATTCCAGTTTTCCTGGGACGGGGAGATCCCCTTTTGCAGAAGTGGCTAAAGCTAGGTTCCCTACGGGATTTCATTTCGTTGCCAAGGCAGCGCCAACCCTAGTCGTCCGGCATGAGGACAGCTCTTGCCCGCCGGAGCCCGGGGGGCCCCAGCCTGTAACAGAGCAGCCCCAGCCAAGCCCGGAGCCTCCGCGGCTGCAGAGTCCCAGCCGTGACCCCGGACGGCCCCGCGGGCGCCTCAGGACCGCGGCGAAAGGCGGGGAAAAGCGGCTCGACTTACAGTGACACCATCCTAAGTGACAGCACCAGTGCAGCTTGAAGCACTTGCCATGGCTGTGCGTGGCACAGATGGAGAGCCCATCGCACGGCTGGAAGTCGGGTCTGCGGGCAGCGCAACTCCGCGCCAGGGCCTGAGCCTCGTCCACTTTCTCACTCTTCCAGCCCCGCTCGGGCGCCGCCGCCGCACTCATTTCCTCTCCCTCCGCAGAACCGAGACCGGGAGCCCGGGAGAAGCGGCGTCCGGGCTGCCAGGAAGCCGAGTCTGCTGCTGAAGCGGGAGGGCGCGGCGCGGGCCGGGATCACGCCAGCGCGCGGCGGCGGCGGCAGCGGCGGTCCCAGGCTCGCAGAGGAGCCGCCCCGGGCGCTGCGACCGGGGGGCTGGGTTTGCCGCCGCCCCCTCCCTCTCTCCCTCCGCCGCGGCGCGCACCGCACCCCACGCGCACACGCGCGCGCGCCGGCCGGCCCAGGCAGAGGCCGCGCCTCCCTCGTCAAGCCTGGCCTCTTCGCACAGACCCCGCAGGGGGGCGCAGTCGTCGGCGTCCCCTCCGGTACGAAGGCGTCCCTGCCACACACGCCTTCCTTGGAGGCTGACTCCTGCCTATGGAGCGCTGTAATGAACCTACACACGCTTCCCTCCGAGCTGGGTCGTCTCGAGGACTGACACACACGTCCACACTCCGCGGAGGTCTGTGCGCGCCGAGGACACGCCCACCCGGACCGCTCGGTGGGCTGGTCCCAGCGCATCGGCGCGCGAGGTCTTCTCACTCACGCAGCCCTCTCTCCACACGCGCCTCACATTTCCCTCGTACACACCTCCCAGGGTGTCTGGGCACAGAACCCCTCGGAGGCGCGCACACGTTCCCACACGCGCGCACTCCCCGGGGACTTGCCTCCCGCCCCGAGTGCAGCCCCTCGGGCTCACGTCAGGGGCCAAAGCGGCCAGCCTTGGCTGGCTGCCGGGTCAACTCGCGTCCTGTACCCGCCTGCAGTAACCTCCGCCCGCCTGTTCCTCACCGCGCCGCCCGCCCTCCCATCCCCGAACTCAGCTGAGGCTGCAGCCCAGGCCTTGCTGAGTGGGGAAAGTAACCAAGCTGGGTGCGGTGTTGTGTGTGTGTGTGTGTGTGTGTGTGTGCGCGCGCGCGCGCGCGCGCGCACGCTCGCATTATGCATGTATGCTGTATGGGGAGACTGATATGTAAAATGTGTTGTGTGTGTAGTTTGGTGTTTATGTGATGTGTGTATTGTGTGGGTGTAACGTAGAGTATATGTGGTGGATGTCTGTGTAATTGGATAGGTCGTTAAGTGCATACACGGTACATACAGTGTGTGTGGTGTGCCTAATGCACGTGACTGTTAAGGGATTGTATTGATGAGGTGTGTGTATACATGTATATGTGGCATGGATGTATATGACCAATGTGGAGTGTGGGTGGTGTGTATAGTATGTGTAGTTACATATGTGCATTCATGTGTACATGGTCTGTGGGTGGCTATGATTGTTATGTAGAGTGTGTGTGTGTTTGTGGCATGTGTGTGGCAGTGTGGTGTATGTGCCCGGCATGTAGAGTGCATATATAGTATATTGGCTGGAGTTGGGTCTATGTGGTACATATGGATGTGGGCACAAACTAGACTCATGTTTGCCTTGGGCCCTGTGTGTGCCTTTGCATGTTAATGCCCGCTCAGCCAGAGGGTGTGACTGGCAGGATGGTGGCTGCAGCTCCCCCACCCAATCGGCTTGCCTTCTTCCCTCCTGGGGACAAGTTGCTCCAAATAGATTTTCCATGCCAGGCTGGGCAGCTGCAGGAAACCACCACTGGCTGGCTTTAGTGAAAAGAAAACAAACCATTTGCTCCCAGGGAGCTCAGTTGGGAATTAGTGTTTCCCTGCAACAAGGCCAAACCCAGCCTTGAACAGAGAAAAGGGGGGGACCGCCTCTCATCGTTTACCAAACGCTTTTCAGAACAGAGGATAATGCCTCTAATTGCCAAGGTACAGGGAATAACAAAGCCTTTCATCATAAATGTTGTACAGGAACATGTTTATACCCAGGTTCACTTTCTCCATTACTTTATTCCTTCTTTTGCTTTGCACTGACAAAGAGACTTATCATGGTCTTGAAATAACCAAATTCATTTTTAAGCACTGAAAATCCTTGCTTCTATAAGTGATCTTCCATAATTTTCCCTTTTATTTAACCTTGGTTTAAGAAGGGAAATGTAATTTGCATATATCTGACTCCAGCAAAGTCTTTATTTATTAGAGGTTGAGGAAAGACTCAATGTGGTTGTAAAGGTATTTTCAGGGAAGGTCTGAATCAAAATCTCAATAACGGTTCCCCCAATAATCTAACATTGAAACAGTTACAAACATGAAGCTTCGACTTCAGCCCCAAGTGCCACCCTCCTAAAAAAACTCCTAAGGACTCATCCCTGACTTATAAAATCTATCCATACCTGCTATTAATTTCACAGTCTGACCCATCTCAAAATAACATGAGTAAAAGAAAGAAAACTTAAAGAAATTAATAATGCATTATTGCCGTAGCAAGCCAACCCAGAATTTTTTAAAGGGGGATTCCCATATCTCCTACCCTATTTTTCTCCTACACCAACCTATAAGCTAATATTATCCATATTATATAAGACCTTATAACAGAATATTTTTATTATTTCTATAACTAGTATTTGAACAGTATCCTTTCACTGGCTTTTACTCGAGGATGAACCATGTAATAAGATCCTACTGTATGTGAAACCATACCATCTCAGCTAGTGAAAACAGCATGAAAAATAATGCGATATATCACCTTAGCCAGGAGGCAAGATAAATTACCCAAATACTCTATATTAGCCACCTGATTTGAAGCTGAGCCACCTTTACATTTTCTATAACATAAAACTCATTCCATCCCCTTGCCCAAAAGATGTTATTAACCTCTAATGTCTGCTGGAGGAGGTAAATGTGCTGTGACCTCAAAGACAGACACACACAGCCTTCAGGAGGTGGTGTCAGGATACAAGTTTTTAAAATTTTATTATAGAAAATGAAGCATATACTAGAAAGAAAGACTAATATAAGGAATTCTCATGCACCCATCACCTGGTTTTAATAAATATTAACTCATTTGGAAATTTTTGTTTCATCTATAGCTCCACCCACTCTTGACCACTACCCTGCCACTGGATGATTTTGAAGCAAATCCCAGACATCTTATCATTCCATACATAAATATTTTAGCATTTGTCTCCAAAGGAACTTAAAAAAACCATAACCTATAATACCATTGTCATGTAATTGGATACAATTTGATCATAAATATGAATTTGACCCATAGCTGCTGATTACCTTTTCAGCTCCCCTTTAAGAATGCCATTTCTTCTGTCCGTAATTTTCTTTTTTTCCCCTCTTTCTCTCCTTGTGCCACTTCCTCAAAGTTTTTTCTGACCAACCCAGACTAAGTTATATATACACTCACCCTTCATATCACTTAACTTTAAATGAATAATTAAAGAAGGAATTATTGAATTGTCTTTCCCCACTTCCCCTGTCCCTTGCCACAAACTGTAAGCTCCTTGAAGACAAGAACATGGCCCCTGTCTTCTGTTCCTAGTGCTTAGCACAGAGAATAAATAATAGTTGAATCAGTGAAACTTTTTCTACCTCAGACTTCCAAAGCCTGGAAAAAGTTCATCCATGGTAAATTGTTTGCTAATATAGCTGAATAATTCCTATAATTACCCTTCCTGTAACCACACCCTTAGATATTCCCCTCCCACACTGATTAAGTTTAGCTATGTATATTAGTTGTCTATTGCTATTTAACAAATCACTCTCAAATTAAAACAGTGCAGTTTCTGTGGGTCAGGAACCCAGGTGTGACTTAGCTAGGTACTCTGCTTCAGAGTCTCTCACAAGGCTGCAATGAATGTATGGGTCAGGGCTGCACTGTCAGCTAAAAGTTCAGCTGGGAAAGGGTCTGCTCCCAAGCTCCCTCACTGACTGGTTGTTGGCAAGATTCAGTCCTTAAGGAACTGTTAGGCTGAGGGTCTTAATTCTTCACTGGTTGTTGGCTAGAAAGAGCCCTCGGTTCCTTTTCACATAGACCTTTCCATGGGACAGTTCACATGTAGGAGCTTGCTTTACAAGAGTGAGCACCAGAAAACGGTCAGAAAGCGTCACAGTCTTTTATGACCTAATCTCAGAACTCCTACCCTATCTCGTCATTCTAGCCGTATTCTATTCATTAGAAGCAAGTCACTAGGTCCGGTCCTCACACAAGGGTTGGAGAGTATGCAAGGCATGAATATCAGGAGGTAGGGATCACTGGGAGCCATCCTGAAGCTGCCTACTATACCGTGTGACTTGCTTTAGCCTATGGGAGAATAGCAAACATGACATAGTAAAAATTTCCTGAGTATGTTCATTGGGGTTTGCCTTCCATTTCTGTGCTTGGAACCCTGAGACCAGCATGTATATAAGCCTGAGCAAGCCTGCTGGAGGATGAAATGGAGGAATAGCCTTATGGAGGAAAATGGAGGTACCCAGTTAATGAGCAGCCGATCCCCAGCCAATGATCTATCAACCACTAGAACTAACAGTGAAACTGTACTTGACCATCCTAGGCCCACCAGCTGATCACAGAAGCATGAGAGAGATCTGCTGAGCCAGTCCTTACCAGAACAACCACTAGAACAAACTATAGAATCATGAGCTACACAAAATGATTATTGTTTTAAGCTACTGAGTTTGGGGTGGTTTCTTACACTGTAAAAGCTAACACTTACCACTCGTCTTGTGTTATAGACAAAGTAAATGAGGATTCGAGAGGCTAAATGACTTGCTCAATGTCACAGTGCAGCAGGCATAGTGGGAAAAGTTCTATAAGACCTGGCATCAGAGCAATGCAGATGGTTCAAGCCTGAGCTCTCTCTTTCTGGCTGAGAGAACTTGGCAACTCTCCTATGCTTTTCAGGCTTTAGTTTCTTTATCAGCAAAACAAAACAAAAGGTTTTCCTGAACATCTTTTAGCACTCAAAGCTATGACTCGTCTATGGGTTACAGACAGAGGTAAGGTAAGAACCCTTTTGGTTCAGATGTCATCTGTGAATAGTCAGATATCACCTTCCTATTCTATTGCACACATTTTTGTCTAATACAAATGTAAGTTATGTCTATGCACACCAACCACTCTGAACACTTTGATAAATTGAGTCATTACAAATCAGTTACTTTTTGGTTGCTTGATTGAACCAAACAACTAATTCCACTATGGTTATAAATAACCTGCTAGTAATTGGTAAATTTGTCATATTAAAGCAATTAGAATGATTTAGTGGATGGAGAAGCTTCCAAATGAGGTGCAACTAAATTAGGAGTCTTCTGTGAGGAGGGAGGATGCCTCCTTAGCATTGCCACTGACATAACAGAGCTTCTCATCCCCTTTGGCATAAAGGAAAGAACAGCAGCTTTGGATTCAGAATGGAATCAAAACTCAACTCCACTACATCTAGCCGGGTGATCTTGGGCAAGTTACTTAGCTTCATCTCTTAAATAAGAATCATAATTTCTACTTTGTACACATGCAGTGAACACTAAATAGGATACCATGGACAAAGAGCCTAGCATCGTATCTGGCATTTTGCAGATATTAAATAAATATTAGTTCTCCTGTTCCCAGCACCTCTAAATGCCCTCCCTGTCCACAGGTTCTCCATGCTCCAATCCTTCCTTCACAGTGCTTAGAGAGATCTCTCTAAAATCTGATCATATCATACCTGGCCTTAAAAACCTTTGACACTTCTCGTTGCTTACTAAAAGTATATATATACACTAATATATATATACTACTTTGCAGCTTGTACAAAAAGCTCCCCCAACTTATTATCCAGCTACCCTTTCCCATGTCCCTAAATCTGTACCCTCCCCAGATAATTTTTTTTCCCCTGCAAATGTGATATCCTCTCCTACCTGCCTCTGTGCCTTTCCTCATCCTTATTTTTGCCTTGAATTGTCTGACTTCCTTTATGCACAGAGAAACCTACATTTCCTTCAAGTTCCAGCTCAAATGCTACTCGAAGTTAACTCCCTCTTCCATACTCAAGGACATGCTGTGCCTATCACTTGGTACTTCAAGTAGATAGGCAGGTTTTGTGTATTTCTAGTGCCTGGCATTGTGTTGGGTAGTAGGAGATGCTCAATAAATATTTTTGAGTGAACACATTAAAATATTTATGACTAAAATTCATAAATAATATGGAAAGGCAAAACATCTGCTTATCAAACAGATCTGAGGGCCCCAGAACTAGAAGATTCCTCTGTAGCCTTTGAAATTCAAAAGGAGTCTTACTTAATAAACTGGTTTGTAATCTTACTGAATGTTTTACCCTATAGGTAACCAAGGCTGCAACATTACTGTAGACTCACAGAGGTATGTTAGACATTGCAAGAATGACAGACCCATAATAAAGAAATATTCACGGACCTTCCCTAACCTTCTGATACTGCATCATGAAGGGCAGTTTTCCCACACAATATTCCATTGCACCATCAACAAAGGCAAAATAGAAAAAAAGACGGACCCTGAGCCAGTCCAAAAGAGAATTTCTTACATTTTTAAAGTGGTGGAACTTGTTGATATTTGTGGACACATTATTGTGATTTTCAAAATTCACCATTCTGTCCCTCAGCTTCTCTTTGCAAGGGACATACTAGCTTTGTTCCAATTTGTTTTATCAACTAAAGAAATCTTTTTTATCTGAAAAACTTTTAGTGGAAAAATAAACCTCTAGAGTAAGTATTGAACATAAAAGGAAGGACTAAAAGGCCAGTCGTTAATGTGCCAAGCAATCAGCCTCCTGTGGCTTTAATACATATCCTCAGTGTTCAAGCCCAATAACCACTGGACTTTTCCTGACTTATGTGATGTGACACTAATAGAAGTAGGATCTGGGTCAATTTTGTGCTCCATACAACACATGTTCTTTACTCTCCAGCAGTCCACACTTAACTTCTGGAAGCAATGGACCTATCATAATTTTAAAACAAGAACACTCTGGCTTCTTTTAGTAAGAGGATAACACACACATTCTGCCATTTTCATTTTAAAAATCTTTTTTCTTGATGATTAGCAATTAAAATAATTCGGCTTTACTTAGCTCATTTCAATAAGCAGCTAAAGGCTAAAATGACAGCAAAGAGCAATCTGGAATACAATGACTGACTCATGGATTATAAATGAGGCAGCTGAGGTATCATACACAGCCTGTGAAGATGCTGGTCTGTGGTCAGCACTCTATCCACACTCAGGGCCTCAAGCTCTTAAGCAATGCCTGGGCTCATTTATCCACTCTACAAATAGTGGTTAATTTTCTTCTATGTGCTAGGCCCTGGGCTGGAGCTGGAGATAATTTAGAGGAGTGACATAAACCAACCGTAAGAGTATAAAAGGTAATTGCTTTGATTAGGGATTTAAACAAAGCACAATAGAAAAATAAGGGAGAAACAAATAAGTCTGCCTGGAGCCATCAAAAAATATTTCACAGAAAGGATGAGTTAGCACTGGCAATGCAGACAAGCTTGGCTGTGGTATTATATGGTATTAGGGAATAACATGCATGCGGGCAAGAAGGCAAAGGGCCATTCTGTAAGTCTGTCTTGCTTGAAACTAATATGGACCTGAAGGAGCAGTCAAACGAGAGGTAAAATTGGTAGGCAGGGGCCAGATCACAAAAAGCCCTGCAAAATTGATATTTAGTCCTCTAAACCAGTCATTTTTGAACACCTTTCACTGAAGCACTTCATTAAATAGAAACACTTATCAGAAAGCATAAATGAAACATTTTTAAAGTCTAGCTGTTGGGGAAGGTTGGAACCCCATTTGTTTGTAACCCCACAACACCAGAGCCAAACCACCACTTTGGGAGGGGGGACGTTATGGTAGGAAGCCTCTAACATGGCCCCATGCATAATTTCCTCCATTGAGTTGTGGACTGGACTTAGCAACTCCAAAAGCAGTGATGGAGTCATTTCTAAGATTAGATTACAAAAATTGTGGTCTCTCTCCCCCCCTCCCCACCCCGCCACCGAGAGATGCCAACTGCCATGGTATAAGTGGCCTTATGGAAAAGCCCACATGAGAAGAAACTGACATCTTTGGCCAACAGCCTGTAAAGACCTGAAGCCTGCCAACAACCACATGAATGAGTGTGGAAACAAATTCTCCCAGTTGAATCCTGAGATGAAACTCTAGCTCTAGCCAACACCTTGATTGCAGCCTTGAGCCAGCAAGCTGTGCCCGTATTCCTGACCTGCAGAAACTGTGATATAATAAATGTTAGTGTGTGGTAGGTACTTTACTTTAAGTAATGAGGGCATTTTGCTAAGTGAAATAAGCCATAGAAAGATAAATAATGTATAATCTCAGTTATATGTGGAATGTTAAAAAAAAAAAAAATGAACACTTATCTACAGAGAACGGATGGGTGGTTGCCAGAGGTAGGGGGCTGGGGAGTGGGAGGTGAAACGGCTAAGGGTAGTCAAAGGGTACAAACTTCCATTTATAAAGTAAATATGTTATGGAGATGTAACGTACAGCATGGTGACTATAGTTAATAATACTGTATTGGATATTCGAAAGTTGCTAAGATGGTAAACCTTAAAAGTTCTCATCAGAAAAGAAAAAACCTGTAACTATGTGTGGTGATGGATGTAAACTAGACTTACTGTGTTGGTGATTTCACAATATATACATATACCAAATTATTATGTTGTATACCTTAAACTAATATAATGTTCTAAATCAATTATATCTTTTTAAAAAGTTGGTATGAAATTAGTTGCAGAAAGATGACATGTAATGTTACAACACTGGAAGCTCTTCCAGGAATCCCTTCTTCCCTCCTCCCCTGCATCCTCCCACTCCAATGTATCAAGTACAAAGAATCATCAATGCAGTTAACTCCAAACACAATGTCTATGGTGGCTGCATTTATGTTTTTCACATAGCTGTTTGGAAAATGAACCCCTTCTCTGCCCCAGCTTCAAGGAGACAAGAATAAGGCTTTCTTTCTTTCTTTGCTGCTCATTCTTACCTGGCCTGTCTACCTGTGTGGAATTTGGGGCCCCACAGTACACAGTCCTGAGTAGAGCTAGTTCATCTAGGGTGGGACCAAGGCTTCTTCTCTATTAATGGCAGCTGGCTTTCCCCAGGGAGCCGCTGCCCCTGGGGCTTTTTATCTTCTACTTCCCAAAGAAGGATTGAAACCCCAGTGGCAGCTGTTGTGATTTCCAGGAGGCACAGAGCTGGGAACTCCCCACTTTCCTTGCATCTCCCATGGATGTCCATCCAAATGCATATGTTCCTGTTTGGAAGCTGAAGGTGTAAATAGCTTTGAAAGTGACTGAGAGAAGAGATTTGTGGATTCATAAATCAATAGGATTGGTTAAGTAAAATGTCCCTTTTATTATTACTCAGGAAAGTAGAGTCACAGAAAAGTGATGAAGTGACTTGCCGAAGGTCATAAAACTACTTATTTCACAATCTATTCCTGGTGGAAAAAGAAACAGAAGTCATATTTCATGATTCCAAAGCCACCGTTCTTCCTTCTACCTTAGAGGTGTGAAGAGGAATTGGCTTCTGCTTTCTTGAATTTTAAATCTTGATTACTCCTTTTCACTCTCTACACACTTACTTGGTTATTAGGGTGATGTTTTGATACTGTGATATTCCAGGCAAAGACCCAGCAAAGTCCAAACCCTGCCTTTCCTGCCACTCCACTCACAGCTCTAAGAAGCTATGCACAATGGATAGCCATAGATTTTGAAACAACATACTTCTTTATTAAGAAGGCTCAGGCATCCTTACCCCAATGCAGAGCTCTCTGGTAAAAAAGTAAGTGGAGCCTCCTTCTTCCTTCCCCCAAACTTTGACCATAAGTAAAGAGGAGGAAGTTTAAGAAATAGGGGAACTATAAGGCCAAGTTTGCACAATAGGGCTTGCCTGATTTGTTCACCCAGACTTATGTTAGGAGGAAAGCAGAAGAGAGAAGAGACTGGCTAGGCCTGATCCACTGAGAAGTGATACAGGAAGTACAAGAGAGGAGCATATAGGTTCACATCCTTTAGTAAATGTAGCCTGTATTAATTATTTGGTGCTGTGTAACAAATCACTCCATAACTTGGTGACTGACAACAATAATCACCGATTATCTCTTGTAGTTTTTGTGGGTCAGGAATTCAGACGGCATAGCAAGGATGGCTTTTCTCTATTCCACAATTTCTGGAGTCTCCGCTAGAAGACATAAGGAATGAGGAATGGACATGTCTGAAGGAGCATTCGCTCACATGTCTGGTGGTTGGCTGTCGGCTAGAACACTCACTCATAGCATCTGTATATGGCTTCCTTGAAACAAAGTAAGTGTCCCAAGACAGAGCCGAGTGGAAGTCATATAAACTTTTATGACCCAGCCTCAAAAGTCATACAGCATCACTTCTGCTATATTAGATGGGTTGAAGCAGTTAAACAGTCTGCCTAAGTCAAGAAGAAGAGAACAGCCCCCATCCCATGATGAAGTATGTCAGCATTATGTTGTCAGAAAATCATGAAAGATGAGACATTTTTGGAAATACAACCGGCCACATAGCCCAATCGATGTCTTGCACTCTGCCATTGAGTTTAGAAAAAAACGTGATCTGAGATAAACATGGCTGAGAAGAGGGCCTAAAATTTTATTTCTCACAGAACCATCATCCTTTACCTATAAATATTAGATTCCTTTCCACTCTCTTTGTAACTTCCTTGCCTTGGCTCATAATAAAAATTCAAATAAACTCTTTGGTTTTGACTTCTGGATAGGACTAGATTGATAAGTAAATGGGCACATATGTAGATAATCAAGAAGGACCCCGGCCCATTCATCCCTCTTTCAAACCAAACCAAACAAAACCTAACACTTCATTGTACTGTGCCTGAAAAATTCATACGAAAGTTAATTTGTCTTAAAAGTATACCAAATATTAAATCCAAATACATTCGAAGTTATTAATCACGTACACTTTAATGGAAATTCATTGGGTTTGAACTAGGGAGAAAAAGGAATAGAGATAAGAGTTGAGACTCTGGTAAAGATAAGGGAGAGGAGAAAGGAAAAGCAGAAAGAGCAGGAGCTATAAATACCTTCACTGTGTTATACCTTACCAAGGTTTAGTTCTTGAAAGCAATTTATATGGTTTTCTCACTGTAAAACCGCCATATCGGCTTGGGGATCACAGATCCTCCTTTACCCCTCATCCAGAAACCAGCACTTGGGCCAGGCTTCTTTTTCATCCTAGCCCTCACCAGAAATGCCTACAGAAGGAATTAAGTCATTCATATTTTCTAATTAATAAAAATAACAATAACAGTTAACGTACTAACATGTATTAACAGCTTACTATATGTCACATACTATGTTAAATGCTCACACTCTCTCATATAATCTTTACAGAAACAATCTACAGGTAGGTCCTGGTAACCATCCCCACTTTACAAATGAGGAAGCTGGAGGCACAGGGAGGTTCAGTATGTGTCCAGGACAGCACAGCTGACAAGTCCTGAAACTGAGATTGAACCCAGGCAGCTTGACTCTGGAGCCCATGCTCTTAATCACTGCATTATTCTATAGAGAAACTTCATATAATCCAGTTATTGAGGGGAAAGATTATTCTGAACACCTTTATTAATGAAAAAAAAAGAGATAAACATAATGAACTAAAACTTTACCTAAAATATTTAGTGAGTGGGGAAAAGTAGCAAACCAAGAGTAGAAAAAATGAAATAAGAAAATACATAAATAAAGAACAAAACTGACTTAGTATATTGAAAAAGTAAAAGTGTTTTTTTATAAATGACTAATGTCTCAGAAAAAAAGGAAGAAATAAAAATTGATAAGATTAGAAATAAGAACATAATATATAACCACGTGTGTGCTTGCTTATAAAATATAAAGCACTGTGACAGATTAAATAACTGGAAAAGAGATATGAACGGTTACCCCACAAAGATACCTGGTCCTGATTTTCCAAACTTTCAAAGACCAAAAAAAAAAAAAAATCCCTATGTTACATTAGCTTAAAATGTATATGAGTGCCTGTGTGTATGTTGTATATTACATAACTTATTTTATTAAATGAAATGGTTGATTTCAAAACCTGAATAGTTATGGCATGATGTTAAGTTAAAAACATCACTATGCAAAATTTATGTAAATTTTAATTTCAATAGTTTAAATGTAAATGGGTCTAAAATTCAAAAAAAATCTGAATAAGAAACTGAAATCAAATTATAAGCTAATCTCGTTAATGAAAATAAATATTAAGATTTTATGTTAGCAAAAGGAAAGAAAAATACATGTATTCTTCACTATGCTTAACTCTAGAAACACAAAACTGGTACAAAGAAGTAAAACTTAAATATAGCACATTACATTAAGAGGAAAATAAAAATTTCATATACGTGTATATGTAATCTCCAAAGAAATTTTTATAAGTTACTGGTGATGATTCTCATCTCTTCCTAATGAAAACTTTGTAAATCGAGTGGTATTGGTAAGTTAGAGATTGCTTTCATCATATGGAATTTAGTTCAGTAATTCAGCAGAAAGGCAGATTCCTGGTCTGCATTGTTTAAACCTATCTCTCTTATATGAGAATATATCCTTTACTCCTGGAGAAGGAATGCAGAGGAAGGGGCTGGTAACAAGAAAAATCTTGAGGCAGGGATCCTCCAGTCTACAGACTGTGACACTAGGGATCTAGGACTCAAGGAGAGATTAATTCAAAAGACTCATGTGTATGAAATATCTTAGCAAAGCTCAGGAAAGGGGAATTGGAACAACTGCTTCTAGATGTCCTAATGAGACCACACACACACACACACACACACACACACACACACACACAGAGTTTATTTTGATTTGAGCTGCACCCAAACTAAGACAGCATTGGCTATGTTGGATTTCGTCTAAACATGATGGAATGTGTGTTGAAAACAAAGAGTCAATTGTATTCTTAAAGAAGAAACATATATTGGTTTTCTCTAAGTAGGATTTATTGTTCCAAAAGTGTTGTCAATAACTATTCAAGAGGAAAATAAATGTTATGTATAAATATTTAAAAGGAAGAAACAAACATATCTATTTTATAGATGACATGATTGCAGACCTAGAAATCTAAGGAAATCAACCAAAAATTACAAGAAGTAACGAGTTTAGCTTCTGGACTGACTAAAAAAGCTGCATATGTGTATGTATATATAATATATATGTATATATTGTCTATATAGGTATTGTTTTATATATGTATATATGTCAGTATATATACTGATATATAACAAGGAAAGTCTATAAGAATGAATTCTATTATTATTACAACAAAAACAGATTAAATACATGGGGATTAATTAAACATGGCAAGGTTTATTCAGAGAAATTGTAGGGAAGATTGTTAATAAATTGAGTACTATACCATACTGCTCCTGATTAAGAAAGTAAATATATTAATATTTCCAGGGTTAATGTGTAGATATAACAATTAAAGCCTCAGCAGTTTAAGTTAAAGTATGCAACAAATGAAGAATACAATTTCTCCAGTATAATGATAAGAATGCCCAAAATATTTATTTTTAAATGTAATGATTATCGAATAACCTTATTGTATATTTTACTTTACTAAATTTTAAAACATATTTTAAAGTGATAATTAATAAAAAATGGAGCAGTAGGTTAAAAACCACAATAAAATTGTTGAATCTGAGAGAAGTAACAGATTAATTCAAACTCTAAGAGCTTAATTCATGACAAATTAAAAGTAGTACAGTGAGGAAAGGGATCAATAAATGCTATCGAGACAATTAGATATTGGTATAAAGAAGTATTTACTTATACATAGGATAATTAAGAATAAAACTGGAATCAAGTCATCTTTGGCAAGTTTCTTAAAATTTCTAAGTCTCCCTGGGGGAAAGATTATTCTGAACACATTTATTAATATTTATTAATAATAAAAAAAAGAGATAAACATGATGAACTAAAACTTTACCTAAAATATTTAGTGAGGGGGAAAAATTAAATAAGAATATACATAAAGTAGAATAAAGAGCAAAAACAACTTAGTATATTGAAAAGTAAAAATTATTTTTTAATAAATGACTAATGTTTTGGTCAAAAAAAGAGGAAGGAATAAAAATTGTAAGATTAGGAATAAGAACATAATCTATAGCCTCATGGGTGCTTGCTTGGTAAATGGGACTCATAATACCTATCTTGAGGGTAGTTTTGAGAAGTAACATAGTTTATGTATATAAAGCACTTAGCATAGTGCCAGGAACATAATAAACAGTATTATCATGAACCAGAGAGTTAAATATAAACTAGAACAAACTGGTTAAATGATCTAGATATACAAACAGAAAAGCATGTTTATCCCAGTGGTGAAGAAGAAACCTATTTCTCATCATAGAAGTATGAAGGACACTATCGAAGACAAGATAGATGTACAAAAACTTTTTTAAAACAAAAATCTCAAACGAAATGTATTATTGAGAATAAACACATATTATTGAGCTCCTAAGTGAGGTAACTTTGGAAAGAGTGTAGCCGGGCCAGTGGGGTGATGGACTAAATTTCAGGATGGCCTAAAGTCTCACTCTCAATTAGTCAAAAAGCTCTTCCAGAGGAGGTCCCAGGGTCTTCCACATGAGCCCAAAGGACTTCAAACCAGCAAAGGCAGTCCCCTTCCCTGTTCTATCACCCCCTTTGGCTAGGTTTGTCCAGAACTGTGCAGTGCCTCCTTCAGCTTGGGGTCCAGAAGAGCTTCATGTGGACTAGATGGGTTTGTGGTTCCCCCTGGTCATGCTGCCAGCTGAGCCATCTCCCTCTGTTTGCAGGGACTGCTCATCAGGCATAGCTCTGGCCAGTCCCGCTGCCCCTGCCATCTGCCTCCAGCCTCCCCAACAATCCCTTGTCCTCTTTACCCCTTCACACGACCTGATTAATGCTCATTGCCTCACTTTTTTTTGTCTAGTAACCCCAAACTGAATGTCATTCCTACAACTGAACCTCAACCATTATACCTCTGTATTAGTCAGTGTTCTCCAGGGAAACAGAACCAATATATTAAGAAATATTTAATAGGGAATTGGCTCATGTGCTTATGGAGGCTGAGAAGTCCAGACCCCGGAGAACTGATGGTATAGTTCCGGTGCAAGTTCAAGTCTGAAGGCAGGAGAGACTGATAGCTCAACTCCAAGACAACAAGGTAAGGTGAGAGAATTCTCTCACTCTGCCTTTTTATTCTATGCAGGCCTCCAACGGAGGGGAGGCCTGCCTACACTGGGGAGGGCAATCTTCTCTACTCAGTTTACCAATTCAAGTGTTAATCTCATCCAGAAATAGTCTCACAGACACACCCAGAAATAAGGTTTAACCAAATATCTGGGCACTCCATAGCCTGGTCAGGTTGACACATAAAATTAATCATCACAGACCACACCTTGGGACAGGAACTCTTCCTTTTGTCTGGACCACTCACCCCTTTGTCTTTCTTCATCTGGATAATTACTTCATCCTTTATAACTCAGGCAACACTTCTAGGAAATCTACCTTGACATATCCTAGCTGAATTGAAACCCCTCTTCCAAGCATCATAGCAACCTGTGCTTTTCTCCCTGACTAGCTTGCAAATTCCTTATGGGCTGAAGCCAATCACAGCTCTTAGGCATCTTAGTTCCTAGCACAGTGCCTGGCTCACAATTGTCCTAAGAAAGGTTTGTGCCATCTGCAGCTGTTTATCCCACTTCTGGCCACGAGCATGACATCGCTGTTTGTCCCACTGAAGCTGCTCATACTAATTCATGTCATTTTCTTTTATTATTTATTTATTTGTTTATTTATTTATTTATTTATTTATTTATTGCTGCTCATACTAATTTATGGTTGTCAGCCCTGTCTGCACAGTGGAATCTTCTACGGAACTTGAAAAAATACCGGTGGCTGGGCCCCACACAAGGCCAAATAAGTTAGGATCTCGGGATGGGCCCAAGTGTCAGTCTTTTTTCAAACCTCCCCAGATTGATTTGCCAATACAGCCAGAACTGAGAATGATCAATTTAGGACTTCTTTAGAGTCCAACTAAAATATCATCTTAATTCCGAGTCTGACTAGGCAGATGGGGAAGTGCACCCCTGCTGAAATGGTTGCTATGCAGAGCTTAGGGAAGTTAAGCATTTTGGCTCCCTCCCAGTGCGTCCCCCTCTACACCCTCACTCCCATGAGGCTGAATGCTTTGTGTTATCACTTTCACATCTTCTTGGAGGGTAGCTGTTTAAACTCTGGGAGCTGGCTTTGACCAGTGCCTCAGTAATTCACAGGCACCCACATCACTTGCTTTCCTTTAATCCTAACCAGAGGGATGGGACACTTCGATTGGCATTCTAGTATCTCATCCCTTTAGAGTTGAAGGGTTGCATGACAGTAATGGGGACGAACCATGGTGAGCCTGAAATATATATAATTTTAGGGGCCTTTTAAAAGACAAAGAACACAAAATTACAAATCACAAAATTGCTAGGGCCTTCCCAAAGTTTTGAAAAGGGCCGGTGCAAGTGCATACCCTAAATTTTAAGCTTCAATAGCTTCAGGATAGATCTGCTTCTGAGAATAATAACTATCATTTATTGTGTCAATCTGTACCAAAGACTTGTTATATATAGCTCTTCCTTTCAACAAACAAGTGAGGTTGTGCTATCCTCATTTCGCAAATAAGGAAACTGGTTCAGAAAGGTTTGTTACTTATCCCACCTCACACATGTGGAACTAGAATTTAAATCCAGTTCTGTCTGGTTTCTGAACCCAGACTTTCTACCATACTAACAAATCTCAACATCTACAAGTTCATGCACCCCCAGGGCCTGAGGTTATTATAAGAGACAGGCAAATCCATACATATAACAAGTGTTGTATTAATGTGAAAAATTAACGTGACTTGCATATATGTGGAATGTTTTCTACATTATATAGATGCTGTTGTAGTTAATAAAATTAAGTCATCTAACAGCACAAGTTTTACGTAATAGCTTTAATAACTGTGTCCTTTCTCGACCAACAAATATGAAAGGTGCAGCTCTTATTAGAGCACTTGCAAAACTTTTATGTTAAAATGGCCATTGGTGCTGGAAAGGGTTGGAAGACCACTGTATTACTGGTGTAGTAACACAGGTCATGTTCCCTGAGCCTATCGTGATTGGCCTCTTTCCAAAGGGCTTTAAATTCTCAAATAGTAGTCTTTAAAGTGAAGGATTATAAAGCAATCCATTGGGATAAAGGAAGAACATATCAGAAATTCTATTTTATATTTATTTTGACCCTCACCTTTTAAAGTGTTCATCTATCTTTATGTTTTCTAAGGTATATATTATTATAGCAGCATATATTTGTGATTATATATAAGTACACATTGCACAGCATAATAGTCAAAAGCATAGACTCTAGAGTCAGACTGGAGTTTAACTAAAGTTAAAATCTTAGATTTGCTTCTGTGTGTTCTTGGGAAAAAATCCTTTCTGTGCTTCAGTTTCCTTCCTCGTCTGTAAAATTGGGATAATAATAATACCTACCACATAGAAATGTTGTGAGAATTAAAAGATTTAATTAATGCATAATATTTAGAATAGTGCTTTGCAATAGTAAGTGCTGTATAAGTGCAAGTTTTTCTATGATAAAGACAGTGATTATTATTATGCATATATTCAGGCATATTCAAGGTACATTCTCTCTCCTCTCTCTCTCCACTCTCTCTCTACTAAAAAAGGTGTGGTCTTAAAAGTTCAACAGTTACTGCTCTAACCTTCTAACTACTATAGAAGCAAGGAAACAAATGACTCTTGGTCATCAGATCAAGATTCCTTTTACTTTGCTAGCCTTGAGACCTTGGCTAGCCCTGCAAAGTTCCCTAACTCCACAAGAGTTAAAAAAGGGCTTTATATGCTGGGATTATTTCTCTTTGTGCTGACCTCTGGCCCAACCCTGCCCATGCATGGGAAACAGACTGCTACACAGAGATTTCCCTCTGGTAATTGGGGGATGGAGAGACGGAGAAACAAGCTCTGCTTACAGCAGCTTCCCATTCCCTCCAAGGAAAGAAGAAAGGGGTCTGTGTGCTGGGGCTGCTCCCTGCCAGCAGCCCAGCGGAACAGCTGCTGATCCCCTGCCCCCAGCTCCACTTGCTCCATCTCCAGGCTGAGGCACTAGAAAGTGGAAATATCAGCTGCAGAGAAAAGGTGAAAGAAATGCATTGAGTTTTGCTTATGCTACCTTCTTCTCTACCCTCTTCCGCTCTTTCTCATCACAATCTCATAGTCTGTTTTCTCCAGCAGCTTCAGTGCCCTCAAGCCCACAGGTCTGATCTGGCTTTCTTTACTCCCTGGATGATTTCATCCCAGATCATTTCTTCTTGAAGTAAAGTCCCCGAAGACCTTTGCAAAGTCCCAACCGCTTCTTCAGGCTTCTTTTCTCTCTTCGTTGGATCTGCCTCTCATTTGCTCAGATTTATAACTTATGCAAATAAATGCAGGTGATTAGGCAAATGATTATGTAAATGGAGACTTCCCATTTCTCATCCTAACTCTGGTAACACTAGGAGAAAGTAACAATAATGATTAAATCCTGCCTTCGGGACAGCATGGATGAATCTTGAGGGCATTATGTCAGTCACAGAAAGACATATACTATATGATCTCACTTATATGTGGAATCTAAAAAAACCAAATTTATAGAAATAGAGTAGCTTGGTGGTTGGAGATGGGGAAATGGCTGACGGTGGTCAGAGGGTATGCCTTTCAGTTATAAGATCAATATGTTCTGGTGATCTAAGGTACAGCATGGTAACCATAGTTAACAATAATATATTGTACACATGCTTGAAAGTTACTGAGAGAGTAGGTCTTAAATATTTTCACCACACACATATATGGTAACTCTGTGAGGTGATGGATGTGTTAACTAACCTTATTGTGGTAATCAGTTCACAGTAGATGCATATATTAAATCATCACTTGTCCAACCTAAACTTACACAATGTTATATGTCAATATCTCTAGAAAACTGGAAAAAAGTGATTAAAAGATGGAAAACAGAATCAATATATAAAAGGTAAAGGAGCTGAAATTTAATCTAGAAAATAAAATATAATGGCTATTTCACAGTAATATTCTATTTCCACAGAAGATAAAAATAACAGGTCTTTGACCCTCAAATTTCCATAAAATCCTCCATTCCATAGCAAATTATAGAATTTGACTACCTATATCTGTTGCATTTTTCCATTGATGTTAGTGGCTTTAGGAAATTTTCAAGTGGACTAATTACTATATTTTACCAATAGCTCATACTATAACATTGGTATACAGTCTATATTATACACCTTCAGAATTTTCAGAAGAAAATATAAAAGACAAAATATCTTTGTGTAAAGGACCATAAATCCAACTGTTCAAGTATTATTTTAAAAACTCTTGCCCATATTTTAAAGAATTAATAAAGCTGGCTTTTCATGACCCACTTAAGAATAAGAAATTGGGTTTTTAAATTGAAATGCTATTATAACACTCACTCTTGAAGTATGAACAATATCTATAAGAAAATTATATGCATCTTATGTAATTTCTTAAATCTGGAAAAGGTTATTGGAAGCCAAGTACATGATGATCGCTGGAAATCTAATAATTTCAAATGCTGTTGCCCCTGAAATATTGTCTCCAATTTCCGCCTACTCAGATTGCCTATTATTTATGAAACTGACCCACATCACATCCATACACAAGCTCTAGAAGACCACAGAACATTTTGTCTAAAGTTATAAAAACAAATGTTATTGGAGAACCATAATTAAACATATGAATTATATTCTGTTGCTTAGTTAAAAGTGAACCTCAATATTGAGATTTTTAAGAAAACTTCTTAGCAGCACCATCTAGTGGAGAGTGCAGCAAAAAACAAACAAACAAACAAACAAACAAACAAACAAAAAAACCCACTCTCAACATAACCAGTTCTTGGAATGGTTTCTTTAAATTTTACTTAAAGCTTGTTCTATTTTCTGACATAGGGTCTACATTATGAAATATTACTGAGGACCAGTTATATAACTGAAAATATTGGGACATAGCAAAACTTATATTTTCTGCAACAGTTCAGATTTCAAATTTTCATATAGTCTAATACCAAATACAGCATTTTTAAATTTTGTACTTCCTTTTATGTAATGTTATTGTCTTAAATAAAGAGAATTTGTTAATTGTTCAACAAAATGTGGTTTTACTTTTAGTTCTTTGTAAGTATTTTTAATGTAAGTCACAAATCAGGAAAAGTTTTATTAGATCATGCATTCTATAGTTGGGCTGGGTAGACAAGGCAAAGTTAGGTTACTAACGGTAATTTAATTTTTACACCACCTATGTCAAGCTGTACTAGACAGTTTTTAAACAGATAATGGTTGAGCAATCTTTCTACAGCTTTTATTTAGTTTATTTGTTTGTTTGTTTGTTTGTTCATTTTTTGATAGTCTGGGCTGATTCCCAGCATGCAGAACACCAGGTGTGATGTTTTAGAATGGCTAGTCTCAGATAAAGGATAAATCAAGATTTTTATTCCTTCAACAAAAATATCGAACATTTCCTGTATACCAGCAACTAGTCTAGGCTTCAGATACAACAAACAAAACATCGAAAATGTCTGCTTTCAAGGAGGTTACATTTGGAGAAGGAACATAGAAAATAAGCAAATAAACAAATATACGATATGGCAGACAGAGGTTACATTTGGAGAAGGAACATAGAAAATAAACAAATAAACAAATATATAATATGGCAGACAATAATTATGCTGTAAAGAAAATGCAGAGTTCAGGAGATAGGTAGCATGGGGAAGGGAATGGTTGCTATTGAATATGAATAGTCAGAGAAGTACCATCTAATAAGGTGACCTTGAAATCTAAGGAAAAAAGGGAGGGAGCAAACTATGCAGATAACTGAGAGAAATGAGTTTAAGGTAAACAGAATAGGAAGTGCAAAGGCCCTGGGGCAGGAAGTTGCTTGGCATATTCAAAAAACACCTGGGAAGCCAGGTTGGCTGGGGTAAAAAGAGATAATAGGAGATAAAGTCAGAGAGATAATGAGGTAGATCATGTAGGGCCTGTGGCATTGTAAAGGATCTTGTTTTTATTCTAAATAAGGTGGAAAACCACTGGAGAATTTTGAATCAAAGAGTTGCTCTGCTATTGTGATGATAAGACCATAGTAAAGCCAGGTCTGAAGCAGGGAGTCCAGTTAGGATGCTATTGCCTCAGGTGAGAGGTAATTTAGACCCAGATGATAGCAGAAGAAGCAGTGTTAATTAGTTGAATTCTGAATACATTTGCAGGTAGAGCCACTAAGATTTGCTGGTGGATTAGATGTGGAGATTGAGATAAAGAGGAATCAAGGATGACGCTAAGGTTTATGTTCTGAGCAAATGGCGGGATGGAACTGCTATTTACTGAGAATGTGGCAAGCTGCAGAAGAAACCTGTATTTGGGGAGACTGGCGGATATCAAAAGCTCGATTTTAAACATGTTAAGTTTTAGATATCCATTAGACATCCAAGTGTAAATGTCAAGTAGACAGTCAAACAGGGCAGAGGTCCAGACTGAAGGTGTGAATTTAGGAGTTTGTAGTGTATAGATGATATTTAAAACTATGAAGCTAATGAGATCACCAAGAGAGCAGGTGTTCATAAGCAAAAGAAGAAGTTTAAAGACTGAGCCCTGGGGCTTTCCAACATTTTGAGATCAGAGAAAGAAAGAATCAGAGGTGGAGACTAAGGAAGCTTGTGAAGTGAAGGAAATCAAGAGAATGGTGGTACCCTGGAATCAGGTAAAGCAAGCTTTTTAAGGAAGAGGGAATGATTAATAAGTCAAGTAGGATGAGAACTAGGAAATGACCATTGGCTTCAGTGATAAAAGAGTCATTGGTGACCTTGATAAAAGCAGTATTGGTAGAGTAGTGGATACAAGTCTGATTGGAATAAGTTCAAAAATATATGAGAGGGAAGCAATAGGAAACAATGAGAATAATTAGTGAAGAGAAGAGAAAAGCACTGGTTGCTGGCAGGAGAGAGAATCAAGATATTTTTAAATAGGAGAAATTTTTTTAAATAAGCTTTTTTTCTAAATGGAAGAAATTATAGCTTGTTTATATACTGATTGGAAAGAAGCCGTAGAGAGAGGAAAGTTGATGAAGCAGAACAAAGAGAGGATTGCTGGGAGAGAGTATTTGAGTGGGTGACAGTGGATGCATCTAGAGCATAGTGGAGGAGTCAGGCTTTGATGGGCACACAGACGATTCATTCACAGAACTAGACGGGAAGACAAGATATTTGAGCACAGATGCAAGGAGGTGGGTAGATGTGTTGGTGGGTGCCTGTGGAAGTTCTCTTCTGATTATTTCTATTTTCTCTGTGAAGGAAGCAAGGACATCAGCGGAGAAGGAGGGTGGAGGAGGTGATGGACTTTGGAAGACTAGGAGGTGTGAAATAGTCATCTAGAAGAGTGGAGAAATGGACCAGAGAAATGTAACAGGATAGCCTCCTTGAAGTTAGTGGGCATTAAATTTTTAGTGATCGCCTCCTTCTCTGAATTCTAGTACTAATATTCTACATTATTCATTTGGTACGTGACACATATTATATTCTATAATTGTTTATCTGGTTTTGAGAGTCTTTTTTTTCTCTCTCTCTCTCCCTCCCCCAACCCTCTTTTCTCGTTATACCTCACCTGAGACAATTTACATGCAATAAAGAATTATTTAAAACCACATAACTTGGGGCTTCATAAAAAAAGGAAAATACATGTAGTCCAGTGCTGCTGTGGCTGTGCAGAAGGTCTAATTATTAGGTACAACATCATCAAGTCTGCCAAGTTAATGTACCTAAAACCACATCCTTCAGCCTGGACTCTACCACTAATAAAGGTGATATTTGGCCCACATGGTTACTTTTTGTTTGATTTCTCAGTTTATTCAGAAGCTGGCTGGTGAAGTCATTCATTGGAGACCTCCTTGAAGACCTTAAGAATTTAGGACAAGAAGACAAAAGAATGTTCATAGAACATTTTGAGACTTAAGGAGATTTTGCTGATGCAAATTATGAATTCTAGAGGACTCAAGAGAAGGATTAGAAAAGTTGAGGAAGACAAGGCATCAGATTAGGAAATATACAGAGATGTATGGGGATGAGAATCCAGGTGATAGGGATGGCTGGGAGTTTGGGGCTTCTTATAGTGAATGACCAAAATAGGGATAAGATGTGATGAGAGCAATACAGATGTCTACAAAGTAGAAACTATGAAATGGATGCTGTGGGGCACAGCTCAGATCCTCTCTTTTAGTACAAAAGCATTTATTTCCTCAGTTACTGGGTGTATTGGCTGCCAGGCAAAACTAAGGACCTAGTTCCTCCAAGGATTTCGACCTTGGCTGAAGGTAGATGCCTTGTCCAAGGCCATGCTTCCCTCCATGCCTCCCACATTCAAAAGTAAGTGAAGGTGGAGATAGAAAGGTTTGCCTCAATTCCAGCCATCTCTGAAGAGCTGTCTGAGCCTCAGAACTCTCCAAGGATCTGCTGAAGCTTCTGCTGTGTCTGTCTCATAGTTTAGCTCCTTCTGCTCAGTCTTGCACTCATATGTCCCTTATAGGTGTTGTTCCCAAAGACACTTACCAGACCTCCTGAATGAAACTCTCTACCTCGAAGTCTTTTTCTTGGAGAACTTGGTCTATGACACTTACTAAAGGAAGCAGACCTAGGAAGCAAACTCTAAAATGGGATTATTGAGCTGGATCACAAACCAACCAACTGGCAATGAAAACAGCATCACTGGTAGTCAGCGTAGCATTGATAGCTCCTAGCATGCTGTAACTAGAAAAGTTAAAACTTTCATTAGTGGAGAAGTTGGGATGGGATAACTGTAGAAGATAATGAGGGTAATATCTCAGGCATTTGAGAGGTTTATAGGAAGCTGTAATTACATAGAGTCTGAAGGCCGTTTGCTGGGGGCTGTTGCTGCACTAGGGAAACACAATAAAAGGTGTAAAGGTAGTTAATTACCAATGTGAGACACCTGTGAATACTGTGCATGTCAGAGAACTTTCCTGGCAGCATTTGAGACAAATCTCCTGTAGTCACAGAGCAGAAAAAGCAAAGGGTCAGGCCCACAACTTAATTATAAGAGAAATGGAGTTCCAGAGAAGGTTGAAGTCTCATGGCAGTTCTGCTATGCCAAGGTTAGGGCCTTGATTGGGAAGAAGTGGGACACTGTGACTTGCAATGAGGACATCTGGGTCAATTAATTTGAAAATCTCAAATTCTGAGATTCCCCTGAACGCTTTGGACCTGCAGAGGAAGGCTGCCCCTCCTTGCTAAAGACTGGTGCTCTCTACTTGCTCAAAGACAATTCAAAGTTTTCTGTCTTACAAGATACATGCCCAGCTTAGGAAACACATTCCCCTCTGGCCACTAGAACAACAATTAGAGTTAACTCACAAAATAACTCATTCAGGGAAGTGCTGAGACTGCTCAAGAAGGAAAGGGTTTATATATTCAAGGAGATATCAGACCTAGCCAACACTTAGCAGCAGAAGCTGGGAGAGTACATTTGGGAGTGGACCCTTAGGGTGCCAAATCAAGGAGTGCAGAGTACAAACTATGGTAGGGAGAGTTTATTGAGAATCCATGAGACAGAATTTAACACCCAGGCAAAGACTCCAGGACACATTACTAACACACTTCTAGGTTGGCTCTTGGAGGCTTAGAGAAAGTGATGACACACTTAATGAAGCAGGAATGCCAGAATTGCCATGGCTGATGGTGGAAGAAGGAATTGAAAGGCTCAGAGGAGTGGCTGGAGCTAAGAATATATGGACAATGACAGATAACTTGGGTGATTGGTCAGGGCCTAGGAGGAGAAATATTGGAAGATAGAGGACAGCAGGAACTAGAGAATTGAAGGGTGGACCTATGGGAGTGGGAATAAAGTATAAAGAGCTGTGCTCACATGTTAATGCCATCCAGAAAACATCTACCACAGAAGATGAATTAAGCAAACAAGTAGACAGAGTGACCATGCTAGCTGACATCAACCAGACACTATCACTGGCTACCTTAGTGCTGGCACAAATAGCCCATAAACAGAGTAGGCGTGGTTGAAGGGATGGAAGCTCTGCATGAGCCCAGCAGAATGGACTTCCACTCTCCAAGGCTGACCAAGCTGCTGAATGTACAACTTGCCCAGATGCTTTACTTCCTAAGAAAACCAACCAACCTCTTGGTAATAAGCCGATTCCATTGAAATGCTTTTGTCAGCGGGTCAGTGATTCATGTTGACTGGAATTAACATATATCCTATGTGTGAGTTTTTTTCCCCAACTGCAGGGCTTCATTTTCCAAGGACCTAGAGAGGATCTGAGTCAGTGACACAAGAGCCTGTGTAATATAGTGTCAGACCAAAGGACACACTTTAAAATAGGTGGTGCAGAGGTGGCATATGACCAAGAATTACCTACTCCTATCACGTACCACACCAACCAGAAGCTTCTAGCTTTCCTAACAGAGTAATGGAATATCTCTTTGAAGGTACCACTGAGGTTCCAGCTTGGAGACAATATCCTTGAGGATGGAATACTACCCTTCAGGATGCAGTTTACACCCTAAATTAATAACCATTAATTTAGGTTAATAGTAAATATATGGTGTTATGTTCCTAATAGTTAAAATACAGGGTTATAGGAACCAAAGAGGAAAGTACAATGGCCCCACCTGTCATCATTGCCAGTGACCTTTTGGGGGAATTTTGCTTCCTGTACCAGCGACTAATACTCTGAGGTGTAGAAGGCCTGGTTCCTAGAAGGGAAATACTTCCACAAGGGACTTCTGTTTTTCTTGTGCTAAGGAAAGAAGTCTCCACCCTGGCGTGGGCAGAACTACAGATGAAACATTATCAAGGCTATATAGATAACTTTACTAACATAATTAAAAAGGCTGATCTTAGAATCCCATATTCATCAAACAGAGAATACATGTTCTTTTTTAGCACACATAGAATATTTATAAAAATTGATGACATGTGAGATCAAAAGAAGTCTATAAAACACATACCAGAGAGTTGATAGTGTATGGATTACTGGTTTCCAAACATTTTTGATCACGTATCTCCATTGTTGCAGTTTGGGTTCCCTGGGAATTAGACTCTGAGATAGAGATTAGTGTGTGCATGTTTGGGGAGTGCTCTTGGGATTAACACCTGTGAAATAGAAGGGAAGGAAGCAGGAATGAGCAGAGGGAGAAGTTGAACTGCAATCTGATACCTCAGTACAACTTTGGGAGCTCTAAAGCTGCGAGCCCTGCAAAGTTGGGGCACTGACACTCCTGCGTTGAGCAGTCATTGGATGCAAGCTATCTTTGCAAGAAGGTGTGAACCTGAGCAAAGGCAGTCTCCAAAGTAGGCCATTATCTGGCAGCCGTCCTAGCAGTAGGGAGAATACATCTTTCATTATTAAAAGAAGAACTGGGTAGTACATAATGTAAATTTTTAGCATACATCTCTAATGTGTAGAATGTTGATAAAGTATATATTTTACTATGATATCGATATATATGTACATTATAAAACACAATGAAATAGAAATTTATAAAAGATGAGATAATGAAATAAACGATACAGTAAAACATTTTGCTAATAGGCGATGGTTTTATATTATTATTTTCATCATGAATGGTAGGTTATAAATCAATATTTCTAATAATCTGCTTGATAATTTTTGAATTTCTTGGCCAGCTTCTTGCCAGATCTGACTAAATCATTCTACCTTGCAATGCAGCTGACAAAAAGCCGATACCAGAACTACCAGCTCTGCTATTTTCTTGTCGTTCTCTTGCTTGCTTATTTGTATTATCTTCAATTATGCTTTCTTCCAAAAAATCTTTTTAAAGGTACTTCCTTTCAAAAAGTCTTTTGTAAAGTTTAGTTAAATTAAATTAAATTAAATCTTTTCATCTAAATATCTGCTTACCCCAGCATACATAATTTGCAATATTTCTCAATATGCTGAAAGCAAATGAAAGAGGGAGAGTGCCACTGTCACCCTCCATGCATTTTGGAACTCACCCCCTTCCCTCAGGAACTTCATTCCTGACATATGGCTATTTGAGATGGAACCTGGTGAGGACAACAGTGTCCATATGTACATGAAATATTAATTTCTTCTTTTTTAGACAAAAATAGGTAGTAGTAGCAGTTCTAAATATTTTCTGTCTGCACCTGTGTGGATCTTTTTTCACACTGCCATGGATAGGGGCACCCCATTTTGGAGATCTCTGATCTATTGAGCAGAAGATTGGTGGACTCCAGATTCAGCACCTCTGTTTTGGTCAGTACTGAGAGATATTGTTTCTCAAATTGCTCTTCCTTTCCTTTGTGCTGTTGTTGACCACCTTTTCTTCTGATAACATACTTTCTTTTGTGTTTTTATCTCTAAGTAAGTAGGAGTCAATTTGAGGTTCGAGTAGGCCTGTGAGACTGTTTCCTACTAAATGTTGATTTAAACTCCTATTCTCAGGTTCTTACTGGTATCTCCATGAACTGCCTACCACAATTAAATGTGAAACATAACGTAAAAATATATGAGCGATTCAACATGGAGTTGAAAAAATATCACACTGGAAAAATTTTTTTACTTAAAGCAAGAAATCCTATTTAATGAGACTAGATGATCAAACCTGCCCATGCGTCAGAATTATGCATAATACTGAGAAAAGTAAAAACAACAAAAACAAGAAAAACCCTTCACACACTAATTCTTGGACCCCATCTGCATTAGTTAGGATCAGGGATAGCTGTGTGAGTATTTAAAGACCTACAATAACAGTGACTTACCCACAACGGATGATTTCTCTCTCACATTAATGACTGTTGGAAGGCAGAGTGCCAACTCTGCCTCATGAGGTTCTCAGGAACAAAGCTCTTTATAAACCTCGATTCTGCTGTCCTTAGGGCATGACCTTTGTCCTAGTGGTCTAGTATAGTGAGTCAAACTCCAGACATCACATCGGTGGTCCAGGCAGCAAGATGGAGGAATAGACAAAAAAGAAATGGGCAAAGGATGTACGTCATCTGACTCTTAAGGTACTTTCCCAAAAGCTGTCACGTGACACTTCCACTTACATCCTATTGTCTGGATCTTAGTCGCATGTTCACAACTGGATGCAAGAGAAGCTGATAAATATATTGTGTATTTTAAGCAACCAAATGCTCATCTTAAACTTGGGAAGTTTATTACTACAGAAGAAGAGAAACATTTGGGAATAGCCAACAGTTTCTGCTGAAATTTACAAATAAATAACTAATGCTCTAGGCCTCAGCATTCTGGGAATCCAATGCACTTATGATTTGGTTGAAGAAGGTTTTGCCCTACCCCATCCTAAGGATCTCACATTATGGCTAGAATTAGCAACTGCTTCTATTAGCAGGTGCTTCCTCTTAGAGAAAGTGGAATAACCCTAATTATGAAAGCAGAGCTGATTGCATCAGCTCTGCTCATGTCATCTTATCAGATGCTTTCGGGTATTCGTTCTATCAGGCTATTTTAAATTTGGTGAAAGAGAACAAATAAATAATTACAACTGAAGTGCCCTGAAATTCTTTGAACAAAAAGTAAAAGCCTGTGCATCTCTTTCATGTTCTTCTTTCTCAGGGTGCTAGAAAAAATATATATACTAAGAAGAACAGACAAGATTAGGTCCCACGGGGGACACCAATCTAAATGGAGATTTTTTCTCTACTTCTGTCAACTAACTTTTGTTTAGAAAGATACTTACAGCAATAAAGAGAAGAGTCTTGGGCTTGAAATCTCTACACAAAGTGCTCGGGAAACAATACCGGGTGTTGCACAACTCTAGGGGGTGCCGTCCACCTTATTTCTATGTGAATAGCAATCCCTTAGACCACAGTATGAATGGTGTTGTCCCTCAGAGTTGTGTAATGTTGCTGTCCTACCAGGAAGTGGTGTAACTTGTTTGTTAATCTCAAATATATATATATAAACTGATGAGATAAGCGGATGGCACTGATAGTCCCAAGAATAGACTATTCTGCTCTTGCAGTGAGCTGTTTTTTAATCACAGTCTAGAGACTTGATTTATATTAATTTAATCAATGGCTACCAAAAAGATTCAGACAATCCAATGAGCCTGCGATATCTCTGATTTATAGGTGTCTATTTTAAGGGCTAATGTAAGACCCTAAAAGTACCAGGTTTCTACAGTGCTGTGGAGTATGATTTGCATACACAATTTTGTAACATCATTAATCAGGGGAGTTTAGGATCCCTCACTTTATCGCTGTCACACACACCTGTTCCTGCTGGAAATGAATAAATGGGTAGCAACTGCAGCTGCACAGTGGTTTTACCATTTTAAGTAACATCATTAGTCTCATCTTTAAAGCTGGAGTATTACGACAAAGCTTCAAGAGTGCTTCTGATATACCGTTCTCATCAAAGTCAATTACCATTAGAACACATTTTTAAGATGTCATTCAGAAGCTTTTTTTTAAACATAGTTTTAAGACTTAACAACAACAACAACAAAATAAGCCTTTAACTAAGTGCATTTTCGAGGATAGGATAGGATATCCTGGGAAGGTTTTATCATGTGAACCACTGTTCAATGTAGGACCCAACAAATTAGAATTAGGTTTCCCTCTTTTGATATAAAATAATAAATGAACTCATATTTCTTCTTACCATTTCACTTATATATAGATTATTGGTTCTTAACCTTTACTGGGTTATAAATGCTTTTGCAAATATGATGTAAGATATGGTACCTCTTCTAAGAAATGCATTCAGACACATATCACAAATGTTAGCATCAAATTTCAGGGAGTATTGAATAAGATCTATTCATAGACACCCTAGTTTCAAAGCCCCAATCTAGAGGACAGTGTAAGGTGAAAGAAAATGAGTTTTAAAAACTCAAAATAAAATCCACTCAAGTTCTCAAGAAGAGAAAATTAGTGTGTGTGTGTGTGTGTGTGTGTGTGTGTGTGTGTTTACATTAATTTGAAAATAAGTCACTTTGGAGACAGTTACAACTTTCAGGGATCTTTTCTATTGATGTCTTTAATTTCAAAGACCAATTTTTCTAAACTCCAGCAATATTCATCTTAAAAATTATTGTAAATTGAACTACAATTCAAGGCACACTCTAGGGGTGTTTCATTTTTTTACAATGAAAAACCTACGCTATATTCATTCAAGATTCCTCTATGAGAACTTTCGATAATTTTGTTTGGGTTCACAGGCAAAAATGTTGTGAAAACAGTCATTTACATCATACTGAAGGACAACAACTTGGGCCCATTTATTTTTTTACTTACTTATTAACAACTTTATTTAAATAATTCACATATCATATAATTAACACATTTATGGTGTACAACTCAATGATTTTTAGTAGATTCACAGAGTTATGTAACCATCACCACAATAACTCCAGAACATTTTCATTAACTCAAAAAGAAACCTTATACCCATTAGCAGTCACTCTGCATTCCACTTCCACAATTATTCCAGTCCAAGGCAACCTCTAATCTGATTTCTATCTCTATAGATTTGCCTATACTGAACATTTCATGTTCATACAATGTGTGGCCCTTTTTTTAATTGTCTTCTTTTATTTAGTGTAATATTTTCAAGGTTCATCATGTTGTGTAGCATGTGTCAGTACTTCATCTCTTTTTATGACCATATATTCTATTGTATGGCTATTCCATTTTGTTTATCCATCCATCAGTGATGGACATTTAGGTTGTTTCCAGTTTGGGGCTATTATAAATAATTCTGCTATAAACATCTATGGATAAATGTTTGTGTTGACCAACCCCTGAACTTTTAACCACTCAAAAAAGTTTAAAGAGAAGAAGTCTTATAACAAGACTACACAAAATTTGTTTTGCAATAATTTTAGATTTTTTAAGACTCAACCATTTCTATAGCCAACATCACAAATGCTTATCATGATAGGAAAACTAGCATCATTATCGCAGAATCAGAGGAGGTTAGATGTTCTCTAAGATCCCTTCTTATACTAAGGCAATGCTTCCTACTGCCTATTATTTCTCCATGAATAGAAGAGTAAAGAAAGATCAAGTTGTGGACATCCCTTGGCCTCAAGGAAATTATCAACAAACATTACTGAGTCTCCTGTAAGCAGTAAGCACAACAGTGCACATGTGACTAAGCCTTGGACAGAAGTGATATATTAAGCATAATTTGCCAAGATATTCTGAGTGCCCCATTCTAGTCTGAAGTACTTGGTCCCCTCACCAATTCCCAACTGCGTTTTGCCTACAATTTTGATTCTGTTCTGCATTTGATACCTTGCTTCTCTTTCTGGTTACCACCTCTGCCTCTAAGACTTTGGACTGAACTTCATCACTGGCATTCATGCTGGATTAACACCTGTCTGGACTCTAGGTCTGTCAAGTGCTGTGCAAGATGCTCACGGGAGGCACAATGACTGTTTGCTGAATGAAAGATCCATATGATTTCCTATCAGTGATATGTGTGTGAGGTTGGAGGGAGTCAAAATGAATTCATGACTTAGTTGCTTATATCAGTTATTAATTGACATTTCTCCAATGATAAAAGCACTTGGGAACCTCAACTTATTCCTGAGGCTCTTTCCTTAACTATTAAGGTATTTACATGAGTTTATGCATTGGGATTGAAATAATTTATCTGATAGGGACAGATTCAGAGGCACTAAATATTTGACCGATTAGAACCAAAGAGAGAAGACCCAAAAAGAAGGTTTAGATGACCAATTATTTCTTTTGGTTTGTATTTCAGAGCAATCTTATGGATCTTTGGATTTAATTTTAATGAAATTCAGTGAGCATTACTTGATGCTAGCATGTGAGGCATAACCTAGAAGGCCGAATCACATTTTACTTCTGAAGGGTCCTGCCAAGTGTTGCCATTCTTCCAAAGGGGGATTTCCTTGGGAAGCCAATTTTTTCAGATAATCACAAGGCTCCAGTTGGGGAATATCAGGATTCTGCCTGTAATATTTCTGCAACTTCTCTAGCACTGTGGGCAACCCAACTGTGGAAGCATAGAACATGGGCCCACCCTTGTGTCTTGGCCACCCATATCCATGTATGTAGATAACATCAATATGCTCTGGACTAGCAGCTATCCCATCTGCCAAGATACAGAATGCTTCATTGATGAGTGAATATAAGCAGCGCTCGAGGATCTCATCCTGGCTAATGATACGTGGTTTAATGTGGTAGGTTTCTCTGTACTGTGACAGAAATTTGAAAAACCAGGGATCGGGTTTGTGAACTCTACCTGATGGCTTATCATATTGGTACCAACCCTTACCTGTCTTTAGACCAAATCGTCCTAGTTCACAGAGCGTATCAGGAATTGGGCAATACCTTGTGTTGCCACGCTTTCTGGCAGGAGTTCCTGGAGGCAACGTAGGTCCAGTAAGACCTTTCTCTTTTCGAGATTTCCAACCCACATCTAATCCAATAAGATCAGACACTCTAAAAGGTCCCATTTTAAAACCAAAGTCTTCCAGCACCTGATCTATCTCCTCTGGCTTACTGCCATCTTCTAACAAGAAATATGTTTGATTGTAATAAGAGTTAAACATTCGATTCCCAACAAATCCAAAACAGTTGCCTACAACTACTCCAATTTTTTTCAACTTTTTTGATAAGTTCATAGCAGTAGCAATGGTAGTAGGGGAAGAGTATCGACTGGGAATAACTTCTAACAACTTCGTGACATGAGCAGGTGAGAAGAAATGGGTGCCAATAAATAAGTGAGGACGATCAGTGGAAGAGGCAATCTCATCAATATCCAGGGCTGATGTATTGGTGCACAAAAAAGTTTCTGGCTTGCACACAGCTGACAGTTCAGCAAAGACCTGCTTCTTCAGGTTCATTTCCTCAAAAACTGCTTCAATGACTAAATCTACACTGCCAAGTTCCTTCATAGATGTAGTTAATCTGGGTTTTGGTCCTGACCAAGGGTGGCCACTCTGCTGCATTTTGGCTCCTTCCTTTTCCAAGCTGGAGATTATTATGCTGTTTGCAGTCTCTAGCTGCTTCTTGTCTGATTCTACGGCAATCACAGGGATCTTGGCCTTTGCAAGAGAAATGACAATGCCTCGACCCATCGTTCCCAAGCCTGTAGATAAAAGTAAAGGAGAGAAAATTGATTCAATGGTACTGGGAACTAGAAAATTACTCAGTGGTTGGAAGACTTTTTTGGCAATGAGGCATTTAAAGAGATCAATTCAAATAATATAAATGGATCAAATACTAGTTAAGGCTAGACACTGTGCTAAGTGCTCTAGAACAGAGGTCCCAAACCACGGGGCTGTGGACCAGTACCAGTCCCTGGCCTGTTCAGGAGTGGGCCACACAGCAGGTGAGCAGCGGGTGAATGAGCAAAGCATCTATATTTGCAGCCACTCCCCAGCGCTAGCATCACCGCCTCAGCTCCACCTCAGATCATCAGGCATTAGATTCTCATAGGAGCAGCGGTCCCTGGTGCCACAAAGGTTGGGGACTGCTGCTCTAGAGGATATAACAATGAGCTGCTATTAATATTGGAATTAATAAACAAGTTCAGCAAAGTTTCCGGAAAAATCAATTATATTTCTACATACTAGCAATAGGAAATCTAAATACAAAATTAAGGTAATTCTGCTTACAATAGCATTAAAAAGAATAAAACACTTCAGAATTTAATGAAAAGCTGCAAAACCTGTACACTGAAACCCAGAAAACATTACTGAAAGAAATTAAAGAAGACCTAAATAAATGGAAAGAACCCTATGTTCATGAATCAGGTTTAGTATTGTTAAGATGGTAATGCCACCCAAATGACCTGCAGATCTAATGCAATCCTTATCAAAAATCTGACCAGTTTTTTTTTTGTAGAAATTAACAAGATGACCCAAAAATTCATATAGAAATACGAGGAATCCTGAATTACCAAAACAATATTTAAAAACATGTTAGCCTTCCAAATTTTAAAATTTATGACAAAACGACAGTATTCAAGACAGTGCAGTACTGGCATAGGATAGACATGGATCAACAGAATAGAACTCAGAGTCCTGAAATAAACTCATACACTTATGGCTAATCGATTTTTGACAAGGGTTGCAAATAATTCAATGGAAAAAAATAGTCTTTTCAACAAATGGTACTGGGACTACTGGATATCCATATGCAAAGGAATGACGTTGGACCCCTATCCCACACCACATACAAAACTTAACTCAAAATGGATAACAGTCTGAAGTAAGAGCTAATACAATAAAACTCTCATGAGTAAATCTCATGACCTTGGATTAGGCAGTGGTCTCTTAGATGTGACACAAAAAGCATAAGCAACAAGAGAAAAAAATAGATAAACTGAATATCATCAAATTTAAAACTTTTATTTTCTAAAGGACACCACAAAAAAAAAAAAAAAACTGAAAAGAGCCCACAGAATGGGATATTTGCAAATCATATATCTGATAAGGGACTTGTATCAGAATATACAAAGAACTCTTACAATGCAACAATAAAAAGACAACTCAATTTAAAATTAGGCAAAGGGTCTAAAAAAGATTTCTCCAAAGAAGATACACAAATGCCCAATCAGCATATGAAGAGATGCCTAACATCAGTAGTTATTAAGGAAATTAAAATCAAAACCAAAACAAGCTACCATTTCACATTCACTAGGTTAGCTATAATTTAAAAAACAATAACAAGTTCTGGTAAGGATGTTGAGATATCGGAACCCTGATACATTGCTAGAGGATTGTAAAAGGTGCAGCTGCTATGGAAAACAGTTTGGAAGTGGTTCAAAGGTTAAACATGGAGTTACTATACGATCCAGCAATTCTGTAACATATAGAGTTTGTTCTTGTGTGACTAGTTTATTTCACTTTGCATAATATCCTCAAGGTTCATCTATGTCATATTATGTGTCAGTATTTCCTAACTTTTTGAAGCTAATATCCTATTGTAGGTATATACCACATTTTGTTTATTCATTCATCCACTGAGGGACACTTGGGTTGTTCCCACGTTTAGACTATTATGAATGATGCTGCTATGAACATGGATGTACAAACATATGTTCGAATCTCTACTTTCAATTCTTTCGAGTATATACCCAGAGATGGAATTGCTAAATCATATGATAGTTGATTTTTGAGGCACTTTCATACTGTTTCCTACAGCAACTGCACCATTTTACATTGAATTGTACTCTTTAAAAGGGTGAATTTTATAGAATATGAGTTACAGCTCAATAAAGCCATTAAAAAACATGAAAAGTATCAGTCCTTGGGGAGCTTATAATATAGTGGTGGGAAGAAGAAAAGTTCCTAAATATCCATCCTATAAGGTACAGTAAGTGATGTGAAAGATTAAATTTCTTTGGTAATTCAAAGGAAAGAGATTATATTTGGTTGCATAAATCAATAAAAGCTTCAATAAGAAATATTTTTAAAAACTATCATTTTGAAATAGGTGAAATTGGGAAATTAAACTATTTAGGTCAGAGAAGGGAAAAAGAGAAGAAGTAATGTTTTAGCAAAGGCAAGAAGAATAAAAAATCTAGCAAAATTATTGGACTGCAAAGATGTTATTATTCCTTCCTTATACCATTTCATTTTCCTCCTGGACATGTAAGAAACCATATTTCCATATCACTTGTATCCTGGTAGGGCCTGTGATTAATTCTGGACAATAAAATGGTGGAGGGTGGGGATGTGGGATCTACAATTGACCTGTAAAATCCCCTACAAGATCTGTAATTATTACCTGAAGAGAATAACTCTGAGGCTTGGAGAAAACCCTAAAGACCAAATTTTGCCCACAACCTATTTCTGTATTGTCTGTGAACTAAGAACATTTTTACACTGTAAATGGTTGAAAAAAAAACAAAAGAAGAAGAATATTTTATGACACATGAAATTATATCAAATTCAAATGTCAATGTTTATGAATAAAGTTTTGTTGGACTACAACTGCGTTAATTTGTTTCCGTATTGTCTATGACTGTTTTTGTGCTTAGCGGCAGGACTGAGTAGTTGCAACAGAGACCATATGGTCCACAAAGCCTAAAATATTTACTACCTGGCACTTTACAGAAAAAGTTTGCTGACCCTTGTCCAAGGGAATGGCAGAGCCGCTAGCTGGAAAGAAGCTGGTCCTAGAATGACCTAGTGGAGCACACAGGAAATAAAGCTTTATGAGGTTAAGCCACTGAGATTGTTATCTGTTATAGAAGCAGGGTTTCTGTTACCTAACCAAACCAGTATGGATAAAACAACTTTGTGAAAGCCATTTGTACATACCTCTTCCATAATTCATATTGGGGATTGGTTTTGAATATAGAATATTATCAGTCATCAGAAATCACTAATTTCATTTCTTTGGAATATAGTTATTTAATTTTCAAAATTTAGTAAGTTATTCAAAATTATGTATAACACATCATTAAATAAATAAATATATTAAGTTATTAAAAGCATTTAGTTTTCCAAATTTGCTAAACATTTGCTTTTCACAATAACAGGAAGGCTTACTAGCTCTCACTTCTATACCAACTTGTATCCTAAACTTTAGCCTGGGTAAAAGGGAGGGAGAATGTGGGTTCAAAATCTTGGCCTCTTAGCTCTCAGTCTCAAGCTTCATATAAAATTTCTAACATTGTAGAAGTTATGCTCTCACAGGGACAATAAGAATTAATAAGAAGTTATGTGAAGGTGCTTTGCAAACTGTAACATAATGTAAGTGATATCTCAGAATGGAAAGCAGAGCGGGGAAGGAAAGCCACCTTGTGAGGATAGAGGACAGCTCTTCAGTGCTCACCTCTCAAAGCAGGTCTGCTGAAGGTTCACTGGGGCTACAAATCAACTCATAATCCCTATCTCAAGATTGGAGCAGATTAATGCTTTGTAGAAGTGTCCTAGCTATAGTTTTAGATGTTCGTTAGTTCAGTTCTATAAACTGACACTTTTGATTTAATCATGGAAATAAACCATGTGCGAAAACATAATACCATTGACTCTGGAAAACACAAGTTTAAACTATGCAAGTCCACTTATATGTGGGTTTTGTTCAATAAATACAGTAAATGTATTTTCTCTTCCTTATGATTTTCTTAATGTTTTCTCTAGTTCACTTTATTGTAAGAATATAATACATGTAACATACAAAATATGTGTTGACTGTTCATGTTATCAGTAAAGTTTCGGTCAACAGAAGGCTACTAGAAGTTAAGTTTTAGGAGGAGTCAAAAGCTTTACATGAATTTTTGACTGCTCAGGGGCTTGGTGTCCCTAAACCCTGTGTTGTTCAAGGGCCAACTGTATATATTTCTTTCAAAAAGTCCTTAACTCCTAACTTCTCACAATTTTTTGGTCTCAAAACAAAGGGCTAAAGGTCCACGCTTTTCACTGTTGGTTATTATGTTTTCCTAGGTACATACTGTATCTATACTGAATTTAGTTTCCTAATTTTTCCTCATACAGACAGGAGCAAAGAGTCCTGCTCCCCTACCAAATTACTGCCTTTAACTGCCTTGGAATTAAATTTGGTCAGAAACTTCTACTGAGAGAAGTGAATAAAAACAAGGGGTTCTTTAACTAATGGTTCTGTACTTTTTGGTCAGCTGCAGCCTTCTCCCCTCCTGATTGCCCATCTGAATGAGAAGCCCGGGCATGAGCTCATGAAAGTGCAGAGTTGGGATTATCAGGGTTGGGGTTTTGTCAGGGGGCATAGAAGAAGGGCAATGAATTGTGGCATTTGAGGACATCAGCAAGAGAGTGGCTGAAGAAATGACTCTAGAAATTAAAGATGAATAGAGAAGAAAGTAAAGGTAAGGGTTGCTGCTGAAGTTATGGATGTAGTTAGAATAACCAACAAAGAGATAAAAAAAATACAAGGTTGGGGTCAAAAGTTGCGATTTCAAATGTCAGAGGTGGATAAATGTTCAGGGTGAAGACAAGACCTATAGTGAGGCCATAAATGTGGGTCATGGAGGTGAAGTGAGGTGAATGCCACTGGAAGAAGCAAAGGAACCCAAAGCAACAGGGCTTGATGAATTGTCCATGCAGATGATGAAGACAATTAGGATGGCAGCAGGATTTGGGCCAAAGTGGATAACTGTGGGCCAGGTACCAAAATTTTCAGGAAGTGAGAGGATGCAATGATAGTAATGAGGAGGGATAGAGAGATAAGGGCAGATGGCAGAACTACAAAGGAGAGTATCCTACAAGGACTCATGGTATGAGAAAGGAATTGGGAAGTGACACTGGGGTCCATGGAGTGTGGAAGAAGCAGTACCATTCTCTTGAGAGGGCTGCAGGGGAAGCAGGTGCCCAGGTTAAGCCAGATTTCAGGCAGAAGACAGAGTAGAGAGCCATTAGTGAAGCAGATGAGGTTGTGATAAAGTTCCAGAGGACACAGGACACAGTGGAAGACTATATCACAAAGATGAGATATAGAGCAGTATGGGGATAAACATTAAGAAGGGGGAACTCTCTGTTTATTTTTATCCATGTTATCTTTTGCATATTTAAAATATTTTTTAAATATTTTTCAGAACAATGTGGGGCACACTTAAAAAAAAAACTTCAAACTTTTAAACATTCCATACCAGATAAACTTAAAGTCTTTCTAAAAGGCTCACAAAAAAGAAATAGGGAAACTCTCAAACAATGGTTAATAAGCGCTGCTAATAAACTTAAGTTTTGCTATTATTTTACATTAATTATTCTTGGCTTGAAGGAATATAGGAAAGAAGAAACAAGTAAGTATACAACTATAAACAAATATTGGTGTTGCTGAAAGAATACAAAAAAAAAAAAAAAAGGAAGACTCATAGTTCTATTTATTCACATTCTTAAAAAACCAAAAGTGAGCAGTCAGTGTTGGAAAAAAGCACAATGTATTTGTATTAAAGACATGCTGTTTTATACCAAAACTTGACTGAGGTAACAGACTAAAAAGAAGCAGAGTGGGCATTTTCCCTCCAAACTGTGTGCTAGAGAGCTGGGTGAAGGTTAAGAAAGTTGATGCTTTTAGTAAACTATGAACCTCTTCCCAAAGAGGATCGACATTGAACTGAAACACATAACATTTTATTTCCCATCTCATGGGGTTTAAAATCCACAAAAGACCATTCCTGAGCCAAGACTAAGAGCAAGTGAAGCTTAGGAAAGTGACCCAAAGAAGTCAATCAGAGAGTGAGCTTCTGAGGAAAGAAGACATTTCCAGGGAGAAGAAGTAGAGAAGACCCTGTTTCAAGGTCCAATTGGATTTGAGGACAGTGGTTTTGAATCAGAAGTGAATGGTTCCAGAGACCAGAAAGACAGAGACTTCATTCCAAAACCTAGCTATAGAGTGACAGGTCACATCTTGAGACATAGTACTAGTAGTAACCATCATTGGGAAATCCAAGAGTGAGAGGTCATACAGAGAAGAGGTTGGAATGAATGAAAAATGACCAGAGTCTGGATTCAGACAGACCTAGCATCAGGCTCTCACACCACTTGTGTTTAGCTCCTTGTTGAAAAGGTTAATATCTGTAGGCCTCACACATACAATGAAGATAGTTCATGAGCTGGGGTGAAAATTAAGTAAGCTAACATATGTAATATGTTTAGCATAGAACCTGGCACCTGGTGGCCCTAAGAACTTTACACGTACCGAGAACACCAACTGAGGAGATGGGCCGTGCAGACGCTGTTTTCCAGGATGCTCCAGAGGGAACTGACCACTTATTTACTTTCCTCTCCGCCACGAAAACATATTGCAGGGCTTTCGCCTGCACTGATTTCTGAAGGTACAGGAATAGTTCCTCCTCCTTCTTGATGCCCACTTCATAGGGATACTGTGCAGCAGCCTGGACTGCACGGACACAAGCCTCCTGAGAAAGACAGCCAGGGTGCTTTTTCCTCATCTTCAGAAGAGCTTCGCTGAAAATAGAATCCATGTTGGGCAAGCTCTGAATTGGCTTATTGCAGAGTCTACGGGATTCTAGAGGTTGATCTGAAATAAACAAGAAAGAAAATCAGATCTTTGGAAATGTTACTCATACTGAGGGAAAGTGTATAAGTAATAATAACAACAATAATCTGTTCAAATTCAAAGTATAAAATGAAATATTGTACTATTCATTAAGATTTTTAATGTAACACCAATACCAAAGTCTCTGACATCTTTGCAGCTTAGTTCCATAAAAATTTAATAGATCCAAAGCAATTTTAAGTTACCTAATTCAGGCATAAAAGCAGCATTTTCCTTTTATTCCAACATCAAGATAATTTTATAATAGATTGAATATTAATCTGTCAGTCAGTTTAAGGAAAACAGTTCTGAGTTAATAATATTTTAGATTCAAATGATTTTAACGATATTCCTAATAGTAACAAAAAAAACCCTTAAAAAAATACCTGGAAAAGATAGTTTAATATTCGTACAAGGATAGACATAAATCAGTGAAAGAGAATTGAGAGTTTAGAAATAAATCCTTAAAATTATGGCCAACTGATTTTCAGCACAGATGCCGAAATAATTCAATGAGAGAGAAAAGAAGTTTTTTCTACAAATGGTGCTGAGACAACTCGATATCCACATGCAAAAGCAAATAAATAAACTTAGATCCTTATCTAGTACTACATACAAAAAAGAACTCAAAATGGATCATGAATCTAAATTCAAGAGCTAAAACTATAAAAATTTCTAGAAGAAAACATAAGAAAAACCTTTGTGACCCTGGGTTAGGCAAAGTGTTTTCAGCACGATCCATGAAAGAAAAATAAATCAATAAATTGGACTATATCAAAATTAAAAACTTCTATATTTTAAAGAACACTGTTAAGAAAATAAAATGATAAGCCATAGACTGGGAAAAAATATTTTGCCCTCCCTGCCAACCCCAATGTGTAGTTCCTAAACCTCAGAACCTGTAAATGTATTACCATACATGGTAAAGGTACTCCACATTTGTGATTAAGGTTAAAGACCTTGAGATGAGGAGATTACCCTGTGTTGTTGAGGTTGGCCCAAACTAATTAATTATATGAGTCCTTAAAATAGGAGAACCTTTCCAAGCTTAAGTGAGAAAGAGATTTGATGAGGAAGGGTCAGAGAGACAGAACATGCAAAAAGTCTCCACCTGTTGGTGATGAAGTGGCTTTGAAGATGGAGGAATGGGCCACGAACCAAAGAATGCAGTAGCCTCTAGAAGCTAGGAATGGCCCTCTGTTTACAACTAACGAGAACATGGGGATCTAAGTCCTACAACACAAGGTACTGAATTCTGCCCACAACTGGAGTAAGCAGGTGACAGATGCTGCCCTCGAGCCTCCAGAAAGGAGTGCAGCTCCTAACACTTGAATTGTAGCCTTGTGAGATCCCCTACCAGACTTCTGGCTTATCGATTAGTAAGATAACAAGTTTGTGTTATTTAAACTGCTAAGCTTGTGGTAATTTATCAAAGTAACAGAAAACTAATACAATTTGCAAATCAAATATCTAATAAAGAATTTGTAACCAGAATATATAAAGAAGTCTGACGACTCAATAATAAAAAAGCAAACAACCCAATTTTTTAAACAGGCAAAACTTGAGTGGCTATTTCACCAAAGAGGCTTTACAAATGGATAATAAGCATGTGAAAAGACATCATTAGTCATTAGGGAAATACAAATTAAGATCACAATGAATGTGTAAGCAGCTTCTTAACAATATGATGTCTTTTCTAAGATTAAGTTGTAAAAAGACTCTGCCTTGGGTCTTGCTCACCCTCTCTTGCTCTCTCACTTCCTCACTCTGATAGAAGCCAGCTACCATGTGTGAGCTGCCCTTCGGTGAAGCCCATGTGGCAAAGGACTGAAGGAGACGTTCAGCCAACAGCCAGCAAGGAACTGAGGCCCTCAATTCAAGAGACTATAAGGAATTGACTCCTACTAATACCCACTTAAGTGAGCTTGGAAGCAGATTCTCTCCCACTCACCCACTGAGATGAATACAGTACCCACAAAGCCCTGAATGTAACCTTACATGAAATCCTAAACCAGAGGACCTAGCTAACTACACCCAGATTCCTGATGCACAAAAACTGTAAGATTTTAATAAATGTTTGATTTTAAGGAGCTGAATTTTGGGGTAACTTATTATGCAGCTATGGATAAATAATACAGACCCACTAGAATGACTACAATCAAAATGACAGCAATATCAAATGTCGATTATGATATGCAGTACCTGGAACCCTCATACATTACTTGTGAGAATGTAAAACAGTACATCTACTTCAGAAAAAGTTTGGCAATTTCTTAAAAAGAGGAACATAAACTTTTTGTTCAACCCAGCAGTTTCATTCTTAGGAATCTATCCAAGAGAAATGAAAACATATATCCATATAAAACTGGTATATGAGTATTTGTAGAAGTATTATTCATAATACCTCAAAACTGGACACAATCTGAATATCCAGCAACTGGTGAATAAAGTAAATGTGATATAGCCATACAATGGAATACTACTCAGCAACTACTGACACATGCTACAATGCAGATGAACCTTAGAAACATTATGCTAAGTGAAAGAAGCCAGATACACAAGATTATCTATTATATGATGCTATTTATAGTGTATGTCTAGAAAAGACAAATCATTAGACGTGGAAAGATCTATGGTTGCCTAGGGCTCTGGGTAGAAGTGGAAGTTAGCTGCAAAAGGTCATGAAGGGACTTTTTGGGATAATGAGCAAATCCTGAGACTGATTTATGGGGATGGTTGCATAATTCTATAAGGTAAATTATGCCTCATTAAAGCTGTTAAAAAAATACCTAGAAAAGAATTTATCAAGAAAGGTACAAGACCTTTAAGAAGATAATATAACATTTTATTGAAGAACATAAAATAAGATCTTAATAAAGAGTAAAAGCCCATGTTCCTAGATATAAATATTTAATAGCATAAAAATATGAATATTTCCATATATGTATATTATGTATAAATTTCTACTCAGAACTCCTATGGTTCTATTTTAAAAAAAAAAAAAAACTCAATAGAATGATTTTAAAACTTGCATAAAAGAATAAATGTGTAACAAATTACATTATCAAAACTGTTTTCTAAAACAGTATACCAGAAACTGTTTTCTAAAAAGTGTTACTATCTCTTCAAGATCTTATAAAGTAGTTTTACCATAAAAAGACTTATGACTGTGCACCTACCTGGCATTCACGTGTTACTATGTGTCCAACAGAGAGAGAGTGGGGTTGGATGTAACTATGTCCACACTGGAAGTATATCTGTGAGGCATTGCATAAACTCAATCTTTTTTTTAACCTAAGATGGAAGCATATTCTCTTAACTCTTGATTACTAAATAGAATTGAAAAGAATGGATTTTTAAACTGATGCTTTCCTATATGATGTTAAGGATTCAAGAAAGGAATAAAAGATGGTACTTAGCAGCATGTGGTCCCTGTTCACCCTGCTATTGTTGAAAAAACATGAACTCTACCCAACAGGCTACCAATTATTTGCTCATTTATCCAGTGAGTTAGCCCAATCTCAATATATGAGAAGCAAGCTCAGCAGAGAAGCATGGAAACCTTCCTATGGCCTGTAGATGATTTAATTTTTGGTGGTCCAAAAGGAAGACAAGAGTGGACAGTGAGGACAGGAGAAGGGAGAGGACAAGTGTGAAGATGCCCAAGCAGATGAGGGAAGAGGGCTAAGCTGTCAGTGTTGTGGCATAAATAGGGAGCTGGGGCAATCTATGCCCTGAACAGGCACAGGTTGGGATAACTTACAGTGTCTCTCTGTCCTTGTGACATTGCCACCGTTCCCATTATGATGGGCTAATTCTCACCATTGCAACATATATCAAGATTATTTGAGGAGTTTAAAAAGTTTGGATGCCCAGACCCCACTATAGACTCAGTTAAGAATAGTTAAAAATAATCATAAATAAATAAATTTTTTTAAAAAAGAATATTTAAGTGTGGGGCCTGGGCATGAGTACATAAAAAATTCAACTTGATTTTGAGGTGTAGCTTCTGGGAGGTGCAAGAGCAGAACATGTCAGCCAACATATCGAGAACAGCTACAGCTCCTGGTAAGTTTACCCTGGGCCAGAAGTTGAAAAGAAAAGAGAAGAGAAAGAAAGAAAGAAAAAAGCAAAGGCTGCTTAATGGTGTGCAATAAATATTGCTGATCAGCATCATCTTGTTATCCTGGGGATACTCAGAACCTCTTGGACTGCAGATGGAGATTCTGGGAGCTAGCCACAGCACTTGTCCTGACCAGCCTACAGCCAAGTGAAATTCATCCACTGCAGAGATGCGATCAGGGCACCATAACTGATGGTTTTTCCCTGTTCGATTTCTTATCCCTTTCTCACTATAGCTATAACTGAAGGATGTTATTATCTTACAACTTTGGTTTATTACTACAAAATATATTCAGAATTTCCCGTTTAGGTCCACAGGTCTGGTGTTTTCAAAGTGTATTTCTCATGCACTTGGTAGTTTTAGCATCTTGGTAGTTTTAAAATCACTCAGCTGTATCTATATAATAAGAAAGGCAAGTGCGAGCAGGTCAGCACCAACACTCGCTGCCCAGGAAAATGGGGAGGAGAAGAACTAATCAGTTATTCAAATATGCTTATAATTGAATTCTTTTCTTGACTTATTCACATTTTTTTCTTAATTCTTCAAGGTTTCCTAAGGCATAATATTCAAGTCTTGATTTTAAAAAATAACCGAATCATGTTCCTAATGGAAGAAGAGGAGGTGATTGTTTTCCCTCTTGCTTTTCTGGTAAACTGACAGGAAGAGATATTCTCTGCCTAGGAAAAAGAGAAATACAACATGCCATTTCTAGAAATGGTTTCCTAAGACATAAAGGGCTCTGTCTTCTCAATTTTTCATATACAGTAAGCTTGTGTCTGTCATAGAAGCTCTGCAAAGAACAGACAGAACTGCCCTTTTCCAGGCTTCTGGGAGGTCACCCACAGAAGTTGGGTAGTATGTCGAAAGGAAGTTAAATTAGACATGTGTTTAGGCCTTCTACGTAAGGCAGGTCACTCTGCTTTTGTGAAACATGTTATATAAGTGTTCATAGAGAGTAAAAATAAATTACAAAAAAAAAAAAAGATAAAATGAAGAGAAAGGCAGATGAAACCTCTAAGATTTTTTTTTTTTAAGCCACAAAATCAAAATGAACAAATAGACCAAGGTCTTTAGGCAGAATGAGAATAATTAAAAATGGCTAACATAGCCCAGTACAGTCATAGGACAGGACCAGGGTTCATTACAGGGACAAAAGCAGAGCATTAGTTTCCTGAGTTGAGGCTCCCAGTTGGATGTCCCCTATGCCCATCTTTGAATAACAGCCCATACTCATCTTCCTGCCAGAAACATACATGTGGGAACAAGAGTTCTTACTCCATTTGGGAAAAAAAAGAGGCTGCTGGCCAAATGCAAATGCAAATGAATAGCATTTTACAGGACCCTCCTCTCCCCGGTTTAGCCAAAGCAATCTGGTTTGGCCAAGTAATTTCGAATTGCTCTGCTAAATCTATTGCACTGCGGTAGTCTGAGAGATTTCATATAACAAGAGCATTAAGATGCATAAAGCTAATTAACTTTCACAGTTAACTCGCCAGGATACATGTTAAGTTCGTAGAGAAATTTGCATCGACTTCCCAAATCATATTTTTAAGTACATGCTAGCCTTCTACGACCCTCTTCCCACACGTAACTGATTCCAAAATTGCTGACGGCAACATTGCCATTGGAAATTCCCTTCCTTCTCTTCTTTCCCATTGGATGTGGAAACTAAATAAGTGTTCCTAATCTCTTCCTTTTGTTGTTTTTTTAAGTCAACATTTCAGAAGTGGGGTTTGGGGGTAGGAATGGGAGTGGGAATAGGATGAATTAATGGAATATTTTCACAAGTGGGAAAAGGTAAAAAAAATTTACATTTATTTTAAAAATTGACATATGACTCACATATAAAAGTCACCATTTTAAAGTTTACAATTCAGTGGTTTTAGCTATATTCACAAGGTGTGCAACCATTCATGTATATTTTTTAACCATACCTTTCATAACTGATTTACTAATCTCTTTAAGAGTTCAGGTAGTGTTGGCATGCCAGATTTAAAAAGTCAAAACTAGGATAAATTATCTCCATTTTTGCCTTTGTTTTATGTCAGTGGTTCTCAAAGTGTGGGCCTAAGAACACAGCATCAGTATCACCGAAGAACTTGCTAGAGATGCAATTCTTGGGCCCCACCGCAGACACGACTACTCAGAGAGCAATAAGTTGGGCCCTACAATCTAACAGACCCTGCAAGTCTGATGCCCAACCTTTGGAGCCTGTGGTGTCACAGAACAGGATTCGAAAGCAACTAATTTTGTTGAACATTTTCCTTTTACTGATAAAGCTCAAAAAGCTGATTTGTTAAGGTCTATAGAGCTGAGGTTGTGACTAGAAACTAGGTCTCCTGACTTCCAGTCTGAGCCCTTTTTTCTACCAGACTGTACCTCTTCCACACTGACCAGGCACCCCTTTTCCCTTTGGATAAACTTAATGACTGAGATATTAGGAAAAGATAAACATTTTTTATTTTAAAAAAATCAAGTCTTCATTACCTACCACCCAAATACAACCACTGTTAAAAGTTTTTTTTTTTTCCGTAACTATGCATATGAACACATATACACATGTACACACATTTGTGTAACTTGCTATCTGGCTGTTTTCTACTTAAATATTACATGTAAGCATTTTTCCAAGTTCTTCAACTTTATTAAAAAATGGAAATTTTTATTGGCAGAATGGAATTGCTTCATTGACACCTATCATCTTTTACGCAACTAATCCCCTACAATTAGATATTTGAAGTGTTCCCAATATTTTACAATGATAAATATTTTACAGTGGGTATCACTGTACACAAGTCTTTGGGTACTTCTGTGACTCTTTCTCTATGAAAAACTCCTAAGAAAAGAAACACTAAGTCAAAGGTATGAATAAGCCTCAATACATGATTGTCCAATTGCCCTCTAATGGGATATACTACCTACAGTGTAATAGGAGCTTATTTAAATTCAATCTCGCCATATTATTTTCCTATCTTTTTCAAAATTTGTTTGACAAAAATTAGTGCCTTCCAAAGCACTAATGTTTTTTTCATTAATCACCAAGTTTAAAAAGCATTTAAGAATTAAGCATACCCTTCCCATAGGACTGAGTAATATTACTCTTAGGTATTTACCCAAGAGAAAGGAAAACATGTCTACAAAGACTTGTGTAAGCTCTAAGTGGAAACAAACTAAATGCGCATCATCTGATAAATGGACAAACAAATTGTGATATTTCCACTCTACGGATTACTATTCAGTCATTAAAAAAAAAGAATAAAATATTAATACATGAGGGAACATGGATGAATCTCAAAAACATTATGCTAAGTGAAAGAAGTCAAATACAAAAGACTACATACTATATGTGTGAGTCATCTATATGAAATTCTAAAAAGACAAACCTATAACAAAAAACAGGTCAGTGGTTGTCTGTGGCCAAGGGACAGGAGAGGGAATCTACTGGAAAGAGGCATGAAATACTTTTTAGGGTGACAGAACTATATCTTGATTGTGACAGTGGCTATACAACCATAAACAATTACAAAAATTCATCAGTCTGTGCAGTTAAAATGGGTGATTTTTTGGTGTGTAAATTATATCTCAATAAAGCTGAAAAAATCAAAACAAAAGCAAAGATCATTTATAAATTTTTTGGATAAAACTTACTCATTTTTTTATTTTTGCATATTTTCTTTAAATTTTTGTCTGTATTCATACATATTCTATGTAACTATATACAATATATGTAAATTTATATTTTAGACATTTTTATATACAAACAATTTTGCATATTTCTACATAGTCTTCATGACGAATTTAAAAGTTATACATAATTGTCCAAAGCACAGAATTACCTCCCTACTGTTAACAAGTAAATTACCAAGTTTTAAACCAGCTGATTCCTCCTTAATATTTGGATGCCACCAAGTGGACAAACTGTGTAATGTTGCTGAAATTGAGTAGCATTTTTATAAATTAAAAATAAATGTTTAAAATTTTAATTTAATTAATTTTTAAAATAAAATAAATTTAAAAATTAGAACAGACAATTTTATAAATGTACTAGCCAACAATCTTCACCAACTCTTGAAATAACTCTTGAAGCCGAATCTAGGGAAATCAGTTAAGAAAAAGAACTTCCTGTTAAAATCACGTCTTTTACAAACTAAAACCATGAATGTAAATAATAGACATAGGTCTGTTTAAGCCCCAAACCAAAAATTATTTAGGGACCTCCAAACGTAAATAGCCTTTGCTGTCGGCCAACCAGGTGATTTCTCACAAAACAAATAAGCCCTCTCATGAGGTACAATGAAACCAGTGATGAAAACCTAGTGAAGATTGTCTGGAAGGCAGAAAAAGCAGGAAACTCATTCCCATTTGGAGCAAAGACCTGCTGATTCTCTTTATTGGTCACCAGTATCTTCTCCCTACAGTTCCTGATCTCTCCCATATAAGCTTTTACTATTGCATTGAAACAGTAACTAGCTAGAGCCACAAAAAGAAAGATTATTTCAGAAAAGTGTTTGGTCCCTGCCAGAGTCAACAAAAGAATAACTTTTTCAAAAGAATGTCTTTAAATGACAATGAGACATTGCCTACCACTAAGCCAGGAGGTGAACACCCTGTTCTGCCTATAACTCAGCACTCCTTACAATTATTTTTTCTGACACTCTTTAACCATCTCCATTGTGCTGCCAACTTCCATAAATTCAAAAGAAACAGTCAACAAAGAAAAAAGAAAAAGAAAACCTCTAGGAGTGCCACTTTGAAGAACTCTTACAGGAATGTCATGGATCTATAAAGTGAGAAACCAATGAAAGAGAGATATCGCTCACTGACAGAACCATGGCTCTATTGTAGTAAATTACAGAGCTTGTCTTCTATTTGCTGAAATGTTTATTTGCTTGTTTTAACTTTAATTCTATTTCTTAATAGATAATTCATTCATTCAATAAGAATTTAAAAGGTACAGAAGAGTAAACAATGAATTCTTCCAGCTGCACCCCTGACTGACCAGCCCCATTCCCAGAGACTACCATTAACCATTTCTTATGAATCCTCACAGAAATATTTTATATACAGTTACATACATATAGTCCCCCCATACAGACATTCAATTCTGTCCCCCTTTTCTTACTACACAAATGGTAAACCACTATACACAATGATGTTTTTTCACTTAATAATACAATACATCATGGCATTCATGCTATATCAATACATAGTTTCTCATTCATATTAAAACTGTATCATCTTGCATCACATGGATGTACCATAAGATATTTAAGGAGTTTCTTACTAAGATGGACATTTAGCTTGTTTGCAATCTTGAGCTATTTTTATTATCTTCTTACCTAAAACTCTCTGGACAAATTTGATTGCTTCTTCAACTGGGTCTGAGTTCACAACTTCATCTAGAATACCCAGCTTGAAAGCTTCGTCTGCTGAAATAAGTCTTCCTTAAACAAAACAAGGCAGAGAATGATGTGAGATTAAAGTAAAAGCATTAGTCTTCATAGTAGGGAGGGTACCTGTTCTAGATATAAACATCTATTGTTAAAGAAAATAAATAAACACCACACTAAATACTGTAATAAAAAGATCACTGCAGAGGTAACCAGAAAATCTGGGTTCAAGCTCCAGCTCTATCTTATACTATTTGTGTGACCAAAAAAAAAACTGTTCAGGGTTACAATTTGGAGTGCTCTATTAAGGGTTTTCAGTCTGGAGTTAGTGACACTAAGCAGCAGCAGCTTAAATCTCACTTCTCAGGTGGCAGCTTCTGATCTGGTTATGGTGGTACCAGAAGCATCTAGTGTAGTGGCTCTGACAACCTCCAGTATAGAATGGCAGTGCTAGGGGGTTTCAGAAGTTTGACACATTACTTGCTTTCTTGCCAATACCATCTCACCTCCTGCAAAGTAATGATCAAATCAGTGTTGGTGGCATCAATTCCAGTCTTTGATGCTCTTACAGAAGTGTTGGTGAATGCCATCTCTGAGATGGACTCTCCATTTCTGGTTCTTACTAGTGCTTCAAAGAGCTACAAATGGGCAAGAGGTGAGTGAATCAGCCTTCCCAGGTTAAGGTGACTGAGTGGACAAAAATTGGAAGATGGAAATCTAGATACTGAAAGGATCTTGGAGTCAATCAACCACAGGAAACATGAGCTACCCACAGGTTGGACCGAAAATTCCTTGAACTTTTATAATTTCTTCTGGCCTCGATTTTACAAAAGCAGAGGAGAGATAGGCTCGTATTCTTACAGAGTCAGTGGGGTGCCAGGTACTTGTATTGCATGCAAAGGACCTAAAGACCTGGCTCTGTATATGTAACCTAAATTCTCAGGCTAAAATTTCAGCTTGTTTTTTCTTGTACTGCCCTCAGTGTAGACGACAACCGCTGTCCACTGCACTCTTAATAAGAGGCCTGCCTAGAGCCACTACAAGGAAACTCTGGAGCAATTGAAGCTCAGACTTCTCCATGCTGGATAATCTCATTTTTTTCCAATTTTCTTCATGGCTTTCTTTTCCAACGTTCAGAAAAAAATTTTCTACATGGAACCCTTTCCAGATGTCATTTTCAAGTCCCCTAAAATTGATAGACATACAATTCCAATGTTAGCTTTCTTCTAATTCACCGTGACTTTTTCTATGCAAATCAAAAGCCATCATATTCTTACTGTTTTTACTTCTTCTCTTCATTAGGTTAAAAATAGTGATATTTCTATAAGCAGCAGTGTTTTGGAAAGGGCCAATTCTAGTTCACTTACTTTTGTTAAGAAGGCAGATTTCTTCTTGATGTCCCCCAAGATACCCTTGCCTTTCAGACTTAATACTGAAAAGAGCCATAAGATTCCTCAGTGTTCACCTACATGCCTTAATTTCTGTAAATCTTAGAATTTAAAGGCTCATTTCACACTATAGTTGACCCTTGAACAACATGGGTTTGAACTGCGTGGGTCCACTTATACATGAATTTTTTTTTTCAATAAATATATACAGTACTGTAAATGCATTTTTTCTTCCTCCTTTTCTTTTCTCTAGCATACTTTATTGTAAGAATACTGTACACAATAGATTTTTTGTGCAAAATATGTGTCAATCGACTGTTTACGTTATTAGTAAGGCTTTGGCCAACAGTAGGCTATTAGTAGTTAAGTTTGGGGGGAGTGAGTCAAGTTATACATGGATGTTTGACTGTATGGAAGTGGGTGCCCTAACCCCCATGTTGTTCTAAAGTCAACTATATTATGATTTCCCCCTATATCTTTTGCTTCTCTGCTTCCTTTCTGTTTTGTCTTTTGTCTCATGAGCTTTGAATTTCTGTAGTATGTTCCATTGTAGGCATCCTCTTATACATTCTACATTAGATATTTAAAAGTTTATATTCTTAAATTATAACAATTTATAATTTAATTTATTGGTGACAAGAAATGTAATACTTTTAGTTTTTCTAACTCCCCTTTATTATAGGAGAAGGAATTTGGTTTATGTATACAGTTTTGTATTGTAGTTTCTATGTCAAAACATATGAATTTCAATTAACAGTTCTCAAACTTTTTAATCTTAGGATCCCTTTGCATTCTTAAAAATTATGGAGGACCCCAAAGAGCTTTTGTTTATGTGGGTTATTTCTATCCATATTTACTGTATTAAAAATTAAAACTGAGAACTTTAAAATTTTTTCTTTATTAAATCATTTTAAAACAACATGATAAACCAATTACATGTTAACATAAACAAATTTTAATGCAAAGTAACTATATGTTCAAATTTCAAAAAATTTAGTGAGAAGAGTGTCATTGTTTTATATTTCTGCAAATTTCTTCATGTTAGGATGAATAGAAGACAGTTTGATTCTCATATCTGCTTCTGCATTCAATTTGTTCTGAGAACACATGGCATAAAATAACCACTGGAAAATTCCACTGTATACTTGTGAGAGAATGAGACTGGAAAAGGCAATTAATGTCCTATTATTATGAAAATAGTTCTGACTTCATAGTGGTCTTAGGCATACCCAGCAGTCCTTGAATCACACTATAAGAACTGCTGATTTAGATGGTCATTTTAAAGATTATATAGAATCTTAGTATATGAATGTACCATGCATTTAACATTTATTTGTGGCTGGAGTAGTTTTAGTTATTATGAAAGTGGCCTTTTGTTGCATTTTGTTTTTAATCTTTGGAAGCTTGAGAGATTCTGTTTCCTACAAATTTAAAATCTTTAACAAAAATACATCAGGGCACTGAAAGCTCATTAGTTTTCCCAGTAATATGGTGTGCTTCCTAAATTACAGTCTCTGATTTTAGTTCCTAACTGAAGAGTTTCTTCTATTTTTTCCTTTTTTACTTCTTACTTCTTTGCTTCATACTTTGGGAGCTCTTATTATTCATAGCAGAGACCTCTATTATATACCGTCTATGTTAGCTGCCTTCATTTACACTTTACCTTTTTGTTAAGTTCTCTTGAATTCTATAAATGTATCTCTATCCCCCATTTTGCTGATTCAGTTGTCTGTTACCTACTGCGTTTTCTTTTTATTGCTTCACAAAGAAATAATTTTGGCTAATGTTTAGATTTTAAACAAGGTGTTTTTATTTAATAAATAAACAATTTTCTTTTCTAATTTAGAATAATGTGAATGTTCTAAAAGCTTTGTTTTCTTTAATCTGTTTCAGCAGACTCACATTTATATTCATGTTTCTTATGTTGCAATATTTTCATAGGTTTTAGTTTTGGGGTTTAGTTTTAAGATTTTGGTTGTCTGTTTTTTATTTTGGTCATGGAGTGATATTTGCTGATATTTATTGTTGCTGGGAGCTCTGGGTATTAAAACTCACTGTTGACATTTTGTATAGAGAAAATCTACCTGGACCTAAATCTGAAATGCAGACAGGATAAAGGTGCCACTCCCAATGTTTCCGCCAGTATTCTGGGTGATAAGAGGTATCTCTCGTCGAAGTCTAGAGTTTGGGGACATCCCTTTCCCATGAATGATCGTAAGGAATTTTATTAGGGCAACTCTAAGAGAACAGAGCAGAGGCTTTCTCTGCTGTTTAGTGAACAAGGAGGACAGGACTTAGAAGGTAAAAGTAGCCAGAAGGGCAGGGCACTATAGTTCTTGTCACCTGATTAAACATAGTACATCAGGAAATGAACTGCAATATGCTCAAGCATATCTTTTGTGGTTACTGCTAAAGATTCAGTCGTTTTCAGGTGACACTTTAAGGGAACTGTGGAGAAGCAGTAGGTGATGCTATTATCTCTTCACTTTTCAGAATTACCTCTCTTATAGATTTTAGAAGATCAGAAAATGTTAGCTATTTACTTATTAATTTAATCCAAATCTATTTACTTATTAATTTTTTAATGGAGACAGCTTGGGAATAATAAACATAAAGCTGAAACTTATGAAGTTAATACCATGTTTAGGACACCACTGTCCATGAGTAGACACTTGAACTATAATAAAACCCTAAATGTGATTGGCATTTTGTATACACTTTCATTTAGAAGGCACTCAATTTTAATCTTCATGGTAACATTTGAGCTCTGAGGGAAGGTACTCTTTCTATTTTACATAGGAGAATGTTGACAGTCAAAGAAATTAAAGTATCTTCTTATGATCACACAAATAGGAAATGGTCAAACCAGAATTCTTCTAATTCCTAGTCCAGTTCCTCACATTGATCTAGATAGTTGTTAGCAGGGTTGGTACTGACCTGAGGTAATTAAGTCAAGTGCAGCAGGAACTCCAATCAGTTTGGGGAGAAGCTGGGTTCCTCTTCCACCAGGAATAAGTCCTAGTGTGACTTCTGGTAAGCCAACTTGAGCCTATCAGAGTTTGAGGACATGAGGGTCATTAGAATGAGATGAGATGCAGAGTCAAGGCAAGCAATCCCTGAGATTCGCCAAACTCTCAAAAACATCGTTTCATAGAATTCAGCTAGAATTTCCACAGGGCAAATTAGTGTACACCCTTTCATTTAATTAACAGTATAGAAAGAGCTGTGCTGTCCCTAATTCTTTATGTTGAAACATATCTCTAGCTTTTTAAACATTTTTTTCCTGACTTTATTATGACTTGTCTCAGTCAGCAAAAATAAGAGCCTCCACAAACAGTTCTCTGGAGCCCTGAAAGAGCCAGGCATCCAGGAAAGTAAAAAGACAACCCAAGAATGGGAGAATATATTTGTTAGTTGTGTATCTAGAAAATATAAAGAAATTTTGCAACTCCATGATAAAAAGACAAATAATCTAATTAAATGTGTGAAGGATAGATGTTTCTCCAAAGAAGAAATACAAATGGTCAATAAGCACACAAAAAGATGCCCAATATCATTAGCCATCAGGAAAATTCAAATCAAAACCACAAGAGACTATTTACACCCACTAGGATGGCTATAATAAAAAAAGATAGACAATAACAAGCATTAGAGACGATGTAAAGAATACAAATCTTCATACATTGCTGGTGAGAATATAAAAATTGGAAAATAATTTGGTAGTTCCTCAAAGGTTAAACATAGAGTTACCGTATGACCCAGCAGAAATAAAAATATGCCCACAAAAAAAATTTTATACAACTTTTGATAGCATCATTGTTCCTAAAAGCCAAAAAAGTAGAAAAAACACAAATGTCTATCAACCAATGCATGAATAAACAAAATGTGGTATATCCATATAGGTGAATTTTATTCAGCCACAGAAAGAAATGAAGTACTGATACATGCTACAACATCCATGAATCTTGAAAACATGCTAAGTGAAGGAAGCCAGTCATGGCAACATACTGTATAATTCCATTTATACGAAATGTATGGAATAGGGAAATCCAGAGAGACAGAAAGCAGATTAGTGGTTGCCTAGTAGAGGGAAGAGGAGATGGAAGATTACTCCTAAAGGGTAAGAAGTTTCTTTTTGGGGTGACAAAATGTTCTAAAATCAACTGTGGTAATAATTGCATAACCTTGTGAATATACTAATATATCATTGGATTGTACACTTTAAATGAGTGAATTGTATGATATGTGAATTATATCTCAATAAAGCTGTTCCCAAAGAAAGAAAAAGAAAAAAAGAAATTCAGGCATCAGCCTCAATGCAGACAAGACGATGAACGTGAGTCCTTTATCACATCACCTCCCCCTTCCCCCAGCCATTTAAAAGTGGCTAAAGTTCTATTAGTCATTTTATAGGTACAAGGATAAGAGGAGGAGGATATTTAAATACAGACTGCAATTTACCCAGATTATGATGCCCAGAGCTCCAAAATACCTGGAATATTTGAGCTTCTCTCACATGAGGCTTTCCTAACAGTCAATCGCCAATTTTTTTCCTCCACTGATTAATTCCACCCCGACTTATTTATTATTGCTCATAACTTAGATCTATACCTGGCATGCAGAAGGTCATAGTAAGAGAAACACAGAAAAAGGAGTACTTCAAATATGTCTTTATTTATAGGCTTTTATAAAAATTAGAACATAGAGAAGTAGTTAAATAAATTATGATATATCTATATAATGACAATTTAGCCATTTAAAATGATATTTTAAAATAATATTTCCAATAAGATTAACAGCATATTTCTCAACAGAAATTATGGAGGCCAGAAGGCAGTGGGATGACATATTCAAAGTACTGAAAGAAGAAAATGCTGTGCAACAAGAATTCTACAATTGGCAAAGCTAGCTTTTGAAAATGAAAGCAAATTAAGATATTCACAGATAAAGAGAAATTGAATTTGTTGCTAGCAGATCTGCCCTATAAGAAATCCTTCAGGTTGAAATGAAAAGATACTAGACAGTAACTCAAATTCACATGCAGGAATAAAAAACAGTGGTAAAAGGCAACTCCATAGGTAAATAAAAAAGATAGTATTAATGTAATTTTTGGTTTATAATTCTTCTTTTACCTGATTTAAAAGACCACCACATAAAGTAATAATTATAAAAATATGTAGATGGGCACACAATGTAATATAATTTGTGATAATAACAGCATAAAGGGAGTGAGTAACAGACATAATTTGTGACAATAACAACATAAAGGGAGTGAGTAACAGAACTATATAAGAACCAAAATTTGTATATTATTGAAATTAAGTTGGCATTAATGTGAACTAGATTGTTATAAATTAAGACATTAATTGTAATATCCAGCAAAACTATCATTAAGAAAATAACTTAAAAAAAAAGAAATATATATATTATATATACATATATATAATATATATATATATAAAAACAACAAGAGAATTAAAAGGGTACTAGAAAATACCTGTTTAGTACAAATGAAACCATTAATAGAAGAAATGAGAAACAAAAAAGACATGACATAAAAAACAAATAGCAAAATGGTAGAAGTCAGTCCTTTCTTATCAAATGTAAATGAATACAACTCTTGTAACAGGCACATTGGCAGAATGTATAAAGATTAATTAATAGTAGGTTAAATATGACGTTAGCATAAAATATAGAATATAAACAAAATACAATAAAATTCCAAATGTAGTTTTTAAAACAAAAATTACAAAAGAAAAAATACTATAAAAAATATTACATAGGAAATGGACCATAAGAAATAAAATCAAATGTTAATAGTGCTTATTTCTGAACAGTGAGTTTATAGTGATTTTAGTTTACATCTTTATACTTTCCTGTATATTCTAGTCTATTACAATGATGTCTATTATCTTTATCATTAGAAAACTATATTACTTACAAAAACGTTACATTTATAAGACTGGTATCACAGACCTCATTCTACATAGTAGCCCAAATTAAATCTATTTCCAGAAACAAATGGATTTACTTTTGTGCTGTTTTCCAATAGGAATGTATCTTCTTAGATACTGATGATTATGAGACCACAAAACTGAAATCTTAAGAGATAGGAAATGAAAATTTAAATAAGTATGCATACTCAGGAGTGACAGTCAAAATATTTAATACCTTCTATTGCATAAACATGGCTCAGTGAAATCTGACATGAGCCATAGTACTGGAGCAGAGTCCTAGGGGCCCTCCACTGACCCAGGTGCTCCCTTTTAGTTGGTGGATCATGGGGAGGTCCAAGGGCTAGGGTTAGGAGAAGCAAAGGGACAGTCAGGGGGCTCAGGGTAGCAACTATTTACCAACCAGCATAAATGTATTTCAACATTTTAACAACCAGTACCACTGAACTGGTATATAATAGCTGAGCACCAGTGCTAGAAGTATCTAAGAATTGTCCACCAGTAAGCTTCCCATTTAAAAATGATCACCTCTGATGCTTATAACTACATGTTAAACTTGCCCTAAAGGAAAACCTACACACCAAATCCTTACATAAGGAGCTTCAGCTGTTACCTCTGCATGGGCAATCCGATAGTGACAGCCCAGGGCCATCTCTAGTCCCCCTCCTAAAGCCAGGCCTTGGATAGCTGCCACAATGGGCTTCTCATTTCTCTGCATTTCATCTATTATATGTCCCAATGCGAAGCTAAAAGTAGTAAGACCTCTGAAGACATGGATATCAGCACCTACAGACACAAAGACAAGGAAAAGCGAGTTGAGAAATACATGGGCTTTATTATATAACAATAAGGTACCATATAACTCCTAAAGAAACTCAGACCTCTTTGGACCCATGAAACACTTCATCTTTTGGGTGGAAACACAGTAAAGGAACAAATAGCCTGGAAAATGTAGATCAGTCTGAAAGAAAATCCTCAAATCTTTTTAAGGAATCCTGTAATATTCTAAAATCTGTCTTTCCATATGCTAGATAACAATTCTACCTTCAGAAAAATTAAAAACTCAGAGAGGGAGAGTAGAGATTTTCCTACAATGACCATTATTCCGAGATTGAGTCAGCCCCTTCCATTTTTTGCATGATACTGCTCACGAACACTATTCATAGCAATTTCGAGCCATATCTTTGTTAAGGGCATGAGTAATTACAATAGAAAATCTCAGGGTAAAATGCATACATATTAGTGAGTTATTTGTTAATCAACCAGCTTGGAATTATGTTTTTGTGATAGATTTTTTTGTGATCAATAACAATAACAACATTTATTGCTTTTCCTAATTATAAAAATAACATGCATTGTGGAAATTTTGAAAAATATACAAAATTATAAAGAACCTAAAGATCACCCCAAATATCACCACACACATGTAACAATGTAATATTTGATAAATTCTTAGTTTTTCTCAATGCATATGTATAAATGGCTTTAGGACCTTGAGCAAGTTATTTAATTTTTTTTGTCTCAATACCTATTTAAATGACTGATGTGAGAATTAAATGAAAGTTTACTATAATATATATGTATTTTAAGCAATATTGAAAGCATTCTGTAAAATCACTTTTTATGTTCCCCTTTTTTTACATATATTATATGTAGTGAGCTTTTCCCCTGTAACACTGTATTCTTTGAAAATATTAAACTTGGTACAAGTTTAAAAAGTTAATTATTTTATGTTCAGTCTCTCTCTCTCTCTCTATATATATATATCTATATATAGAGAGAGAGAGAGAGATTTTTTTGCTACCTGTTCCTCATCTAACACCAATTGGGGAATTATGTTTTTTTCTCACCAAACCATCATCTTTTACACTCCAGTCTATTATTATTATTATTATTATTATTATTATTATTATTATTATTTAGATGCCTTTGGTTCTAGCAAACAAAATGAATTTCAATGTGAATCTTAGGCCTATCATTCCTGTAACTTCAGATGAAAATGTTTTTTCATGTAATAATGGCAATGAACATTTTTTGGATAAATACATCAGGCACAGCGCTAAGTAATCTCACGTAATTTTCTTAACGTATAGGTTAAGCAGGGTAACTATCCCCATTATATAGATAAGGAAGTTAAAGCTTTGAGATGTTAAGTGATTAGCTCAGACTTATGATAAACAACTGGTAAATTATGGATTTGAACTCAGGCAGTTTGAACACAGCCCACATTCTTAAGTGTTATACTACATTCTTCTACTTGCAACATAACATCATTATTATTACTATCCCAACTGTACAGAAACCAAGCCACAGACAAGAGTATAGTGATTTCTCTTTTTAACTGTTTGCTTCTGGCATATAGAAATGCAATTAATTTTTGGATATTCATCTTATCCAGCAAAATTGCTAAATTTTCTTATTCTAATAATTTTCTGGCAAGTTATCTTTAATTTTTCTATAAACACTATCCTATCGTATCTTCTGTTTTTTTGTTTTGTTTTGTTTTGTTTTTCTTTAACACCTACAGCACCTGGTATTCTTAGGTGGTCCCCCATGCAAGCAAGTACTAACCAGGCCCAACTCTGCTTAGCTTCCAAGATCAGACGAGATCGGGCATGTAGACATGGATTAATAAAATTTTTCTTTCTTTCCAATTGATATATCTATTATTTCTTTTTCTAGCCTTACTGGGCTGGCCAGGGCCTGAAATACAATGTCAAGTAAAATTATAATAGCAGCCAGCTTTGTCTGTTCCTTTCTCATAAGGAAAGATTTCAATTTATCGTTTTGTTTAATGTTTGCTGTAGGTTTTTAAAAGTAGGTATTTTAACCTGATTAAGACATTTTCTTTCTATGCCTAGTTTACTAAGAATTTTTATCTTTAATGCATATCAAATGTTATCATTCTGCATTTCTTGAAATAATCATGATTGTTTCTCTTTCAATCTTTTAATTAGATAAATTACATTGATCTTCTAATGTTTATCTAATCTGGTATTTCTGAGGTAAAAGTGATATATTACACTTTTATATACTGTTAGATTCATTTTAGAATATACTGCTTATGATTTTTATATCTGTATTTAGAATGAAATTGACCTGTAATTTTACTTTTCATACTGTCTTTGACAGGTGTTGGTAAGTATACTGGGTTGAATGATGTCTACTCATAACCTGTGAATGTGACCTTATTTGGAAATTGGATTTTTCCAGATGTATTCAAGTAAAAAGTTAAAGAGGATTAGGGTGGGTCTATACTCCATCAAGGAAATTTGGGCACAGTGGCAAAAGCCACAGGAAGACAGAAGGAGAGAGAGGAGTGAAGTGATTCAGCAAAAAGGCAAGGGCAAACCAAGGATTGCTAGCAACCACAAAAAGCCATGAGAGGCAAGGAAGGATTCTTCCCCAGAGCCTTTGGAGGAAGAATGGTTTTGCAGATTTTTTTATTATAAACTTTAGACCTCAGAACTTTGAGAGAATAAATTTATGTTGCTTAAGTCACCCAGTTTGTGTCATTTGTTACAGCAGACTCAGGAAACTAGTATAGGAAGTGTTGCCTCTTTTACAGTCTCCAAAATATTTGTGTAAAATTAACATAATATTTTCCTTGACTTTTCTGTAAGAGCTTGCCAATGAAATCATCTGGGATTGAATATTACTTTGTGAGATTTTTGATTACTGATTCCATTTCTTTAATAGTTATAGAATTATTTGAGTTTTCCATTTCTTCTTGAGTCAATTTTGGTAGGCTGTCATCTTCTATTTGTTCATAATATCTTCATTACCTTTGTTAATTGCTACAGTATCTGCAGTGATAACCCTTTTATCATTTCTTTTTTTTATTAATTATTATTATTATTATGGTGACATTGATTACCAAATCCAAAAAGTTTCAAGTGTACAATTCAACAGTAAGTCATATATATATTGCATTGTGTGTTCACTATCCATAGTTAGATTTCTTTCCGTCACCACATATTTGAACCTTATACTCTTATCTACCTTCCCTCCCCTCTGTTAACCACTAGTCCACTGTCCATGTCCATGAGTCTCTGTTTGTTGCTTTTAAATTTATATCCTACATATAAGTGATATCATGTGGTTTTCAACTTTTACTGTCTGGTTTATTTCACTTAGCATGATTATCTCAAGATCCATCCACATTGTTGCAAATGGCAGTATTTCATCTCTTCTTATAGCTGAGTAATATTTCATTTTATATATTTACCCCATCTTCTTTATCCAATCCTCTATCGGAGGATACTTTGGTTGCTTCCATGTCCTGGACACTGTGAATAATGCTGCTGTGAACATCGGTGTGCAAATATCTTTTTGGATATGGGTTTTCAAGTCTTTGGGGTAAATACCTAGTGGAGGGATTGCTGGATCATATAGTAGATCAATTCTTAGTTTTTTGAGAACCTCCAAACTGTTCATCCATAGTGGTTATACCAAATTGCAGTCCCATCAGCAGTGTATGAGGGTTCCTTTTTCTATACATACTCTCTAACACTCATTATTACTTGTCCTGTTGATAATAGCCATTCTAACAGGTGTGAGATGGTATCTCATTGTGGTTTTGATTTGCATTTCCCTAATAGCTAGCGATGTTGAGCATCTTTTCATATATTTGTTGGCCATCTGTAAGTCTTCTTGAGAGAAGTGTCTGTTCAGGTCTTCTGTCCATTTTTTAACTGGACTGTTTGGCTTTTGTTGTTATTTAGTTGTGTGAGTTCTTTATATATTTTGGATTTTAGGTCCTTATCGGAGGCATTGCTTACAAATGTATTTTCCCATTTGGATGGTCGTCTCTTTGTCTTGTTGATGGTTTCTTTTGCTGTGCAGAAGCTTTTTAGTTTGATGTAGTCTCATTCATTTATTTTAGCTTTTATTTCCCTTTCTTTTGAGGTCAAATTCATAAAATCCTCTTTAAGTCCAAGGTCCATGAGTTTAGTACCTATGTTTTCTTCTATGCAATTTATTTTTTCCAGTCTTATATTCAGGTCCTTAATCCATTTTGAGCTAATTTTGGTGTGTGGTGATAGACAACAGCCTAGTTTTATTCTTTTACAGATGGTTTTCCAGTTTTCCCAACACCATTTACTGAAGAGGCTTTCCTTTATTGTATATTTTTAGTTCCTTTGTTGAAAATTATTTGCCCATATAAATGGGGGCTTACTTCTGAACTTTCAATTCTGTTCCACTGGTCTGTGTGTCTGTTTTTCTGCTGATACCATGCCATTTTGATTACTGTTGCTTTGTAGTATAATTTTAAGTTGGGCAGAGTGATACCTCCAGTCTTGTTCTTTTTTCTCAGGATGGCTTTGGCAATTAGGGGTCTTTTGTGCTTCCATGTAAATCTGAGGATTTTTTTGTCCTATTCCTTAAAAAATGCTGATAGGATTTTAATGGGGATTGTATTAAATCTGTATAATGCTTTAGGTAATAAGGTCACTTTAACTATGTTTATTCTTCCAATCCATGAACAGGGAATATCTTTCCATTTCGTTGTGTCTTCTTCAATTTCTTTTAATAGAGTCTTATAGTTTTCATTATATAGGTCCCTCATATGCTTCACTGGGTTTATTCCTAGGTATTTTATTCTTTTTGTTGCAATTTAAAAGAAATTGCTTTTTTCTTCTTTCATTTATTTTTCTGACAATTTATTAGTGTATAGAAATGCTATGGATTTTCGAACACTGATTTTGTATCCCGAACTTTACTGTATTTGTTTATCATTTCTAGTAGTGTTCTTGTGGGGTCTTTAGGGTTTTCTATATAAAGAATCATGTCATCTGCAAATAGTGATAGTTTGACTTTGTTTCCTATTTTAATGCCTTTTATTTTTTTCTCTTGCCTGATTGCACTCACTGGGACCTCCAATATTATATTGAATAATGGTAGTGATAATGGACAGCCTTGTCTTGTTCCTGATCTTAAAGGAAAGGTTTTAGTTTTTCACTGTTAAGTATAATGTTAGTCGACAGTTTGTCATAGATGGCCTTTATTATGTTGAGGTACTTTCCTTTGATACCTATTTTATCAAGTGTTTTGATCTATCTTTTTCTGCATCTATTGATATGATCATATGATCTTTATTCTTTGTTTATGTAGTTTATCACATTATCGATTTGCGTATGTTGAACCATCCCTGTGCCCCTGGGATGAAGCCCACTTGATTGTGGTGTATAATCTTTTTAATATGTTGTTGTATTTGGTTCACTAGTATCTTATTTAGGATTTCTGCATCTGTGTTCATGAGATACATTAGTCTGTAGTTTTCTTTTTTTGTGTTATCTTTACCAGGTTTTGATATCAAGGTAATATTGGCCTCATAAAATGAGTTAGGTATTGCCTCCTCTTCAAATTTTTGGAAGAGTTTGAGGAGAATATATATTAAATCTTCTTAGATTGTTTGGTAGAATTCACTGGTGTAGCCATCTGGTCCTGGACTTTTACTCTTTGGTAGGTTTTTGATGATTGTTTAAATTTCCAGACCGATCAGTCTATTTAAGTTTTCCAATTCTTCTTGATTCAGCCTAGGAAGATTGCATTTTTCTAAGAACTTATCCATTTCTTCTAGTTTATTAAATTTGGTGTTATCTACTTTTCATAGTATTCTTGTGTGATCTTTTACATTTCTGTGGTATCTGTCATAACTTTTCTTTCATCCCTGATTTTGTTTATTTGTGTCCTTTCTCTTTTTTCTTTAGTGAGTCTAGCCAGGGGTTTGTCAATTTTATTAATCTTCTCAAAGAACCAGCTCTTTGTTGCATTTATTTTTTCTATTGTCTTTTTGTTCTCAATTTTATTTAATTCTGCTCTAATTTTGATTATTTTCTTCCTTCTGCTGAATTTAGGCTTCATTTGTTCTTTTCTTTCTAGTTTTTTAAGATGAAGTATCAGGTTGTTTATTTGGGCTCATTCTTGTTTTTCGAGACAGGCTTGTAACGATATGAACTTTCCTCTTATTAGTGCTTTTGACATGTCCCAAACTTTTGATATGTTTTACTATCATTGTCATTCGTTTCTATGTAACTCTTGATGACTCTTTTTATTTCTTCTCTAACCTAGTCATTCTTCACTAGCATGTTGTTTAATCTCCATGTATTTATGGTTTTTCCCACTTTCTTTTTACAGTTGATCTCCAGCTTCAATGCATTATGATAGAGAATATGGTTGGTATGATTTCAATCCTCTTATACTTGAGGTCAGTTTTGTGTCCTAGCGTTTCCTTGAGAATGTTCCATGTGCACTAGAGAAGAATGTATAAGCAGTTGTTTGGGGATGAAGGCTCTGTAAATGTCAATTATGTCCAATTGTTCTAATTTGTCATTTAAGGGTGTTATTTTCTTATTAATTTTCTGTTTGGAGGATCTGTCCATTTCCAACACTGGGGTATTTAGGTCTCCTACTATGATAGTGTTTTGGTCAGTTTCTCCCTCTAGTTCTATTAGTAATTGCTTTATATATTTCAGGACTCCTTGATTGGGAGCATAGATATTAGTGTGTTATATTTTCTTAATATATGATTCTCTTTATCATTATGAAGTGTCCCTCAGTGTCTTTCTTTACCTTTTTTATTTTGAAGTCTATTTCATCCAATATTAGTGCCACTACTCCCACTTTTTTCTGAGTGCCATTTTCTTGAAATATCATTTTCCACCCTTTTACTCTGAGTCTATATTTGTCTTTAGAACTGAGATGTGTCTCATGGTTGGGTTTTTTTTTTTTTTTTTTTTTATTCAGTCTGCAACTCTGTGCCTTTTTATTGATGATTTCAGTCCATTTATATTTAGGGTGATTATTGAAATATAAGGTTTTCTTAGAGCCATTTTATCTTTTGTTTTGTGGCAGCTTGGTTTTTCCATTGTTTCTTTGCCCTTGCACTTATCTCTGTTATTTTAATTTGGTTGGGTTTTGTGAATTTTCCCTATGGTTCTTCTTGTTTTACATTATGTACTTCAGTTCTGGATCTTTGGTGTGCAGTTGCCATTAAGAATATGTAAAGGATAGTTTTATATATACAGTAGTCCATTTTCTTCTGTGTGTGCCGTATTTCCCCTTTGAGAATGTGGATCTTTGATTCTTCCTTTTCTGGTACTGTTTTCTCAAATTGTCCCTATGTATGCTAAAAATTCATTTCTATCTTGCAATAGTAATTCTCTTCTTATTAAGTTTATAATACCCTATTCTTAATAAGGGTTGCACTATTCTGCTTCTGTCTGCGTGCTAGTCATCTTACTCATAGTCATGTTTAGGTTTTTTGTTTCTGTCATATTGTTTCAGGTGGGCTGACCCCTTTCAGCATATCCTGTAATGCAGGCCTCATAGTGGAGAATTCCCTCAACCTTTGTATGTCTGTAAAAGTCTTTATTTCTTTTTCATATCTCAAGGACAGCTTTGCTGGATACATTATTCTTGGCTGGTAACTCCTTTCATTTAATAGCTTGAATATTTGGTTCCACTCTCTTCTTGCATGTAAGGTTTGTGCTAAGAAATCTGAAGAGAGCCTGATGGGTTTCCTTAATAGGTTACTGTCTTCTTGTCCCAGGCTGCCTTAAGAATTCTTTCTTTGTCATTAATTTTTGATAATTCTAATATAATGGGTCTTGGAGAAGGCCTTTTTGGTTGAGATAAGTGGGTGTTCCGTTAGCTTCCTGAATTTGAAGCTCCAGCTCATTCCTTAGATTTGGGAAGTTCTCGTCAACTATTTGTCTGAATATTCTCTCCGATCCCTTCTTGTATTCATTCTCCTTCTGGTATAGCCATTATTCCTATGTTGCCTTTCCCGATGGTGTCAGCTAGTTCTTGTATTTCTCTTTCATTATTTTTCATTCTTTGGTCTTTCTCTTCTTCCTTCTGAATTTCAAGATTTCTGTCTTCAATATCATTGATTCTTCCTTCCATCTGGTCAGCTCTATATCCTAAGCTTGCTATTTCCCTCTTCACCTCTTTTTGTGTGTTATTCATCTCCAGAAGTTCTATCTAGTTCTTTTTTAGGGTTTCAACCTCCTTGCTAAAAAATTCATTTTGCTGGTCTATTTTTTTCTAATTCCTTCTAATCGTTGGTCTGAATTATTTTGCATCTCATTGAATTTTTTCAGAAGTGTAATCCTGAATTTTCTGTCATTTAAATCACATATTTCTATGTCTTTAAGTGTATTTTCTGTAGATTTTTCTCTTTCTTTTTAAGCTGCATTGTCACCCTGGCTGTTCATGGTGTCTGATGGACTATTTCTCTACCTGGACATTAATAGGAGTTTATTCTGCTTTGTTTTTTCAGAAATAAATTTTATTATATAAAAGTCTTTCTTTAGTCTATTGATAAGGTGTTTTTCTTTTGATTTCCAGTAGGTGGTGTCCAAGCCTCTTAGATCTGTTTTACGTCTAATAATGCCTTTTTTCTCTCTAATAAATTAAATTTTCAAGTCATAATTGCTACCCTCGATCCCAGCCCCTGTCAGTGGTACCAATAGTGGATTTTTGTTTTGGTACCTTTTGCTCAAATTCCCCTGCAGATCCTCGATGCTAGATCTGGGAGGATATGCAGTGGAGGGAAGGTGCACTCTGGGTTGGTGGGTGGGGGTTGCTGCTAGTCTCCATGTCTTAGCCTCCCACTTTGCAATCATGGCTGCTAAGACACGGCTCTTGCCCCTCCACACTTAGTTCCCATTCTGCTTTCTGCACTGATCCCTGGCCTCTGCTGTGTAGAACTCGATCCCTCAGGCAGGGCTGTTCTGGAAACTGGCAGCAATTTCTTCCCTCCTCATCCTGCAGGGAGCTCCAGCTACTGCATGTGGCATATTTTTTTTTTCTCCCAATCTACTACCCCAAGACTCCCGTGATTCCAAACTCTGGAAGCTCTTATGCACAGATCACTACTCAGACATGCTTGTGTGCAGGTTGGTTGTTATTTGTTGAGTTTTAGATGTTCCCCTTATTGTTATTTCAAGGGGAGAGATCCATGCTTCTGACATCACTCCAGCACTTATATACATTGTCTTGCTGTCTCTTTTTTTCTTGATCAATTTCTCCAGAGGTCTGTCAATTTTATTATTCTTTCAAAGAAGTAACTTTTGACATTGTTGATCCTTTCTATTCACATTTGTTTTATATCTCATTAATTTCTCCTTTTTATTACTTCTTCCTTTTATTTCATTTGGATCCATATTACTGTTTTGTTAGTTTCTTAATACAGATTTCAGCTCATTATGTTTCAGTCTTTTTTCTTTCCTGATATATAAGGCTATATGTTTTTTGCTAAGTTTTGCTTTATCTGCATTCATCAAGTTATATAGATTTTTTTTTCATTATTGTTCAGTTCAAAATATTTTCTAAATTCTATTATGACTTCTGCTTTGACTCAAAGATTATTAAGATAGCAATTTCATTTCTAAACATATGAGAATTACCAGTTATATTTTTGTTATCGATTGCTAATTTAATTGCATGGTTGCCAGAGAACATATAAATAAAATTAATTGAGATAAGCTTTCATGGTCCGATATCTGGTCAATTTTTGTAAATGTTGCAGATTTAAAAGGAATGTATATTTTGCAATTGTTGGGTACCTTGTTCTATATAAATCCACTAAGTCAAATCTCGTAATTCTTAATGCTTTTCTAGGAAAATAATTTTTTTCTGCCCTGAACTCTAACTACATTCCCTCTTCTATCTCCTTACTGACGAAGAAATATCAAGTTCTCCATAATTCTGATCCCTCTCTTCATGCCTCAAAATCACCACCTTGGGCTTCCAAACTTAAGTTTTCAAACAGTTGAGGAAGCCATTTAATAGCTGGTTAATGTTTGGCATACTATTTTAACCTTTCTCAGGCCAACCTCTCATCTGTAAATAGAGATTATACAAGTTACTAAAGATAAAATATAATAAGTGTAAAAATACTACTATTTTCATTATTAATAAATAAATAACCTACACAGGACTGGTACATAGTAGGCAACATAAATGATAATTATTATATTGATTACCATTTTTACATTTATTTATTGTGATGATTCCAGTATCTATTTCTTCTCAGGCTATAATTAACATACATTATATTCTTCTGGTGATGGTGAGATTTCACAGGTCCTCAAATCCATCTGACTTTGTCAAAGAGTATAATATATTCATTTGGGAAAAGAGGAATGGTGTCACAAACACCACCGGATTGCCATTTTGGACACTTTTGCCATATTTTGTCAATATTTTTGCATCTTCACAGAATAATCCAATAAAGATTAACATGGTCACTGAGATAGATGATAATCAGAAGAAAAATAAACTCCATTTCAAGACCGTGTGAAATGAAAAAATAACACTTATTAAACATCTTCTGCATTCAGGCTCTGTACTAGAGGCTTTCAGATATGTTATCTCATTTAATGTCCCAAAAACCCATTAAGATAGCTATTACTGTGAATACTTTATAAATAGAGAAGTTGAAGTTCAGATCAATTGCTCAAGTTCACATAGGGTGCAGATAATACATAGCGTGGAGATAATACACAGAGCAGGTATGTACCAACAGGTATATACTAGCACATATAAGAGCCATCAAACCTGCAACTAAATGTCTTCCAAAGGCCCAATCCAATATAAAAGGGAGTATAGTCAAACTCTTCTCTGGGTGTCTCTTTGACCTCTCTCTTTCTCCACAATATTTCTCATTCCCACTCAAGTGTCCCATATCCATTATCAATACTAACATATTACTCGCAGGTACAGCTAATGCAATACTGATCTCAGTCTGTGGCTGGATTCCAGAGATAATGGGAGAGGATGAGACACTGGTTACCTGCAGAGAATTTGCCATCTGCTCCGCCAATCACAATGGCTTTTACTGTAGGGTCGGTTGTAGCTTTCTGCAGTCCCTCTTTTATTCCTTTGATTACGGCCATACTAAAAGAAAAAAATATATATACTAAAATTAGTCAGAATTAAATTTCTACCATCTCAGAGTTTTTTCCTTTTCTAAAAATAAAAATTTAAACACATACACAATGGGTAAAAACCCTAGATACTTATTATTAAGCTTTCACTAATTTGTTCAATAAATAATATATGTATCTACTGTGAATTAAACACCGAGCTGATTAAATAAACTTTTTTAAAGATAGTATTTTCCTGTACTCTGCTGTAACTTTGAACACTTAAAATTGGCACTGATTAATTTTTTAATATCATTATACATTTTCTAGGTACAGTGAAAGGAGTTTGTAACATCCTGGGGAGAACAAAATATGCCTAACAAAATATCACACTAAGATTAATGCTTTATAGATACAAAGAAAGTGATGTGGAAGTTCAGAGGGGGGCAATTACTTTCAATTTGTCATATTAGCAAACTATAAGAAAACTGAAATATTCTAAAAGAAACGGAGATGTGGCAGGGGCTCCAAGTTACCTCAAATATTCCTCCTTCCTACCTTCTTCACAGTATTAAACATCTGTTTTTTACTTGGATACATAGCTGCTCAAAATAAGGACTACATGTATTTCCCAGTCTACTTTACAGTAAGGTCAGCCCAAGACCTTAAGTTCTGGCCAATGGGATATAAGCAGATTTGGTATACACAACTTTTGAGAAGAGTCATTAAAGGACTGGGTATGCTTTTTTCTTTTTCTTTCCTCCTGGAAGGAATGCAGATCTGATGGTTAGATTCAGAGCAGCCTTCATGCGCCAAGAGGTAGAACCATGTATTGAGGATGGCAGAGCAGAAGATAGATGGAATTGGGGTCCCTGATGATTGTGGAGCAGCCATACCATTCTAGGACACTGCTAAAGAGAAATCAACTTTTTCTTGTTTAATCCACTATGATTCTTAGTTTTCTGTCACTGAGAGCCAAACCTAATCCTAATTAATTTAGAGGTAAAGTCAAGGTCTGGGAAAGCACAGGGCAGGTAGTAGATTTTGCCAAGTTTCAGCATATGAGGGAGCCATTGATAGCAAAGATGGTTAAAGCCAAGATTAAATGAGTCTGCCAAAGGAAAAGAAAAGAGAGCCGAGAGTAGATCTTCTGAATACACCCTCATTTAAGAAGTAGGAGAGGCTCTGCAGAGTGATTCAGCACCAATGTAGCCCAGTCACAAAGGCTGAGAGGAGAATTTGCCAAGAAGTAGGGGATCGTTAAATGCCAAGGGATAGTGAAGGAGGAACACCTACGAAAAGTGGTAAGGAACTGCTTATAGGAAAAATGATAGAACCAGTCTAATCAGTTTTGCCTTGGAATTCTGAGTATTCTGGGTAAAACGTCTGTTCTTTAGCATATAGAATGAAAAAATGTATTAATATGAAATGAAAAACAACAACAAACTTCTATAAAAGCAAGGTTGTTCAGATCAGCAACTATAAGTTAAAATTCATGAAATAAACAAGACAATTGCCTTTTCACCTACTTTTCATCAATTAAATTAGATAAAATTAAACCAAACCTTTTGTCTTCGATTGGTTAATTAGAAACCAACAATGTTAATGAAAAACAGATTCTGAACCAGCCATAATACTAAAAAGTTCAAAAGACACATATTTCTTTCTGGGTAAATGATGGCTACAAAATCAGCCAAAATGAGCTTAATCAGCGCCTCTAAGGAAAAGAGGCTGGCTTTTCCCACTTCACTCAGCCCCTACTCTTATTTTTTATGTTGTTAATTTTGCAAAAATCAAACACAGGAAAAAAGGAAAAATGAAAATGGCTGTAACAATGTAGCTTTACTAGATTCAAGCAAAGCAAAAGGGACCACAGCCTGGTATCAATGTTAAGGTCACTGAGATTAAGAAATTATTTTCTCCCCTTAATACTGTCAGATTTGGAGAAATGGAGTCTGGAGTAAAGATAATAGTTCATGAGCGCTGACCAAAATTCTTTAGTTTCTGTGACTATAGGAGGTCTTTTTGTGACAGTTTTTTTTTTTTAAGTGAATGTCAGAAAATCAAATTTGTGGCTTGTGACCAGCATTTATTATTATTTTATTTATTTATTTATTTATTTATTTACTTACTTACTTACTTACTTACTTATTTAATTTTATTTTTAGGCGTGGCAACCCTTGGTTGACCTCACAGATTGCAAGGATCTTGTCAGCTTACAATCCCTTAGTTTTTTATTTTTATTATTTTACACCTACAGCACCTGGTCTTCCTAGGTGGTCTCCCATCCAAGTACTAACCAGGCCCGACCCTGCCTGGCTTCCGAGATCAGATGGGATCGGGCTTGTTCAGGGTAGCATGGCCGCAGACCCAGTATTTTTTTAAAAAAACAAAGAAATAGAAATTAGAATATATCAAACTATAAAACTGAGGCAGGATAAATAGTCTTGAGATGTCCCCTCCCCTCCAAAATAAGCCTCTGGAATTCTTTTGTCCTTTGCTAGCTTTAGTAAATCATAATATCATCATAATGTCACCTTACAAATACTATGGCTCCCATTATGTACCCAATGTCATGACAGTTCCAGAAACACCAAATGAGAAAGAAGGAGAAACCAAGCTCCCCAGCTACTGGGAGGAGACGAAGCCACATCAGTACCATGTCTCAGGGCCCTGCCCCCAAGAAAAACAAAAGCAAATAACCCAGATATCCGTTGGCGTGACTTGCCCACGGGCTCTGAGTTTGTTTGCACTTCCTTCTTGAATGTGTACTTTCGCTTTAATAAACCTTGTGCTTTCCTGCTTGATGTTGGTCCTGCCCTTAAATTTTTTCTCATGGCGTAAGACAAGAACCTGGTCACTGGTGCTCAGGGCCAAGTCCTCTCTTAGACTTCCATCCTCATCCAGCTCTCTGGCATCATAACAAATAAGATTTTCTTCATGAAACTTTGTTTTCAGCTATATATTTGCATGTGTGTGTGTCTTAGGTTGCTATGTAAAACATGGGATTTCAGACCATATGAATTACAGTAAAAAAAAGTGTGAAAACCATTGTTGGGAGACAGGCCTAGTAATTAGGCATGTCTTATATTTGTAAAGAGGATTGGCATTCATCTGAATTGAAGGAAACATGGCTGGCTAAACTAGCAAAGAAGGTTTTAAACTATTTGTTTGGACCTTCAAAATATTCAAATAAGACTCTCTCAATGAGCTAGAAAGAGATAATTTTCCACATAAAATTAGAAATAGAAAATGGAAAAAAGTTCAAAGCAAAAAAAAACAAAACTGAGAGCCTGTTAAACTGGATGAACATGCTGATATGTACACGTCTACCTACAATATAACTTCAGAAGCAGATAGAAAAAAGGGTAGGAAAGTATTTATTGCCAAGTGAGGGAAATCTTAATGAAGCTGAAATGAATCCTGAGCAGCATAGCCTGTTGGTAGGGACTTGTAACAGGCCTCTGCTTAATAGAAATAATGATAGCTAACATCTATTAAATGCCAATTTATAATCTTCAGCATTTAAACTTCACAACAACTTTTAAGAGGTAGAAACTAACACTTTCTCTTACAAGGTGAGTGGGGGTGGATTGAATACCATAAACATTAAAAATAGTTACGAGAAAATCTCCCTAGTTATAGGTATTAGACTGGAATTTTTCCTCTCAAGTTCTTAACAGGCATGATTTCCCACTACAGGCAGAGGTTGAGGCAGACAATCTGAATATCTACTAATTCTAATTAGAAGATAGACAAGTCCAAAATTGATATACAATCATATTACTTATATTTTCTTCATCAAAACCAAAATAACGACTATCTTGCTTTTGTCTGAGAATGGCAAGTGAACATATCATCCTTGTGTGATTTTATTGCTGCAATTCTTGTGTATTATTAATGCAATAATTCATATTATGGTATTAATTGATAAAATCGAATCTGATGACAGGATAAAAATTCAGTTAAAATTATCAGGTCTCGAGCAGCAGCAGTGTCGGCTTGCTGGACAGAGGTTCTCCTAGCAGTGTGGCTTCTCCAGCGGCGGCAGTTTTCACAACAGCGCCAGGAGTCCGGTTCGTGTTCGACCGCGGAGATCTTTCTCATCTCGCTTGCCTGTGGGAAATTAGACTGAAGCGACTAGTCCGCGATAGAGAGAGAAAAAGAACAGTTCCGTGAACTCAATAGGTGGATTGAGCTTTGAAACCACAGAAGAAAGTCTGAGGAACTACTACGAGCAATGAGGGAAACTTACAGACTGTATGGTAATGAGAGATCCTGCAAGCAAAAGATCAAGAGGATTTGGTTTGATAACTTTTTCATCTGTGGCTAAAGTCGATATTGCCATGGCTGCAAGACCTCATTCGATTGATGGGAGAGTGGCTGAACCAAAACATGCTGTTGCAAGAGAGGAATCTGGAAAGCCAGGAGCTCAACATAACTGTGAAGAAGCTGTTTGTTGGTGGGATTAAAGAAGATACTGAAGAACATCATCTTAAAGATTACTTTGAGGAAAATGGAAAAATTGATACCACTGAGATTATTACTGATAGGCAGTCTGGAAAGAAAAGAGGCTTTGGATTTGTTACATTTGATGACCATGATCCTGCGGATAAGTTTGTGTTACAGAAATACCATACCATCAATGGTCATAATGCAGAAGTAAGAAAAGCTTTGTTTAGACAGGAGATGCAGGAAGTTCAAATCTCTAGAAGTGTAAGAGGAGGCAACTTCGGTTTTGGAGATTTTCACGGTGGCAGTGGAAATTTTGGACCAGGACGGGGAAGTAACTTTAGAGGAGGAGCTGATGGCCATGCAAGTGGTCATGGATTTGGGGATGGCTATAATGGGTATGGAGGAGGACCTGGAGGTGGCAGTAATGAAGGTAGCCCTGGTTATGGGGGAAGAAGAGGAGGATATGGTGGTGGAGGATATGGCAACCAGGGTGGGGGCAACAGAAGTGGTTATGACAACTATGGAGGAGGAAATTATGGAAATGAAAAGTATAATGATTTTGAAAATTACAACCAGCGACCTTCAAACTATCGGCCAATGAAGAGTGAACATTTTGGTGGTAGCAGGAACATGGGAGGATCATATGGTAGAGGAAACTATGGTCCTGGAGGATGTGGAAGAAGTGCAGGTTATGGAGGGAGAATCCAATATTGAGCTTCTTCCTATTTGCCATGGGCTTCACTGTATAAATAGGAGAGCATGAGAGCCCAGAGATAACAGAACAGCTTCAGGTTATCAAAATAACAATGTTAAGGAAATTCTTATCTCAGTCATGCATAAGTATGCAGTGATATGGCAGAAGACATCAGAGCAGATGCAGAGAGCCATTTTGTGAATGGATTGGATTATTTAATAACATTACCTTACTGTGGAGGAAGGATGGTAAAAAAAATGCCTTTGAGAGAGTTTCTTAGCTTTTTAATTGTTCTTTCTAGTGGTCTTGGTAAGAGTGTAGAAGCATTCCTTCTTAGATAATGTTAAATTTGTAAGTTTCAGGTGACATGTGAAATCTTTTTTAAGATTTTTCTCAAAGTTTTGAAAAGCTATTAGCCAGGATCATGGGTAATAAGACATAACATTTTCCTTTAAAAATTTAAGTGCATGTGTAGAGTTAAGAAGCTTTTGTACATTTATGATTTAATAAAATAATTCTAAAGGGCAAAAAATTAGCAAGTCTCCTCATTTCGGCCTTTTTTTCCTTTTGCTAAGCTTTTTTTTTTTTTTTTGCTTCAGTAGCATGTGATAAAAATTTTAACCAAAAGTCTTTCTCTATATACTTTATATATTCATTGTAAATTATAATTTCTGTTAATTTTACTCCCTGTGGATGAGTAGCTTATTTCTAGGCTGATAGATCATATACTTTTTTCAGAGCTATGGGGGAACCAAACCTATATAATAACTTCTTTAATTTTCAAAAAAGCAGCATTAATCTCACTTTTAAAAGTAATGCTGTAAGTACACTGCACAAATATGGGTTGGAATTTAACAAGAAAAGTACTCCACAATGAATTAAACGAAGATAAAGTACACAGTAGTTTTCAGAAAGTGCTTATTTAATAGGTTCATTCTGACAGATCTTCCACTGACGCACTAAGGCCTTGAAGTTTAGAACTGTTCGGGAGACATAACTGCATTTCTGGGCCAGGACACAACTCCCCTTTATTCAATGCGTTGTCATTAATGGGGACCTTTACTAGTTTTTAAAAATGTAAAGCCACATTGTCGGATTCCTAAAGCTTTTAGTCACATACGTATCGGTTGCCTGGGCTCGAGGTTGGGAAGTGAAGCATCAAGGTCCAGCCAGCATTGCACTATGACATTTGGAATAGAAACTACGCCTGAGAAATCAAAGCTGCAAGCAAGCAGAAGTGTTCAGCATGAAGTTGGCATAGGTAGACCCTGTTCGAGTCCAGCTTCTCGTCTTCGTAGCCATCTGTTTGCCTCTAGGTCTCGGTTTCTTTCTGAGTGAAATGGGCATGAGAGTTCTCTGCGAAGATTAACCAAGCTGACCTACGTAAAAGGCCCTGGCATGCCCAATAAAATGGCAGTGTCTCTCCGTTTAAACCAGCGGGGGAGAACCAAAGCCTCCAGAGCAAGCAGGCGGGAAAGGCCCCGCTGTCCCCAGGCTGGAGGCGACCAAGCCCGTTACCTGATTGCATTGGCCGGCGGGTTTCGGAGCCGAATCAGTGCCAGGTTGTTCCAAAGCCGCACGTACTCTGCCATGTTTCCTCAGTCACCAAGGGCGCCGGCGCCTCAGCCTCACCCTCAGCCTCAGCCTCCGCCTCGCGCACCGGAGTGGTCCACTTCCCCGCGCGAGCTGGGCCCGCCCCACCAGGAAGGGGGCCCGCTCGGCCAACGCTTGTCCAGCGCCGCCTCCCGCCGCCGCGCCACCCCCTGGCACAGACGCACCATCCTACATTGCAGCCCTCCTCCTTCCCCCGGCCCCAGCCCCGCCCTCTGCAAACGCTCCTCGTCACTTGATTGCCTCCCCTCATGCTCCCATCACAAAGCGCATTAGGGGGAACAATGGTAAGTGGGTGGAATTGCTAGCAAGTCGAAATTTGCAACCCTCTGACCTAGAGAGACTTGCTCTCTGTTCAGATTCTGAGTTCACTAAATTGTGAAGCTGGCCTCATCACAGTTTCCATCATTATGATCCATAACAGGGACAGATATCTGGGATCTTGACAATTAAGTGATATGACACAAACGTGGAACGTAAAATCCATGCATCATGCATTTCACCTAAGTGGATGTGCTACTAACATGAACCAAGTATTTACACAATAGTCATAAGGCAACCTAGGGAAATCTACGAGTCTCTCGTCTGCCCGGTCCTCTTTTTTCTTCTTCTGCCATTCCTTAGGATTGTGATTTCTAATAGTTCAGTCATCCATAAATTGTGCTCCTAATATCTGCTAGACCCAGGTAGGAGACTAAAGATAAGCAAGGCCCAAACCCTTTCCTCTAAAAGTTCACGCTGGACCCAGGTTTCTCTGGATGTGATCCGCCTCTGCAGATCGGCCCAGTGATCAGAAGGCAGTCTGGAAGTTTCAGAGGAAAAAAACAATGGAATGAGTTTGTTCACTGGTGTTTCATACATTTTAACGATGATTAAGGACTATTGTCATAGATATTCTCTTACTTCTTGGAAATAAAAACAGGTTCCAGCTCTTGGGTCAGTGCCAATTTCCTTGAAGCCCTGGAAACAAGCAGCAGTGAGAAGGGATCCAATCCGTCAATGACAGCCCTCACTTCTAATAGCCAGCCAACCAACCACAAACAGGCCAGTGCCAATGCCTCTGATTGCTAACAATCAACAACCAGCTTCTTTAATGCCTCTGAAAATTTTGCCAGTCCCTTAACTCCACCTTGCCCAAAACCTTGATGTAAGATCAACAGTTTGCTCTGCTTAGAGAGATTGCACATGACCAACACAGCTTTATGTTACTACAGGAAGCAGTAAATTCAGCTTTGTCTTCTTATTTCAGATATTGGTTTCTAGGGGAACAACTCCACTTTGGCATCCTAGTAACTCTGAATGCCTCCACTAAGGCCATGTAGGCAAGCAAGGCTTAACAGTTCTGAATGGCCTCAAACTCCTCCTGGAGTAAGGGGAGATCAGGATGGTATGGAGCAGTTTTTAGGCAGTGTCTCTTCTTTATCTTGGAGTAGTCAGACACAGGTAATTTCTCATATATCTCCCTGGTTTCAGTTGCTTTGCACTCCCTCACTCCCCACCCTCACCCCTTAGGTACAGCTGCAAACTTCTGTAAAATTAAAAATTTAAGAGGGCATTCACTCTGAGATTTTTGTAAGTGCTAACCCTGCCCTGCTTCTCAACAACAGAGCAACACGTGGTTTCTGTCATCTGCCTTTTAGCCCTCCTGTTCGGTGTCATCTTGTGGGACTAGGGACACAGGGAGCTGATATCATGCTGATATTTTTTTACTGTCTGTGTAAATGATACATTGTCTAAATCTATTTTGGGGATCCTATGGGCCAAATCTAAGTGTGGCAAGCCAATTTAGCAAATACCATGCTGCTTGCTACTTGCAGACCACTTGACTGTTGCCAGTTGCTTGACGATGGTGATGAACTGTTATAGTCTTAAATTGTCTTTTCATTCAATTTGTCTCAATAAGTGCTACTTAGCAGGATGCCATTCCTCTTCACTAAGGCACTTTTACATCATGTTATTGCTTTTGCATGTTAAACATGTCATTTTCATTACTATCATTGTAATACAATTCATGAAAATAGATCAGTTGATCAGAAGTGGTTCATTAAAGCTAAAAAAATTAAAAGAATGGAAATATAGAAATCTGTGTGGTACAACATGCAAATATATACTCACAGTAAGAATAGAAATGGCTACCTAAACTTGACTTTCCCTGTACTGGTGATCTATTAGCCAGCCCTGGAACCTGGCCGGGATGTTGTGTTGTGAAACTTGATTTGATAGTGACATGACTTCCCTTATAAACCAATCAGGTTTTTCTGAAACAAACACAAAATATTGCTTTCCAGCCAGCTGGAGTGATAAAACTCTCTCATATGTTCTCTTTCATGTCCTTTGCCCATGTACTTTGGGATACACCCAGGGAAGGATAGAGCCAAATGATTTTGTGGAGGAGAGGTGCTCCACGGACTGGAACCAACATGGACTGGTATAGAAGAAAGAACATTGGGTCTGTTCGTCTAAAAATTCCAACCCATCCTAATTAATACAGTGAAGAAATGAGCAGTGAATACACTTTTCCACAGTGAAGTTGGCTGATGTTTGAGGAGAAAAGCTGCTCACATAAGTGTTAAAATAAAAGATGAGATTTAAATAATTTCCTCAATATACCAATATCAGTAAATTACAATTTCCATAATTTTAAGTGGCTTGCTCAAATGTTGAGCCTTGGAGCTACACACATTCACATATACACATGTATATCCAGTATCTTAATAATGAAGATAAGCTAGCTATAAGGATTCCTACAGAAGGCCCAACTGTGGTAAAAATGGCTCAGTCACCTTGATTAGCTTTACTAGTTGAAATAAGTCCTAAGACTTAACTCTCTGTTGCTACTTTTGTTCTCAGGAGTAATTATTTCCTGGTTCTACTTTTGCTATACATTAAGTCTCCCTTTAATAGAATGATCATTTTTATCAAATGTTTAAAGATGCTAAGAAGGCTGTCCTAAACCTGCTCTTTTTAGGGCCTTTCTCAGGAAGCACCATTTATCATGTGATAATGTTCTCTAGTTCCTCACTATGTTGGTTGTTCGGGACACTCTTCATGTTTGTCAATGGCCCTTTGATTACCATCTATTCTCTGTATTCTCCACCTGTCATCAATCAAGTCACATTAATGTTTCCTTAACTCATGTTTACTCTCATTTTTTTCTTATCAATAAAGACTTTTTTCCTTTTACCCTTTTCTTTAAAGGATAATTAACTTTTTATTAATATAGCTCACATACTATACAATTCACCTTAAAGTGTACAATTCAGTGATTTTAGTATAGTCACAAGGTTGTATGCCTTCACCACTCTCTAATTTCGAAACATTTTAATCACCCGAAAAAGAAACCCTCTATTTATCATTTTCCTTTCTCCTTATCCCCTAGCAACTGCTGATCTACTCTAATAGAGACACTAATCTATCTCCATGGATTTGCCTATTCTGGACTTTTCATATAAATAGAATCATAATATGTGGCCCTTTGTGTCTGATTTCTTTCATTTAGCATAATGTTTTCAAGATTCATACATGTTGTAGCATATATCAGTATTTCATTCCTTTTTATTACTGAATAACAGTTCATTGTATATATATGCCACATTTTGTTTATTCATTCAGCAGTTATTTGGGCTGTTTCCATTTTAGGGCCATTTTGTATAACGCTGCTATGAACATTTTGTGTACATGTTTTTGTGTAACTATTCTAAAAGTAGAATTGCTTGCTCATATGGTAACTCTGTTTAACTTTTTGAGAAACTGCCAAACTATTTGTCATACTATCCATACGGCAATACATGAGGTTTCCAGTTTCTCCACATCCTTGCCAATATTTCTGTCTGTTTTAAAAATTATTATTAGGCTAGTTGTTCTTAAATATGAGTTATGTTTTATCTTTTTCATTAAGCATGGTCTTCTCCCTTTGTGAGTAAATACACATTTAGAATCAATCTGGCTTATGAAAAGCACTAAGTAAGAATAATCATATTATTAGCCATTATTAGTCTTATGGTCCTTTGAGATTAATCAAATTGAATTATGTCTTTCCTCTAGAATTATATTTTCATCTGCTTTGAATAGCAAACAGGATGCAAACTAATATACCATACATTGCTAAGGTCAAAGTAAAACAAGCTAGCATAACTCAACTTCCATTAATAGAATCATCATATTCTAGCATCTGTTATATATTTCCAGATTTTCCCATCAAAGTGCCTTGAGTTTAAGCCTGGAGATTATGCTGATATGATTATAATTTTGAAGAATCCAAAGGAAAAGGAAAGGGACCAGAAGACTGAAGATGGGCAAATATTTTGATTTTTAAACGGGCAAAGAGATGTTAAAAGATGTTGTAGACTGGTGAATTTTAAAACAATACCTTACAAATTTTTGGAATAATTCATTAAGGAGATGGTTCATGAAAAGGAAGTTGTGATCATTAAAGATATATTGTGTTCACTAAGAATAAGAGATGCCAAATTAATTTTATTGCAGTTTTTGAGAGGATTGAAAGATACACTGGAAGTTAAAAGAAATGTATTAAGATTCCTGGAGGGATTTAACAAGGTTAGATAATGGAATCCTTGTGAATATGATGTAGGCTATTAGATAACTATGTTTTATGAGTAAATATTTAACTAATGAATCATATATTTGAGCAGTTTTGTGTACTAGGCACTGCTAATTCAGTGTGAGCAAAAACAAACACAGTACCTACCTTCATGTCATTTGCTCTGTAGTATTATGGGACAGTAGATCTTAACTGAGAGAGGGGGAAGGAGAAGAATGCATTTTGAAAATGTACACATTTGGCACTTACTCTGGGATACTCTGATTCTGGGTGAAATCAGAAGTTTAAAAAAACTCCAGGGAATTTTAGTGCACATCCTTGGTTAAGAAACTCTCATGAGAGAAGCTTTTTGTAGTTCACTGCACTGTTCTTGACTAGATTCTGCCTTGAACTATATTATTTCTTAAAATGAGCAACTAATAATGTCAGAACAATTTCATTTATATAATATAATCAATCACATTATAATGAAATTATATGAAAGAAATCATTGAGGAATTTTCCTGCTGCTTTATAATTTATCCACAGATTGATACAGTTAAATTCTAGATGAGTCTGTGTCAATGAGAACTAAAATATAGAGCTGGCTTTGTAAATGTCATCGGTACTATTCACAAATATTCTTGTTTTCTCCCCTTCTTACCATAGTAGGTTGTACTTCCCTTCCCACTTGAAGTGAAGTCATTTGACATTGCTGTGGCCAATAAAATGTAAGCAAACATGGTAGAGCTTCACTCAGTTCTTTTTCCCTCTGGGTTGGCTACTGGCATCATTCAAGACAGTGGTTGTTCAATAGCCTGGGTTCCTGAGTGACTACAATGAGCAGAGCCCTCTGCAGACCCAGAGGAAGAAGTTAATCCAATTTGTTTTCAGACATTTAGGTTTGGGGGTTGTTTATTTACTGCAGTATTACCATGCCTATCCTAACTGATACAGAATTCTAGGGTGAGTTTATGACAACATAACATTTAATGGTGACTAATGTAAAGCCCTATACTATATAAGCAGAAAAGATAAAAAGTGTAAAGACTAGAGTGCCCAATCCAATCTCTTTTCTAGGCTGAGCATCACCTTTGAACTACTGAATGTGTGTCCATCCCCTCTGAGAGTGTGCACAGCGTGTAGATGTGTAGATGAAATGCTACAGCCATTTGCCAACCTTCAAGGGAAGCTGGTCATAAGTTGAAGCAAAAGCTGCTGAAGGAAGAGCAAAGAGAGAAATAAATGTGGTCTTGGATGATATCATTGAGGTACCGGAGTAACCAACCCTGATGCCTATCATAACAGTACAGTTACAGAAGTCAATATATTCCCTTATTGTTTAAGCCGGTTTATACTGCATTTTGTGGAAGATGTAGAAATGTGCCCTCCTCCCCTTCGAGGAAGGACTCCTTGTGCAGCTCCGCAGGATGTGATTAACAGGCAGTCTCAGCTGTCAGCTTCTTCAGAGTCTACCTCAGCTGCAGAGAGCCACTTCGCTAGAGGTCACACTCTTCCTGGGTAAGACTGTCTAGTATAAAGGGCTGGCCATTTCAGCCTGACACAGGGTACTCTGAGGGCCAGTACTCACTCTAGAGCTTGCTCTCAGGTTGGCTGATGATTCCTTGGACTTGAACAGCAATTCAAATTTTTCCCCTGACCAAACCTGCTTCCTGTCCATTCCTAATAAAAAAAAATCTTTCCATGTCCATAGCAGTGTCTACTTCCAAAAAACCCACTCTGTGACAAGTTTTCTGTAACATTGGGCAAAAGCATCCTAATTGAGATTCAGTGGGATAGTTTGAACTTGGTCTTGTCTAGAGGAAGGAAAAAGCCCTCATGATCTCCCTCATTTTTCAACTTCGTAGTGTGTAAATTTTCAAGCATACACAAAAAATAGAAAGAATATAATGAAACTTGATATGTCCAGCTTCAACAATATCAATATATGACCAATCTTGATCACCTGAACTCTCCCTTAATATTTTAAAGTAGTCTCAGATATTTATTACATTATTTCATTCATAAATCCACAGTGCACTGAGAGGCACTGCAATGTCTTTTGTGTTTTCCTCTCAATTCAACTTATGTTTTCTTCCTAACCCAATTCCTATCTATAGTCTCATCTTTTCTGCCTCTTCCTACAACCATAGCTTTCAAAAGAGAACTTATTTTAATAAGAGAAAGAGGCAGTAGTGGTAAGAGATAGAAAGGCCTAGAAATAATCCTGGAATCCATCCATTCTTTCACTTATTCAACAAGCAATTTTAGACCTGTCATCTCCCAGAGCCTTGGGATACTCAGTTACCCATATAGGCGGTTGTTCAGACAGGTGGATGTCCAGATTGGTGGTCAGAAAAACTAACAAGAAAGAGAAAGGGATGGACTGAGAGGATGAAGGGAGAAATGACCAAAGGAAGTCAGCCATTTAGTGGTCACAGTGAGAAATGTCATGCATTTTTTCTACTAGATAGAACAATATTAAGGTTTAATAAAGGAAAGACCTTCAAGAGGAAATTTAGGCTCAGCAGTGAAGTGATTTAAGTTCATACGGCAAGTTAAATAGCAGAACTTGGCATAAAACCCAAATGATCTGATTCTAAGACCTGCACATATTGTGATTATTTGAAACTCTTTTAAAATATGGTTCAAATTATTTAAAATTTTATGAAAACATCATATTTTGGATTTATTTTTATCAAATTATGTTATATTGGTAGCAAAGGGGGAAACATGCATTCATCGAATGAAGGAACTAGATGTATCTATGATAACATTAACATTGAATTATTTTTCCATTAGAAGGCCTGCCTACCTCATCAGATAGAAATTTCCTCAAAGGCAAGGATTATCTTATACATCTTTGTATCCCTAACACCTGGCCTGGTGTGCCTAATACCTGAAGGAATAAATGAATAAATAGAATTAGGAGGATTACACTCTAAAACTGACTGCCACTGGCTAATTTTGTGACTTTTTGCAGAAAAGTCACATTCATTAAGAATATCATTGACCTTTTTTTAATGATAGAGTTGGAAGAAACCTTAAATTTCATCTATGCCAACTATATTATTCTATGGGTCTATAGGATTGCCTGGTTATTTGGAACATAGAGTCATTATCAACATGTCAGTAATAAATCTTATGCTAGCTTTGTCATATTCCTACAACAAAAGTTGAATATTTAAGAGAAATTGCATCCAATAGAAAAGTCTAAATAAAATTGTGTCATGTCATTGGCAGTACACTGGCAGAATTTTTATGTTTACCTTCAGGAACTGCTTGGATCAGTTACTTATTCCTGTCTTGAGAATTAAAACTGAAGGTAAAGTTCATCGGATCTGATACTTAACCCCTCGTTTCTGGGTAAATATAAAAAGTTTGCCAAGGGAAAGGTGGCAACTGTATTTGAAATGAATCCAGGAGTGACCAGACCAGCTCTCTCAAATTGTTAATGTAAAAATAAAAGGCCTTTCAAAGTGAGAGACAATAAGCATTTATTTGAGATTAAGAAAATAATAGCTATTCAGGAATCACTGATTTAGGCAGAAACCCAAATAGTGTTCTGATTAGAAGACAAAGGCAAGAGGTATTTGTGAGAAAGGGAAGGGGAGCAATTACATCAAGAGAAGGAAGGTATTTCTATATATTCTTTTCTGCAATATATTTGCAGAAAAGCGAAAAAATTGATGCCAATTTAAAAACAATGTTTTAAGATTTCAGTTCCGTAGTTATAATACCTGCTTTCTTGCTATATTTGCAAACAATTCTTCGGGACACAGTGTTGCTTCAGGTCCAGTCCGAAAGTTATTTTGCCCTATTTTAACATTCTAAAAGTTTGAGGCCTAAGATGTGCAAGGCAGTTCCTCTGGGATGGCAGCTCCTGCTCCGTTTTAAAGTGGCTCTGTTTATATTATTTTTAACAAAATGATTATCAGAACTGTGTGGCTTCTGCTAGGTTACATTGCTCTTGTTGCTTCTGGACTGGGATTTTCTTAGTCCTTTTTCACTTGAGAATGAAGGTAAATCTGCTTTTACCTTCTTAATACCTCGAGACAGATTTGGGGAATAGAGGTTAGTAGTATTTTGAGATTCCACTTCTGGTCCAAACCCTGCCAGTAATTGTATAACTTTTAGTCAGCTGCTTTTCTAGATCCAATTTACCTTACTTCTACCATCAAGAGGTTAACTAAATGATTATCTGTAACGTTCTTTTCAGTTCTAACATTCTGTGAATTTTTCTGTTCTAAAGATAAATTCTCAGCTGAGCTGGTTTCCTTTTTGACCTGGGTTAATGTTTTTCCTTCCAATATTTATTAAGTATCTCCATGTTTTTGAGGGCAGGGCCTGGGTTTTATTCAGATTTCCCTCGGTATCTAGCACAATCACCAAGCAGGTGATTTCAAGTAGTTCCTATTGATTCCATCTTTGCTGGAAGACCACATAGTTCAGAGGGGAAAGATGCCAAGCATCATTAATTAACCACTTAATTAAAAGCTGAGGCTACAAAAGATAACAGGAAAATCGGTGCCAGCGTTCCTTACCACTTACATGTTTCAACAGGGAACAAGAGAGCGCTTGTAACAGTTAACCCTCATTGAGCACTTCCATGGTGCCACTGCCATGTATTACATCTCAAGTAATACACACATCAACCCTATGATCTGGGCACTAGTGTTATCTGTGTCCTGGAGGAAACCGGCACAGAGAGGTTAAGTAACTTGGCTAGGTAACACCATTACACGTTGAGAGGCCAATTGGAAACTAGCAGCACATCGCAGAGCACGCACTCTACTAAGCAGAGGAATCGTTAACAGAAAAATCACAAGAACAATCTTGTGATTTCTCCCAGGGACCTGACAAGTTTGGAGACGAATGACGAGTTCAAGGTGCAGAAGGAGCAGAGGGAAGTGACAGCAGAAAGGTAGGCTGCAAAAACTGGCAAAGAAGTTTCAAGAACAAAAGATGCATCCCTCCAGGCTGGCTTACATAGCTGGAGAGCAGGAAAACGCGCGGAAAAGAACCGGGTAAACAAGATCTGCATAGTTCCTGGATACCTGGAGAAACGAAAAACAGGTCGGAAAAGATAATAAACAAAAGGGTTGGGGGCTTGGCGGGATTGAGCGACCTGGTAGCACCCGGCCGGACGTTACGCACAGGAAGTCCCGCCCTGGAGGCGGTGCCGGGTTGTGGAGGGCGTCGCGATGGGCGGGGCCGAGCGTCTCTGGTCCTCCTGGAACGTTGGATCTCGAACAGGTAACCTGCGGGCTGAACCTGGACCCAGAAAAGGGTGGAAGTTGGGATTGGTGGTCTAGTTTTCTAGGGGCCCCGAGCTCCGGCGGGGAGAGGTGGATCTCGCATTAGAGGGTGACTGGGGGAAAGGCTCCTCGGCGCAGGACTCCTTGGGGAAATAGGGATACGAGAAACTTTGGGAACGCCGTCGTGAGGGCCGAGGTCGTCGAGGAAATACAGACAAGCTGAGTCTTCTAGGAATCGGTCATGGCTGGGAGTCATGGGCTTCAGAGCACTGGCGCTTGGGGCTGGAGGGATGGAGTCTGTGAACTGAGATGAGCTGACCTAGAGTTCATTTCCCCCTTACCCTGACCCCTACCCCTGTTCTGCTAGTAGGGGACAGAGACTTCATCTTTTCATCTCTTCATGCTGAACAGTGCTTTGCCACTTTATGGCTCAGCGGAGAGAACGTCTCCTGAATGTCAGTATCTCTACCTCTGAATATAGGAGTGACTCCAGCTTAGTTGGCTGACCAATGGTTTATAAGGATGCCGTTGCAGTAGAGATCCAGGACGTTGTTTTGTGGTTATTGAAATTGAAATTTAGAAATGTGCCTTCATATTTTCCTCTGGTATGCATAGTGAGGATAAGGCAATTAATTTGGCCTCTTTCTGGTTCTTTTACTTTTTTGGGGGAAGAATTTCAGGTGAATGACACCCAGCAAGGAGTTGGCCATCAAACGATAAGTTGCATTTGTAAAACTGAGCTTCTAATAGCACTGAGTTTCTAATTAGTGTTTTAAGTCCTTTCTTTTAATAAATATGAACTTACTTTACTTTTTCTTAATGTTTTCTTTTTTATATTGGGGTACTTCATACATCTGAGATGTAATGAGAATTATTTAATAACAAAGATGAAAATAGTAATTTATAAAAATCCAATCAGAGGTTTCACCTGCTGTGTTCACATAAGGTTAGCTTCTTCCAAACAGTTGTAGGAAGTCTTCAAAAGAATAGATCTCTGAAGATTAAATTGTTTTCTTTGTATTTATTTAGGTATCTTAAATGTGCTGGAGAGTGTGCACAGACCTAAAGAACAAGTGGTGTATCCAGATTGGTTTTAGTTGTCAGGCTGTGTAATGGGATCTGGACATGAATCACTCACTATCTAGTGCAGCCCCATGAGATGGTAGTGTGTATGGGCTGTGTTATCTGATGAGATAGTTGACCCTAAGAGGTTCTAGAATCTTATTAACCTGAATTTATCTCTTTTTTGTTTTTTTACAGAGAAGAAGCTAATAAGCATTTTATAGATTAAAAAAATCTAAGATATTCTTAAAAATTGGTTGAAAAAAACAAAAAATAGATATGTATATATATATATTGCAGTCATTTAAATTTAAAAAGTTTGTCTCTCTTTCAAACTTGTTTTCCAGTGTTTGGAAAGTGTTGGTATCCAAATCATCCCCATCTTTGTATGCTGTTATTATTGTGTCACCTTTACAATACATATAGATATGGTACAAAGTAAGATTTTGAGATCCTCTATGTTAATATTAATGTCTTACTTAAAAATAAAGTCTAATTTTATTACCTCAATCTGCCATTCAATGTCATGTCCACAATTTGTACTTCTAAAATGTTTATATTCACAATAGTAACTATTAAAACTATTATTCATAATAAATTGGTATCCAAGTGGTAACTTAGGTGTGTACATTGACATTCTTGAGGTTTTCAGTTTTGCAGAACACTGATGTCTATGGACTCTAACATGGACTTCATTTAAAGAAATCCAAGGACCATTAATGGACAAAAACATGAATCAATTTGTATTGTGGCATTCAAATCCTAGCACTTTGGGAAAGGTAAGTTGTTGACTGTGTTTTATGTTAGGTGAGAAATAGAATAGCCCTGGATTTGTCTAGGAAATTATAGGATTGTGATTGAAAAATATAGGCTGAATCTCGAAATATGTTTTAATCCGGACCCTCCAAAGAAAGATTTTTTTGTGTATTTATGAGGCAATTGTTACTATTTCTCCGTAAAATTGATCAGAAATTAAAGAGATTGACAAAGTATGTTATTCCTGGAAGATTACTGTCTTTCTTTTTCTGAGGGATCTCTTTCAACACTTTAGAGTCTGGCAGACTGTAATTATAGATACCCTGTAGGAATAGGATCTCAGATAGTTATTAAATCATCTCACATCCAACTTTGGCTCTGTAATAGCATATGCTCCAAATCTTCTAGCCAATTTTATTTTGTGCTTTAGGCTAAAGCAAGAAAAGAGGCCAAAAATGTTTTTGTTTCTTTATCTTTGTTATCCTTTTAGCCTTATTAATGCTATTTTCTTTTATCTTCTTTGTTCTTTTAAAAAAATCTTAGATGATTCATTCTCTAGTCCTTTTATCTTTTTGTCCTAGGGAGTAAAGTTTCTCTTTCTCCATTTTACCTTTCTTAGCTTAGGAGTTTATTAATTTTTAAAACCTTAACTTCTCACATTGTGATAATGTTTGGCACCTTTTAATCACTAAGCATTAATATTGTGTTTTTCCTGGTCTCCTTTGTAGATACACTGGCTTCTTGTTCAGAATTTGTTCAATTCTAAAATCAGACAGTACCTCTAAGAATTCATCTTTTGGATATATTGGTACTTGCACATTAAATTTGTATAGAAAGATACTCATCACCATATTATTTGAAATGTGAAAAAACTAGAAATAACCTAAACATTCCTCAACCAAGATCTGGTTTAAAAAATGCCTTCATACAGTATAGTATTTTGCAGCTCTTAGAAAGTATGAAGCAGATCCATAGGTGGAGATATGAAAAAAATCTCTGAGATACATTGTTAACTGAGAAAAACAATATAGAACTGTATGTATAGTATGTTTCATTTGTGTTTTTAAAAGCATACATTTATATATACACATGCAAAATTTCAATTCTATATAATATACCATCCTATTTTATCTATCCATATATATATGTACTATTGATGGAGTTATCCCTGGGGAATGAGACTACGGTCTAGAGTAGTAAGAAGCCTCACATTTTTCTGTATACTCTTTCTGTTGGATTGAATTTTTTACTATGAACATGATTTTATTTTTAAATTACTAAGAAACAAATAGCAAGGCTTTAGTCTAATTTTATAATTATGGGAGCATACCACTATTCCTTATGACATTTTTTCTTGTATTCATAAGGAATGTGTTTGTACAAATGATTTTTTTTCAGAGCTGCATGGAAGATTTGGTGGTATTATAATAGGTTTTTAACCTTAATATTAGATTAGTACTTTTAATAAGGATTTGTGATAAACTAAGTGCTTAGTGCTGCTGTATTCAATACTCATGTGCAATTTATAGTGTTACTGACTTCACCAGGTGATAAGGATGTTACTTTTTTTGCAAGCTAGGTTTGTATTACATCAGCAGGGTTCTTCTGAGCCTCTCAGTATTGCTAAATGGAATGGGCTTTGTTTTGTTTGAATTGCTATTTAGGACTCTGCTCTTTTAACAAATCTTAGTTATTATTTCACTTTGTTCTTGATGTTTAGAATTGGCGTAAGGCATTTCAAAGAATGACTTGTTCTCTCTGTTTGTAAAATCAGTAAACCAGAAAGATCATTTAGGTATATATGAATAATCTCATTCTCTATTGAGAATATTAATTTAATTGGCTAATTATTTGCCTTGGGACTCAGCAAAAATTTCTGGTGACTTTCACTCCTCTAGCCAACTTTGTCTTTCTACACTTTCTTTGTGGGAAATTTGGAATAATGGTAATAGGTGAGTGAGTAAAATGAGTTATGCAAGGAATTTAAAGATATATTAATCTTCATTTTATTAGCAGAGGAATTTTGTTTGAAACTTGCTTGAGAATATGCTATGTAAGATACATACCCATATGATACCACTGATTGTATAACTTGTTAAAATCAAATGAAAGCCACTAATGTAGGGAATAGAGCAGGTTATGGTATGTCAGGTGTTTTTTACCATACTTTGGCAGAGTTTTTTGCTTATAATTGTTAAATGATGCTTTGCTTTTTGAGATCCTTGGGATTAATCACGACTAGCAACAAAGTGAAAATCATGGGCCTAGAGTGAGACTCCTTATTCTTGCTAAGAGAATGGATAGCAATGAAATGAATCCAAAGGTCGATTGTGTTTTCCTGAGTCAAGATGAATATGGTAAAGGTGACATATAGAAAGAAAGAAGATGAACATGAATATAAAAGTTACATGTAGGTAACATAGAATTGGGGAAGATACATGTATACATGTGTGTCTATGCAAATAGATATATAATACTATATATATAATGTGTATATATTATTTTACATATGTAATATATATAAGAATTTCTGGAAAACCAAAACTTTCAGATAGGAAGATATCCAGTTAGTATAAGAGAAAAAAGTCAAATTTTAAGGCCTCAGAGCTGGTCCTATCATGGGCTAATTTGTGATTGTGAGAGCAGCTTAAAGAATTTTGTATGTTTTAAGATCATTCACAGGGTTTAAATGATGGGAAAGTAGACAAAAGCCTGAGAGTAAGAAAATTTAAATCTAGCAACATGTAAGATTATGTTTAAGGGTAGCTTTTATGATGCTGTTTTGTGGTATTGTTTGGAGGAGGGGAAAAAGAAGGGAGAAGTCAAAAATTTATTGTTGTTTAATTTGAATTTGAACTATGTCCATCTTTCATAAGCATTCCAATTGTGTATGACCAACGTGGATTAACTAGATCTATTAACCTAAAAAAAAATTAGTGCACAAAAATTGGTTTCATTGTTAGATATACCTTGAAGAACAAGAAAATTGTTTTTAATCAATTTTGTGATTATTTGAAAGGGCAACTGTGATGATCTAGCTGAGGGGACTGGGGCTATTTTGTTTAGAAAATAGAAGACTTTGGAAGAGTTAGAAAAACTCCATACGAAGTACACTTGTTCTCTGTTATTTTAGGCTAAAATTAATTTTAAAGGAGAGAAGGTATAGAACTAGACAACAGTTGAGAAGCAGTGAACTCCAGGTCATTCGGTTGCGTAAGCAGAGTTTGAACATCAGGAATGTTGTAGGGGGGATTTCCTGTTGATTGTACTAGATTAATGTGAAAGTCTCCTTCAAATTCTAAACATTTTTTATAATGTAATAAAGTGATTTATTATAGTATGAGCATATGTTCTGCTAAATCTGTATTTAAATACTGATAGCTAACTTATCCACTGGTTACATATCCACCAAGCTCAACTTACCCATAACCAGGAAATAAATGAAAGAATTAACCCACGCTTCCAAATTATAACACAAACTACATGCTTTTCTCAGGTCCTTATTTAGCTTATTTACCTTTTTTTTAGACATAGTTCTAACAGGCTTAATTAACTGGTATCTAACTCCACAGCATATTAGAAGCAGCAAACTGTTAGTGTGCCGAGTGCTCCTAATAGAGGCAGGCACATTGAGAAGCAAGGGCAAGAAGAAAGTCAGAAAGCAGACCACCTAATTTTAAAATTGTAGCAACTCAGGGTCATTCGATTAGACGGAAACAGCTCTGTGTTAATGGACGTTCAAAGTGATCATCCTGGCTGAACTTAAATGATTTATGTTCATTATTTTCTAATTAAGAATAATATCTGAATTTTAGAAAGATCTTTTCAGTATGTTTAATGAAAGAGATTTTTTGGCATGTGGAGAGGCTGCTTTACATTGGAAAGAACATGGACTCCAGAGTAGTAAAGACTGTTTTGAATCTACTAGGTGTTCTGTTAACTAAGCTTGTTATTCATTCCAAACTTCAATCTCATCTGCAAAATAGGAATTTGCTGAAAAGTAAATATAATGTATGTAAAAGGTTTGCTTATGTTAGGTGATAAATAAATGATAGCTATTATTATATCATTAATACCATAAAGCTTACTCTACCTTGAATGTTTTAATTGTACAAGTAATCCATGTCTACTTTACAAAAATTAGCTTGTATAAATAAATAAGGGGAGAGAGAGAGAAAGAGAAATGTGTTAGGATGTATGTCACCAAAAAAGAAAGATAATAAAGTCACTTATAATCTTCTACCATTGTTAATATTTTAGCGGCATGCTTTATTTTTAAACTGCTTTGACATTCCTGCAGGCTGGCACTTCTGAGTAGTGACTGCTGAAACTGAGTCTACATTATTATTACTATTGGGAAACTTAGTCACTACACCTTCTAATCAGAATATGCAGTGAAAGATTGTGGCACAATGCTGATTTGAAGAAAGCATTAGTCCTGGTAAATTTTGTTGTACTGAACCAGTTTTGTATAGTAGTGGATGTAGGTTGATGTTCTGGAGCCAGAAGGCCTCAGTGAATCCAGCTCCACTATTTAGTACCTAGGTAAACTACCTGAATTTCTTATCTTCTCCATGCCTCAATTTTTTCATCTGTAAATTGAGGATAATAGTAGTATCTAATTCATGTGATTGTGGTGAGGGGTAAATGAATCTACATAAAATGCTTGAGCAGTGCCTGGCACAAAATATATACTCAGTAAATATTACTTGCTATTATTATTATTAATTTTTAAGAGCTTAATGTTTTCTGGGGGGAAAAAGGGAGGTTTATAGGAGCTCATAAACTAAAAAGAAATAAGTTAGAATGAGCACAAAAACAGTGATTTATTATATGTTTTTCATATGAACTTTCAAAGTGGTCTGAATTTTTTCATTCTAAGGCTTTGTTACTGTTTCTTTCTGTTTAAATATTTTCAGACCTTGATATTTCTAGTTCAGTTTCTTTCTCTACTCCATGATATCAACTTCATGTTATGCCATTTCTTCCAACAAATTATGTTGACTATGCTTTCGAAGATCAAAAGCCCTTTAAGACAATCAGATGTCATGGCTAGTGAGCAAAGAGTTTCAGGAAATTATCATTAAATCAATTTATCTTACCACAGCCCAAGGTAATTCTGTAGGAATTTTCAATTCTATTGCAATTTAAAATGAAGAATATTAATCAAAGAGATAAGCCAATGAACATATTTAGCCATTCTGTATCCTATATCTTTTTAAAATCTTTGTTTCCTTTTCTTTTTTTTCTTCTCAGCATGGCATCTAGTGATCCGATTAATTACTGGCCAAAGAGTTATAGCTTTTCAAAGCCCTTTAAAAATTTTTATTAGACTTGCTAGTAGAATTTTTGTGTGTGTGTTTTGTTTTGTTTTAAAGCATCAAGTACAAGTTTTTGAAGACCTTGGGGCCTACCATCATTACACATTCAAGATTTGAGTCTGAATAACTTCATCAAGACTTAGATCCTCTTCAAAAGCCTCAAGTCTCATCTGCATTAAAGTTCTCCATTGAACCCTGTCACAAAAGTAAAATCTTCTAGAGACTAAAATCTGTTAATACATTCCATTTTATATCCTTTTTTCTGATTTCCCTTCAATTTCCTTTGCCTTTAGGGTCTTTTATATTGCTTAAATTCCTTTCTACTAGAGCCAAGGAAACAGTGCTTTCCAAAAGAATATATGCCCTGTGGCCATAAGTTTTCATTGGTAGAGAAACACACTTGGCTTGATAAATTTAAAATCAGGTCTTTTGTTATAGTCTATAAAAACTTGAATTAACAATAAGAAAATGGGAATGAGGTGGTAAAAATATTTGAGGTCAGATTATATTCTCAATGGCTATGTGGTTTAGAGAAAAGAGCCTCAACCTAAGAGTTAATGGTTCTTATTCTCTCTGCTTCTTATTTGATAACTGGGTAAGTCACTTAACTACTCTGAACCTTAACTTCATCTCTAAAGTAAATCTAATATTTTCCCTGCCTACCTCACAGGGTTGTTGTGAGGATCAAATGAAATAATGTACATAAAAAGGACTTTTATATAAAATGTGCAGTGCAGTACAAACATAGGGTCCTATTAATATAGTTGTAAGTCATTCCCTCAGTTCTTAGGCCTGGAAAGGTACGTGATTTAAACAAACTGAAAAGCATGTGCCGTATACAGGCTGGATACATGGTAACAAGGCTATGTTAATTTTTATTATCTCTGAGTAAATAGAGTAATCTTGTGGGCTAATTCTAAGAAGGAGGAAAACTATAAATTTCCCTAATATTATAAGTTAACATTGATAATGCTCTGGAGCTGTTACATATTGTAACATATTCATGGTTTGCAAAACTTGTTATTAAGTTGTGACTTGAAATTTTTTTTTTTTTTTTTTTAATGAAAACATAGAGCAGAAAATTTCATGATGTATCCCACCTGGTAAGAGTAAATATTGTTTTAGCTATATATGTGTGTGAATGTGTGTGTGTTTGTGTACTTGTTCATTAAATAAAATGCATTTTTCCTACGAGTTGCAGTTCTGATCGAGGAGTATCATTTTAGTACAAATGCCTTTCTGCACATTTAAATTCTTAGAAGACTTTCTTTTCACTCCATAAGACATGTAACAAAGGAATTGAGTTAATATCAGTTTTACTTTTGGTCAGTTAATAATTATGTGTGTGTGTGTGTGTGTGTGTGTGTGTAGACTGTATATGTATATATACATATATATATATGTAGACTATGTATATAGACTATATATATATATATATATATATATATATATATATATATACACACACACACACACATATAGACTGGGCTATGGTAGAAGGCCTTCTGGATATTTTATTTAATAAGTGCATCTTTATATGCACTTCTACGATATGCATCTTTATATGTTCACTCTGAATTCACTCTTCCTGCCTCTAACCTCATTGCATTTAGAATCATTTTTAAAAAATACAACTCTAATATTTTTGGTATCCTGGTTTAAACTCTTGGTATCTTATTGACCTTGGAATTCAACCCCAAATCTTCAGTTGTTATTCTTTGTCCACTTAGTTCCACCCATAGTGATCTTCCAATTCACGTATTACCAATCTCACCTTAAATATTTTTTTCTTCAAAGGCCTTCCACTGCAGCCTAGACTAGAGTAGACTGACCTCCCTCATTATTCTTTTATGAATCACCCAGTTCACCTAACATCTAACATAGATGTAATTATTTACTTAATTATTTGCTGATATTCTTACCCACAAGCCTAAAGCTTCATGAGGGCAAGGACTGATGTGTGTTTTATTTATTACTATATGTCCAGTGCTTAGGAAAATCCTAGTAAATAGCATGAATTCAGTAAATATTTGTACATTAATTCTTTCCACAGCTACCACTCTTTTCATTTAGACATTTCACATACTATAAATTCTTCTCGGTTATATAACTTCTTCTATTCAGAACCCTCCCATTGCTTCTCATCTCACTCAGTTTATAAGCCAAAATCTTTAGAATGGTCTCCTGGGCCTTATCTGATCTGCCTTTGCTCTCTCCTTCTCTCTCTATCATCTCCTGTTAGTCAGCCCCAGGTTGGTCTCCTCACTGATCCTCAGAAATGCAAAGCTTTCTTCTGCCTCAGGAACTTTGTACTTGGTATTCCCTGTGCCTAGAATACTCTTCCTTAGATATCTATGTGGTTTAATTTCTCATCTTCAGATCTTTCAGGTCATAATTTGTCACCGCAGTAAGGCCCTCTCTGACTATCTTATTTAAAATTGTAGCCTTACCATCACCCCTTGGCAACTTTATTCCCCTTCCCTGCTTTCTCTCTCTCCATGGTACTTGTCTTTGACTAACCGTGTTCACCAGTGTTTTTGCTAGCACCCACAATTGTGCCTGAAACATGGTAGGCACTTAGAACTTATTTATTTAATGAATGAGTTTAATTTGTACTCACAGAGGTGCATATTTGGGACAATAAGACCTATAACCTGAATTGTGGGGACTTCATATTTTTTAATGATTTTAAAAGTTGAGTTAATTAAATTTACATCTTTCTCTGTTCTAGAAAAATATTCGAAGTGGCTTCTAAAAAGAGTACAATGGGATGAAGACATATAGTATAAAGAGTACAAAACAAGGAGAATGTAGTGGTAATATTAAGCTGAGTAAAGTTAATATATAAAACATCCTCCATAATGGCTAAAAGCAGACTGTAAATGTGACTCATAAATTTGACTCTTAGATTTGCTCAGAAATGATCATTGGACTAGAAGCATGAATTTGTTCTTTGGCACAGGTCACAGACATTTGAGTCTTACACAGGAACCCAGAGAACCTATTTGATTTAACTATAAGAAATTGTGAAATTGCTCTTCTAGAAAAATTGCTTTCTGTATTAGGAAATTCCCTATTGGTATAAAATAGGTAGTGTCTATTCATAATGAAGCCTCTGCTATACCAGAGATGAGAGTCATGGCTACCAGCCTCTGTTTATATTATGTCCAGGTCATTTCCAAGTTGATTCAAACTTAGTAATTGAATATTTTTGAAAGTCTGCTATCAAGGATACCAACCACCAGCATATTAATTACTCTAGTTTTTCTGATTCTTATAATGAGGTAGTATGAGAGTCCATTGGTTATGGCTTCCTTTTGAGGTAGATAATTGGTGACTGAACAGTAGGTTTTTTGTTTTGCAATATATACGCATATCAAATTGTAATGTTGTACACCTTAAATTAATACAAGGTTATATGTCAATTATATCAATAAAACTGGGAAAAAATAGTTTTTTGTATAATCAACAACTGAATTAGGTTGGAGGACTGGGTTGAAAGAGAGGAACTAAACCAACATTAGACTTGTAGAGAAATAATGAAAATATGTATTTTTTTTAAAAAGTATTTATGCTCCACATATTTCAAAGAAAAAATGTGAGGAAACTTAATAAGAACACCTCAGAACCATTAAAATGGGAGTTGAGATGGGGGTGCAGAAAGCCCCATACCCAAGGCTTGGGTGCATAAGGCCTGCCTAAGATTGAGTCTGGACCAAGAGAACCAAGACAGTTAGCACTGAGTAACAAACAACAGCAGTCTACTTGGGGAGGGCCAAGGATTCAGAGAAATAACCTCTGTGGCATAGGCATGCAGTGACTACTGACAGCTGAGGATGGAATAGGAACACTGAGTACAACCCCTAAGTATCTCACACGCCACACTAAGCACAAATATGCTGCTCATTGCTGCAGGAAGTGCACAGAAGGTAACTATAGCAACAATAAAACAATACAGCTCAGCTGTTGACTAGATTATCTTTCATTGGGATTTAAGTTTACCTGGCTGTGGTACAGAAGAATATGCATGCCCATTTCCATGCTCATTTCTTTTCTTCAGTTTGTATGGTTATTTTATAGACAATGTCTGGTATTCAATGAAAAAATTACAAAATATGTGAGAAAACAACAACCCATTTTCAAGAGATAAAGCAATCAATAGATCCAGATCCAGAGATGATTCGTGTTGGAACTATCAGGTAGGGGCTTTAATTAATATGTTAAAGAATCTAGTAGAAAATGTGGGGCATGTGCATGAACAGATGAGTAATGTTAGCAGAGAAATGTGAACTATAAACAGAATCAAATGGACATACTAAAATAAAAATTATGATATCCATGATGAAGAACTCCTTTGACAGGTTAATCAACAAACTGGACACAGGCAAGAAGGGAATAAATGGACTTGAAAATAGGTCACTAGAAATTATCCAGACTGGAGCACAAAAAGAAAAAAAAAGTGATGTGAGAAGAAAAAGAAATGATAATGTGGCACAACCTTTCAAGTATCTAGTTATTCATATTGATGAATAGAGGGAGTCAGCACTTGCCACTATATTATCATTGCCATTTCTCTTCATTTTTGTATTCTTTAATGCTTCTCTGTTCCAGAGCTTTTTGCTTCTGACATTCATAGTGGTGAATGGAAGCTACACCCAACTTTCCAGAAGAAAGCCAGGTTCTTTTAGTGGAATTTGAGACAATTTCCTAGGAGTTGAGGCAATTTGGATTAAGCTGTTTTGTTTCTCAAAATTATGTCTCTGAAGAGCTAAAACCAGTTGTACCTTGATACAGCTGGTACCTTAATTTTCTCCTGCTTTAGAATGAGTTTCCTAGGAATATTCCTACTCCAAATAGTAGTCCCCTTTGTTTCTTCCCTTCTTTGAGAATGTTAGTATAGCAATCCCATGTATTTATTGTCAGCCCCAGAAACATCTTTACTCATTTTCTTGGCAGCCCAGGACAGTCTTTAGGCCCATTAAGTTTCCCTGATGTTTCAGAGAAGATTCCAGCCACTGTTATAAAATAATGTAGAGGTGTTCTAGGAAAAATGTTAAAAAGTAGTGCTCCCTGTTACCTCCCCAGTACTCTTTCTCTATTCACTCATTTATCCCTCATCTCAACTTCTGAAACACCAATATATTCTGTAGAAACTCAGGTTGTAAAATGTTTGATTTTTTTCTATCCTGAAACAGCTTTTGTGAGCAAGATAGATGACTGGGCTAAAATTCCAGGGCAACACTTGTACTTTCACCTTATGAAAATGAGAGAGAAGTGCCAAGGGTGAAACTAGAGGCGTGGCCTAGATTGGGGAAATATTTTTTTTCTATTCTAAATCATCCTCACTGTTGCTTATGACTATATTGATTTTCAGTGGTTTAGGATTAGTTTCATGATCACCTCATACTGGAAAGGATGGATTTCCCATAAGCCTTTTTCATACTAGATCTGAAATAACCTTCTCTTGGTGAAAATGTGTATTTTAAACCTTCCAAAATAAAGCAAAAACAAGAATAACTTTTTAACATCTAGATTTGAAGGTAATTATATTAATAAACAGGAATTAATTATGGAATCAGAGTTCCACTTCAGCATGATATATATATTCACTGTTTGGCATACTTATAAATGGCCCTGTCTTTGAAAGCTTGAAACTGTATCAAGGTTCATTTTCTTGAATTGGGTAATTATGTGAATTTTTCTCTGTATAATTGATCCTATAAATACCTAATGTCATATATATTTAAATTTGATCTTAAATGGCCTAAGGGGAAAAAAGCCTTTTATTTTGTGTAAAGTTTATTGATTCATCTGTAACATAATATTTGAGTTCAAGGTACAGAGGCAGATACCACTTGGCATACCATTCTAATGTATCATGTGAAAGTAGTTTCTATTTGAAACTTCCAGATAGATACTCCAGAACTGATGGGGGAATTCCAGTAAGGTTAATCACCCATTAAAACTTGAAAGAAAAAAAAAAGGGAAAAAAATTGTCTTCGTGTAAACATTAACCTACCTGCTTTTAAATGGCTTTTAACAAATACTAAAGGGAAAGCTCAAACTGGATGTTTTTTATATATACATATTTTATTTCAAATCAAAAATAGTAAATACAAGGAGACAGTACAGGCAGGAATTCTTAAAAAAATGATTTTGTTGTCCTTTCCTTGGTACTTATATCAGTTGAAACAGACTCAGTTCTTGCTCTTGAAGCTTTATAAACCTGCCCTTAAATGACATTAACAAACAGACAAGCATTTGACTATACAAACATTGCCACATATACATGATGAATTAAAGTATTGTCATTTTGTAAATGTCTTTTGTATGGTCTAAATACACAGTGAAACGTCTGTTTAGAAAATAGCAAGAGGAGTTATTCATCCATAGGCTGGCAGTTTATTCAGTCCTGATTCTTTAAATCCAGATTTTAGTTAACGTTAAAATTTGTATATATAGTGCTTCATAAAATTATATCACCTTGAATTTAGTTTTAATTTTAATTATTGTATGGCTTTCAAATCTTTTATTGTGGTTGTGTATGAGTCGGTAGGGCCTTTGTGAAAGATTTAGTATCTGACCTGCAGTGTTCTGTATAATTTGGTGCTTGCTGTCCCTCCTAACCCATGCACCTCATACTGTTGCAGAGATGGAAAATACATTTGCTGTCTGCCTTTGGACAAAGTAGGGCTTTTATAGAAGATATTTATTAAATATTGAATAGATAGAAAATATAAAATATACATAAGGTTTATGAAATTAGAGAACATATGTGTACTTACAGCCTAGTTAAAAAAAAGTGAAGTTACCATTTCTTCTAGTATCTCCTGTGTATTTCTCTGATCCCAAACTTTTCTTGCTCCCTCAGAGGTAGTAACCAAAGTTATGAATTTTGTGTTAATAATTTTCTTGCTTCCTTCAGTAGTTTTATCACATAGCTGTATATCCTAAACAGCATACTTATTAGTTTTACATGTTTTTGAACCTTTTAAAAATGGAGTCATATTGTATGTATTTTTTTCTGGAACTTCGTGGTTTTGTTACTCAACATTATAATCTTAAATTTATCCAAGTCAGTGTATATAGTTATTGCTCATTAGTTTTCACTATTGTATAATATTACATTGTGTGAGTATTCTGGCACTTATTAGCAGAAGAACTAATTGATGGATATTTGGGATGTTCCAGTTTTCAATTATTACAAACATTGCTCCAAATATACACATATAACTCTGTATATGTATCTGCCGTACATATGCAAGAACTTTTCTATCAATGTTTCCCAGCCTTTTTCATGTCATAGCACACATAGAAATGATAGATAATGTTTGTGCAACACACTGGATTAAAGAAGCTGTGTCTCTGGCCTGGGGGGTTCTGCTTGGCTGGAAGGCTGAGAAGAGCCATATCTGGGCGTACCTATAACCCATTAACTGCATACTCAGGTTCCATGGCACAGTAGTTGGGGAGCTCTGCTGGATGTGTTCCTGAGAGTTGAATTGCTGGTTTTAGGAACGTGCTTCTTCAACTTTTCTAGGTAATACTAAATTGCATGCTAGTTTTAATATTTACATTTAATTCACATTCAAAGTGCTTGATCAATTCACATTCCCTGAATATATAAGACAAAAAGTAGTCACTAAGAATTCTACCCATCTCATGAAGGTCAAGTAGGAAAAGAAAATTTTTTATCCCCTAGGATATCAATTCAGATTTGTTTTCTCAAAGCATAATAATGTCAAAATTCCTTTAGAATGTGACAACAGAGAGTTAGTTACAGACAATAGATGATAAGAAGTGACAACACATTCCCCCATAGTTGTTATTAATTGTGAAAGGCAACACCCTAGGCTGAATGAAATATTCCAAGAGCTGTAATTCAGCCTTCTAGGTTTAGTGTTGCATTAGCTTTTTGTTTCTTAGCCTTGAAAGGTACCTTCAGACAATATATGCAAGGTGGAGTAATAAGAGGTATTTGCCGTGTAACTCTTAGCTTAGAAACCCAAATATTTAGAAAAGAAGAAGGTTTGTTTTGACTAGTTGTAAAATTGGTTTTCTTTAAACAATAAAAATTTCTATCTGACTTACATTAAGGTAATAAATGATGATGATATTAATATCTCCACTCAGATGACATCAGACTAAGCTAGAATTGATTTTAGAAGAATTACTAACCCGACACATTTTCCCCATGACATTTTCAAGAAGCTCCTGTATATTACTGTTACTGCTCGAATGACTTTCTCACGCAAAAGATATAAAAGAAATCTTTACCTGGTGGGAAGTATTGCCTTGTGGCTTGTAGGCTGAGGCTATTTAAAATTAGATGGAAAATATCAGAGAAAGCTTTCAAATTTATGCTTAGCCTGGTTTATGAAGACCTATTGCCAAAGTAGTGTTTTAATTTAATTGGCAGAGTTATATATGAAAACTGCAATTCCATTTTACTGGTATACTGTGTATTACACATAAGTCAAGGTTTCAGTTTTTTTTTATAAATTAGAATTTGAAGCACAGTCACGAATTCTTGTATTGACACTTACGTGTACAGTATGCATGTATTCATATGCATTTATATACAGTAGTTTCCCCCCTTATCTATGAGAGATACATTCTAAGACCCCCCAATGGATGCCTGAAATCACAGATAGTACCAAACCCTACATACAGAAAGTCTTCACTTAACGTTGTCAATGGTTCTGCAACTTTATTTATTTATTTATTTTTGGTTCTGTAACTTTAAGGAAACAATGTATAATGAAATTAATTTTACCATAGGCTAACTGATATAAACAAGAGTTAAGTTCCCATGGCATCTCATCAGCATTATAATGAAACATTGTTGAATGAATTGATGTTATTCAGGGTCCTGCTATATACTTTCTCCCCCTAAACATGCATACCTATGATAAAGTATAATTTATAAATTGGGCACAGTAAGAGATCAACAATAATAAAATAGAACAATTATAACAATATGCTATAATGTTATGTGAATGGTGACACTGGTGAATGAAATACAGTAAGTTTCAAATGTACTCAAAATATCTTATTGTACTGTACTCACCTTTTCATGTCAAAGAAGCACTTTATAACTTTTCTTTGGCATTGTCAGCATCATTAGTCTTGTGCTTTGAGGCCAAGGATACTTGAACACAAGCAATGAGATACTGAGGCAGGCAATCTGATAACTGAAACAGCTACTAAGTGACTAACGGGTGGGTACCTGTACAGTGTGAATATGCTGGATGAAAGGATGGTTCACGAGATGGGGCAGGATGATACAAGATTTCATTATGCTACTCAGAATGGTGCAAAACCTAAAACTTATGAATTGTTTATTTCTGGAATTTTCCATGTAATATTTTTGGACTGCAGTTGATTGTGGGTAAAAGAAACCATGGAAAGTAAACTTGGAGCTAAGGTAGGACTACTGTATATACATATATATGTGTATGTGCACATATACCACACAAACATATGTAAATGTGTATGTATATACATTATCTGCACATGTATGTGTATATATACATATAGGTATGTATGTGTATAGTATTGGTTGTTACTTAGTATTATATTTATCATTCTCAAATAGCATTATGCACTGAGTGTAGTTGACACTGTGACTTCCCTCTAAGTGTGTAGCTAAGCTCTAGCTGTAGACATAAAGGATATATAATATATAATTACATAAATAGCAATAGCAAATAGTGGTAAATATGATAAATTCAAGATTTTGTTCATTATTTTTCTTCTTTGAAAATGAAATATTTACTGTAATTTGCCCTATGAGGCAATAGTTCATAAAGTTACTTTTTAAATTATATGTATCCTCAATTTTAATAACAAGCTCGTGTTTCAGCATAGCTGACCATTATGATTTCATAGATTACCCCTTCACAGAAGTGAAGAATGAATTAGTAGCACTAGAAGTAGGAGGGTCACCTCCTATAAAGACATTCTATACTTGCAATTTTAGGATGTATCTTAAAAGCTCATGCAAATTTTGCATTCTTCACTGTTTCAATACATTTTCCTCCAAATAAAGCTAATGCTGCATAAAGATTTATCCTAGTTTGAGAAGCATGATAATAAATGGAATCCTATTTCCCAAAGGCTGTTAAATCAGAAGTGCTTCCTTATAAGAAAATTTTGATCTCTATGGTCTGGATCCATTTAGGCTTTACTGAAAGTATAAAAGTTCTCTTGAGTCTCCTCTTCGTCCATCAATGATCTTTCTCTCTTTTTAACCAACTCTCGTCTGGTCTTTTGTGTCATTCTTGGACAGTGCATTTGATGGAACCCTTCTTCTTTGGTCTTTATTTTATCTTAGTTTCTAGGAAATGTCTCTATCCTATTTCTTTTCCAAACCCTTTGGCCATTCCTTTCTCATCTTGTTTGCTGCTCTTTTCCCCTACTTGTGTTTCTGTCATCAGCTGAGTTGTAGCTTCTCCTTTTTTTCTCTATATCACTTTTCTGTCCTCTTGCCTGAATTCTCATCCTGTAATAGCCAGATGCCTTTTAGTCAATTTAACGAGGACATTTTAGGGTCACATTAACCTTGGCATTTATAAACTCACTCCCACATCCCCAGTGCCTTGCACAGAGTCTAGCATAGTACATACCAACAAATACTTATTGAATGAATTAAATGAATCTGATTTCCCTTTAAACCAGCTTCCTCCTCTAATTTTCATCTTTTGTCACTGGTGTCACTCTTCTTAGCTCTGCTCTCTGCTATTGCAAATATTTTGTTGATTGTTTTTTCTTTCAAAATGTATCATGTATGTATTAGTTCTTTTCATTGTATTTTCATGACTTTTACCCTATTGAAGCCCTTGTTACCTCACTCCAAGATTACTCCCACAGTTTCCCATCTGACCGCTTTGGTTCTAATCTCTCCTCTCTCCAAGCTTTTTATACCATAGCTACCTTAATAGCTTTATAAATACTTGTTTATTTCTGTTTTAATAAGCTTTTTATTTTTAGAATAATTTTAGGTTTACAAAAAAGTTGCCAGAACAGTACCTTCACCCAGTTTCTCCTATTGTTAACATCTTATATAACCATGGCTCATTTGTAAAAATTAAGAAGTTAACAGTGGTACATGACTATTAGCTAAAATGTAGACTTTATTCAGTTTTTACTAGATTTTCCATTACAGTACTTTTTCTGTTCCAGGATACCACATTACCATTTAGCGTATCTGTTTACTTTTAAGTAGCTAATACCAGCTTTGGTAAAAATTCAAAAAGGACAAAAGGATATATAAGTCTTCTCACCTCTGAACCACAGCCATCCAGTCCCTTTCCTAGAGACAAACTATTGCCTCTTGTTTCTTGGATATTCTTTCAGAGAGATTTTTCATGCATGTGCATGTGTGCGCGCACACACACACACACACACACACTCAAACATATGCAAAAATAGTTGCATTCTAAATATACTGCTCTGTACCTTTTTTAAACTTAACATAGCTTGATCATTCTTTGGTAGTAACATAAAGTTGCCTTTTGTTTTTATTCCAGCATCCCATTGGATATCTGTACTGTGATTTGATTGACTAGCACCCTACTGATTAACATCTACTTTTGCAAACAATGCTGCAGTGAATATCCATGGGCATATGTCATTTCACATGTGTATGTTTTTAGTTATTGGTGGGTAAAAGGTTATATGTGTTCATAATTTGATTGCCAATTTGCTTTCCAGAGAAGTGCTGCCAAGTTATCCTCCATTATTTCCCCATAATCTCACCAATGTTGTGTCTTATGAGACTTTTGGAATTTTGCCAATATTATTAGTTAAAATATAGGTTAAAATTATGTAATTGTATTTTTAATTTGTATTTCTCTTAATAAATGTGGTTGCGTGTCTTTTTATATATTTAAGAGCCCCTTTATATTTCTTCTTCTGTGAACTGTCTATATACTTTGATTTTTCAATTAAGTTATTAAAGTATTCTTGTTATTATAATATTTTTTTGGCTTTAAAATCTTTCAGTTCTTCCTATTTTCTAATATATTAAGTTAAAATCCTAGTCCCCTTTTCAAAACTTTACATCATACATTTCAATTCCAATTTCACACTACTTTTCAACAACCATTACTGCTCCGACCAGTCTGGCTTTTATACTTTCCTAAGGACACACCATGCTCATTCCTTCTACCATGCCTTCTTTTCACTGTGTTCTCTCTCTTTTCCCCACTTATATCTCCTCTTTTGAGAGAGAGATCATTGCCACTTGCTACAATTGAATAAACTTCTTTTTGATTTCAAGTAAACCTCTAGAAAGAATAATTAACTGAGTTTATAAACTCTTAAAAAAGAAAATAATAATCTCTAAAAGCATTAGATTAAAAAAACAACAACAACTGCTCATATTAAACTAATTACATCTCCCTTAACAGTAGAATTCTAGTGAGTTGGTGTGCTATAGCCATACCTTTACTTATTAAGGTATTTATTCTCCTGATATGTTTGAGAAGTTAAAAAATAAGTAAGCTATATGAGAGTAGGTGGTTTTGTAGCTGATCATACTTGTGTACCCAAAGAGTTTTGATTTATGAATCAATGTCAAACTGAAGGTCTCTAAACAACTCTGTTGTCTGTTTCAGAACTCTGTTCTTGATCTTGTCTGCTCAATGTTTATTTACTAATAACTTGATGAATACATGAGAATTAAGTGCAGTTAGGCTTTAAAAGGATACTTTCAATGACTGAGTACACAGGCATGATTCAAAATTATCTTAATAGTTTGGAAGGATAGTCTAAAACCAATACACTGTAATTTTAAAAGACTGACTATAAAGCTCTGCATTTCAACTCTAAAATTAGTTGGGAAAAAAATGAGAGTAGAGTCAGGCACCTGGTTTGAGGTAGTTTGTGTGACAAAAACTTCGGGATCCACTAACTTAAGAGTATAATGCATTGAAAAACTAAAACAATCTTGAGTTGCGTTTACAAAAATACATCCAGATTCAGAAAATTAATAGTTCCACAATTATTTTGTTCTTCCTCAGGTTGCATTTGGGGTATTCTATTCAGCTCTAGATATTATATTTTTAAAGGGACATTTTGAAATTAAAATACCTATATTGTTTCTCTATTGCTTCCATAACAAATTATAGCAAATTTAGTGGCTAAAACAATGCAAATTTATTATCTTGAAATCTGTAGGTCAAAAATCCAACATGGATCTCACTAGGCTAAAACCACGATGTCACTGGGGCTGCATCCCTTTCTGGAGGCTCTAGGGGAGAATCTGTTTCCCTTTTCTAATGTTTAGCAGCCCCCTTCCTCCATCTTCAAAGTCATCAAGAATAATTCAAGTCCTTATTTCACCTCTCTCTGACCACAGCTAGGAAAGGTTCCCCTCTTTAGAGGATTCATGTGATTGCATTGGACCCATCTGGATAATCTCCCCATCTCAAAGTCCTTAACCTTACTTGCATCTGCAAAGTCTATTTTGCCATGCAAGCTAACATATTCACAGATTCTGGTGATTATGGCGTGCATAATTTTTTTTTGAGGGCGGGAGAGGGGATGGCCATTAGTCTGCCTACCCCAGTGCTTATTGCATGGGATCACCAGGATATCGAAGGAGATAAATTAGATACAGAGAATCAGACAAAGAAGAATTGAAAATTCTTCTTTAAGTCTTCCCAAAATTTCATGCCTAAGAAAGAATAAGATAATGTTTATAAAGTAATCAGTGCAGTAAGTACATAATAAATGGCTTCTGCTTTGAAGGCTAATGCTACAAATTACAGAAATATCGTAGCGCAGAAGGGAAAGAAGCTTAGGGATATGGAAGGGGATGAAGCAGCATAACATTTTGTCTTGCAAAGAACAGAACTTGGGATCCAAATTCTCACTTTACATTAGATGGGCAGGTGGTTTTAATGTCCGAAAACAATGAGTTTTACAAGATCTCTGTATTATTTTCCTAACTAGTGAGAGTTGGGGATGATGAGGCTGATGGGGGACTAATAGCAAGAAGCAACTTTCTGGCCTTTTTTTGTCATGGTTGCACAATATCTAGATTCTGAAGAGAGAAAACTTTTATCAAAGGAGGAAAGCAAAATTTTTGAAGCTTAGAGGATTATCATGTTCCCCCCCTCCCCACCCCAGGAACATATGGGAGTTAAATCCCCTCTGAAACCAAAGCCTAGCCATCAGAGATTATTGAGATTTTTCAGGCTTTCCCTATAATCTTCCTTGCATTTGTCTTTTTAAACATTGAAATCGACCTTTAAGAAGTTGCTGATACGTGGTTATCAAGCAGGAGTTAAATTAACAAACCCTCCCACATCCCTCATGGGGTGGTAGCTTCCAAGGCCATGGTAAATGTGTATAAGTGTGAAACTGATCCAGCCAGAAACAGCCAGCAAGGGAACAAACTTTAGTCTGTGAGGAAATAGGTGGCTGCCAGTAGTTTCATGCTGTCCGTCCAGATTTCTGCTTGCTATGGTGTAAGTAGTTTTAACAATTCTGATATTTGAATATAAAAATGATTATAGGAATAATTTCCATCTAAGAAAAAATTAAGGTCCTGTCTGGTCTTAAATCTTGTGTACTAGACCTTAAAAGTTTTGGCATTTCACATGTAGTTTTATGTTAAAAAATGAAAAAGAAAGCCATGGAGTTTTTCAGCAAATATTCTGCTAAAACAGGTCCTGCTTGCATAAGACAATTTTTAATGTCTTGTCTTTAGTTGAGCAAAGTTGTTTAAAGTCACAAAATAAAAGTGAGTGAATATATATCTGGTGTCCAGAGACCGATTACTTCTAAGTAGTGCTTAGATTTCTATCCGATGTTCCTTTCAGTTGCTTTTCCTTTAGGTTCATGTTACAAGTTTTGTTAGCAAATATTTAATAATCTCTCAGGGTATTAAACTAAAGGTTTTGATGTTCAGATAAATTAAATAAATAAGAATAAAGTAAAACTTTAAAATGATATAATAAGATGTTGGAATCTTATATTTAAGATCAGCAGAATGAATTTTCAAAGAGGAATTTTGTCAAATGTATGGCAATGGCAAGCAGCCTTAGAAATTTCATGCAACTTTGGAGAAATCTGTTTTTAAGTTCCCAGATAGTACTGGCTAAGTTCCCAGTACTATCATGTGTAAAATTAATTTCATAGATGAAATTAGAATTCCTATATTTCAACTTTGTATTTCTATGTTGAGATTAGAATTACACATTGTTACACAATCATTGATTTTACTGAGTACAGCTATGAGAATGTTAGGGTTGTGTTTGGTGTTTGAAAGGTTGATATTTTTTCTTTCCCTTTTGCCACAGTATATTAAAAAATACTCCTGGTTCACGACAATTTTATGACTTTGAATACAGAAACAAAGTTTGGTGTGGTTAATATATAAAAGTTGTAACAGCTGGCTGTTGGCCAGTAGCCTTTTAAACCACTCAGGAAGTACTGAGACAGAATGTTTATGTAGAAGTACACTGGATTTCCCCTTTGTTCTCTTTCATCTCAGACCTCAGGGACATTCAGTTTTTTTCTCTAGCCTGCCTCTTATTCCTGCTGGACTGAGCAGAGGAGCTCAGACAATGGTACTGGGCCCCAAGTGACCTTCGATAGGATGGAAGCTCAAGACACACTATCCTAAGCAGGCTCTAGGACTATAATGAAGTGAAACTTTTACTCATCCTTTAGATTGATGACTTTCAATGGTCATGGTATATACATTGTAATTTAAGTTTCTGAGCTGATTAACTTCCCCAATTCAATAGCTTCTGCTGGGCCAGGTTACTCATTTAGTTGTTGGTTCATGGGTGGAAGGTTGGAGGTTTAGGAGTTCCTAGGAAAGGAGCCGCAGAGCAGGTGAGACTGTTACCATGGGAACAGCTATTTCCTAACCAGATTTGAAATAGTTCAGTGTTTTAACAACCTGGAAGGCCATCCAGGTGTGTACTAGCTGAATCTTAACTAAGACCCTTTCAGATTTTTTTTAAACCTCCAATAGCGGCCTCTAACATCCAAACCCTTGACCATGACCTACAAAGCCCATGTGATCTACTTTCTGACCATTTGTTTAATATCATTGCCTAGAATTGTCCTCCTCACTCGGATTGCTCCAGATTCCTAGGTGTTTTTGCTATCTCTGGAACACATTAAGCTTATTTCTGCCTCAAGGCCCTTGCTTCCTGGAAAGCTCATCCCCTACATTGTTTCTTCCTTCATTCAGATCTTTACTCAAATGCCTCTTCCTCAGAGTCAGCACTACCCCACTTCCACTCTTTCTCCTTTTTCCTTTACCTTGACATACTTTTTTTGGAAAAAAAAAAATAGCTACCTGGCATTACTTAATTTACTTAACTTATATATTTTTTCCACCAGAACATGATAAGTTCTATGAGGGTAAGAACTTCTTTGACCAAAATATATACCATGATCATGGATTATAAAACTCAAAATTGTTAGGATGCCAGTTCTCCCTAAATTAATCTATATATCTAGTGCAATCCTTATCAAAATTCTAGCAAGCATTATTGAAGAAATTATGAAGCTGATTCTAGGATTTATCGGGAAATGCAACTGATATAGAATAGCTAAAATGATCTTATAAAGGAGCTGTAAAGCTACAATAATCAAATATTGCCCTAAGGCTAGACAGATATATCAGTGGAATAGAATAGTGCATCAAGAACTACACCACACATATAAGGTCAGCTGATTTTTGATCAAGGTGCCAAATCAGTTCAATGAGAAAAAGGATCATTTTTTTAAATGTTTCTGGAACAAATGGATTTCCATGTGGAAAAAAAAACCCTTCACATCTTTCTCACTCCATACACAAAATAGACATGGGTCGTAGATCTAAGCATAAAACTCAAAACCGGAAAGCTAGAAAAAAAATATTTTTAAACTTGAGGTTTGTAAAGATTTCTTGAGCAGGACACTAAAAGCACTAATCATAAAAGTAAATAAAATTAAGTAAGCTTATGTACTTACTGTAAAACCTGTCAGGGCTTTTAATATGTTAATGTTTCTAGTAAGAGGGTCATGTAGCATCTCCCAGAGTGTATGACCACTGAATCCTGTTTTCATCTGGAGCATTTAACTAAAATGCAGGAATGAGTATGCCATAGAATATACTTGGAAATGTGTATTCTATGTTTCTTAGGTTCTCTCCTTAAAACATACTATTTTTGAGAGCTGTAATAAATTAATGATCAGTTTCTCCCTCTTTGGTATGAATTAATAGAATTGCATCCATTTCAACAATCAGAGTAAAGAACACCTTTCTGCCAAAAGAACTGCGATCACACCCTACTCCAGACTGATCAACCAGCCAACTGTTGCAGTTATTACTTACTACTGTTAGGATTCTAGACCAGTGTCATATTAGATTGAAATTCGCTATAGCAAGAGGAATAAAGAGTGATTAAAGGTGCAAAGCATTTTGCATTTTCCCAGCTGCTGGTTCTACATACTCAACAGGTCTGCTCCGCCCTGCCTCCCCCATTGCCTGTCAGACTCCAAGTTGTTAACCCTTTGCCTCTCTCAGATTGCTCAACTCTTGTGGTTCCTAATTGCTGAAAGACCTTATATTTCTGTGGCATTCCTAGTCTCTGACTCATAGTTCACTGTCCACATCAGATTCTTCTAACTGCTGTTGCTGCCCATGAACTGACTTTTATGGAATATGAGTTGTTATGTAAGGAACAGGAGAAGAACTAGAAGAGAAAGTAGAAGGAAGCCAAAGCTAAACTTTACCTAGACTAGAATTTGGCCCAAGACTCTTCCTGTACAGGGGAAGTGATTTCAGGAAGAAGTTAAAATGGTATGTAATGCCAGCAGAAGTATATAAAGAAAAGAAAGTTTAAGGAAGTGTCCCTATATTATCTCTAGATTGTATTTTTTAAAATGAACCACTGTGGTAGATACGTTTGTCTTGAGTGTGAAAAGCTACTAAACAGATATGGAAATGTCATTTGTATCATCCGAATAGAACTTGCTAGAAAGACTATACATGACTAGAAGTTAAGAAGCTGTAATTTTAGATCTTCCACTAATTTGCTTTGTAATAATAAGTAATGTATTCTTGTAAAGAGAAAAGATTATTGCCTTCCCCCTCATTACAAAGAAAAATTATATATGTACATGTGTGTGTCTGTGTGTGTGTGTCTGTGTATGTGTATATGTACACACAGACATTCATGAATACCAGGCTCTCCAACAAATACTTTCTCATGTGTTGTCTCATTTCATGACCTCTGCCCATTTCTTACCTTCCCCATCTGGAAAATGAGGTAATATCTCATTCCACCTTCCTCACAGGACAACAAATAAAATCATAACCAGATAATAAAATGTGCTCCTTTAGTATTACTCTAGAATTTAAAGAATAATTCATGAATACTGTGATGAGAGATGTATACCAATGTTTCCATAGCAAAATTATGTGACAAATACTGGTACAATTTATTTCAAAATACATTTGCAATCCAAACTTAGGAGAAACAATTTATACAGGATGTTTCACAGACATCAAAGACAATTATGGGACATCTGGAAAGTACAGAATAACCTTTTTTCTACTTCTCAATATATCTAGCAAAAAGTAAACACACCCTTCACAGTACTTCATGACATACCTCATCAAAGAAAGACAGGCAAGACAGATACTTAGACAAATAAGTAGGGGCAGAATAACAACATAGATGACAGTAAAAAGAATTTTACATTAGAAATTGAAAACCAATTTTTAGTCTGTATTAAGATAGGATAAACAAATGAAAAGTACCACAGAAGGCATGTGGGATCGTGGGGGTCAAATGGATTGGTGTTTGTATAGTTTTACTGGTTATTAACCTGGACCTGGGAGCTGAATGTAACTTGGTCCCTTTTCTAGCAGCTTGATCCTTGATCATAATCAGAATGGCAAGTTTAGGAGCTACTGAACCCCACCTCTAGGTTGTCTTTCCATAGTACTTATAGCTTTCAGAATTTAATAAGATGATGGAGGTGGAGGTACAATGGCTGCCAAGTATATAGGAGCCTGCAAGCTTTCCTCACTAAAGTTCCCTAAAATAACTAAGGGATCATAAACTAGAAAACAAACTAATCAGAGAAAGACCATTAACAATTACTAATTGAAAAATTGAAAAAGGCTGCCTATATAATCTATTATATGCAAAATGATTAGATAACAAGGTCCATAGGAAGACATGAAAAAGAAAGTAGCTTATGTAGCTACTTTGAGAAACTGTGAAAGAGAACAGAATTTTGTTAGAACTTTTTCCAATTAAAAGGTTCAAGAGTAAAGTGTTCAAACAATACATTTAAGAAATTTTATACAAAACACGTTTTAGAAGCAATAAATAGCAAATTAGAAATCAACATGTAGGTGGATGAATAAAGACAAAGAACAGAAAATATGAAAAACTTAGAACTGAGTACAGAAGTTACCTTCATTCAATAGCATGACCTTTATGTCCACCAAATTATGATATTTATTTTTTTATTTCTAGCATTTTCTTTTGATTTTTTTTAATACTTTACATCTCTGTGGTTAAGATTCCCCATTTGATCATGATCCTCTTTTCCACTAGATTTAACAGAGGGAATCATTGCAGTGGCAGTTACAAGAATCTACAAAAGTTAAAACTTGTAGAACTGTCCACCACAATGACTCCACCACCACCACTGTCATCATCTCCATTTTACAGGTAATGCTGGGTAACTTGCCCAAGTTACACAGCTTGAAAGCAGCAGAACCAAGGTTTATAGTGTACAATTTCTTTGTAATAAATTGTGGGAATTCTTAACATAATTTATGTCCAAATTTGCTAACATAATAAGAGGGGAAACAATAATGGATGACTAATTTCATGACCAAATGTAGAAAAGTCAAGCAAATTGTAAAATCAAAAGAAATATTTGATTTAAATCAAATCCTTGGAACACACAATTTATGCCATATTTTCAAGGGAACAGTTATTTCAAAGGAACAATAGAATTTCACATAAGTACATTTCTTTCTCTCCATATTAATTTCATCCAAAAAGTCTTTAGCAGCAAATATTGTTTATTAGTATACATAAGAAATAATATAAAATTGAAATTATATTTCAATATCATTAAAAAGAGTCAATATTTTTTACATAAAATATAGAAAATACTTATCATAAATAATATAATGTTCAGAAATATTATAAACCAGAGATTAAATTTAATACCATATGAAAAGCCTCTTAAGCACTGCTAGGGGAAAACTATATTATTAATTTCCTCTAAAGGAAAATATGTATTATTGACACTGATACATTTTAATATTTTAACAATATAATTAAAAAAATATCCAATAAAATTTGCAAATCACTTTTAACAGTGGTCTTCAAATTAATTAAAAATACATATTATCAAGCAAATTATCACTCAGTATATCTAATGATTATATACTCACTGATAAAAACTAAAGTTAGACCTAATGGTAGAAAGTGGTTCAATATCAGAAAAAAGTTAAGGCTGGTACAGTCACTATGGAAGACAGTATGGAGATCTTCAAAAAAATTAAAACTTGGTTATAATCCATCAATCCCACTACTGCCTATATAGCCAAGGAAAATGAGATCAGGATCTTGAAGTGATATCTGCACTCCCATGTTCATTGCAGCATTGTTCACAATAGCCAAGATATGGAAACAACACACATATCCATCAGTGGATGAATGGATAAAGAAAATGTGATGTATGTACACAACAGAATATTATTCAACCATAAAAAGGGAAATCCTGCCATTTGTGACAACATAGATGAACCTGGAGGATATTATTTTAAGTAAAATAACTCAGACTGAGAAAGACAAACACTATATCATCTCACTTACATGTGGAATCTAAAAACATTGAACTTGAAACAGATTAGATTGGTGAGAAAAATGGAAGATCTTGACTGGTTAAAGAGTGCAAACTTTCAGTTATAAGATTAACAAATTCTGGAGGTATAATGGAGACGATAGTAATACTATATTATATACTTAAAATTTTCTGAGAGTAGGTAATCTTAAGTGTTCCCATCATACATACACAAAAATGGTAACTATGTAAGGGTGTGGAAGTGTTAATTAACTCGGTTGTGATAATCATTTCATAATGTTTATGTATATCAAACCATCACATTGTACGCCTTAAATATATATAATTTTTATTTGTCAATTATACCTCAATAGAGCTGGAAAAATATTTTTAAAAGGATATTAATTTCATAACAAGATAATGATTTAATATTGTAAATGATGTTTAAAAATATTTGACAAAATACAAAATATATTTCCAAAGTTTATAAATAAGAACAAAGTAAGTTTCTCAATTTATTAAAATCATATATGCACATGCCTTTATGTTAAGTTTTTTGGAGCATGGGAAAATGCTTATTTTTTAATGTTAAGTTTAAAAAACTATATAAAGTTACATAAACACTATGACCCTTGCTAATTAATAAATATGCAATAAAAACAACAGAAAGATAATGTGGCAAAATATTAACAATGGTTATTGTGGGGAATTTTTTAATATTTTCTTTTAATTTTTAAAAACAGGAAAAAGCCATTAGTCTAAAAATGTCAGCACCAACCTCTTTGGAAAACTAGCACTATCTATTAAAGCTGAATATGTACCTCATCTAACCAAGGAGCTACTAGCATTTACTGAACACTTAATAGATATGCTGAATTGAAGTGGTGAGGATGGACATCCTTGCCTTGTTCCCAGTCTTAGGGGAAAAGAATTGTTTCCTCGTAAGTATGGTATTAATGTAAGGTTTTTGTAAATACATTTTATCAGTTGAAGAAGATTCTCTTGTATCCTTAGCTTTATAAGAATTTATCATGAAGGGGTGTTGAATTTCATTAAACGCTTTTGCTATATCATATTGAGATGATCCTATGGTTTTTCTCTTTTATTCTCTTACTGTTATATATTACCTTGTTTGATTTTTCTAGCATCAAACCAACTTTGCATTCTCGAGATGAATGCCACTTTGGTCTTGTGTTATGTGTTTAAATTTTCGCTAGCTTTTATTTACTAGTGCTTGGTGAAGCATTTTTGCATCTCTATGAGATGCAATGGGGAATATCAATATCAGTGAGGTATATTGGTCTTTAATATTCTTTTTTAACATGTCTTTGTCATGTTTTGGCACCAGGGCTGTGCTGGCATTCTAGAATGAAATCACAAGTGTTTCTTCTTCCTCTGTATTTTGAGTTTGTGTTGAATCAGTACCATTTAGTACTCATAGTAGTAGGTGGTGGTGGTGGTGGTAGTAAATGTTTGATCCTATCCCCAGGTGAAGCCATATGGGCCCAGAGGTTTTTTTTTTTTTTTTTTTTACTTTTTTCTTTTTTTTTTTTAATTGAAGTATAATTAATGTATAATATTAGTTTCAGGTGTACAACATAATGATTTGATATTTGTAGACATTATGAAATGATCCCCACAATAAGTTATTAACATCTGTCAACATACATTGTCACAACTTTTTTTTTCTTGTGATGAGGACTTTTAAGATCTACTCTCTTAGCACTTTTCAAATATGCAATGTAGTATTAATAAGTATGTTCACAATGATGTACATTATATTCCCATGATTTAATTATTTTATAACTGGAAGTTTGTACCTTTTGACCATTCACTCATTTCAGTCACCCCCACCCCGCACCTCTGGCAACCACCAATCTGTTCACTGTATCTATGAGCTTGATTTTCTGTTGCTGTTGTTTTTTTCTTTATTCCACATATAAGTGAGATCATAAAGTATTTGTCTTTCTCTTTCTGATTTATTTCACTTAACATAATGCCCTCAAGATCCATCTATGTTGTCACAAATGGCAAGATTTCATTCTTTTTTATGGCCAAATATAGTATTCTATTGTGTGTGTCAGTGTGTGTGTGTCACATCATCTTTATCCATTCATCCATCAATGGACACTTAGGTTGTTTTCATATTTTGGCTATTGAAAATAATGCTGCAATGAACATGGGGATACAGATGTAATTTTGAGATAGTGATTTAGTTTTCTTTGGATAAATACCCTGAAGTGAAATTGCTAGATCATATGAGGAAGCTTCATACTGTTTTCCATAATGACTACACCAATTTACATTCCCACCAACAGTGCACAGGGGTTCCCTTTTCTCCACATCCTCTCCGACACTTATTTCTTGTCCTTTTGATAATAGCCATTCTAATAGTGTGAAGTAGTATTGTTTTGGTTGCATTTCTCTGGTAATTAGTGATGTTGATCATCTTTTCACATACTTGTTGGCCTTCTGTATATCTTCATTGAAAAAAATGTCTATTCAGATCATCTGCCCATTTTTTTTGAGTTTTTTGTTTGTTTGTTTTGCTATTGAGTTGTATGTGTTCTTTATATATTTTGGATATTGACCCATTGTTGACCCATATGATTTGCAAATATTTTTTCCCATTTAGTAGGTTGCCTTTTCATTTAGTTGATGATTTCCTTTGCAGTGCCTAGAGTTTTCTTCGAGAGAAGATTTTTATTACTAATTTGATTCATTTTGAATTCTTTAATAGATATGGGGATAGTTAGATTTTTTCTAATTCTATTTCAGTCAGTTTAAGTAATTTGTATATTCAAGATCTGACAATATTATCTAAATTGTTGCGTATATTAGTATAACATTCAAAATATCTCTGTATTCAGAGTGTCTTCAGTATCTGATATGATATCCCTTCTTTCATTCCTAATTTGGCAATTTTTTATTTCGAGTTTAAAAAAAAAATAATAGACCTTTTAGAGCAATTTTAGGTGTATTAAAAATAAGCAGAAAGTGCAAAGGGTTCCCATATTCCTCCTCATCCCCGCCTACTTTTCCCTATTTTAGAATCTTTCAGTAATGTGATACATTTGTTAGAATTGATGTGCCAATATTGATACATTATTATTAATTAAAATCCATAGTTTACATTAAGGTTCATTCTTTGTGCTGTAGAAAGAACCTATGGGTTTTGAAAAATGTGTAATGAAATGTATTTACCATTACAGTATCATACAGATTAGTTTCACTGCCGTAAAAATCTCCAATGCTCCACCTCTTCATCCTTCCCTCCCTCCCCTGGGTCCCTGGCAACCACTGATCTTTTTACTGTCTCCATAGTTTTGCCTTTTCCAGAATGTCATACAGTTAGAATCATATATACACAAACTTTTCAGGTTGGCTTCTTTCACTTAACAAAATTTGATTTTTCTTCCTTTTCCTCCATCATTCTTGCTAAGGCAGTAGCAGTTTTATTAATATATATTTTTTAATTAGTTTTAGGCTTTATTGGTTTTTCTCTGTTGTTCATTTTTTAATTTATTAGTTTCTGTTCTTTATTATTTTCTCTTGTTTCTTTGGAATTAGTTTGTTCTACTTTTTCTACCTGTTATTTTGGGTTTAGTTTGCTTTACTTTTTCTAGCTTTTTTTGGTGGAAACAAAATATTTGCTTTAAAATTCCTTTTTCTCTAAAATACACATTTAAAGCTATAAAATTTCCCCTAAGCACTGTTTTTGTTATATATTGTACATTTTGATATGTTGTTTTTTAAATTTTCATTTAGTTGGAAATCTTTTCTAATTTTCCTTGTGATTTGTTTTTTCACCCATTGGTTATTAGATGTTTTTAGTATCCAAAAATTGCAGGGATTTTAAAAAAGATATCTTATATATAAAAAATCCACATCTTATTGATGTCTAATTTAATTTGAATGTGATCAGTGAACATACTCTATAAGATGTCAATTTTTTGAAATTTATTGAGACTCATTTTAAGATCCAGAATGAAGTCTATATTGGTGAACTTTCTTCATTTTTTTCTGCAAAGAATTCTTATTTTGCACGTATTCTGTAGTTGTTAAGTGCAGTATTCTGTGGATGTTAATTAGGTCAACATGGTTGATAGTATTGTTTAAATCTCTCTGCTTACAATTTTTTTTTGTCTTGTTCTATCTATAACTAAGAAAGGGATTTAAAAATCTCTATGATTTTTAGGGACTTATCTGTTTCTTTCTTTAGTTCTATCATTCTGTACTTTGAAGACTTATTGTCGAATATATCTACTTTAGGATTGTTATGTCTTGATGAAGTGGCCAATTTATTACTATTAAATCTCCTTCTTTACCTCTGCTAATACTCTTTGTCTTGAAGTCTACTTTGTCAGATAATATAGTCACACAAGCTTTCTGATGCTTAGTATTTGTGTGGTATATCACTCCCCCCCCCATACTTTTAAACATTCTCTGTTTTTATATTTGAGATGTATTTCTTATAAATACATATAGTTGAGTCTTGCTTTTTTAATCCAATCTTACAGTCTCTATCTTCTAGTCCATCTACATTAATGTATTAATATGGTTGCACTTAGGTGTAGTTTTTTTCTTTGTTTTCTGTTTATCCCATCTGGATTTTGTTTCCCACATCCTTCCTTAATTGATTGATTAATTTTAGTTTACCAAATATTTTATAGTATTTTATTTCAATTCATCTAATAACTGTTTAGCTGTGTCTTTATTTTATGTTTTGGTACTTACTCTAGAGAGTTGACTATGTACCCTTAAAATATCACATTCTACTTATTAACATTATATCACTCATTATAAAATACAAATACTTAATATAAATTATGACAATAAGAACACAAAAGAAAGAATGTAATAGAATTATACTACATTAGGGTAATGTGAAGGACACTTGCTGTTTTGAAACTTAGTATCTTGACTGTAGTGGTGGATAAATGAACCTACACAGATGATAAAATTGTATACAATGTAATATACACATATGCAAATGAGTACAGATAAAACCGGAAACTCCGAATAAGACCAGTGGATCATATCAATGTCACTATCCTGATTGTGATATTATACTATAGTTTTGCAAAATGTTACCTTTGAGGAAAACTGGACAAAGTTTACAAGGGTTCTCTCTGTATCATTTCTTATAACTGTATGTGAATCTACAATTATCTCAATGGAAATTTCAATTTTAAAAAATATTCCTGCTATAAGGTAATCAAATTTTCTTAAAGGGGCCTTCAAGTATCCAGATTTGATTCATATATTTTTATAGTAGAATATTCAACATGCTTCATGATCACTATTGCCTGCTTGACAGAGAATGGTAGAAGGGATTCAGAACAGTATTTATCAACTCACCTGCGCTTAGGTATGCTGGATATGGGCCAACTGTGTACCTACAGCCCTTTATTGCCATGGCCAGGGCCTACAGACACTCTCATAAAAGTAATTATTGAAATATCAAATCCAACCCCCTATGTTCATATAGTACTGGGTTAAAATTATCTTAGCCCAAAGAGATTTTATCCAGTATTTAAGAATTTACAAGGAGAAAATACTGTAACTTTGTTTAATCAACAAATGTTTCATGAACACCTATTAATCTAAGTACTCTGCTAGGTGCTGAGGACTCAGGAATGAAAATGACATAGCTACTGACTTCAAGCAGCTTAGAGTTTAGTGCAGAATACAAACTTATACACTTGCCATTACTATACAGTTGTGTTAGAAATATACACAGGTGCTGTGAAAACACACAGAAAAGACCTCCTAGAGATCCAAGGGAAACATCAAGGACTTCTTAAGGAAGGGATTTTTTGAACATTCTAAAAGATAAGTAGAAGCAAGGAAGAGGTAACCAGGCACTCTAAGGAGAGGCAACAGCAAGGTCACATAGCCTAGGAGGTTGGGAGAATAAGCATGGCTGTTCTGACACCTTGATTTCAGACTTCTAGTCTCAAGAAATGTGAGGAAAAAATTTCTGTTCCTTTAAGCCACCCAGTTTGTATAATTTGTTACAGCAGCCCTCGGAAACTAGTGCAATATTTAACAAATGTTCTGTTTACTGTGTTAAACCCATTGTAGTGGTTTTAAACTATGTCCACAAATTCTTTTATTCTTCACTTCAAGAGGTAGAGACTAATTCCTCTCTCCTTGAATGAATTGCTTCAAATGAATAGAATATAGGGAAAGTGAGGATGTGTATCATTGGAGATCAGGTCAGGGGTTGTTAAACTACAGCCTGCAGCTGGCTGCTAATTTTTAGAAATAAAGTTTTATTGGAACATACCATGCCCATTTCTTTACATATTGTATGTGGCTGTCGTTGCGCTAAAACAACTGAGGTGAGTAGTTGCAATAGAGACAATAAAGCTGCAAGCGTATATTGACATGCAAAGCCATTTACTATCTAGCCCTTTAAGAAAAAGTTTGCCAATCCCAGAACTAGGTCATAAAAAGCACTGCAATGTTGTTTGCTCTTAATAACTTACTTTGGGGAAATCCAGCTGCCTTGTCACGAGGACACTCAGAAGTGTCCAAAGTCCCACGTGGCAAGGAACTGAAGCCTCCTGCAAACAGCTATGTAAGTAAACTAAGTGAGCCCTCTTAGCAGTTCCTCAAGCCCCAGTTAAGTTTTCAGATGACTGCATCCCTGGTCAATAGCTTGACTGCAACCTCATGAGAGACATGGAGCCAGAACCATCCACCTAAGCTGCTCCCAGAATCCTGACCTCCAGAAACTTTGTGAGATAATGTTTGTTGTTTTAAGCTGCTAAATTTGGGGGCAGTTTGTTATACCACAATACATAACCAATACACTCATGCTCCCCTTCTTTAGTTTTAAGTGCAGCCTGCTAGCTGCTCTGTATGTCTTGTCTATGCCACAGGCTCTTACTATTTTAGAATCATACTAGGAAATGAGACTTGTGTATAAAGAAAATCCCAGATGACATAGATAAGACTTTTAGGAAACAAAGGATATTAGATGACAAGGGCTGTATCTTCCATATTTTCATAATTCTTTTTACTAACTAATATAGCACTATGTCTGATCATTGCTGCTGATTTGGACTGTTATTAGCAAAATAGGTTTATAAACCATACTTATTTGAGTCGTATCAGGCAGGATGTTAGCTCTATTATATTACTTACTCACTATTATCTATTATGTTACTTACTCACTATTGTTTATGTAAAAAGGAGTATTAGAGTATGTCATTATAATCTTTATTAAGTGTACCTCAAGGATTTTAGTTGCTTTCTACAAATGTAAGCTAAGTTGTCTCTGGTTGGGATAGTGTTGAATTCTGTGGGCATATTAGTTTTCTATTGCTGCATAACAGTATCATCACGAACATAGCAGCTTAAAACAACATACATTTATTACCTCAATTACTGAGGGTCAGGACTCTGAATATAGCCTAAGTGGGCTCTCTGCTTAGGATCTTACAAGGTTTCAATCAAGGTATTGGCCAGGGCTAAATTCTCATCTGTAAGTTCGATGGGGGAGCTCATGTGGTCGTTGACAGCATTCAGTTCCTTGTGGTAATAGGACTGAGAGCTTCAGGTTTTGTTTTTCAGTTTGTTTTTAGTTGTTATTGCTTCTTGGCCAGAAACTGCCCTCGGTTCATAGAGGCCACCTAAACTTCCTTGCCATGTGGAAGTCCCCAACATGGCCAATTGCTCCCCCACAGCTAACAAGGGAAAGACTCCAGCAAGACAGGCACTGTGGTTTTAAATAGCATCATTACATAATTATGTGCATGTAATCACATGCTTCTCAGCCCCTTTACTGTATTCTATTGATTAGAAGTAAGTCTCACTTAAACTCAAGGGGAAGAATCACACAAAGGTGTGAACATTAGGAGGCAGGGGTCATGGGGCCACCTTAAGAGTTCGTCTGCCACAGTGGATTTGGAGATCATACCAGTCCTCCTTGCAAGGTGGAATTAATGCCTTACCAAAGATGGTTTCTCTACCTAATCATGTTTTCTGCTGCCATTTTGATTGTTATGCATTCTCGGAAGGGTCCTCAGTGCTGATTGGTGGCCTTTAATTCATACGTATATGCATTTCCCACAGTAGCTATCTAAAGCTCTTCTGTTCCTTATGATCCGAACTCCATCATCCTTCTCTTTCCCCAGGAGATTGCACCTCCTGAAATGGGGCTTCTCAACTTTATTTCCACTCATCTCATAATCTTTTATTGCCATCCTCACTTTTCTTGCAAAACAAAATAAGTAAACACGCACACATACATACCCCTATCTACCTTCTGGTCAAGATTTTTAGTCCTAACCTCTCCCACCTCTTTAAAGCTTATTCTAGCCATGACCATCCCTCGCTCTAGTGAAAAAACACATTATCTACTACAGCACAGTGTATTAAAGAATCATTTCCAGACCATCTGTTCTTTAAAGTTTTATATATCCCTTAAAATTAGAGGGAGAAAAAATTTAAATAAGTTAAAATAACAATGAACATTTATTAAATTAGAAACTTTTAAAACTTTTTTCTGAAAGTAATACATTTATACTTCGTATATAATTTAGAAATTTAGATTAAAATTAAAATAGAAGAAGATAAAATTATCACTATCCCCACATCCATAGAAAACCATATTTAATTTTCTATACACTCTTCTATATGTGTGTGTGTGTGTGTGTGTGTGTGTGTGTTAGATCACATTACCTAGTATTATGTTACCTACCTCTTTTCACACTTTGTCATGAATATTTTTATCTGTTTTTATATATTTTGGTATATAATTTATAAAAGTTTTAAACCTTCTATTGTATAGTTTTACCATAATTTATTTAACAAATATTACCCTTAGGATTATTATAATGTTCCTAATTATTTTTGTTTTAAATAATTATGTGATGAATTCTTTATAGCTAGATCCTTTTTGCAAATTCCTTATTGTGTAGAATAAACTCCTTGAACTTGAATTTTGGGTCAAAGGATATTTACATTTTAAGCCCACTGATGATACCTATAGCCAAATAATTGTATTTCAGAAAAGTTTCAGTCATTATTTAACCATCTGCAGTGTATAAGAATGTCTGTTTTCCCAAATCCTTTCCAAAGCAGTATATATAAAAAAGAAATCTCAGCTACTTTTACTAGGAGAAATGTATCTCATTGTGTTTTAATTTTCATTTCTTTGATACAGAAATTGCACATTTTTCTAATGGCCATTACATCTTTTTTTGTGAATTGCCCAGTCGCAAACCTTTTCTCCCACCACCCCTCCATTATTTGTATGTTTATCTACCTTGATAACTTTTGAACTCACTTTTGTTCAAATTAGTAAAAGTGTATTTTGTAATTCATTTTTCTGGTAGCTCTGAATTGGGTTTTTCTCAACACAAAGAATAAATAGATTGTTTTTGCATATAAGATAGACTAGAGAAAAAAATGACATACATGATATATGATATGTAATATATCTATGATATGATATATGAAATAATATGGTGATATATGATGTCAAATTGTAGCCACTTAATACTGTTCTGTGTGTTTACTCAGCTTATTTACTCTATTTCTTTATGCAACATTACCTTATTGATCATCATTCAGAGTTCTGAATAATTGGTAGCTTAATCAAAAGTAAAGCATAATGACATTGATCTGTCTACTTCTCTGACTTACAAAAAATTCTTTAGTTATATATTACATTTTTTCTTGTAAGTTTTCAAACACATTTTTCAAGTTTTCAGTAGGTGGTGGCAGCAGAAAGCATTATTTCATTTGGTTCAAATGTAATCAGGCATTTATGGAGGGCAATATAAAGGCATTTGTCCTAAATGTGAAGAGCTTTGTGATGGAGGCTACTCCAAGCATGTAAATTCAGCATGAAATTTGAGTATTTCATAGACCAGCTAAGAAGTAAGCTCCAACAAATACTTTTCCTGGGAAAGCATATTTTATTTTTCAAATGTTGCAACGTTTACTAATTTTAGTATGTTTTACTATTTTTCTGGAATCTTACTTTCCTCCCTAATCACTCTTTTATATTTAAAGTGAAAGCTACTTAGAGACTCCAGCCTCTTTTCCAGAGGAGAGGCCTTTCGAATGATGACCATTTAGTACAAAGCCTTGAATAGTTTACCAGACTTAAAAATACATGCTGAGAAAATGTGGCCTTTTAAAGTACAGCTTCCATTATGGGTGGTCTTCCATTGGGCTTTGGTTTGCTAATTTTAAAATTAAGGGCCAATACATGTCTCAAGAGTATTTGTAATGATTGTCTTTAGATCCTAATATTCCCCATAAAGTTGAATTAGCATTGTCTGTAGTCCATTCAATACAGAGGCAAGCAATACCACTACAGGGGATCTGGAGACACACCTCCTTCTAGTTCCAAATTATAATGACAAGTGGAGATAGTCTGTCTGTTAGTCCAGGAGGAGTGGCTATAAGATGGGCCTAGTGGTTGTGGATTTTGAGGGGAAGGAGGAACACTTGCTACTCTAGCTAATTGAAAGCTAATGATTTTGATGGCAGAAATTTTGAAAATCTGATTTTGAAAGATCAGATTATTCTTAACTATGAGGCTGTAGGAAAAATATGAAACTAAGCAATGACTTCCTTTTCTACCCTTTCGAAGGATTGCCCCAGAATGAAAAAGAACAGATTCCGATTCACGAACAAAGTGAAGGTGCTCCGGAGTAGTTTTCCTTATTCTAAAGATTAAGTGGTTTTTTTGTTGTTTTGTTTTGTTTTGTTTTGTTTTGTTTTGTTTGGGACAGTGGGTAAAGCATTTCTTTTCCCCTTAATTCCATCCCAGCTCAAACTCCAAATGTGAGCATGTTTTAAGAACAGAAAGTTTCTAGTTCCAGACTGTAAGGTTCTTCAGGTCAGAGACTATGTATTTATCACCAGATCTCAGCTTAATTCCAACCGTTCGCTGAGTGCCCAACAAGTTTTTATGGATGAATAAATGAAGTTTAACCACCTCATAATGACCCTTTCATTCTTCCCTTTCATACCTCTATAAAACTGCCCCGTTCTTCATGTGCTCTATAGCAGGCTGTGTACTTACAATGAGGTATACACTTACTCTACCTCTCAGCAGGAGTACAGCTCTGAAGAAAGGTTTCTGCTAAAGAGTGGCTATTGTCGACTAGCTAGTACAGAAGAGATCCCTAGGCTGAAGGCTTTTGGGGTGGTTTTTAAAAGATTAAAGCATTAAAACTTTCCAGGATAAAGAAAAAGAAGGAATTTTATGAGAATTAAAAATATATTCAGGCCCTGGCATGTTTAATCAGGATTCAGCAGAGTACTTAAAAGTTGATTCAAGCATTCTTGGATCAAATTTCTGTATTTCCAAAGCACTTGTTATCAGGAAGTGAACTACTTCTACAATTCTTTAATGACCATTTCCACTCATAGCTTATTGGATCTCTGGCTAATTGCTTGAGCTGATCTTATTTGATTATTCTTGGTTTTATAGTACCGTATAGTTATGATAGCATTTCCTATTGTGTTAGATTGCAGATTCCTTTGAGACAAAACATGTGATTCAAAATTTTTTTATTGGCTTTCCTTTAGAATGAAGGACAGTATTCTATATCCCAGGAGTACTAGGTGAATCTTAATTGACTGTGTCAAGAAAGCAAAAAGGCGGCCTTAGTGGCCACTATTATTCCACAGATGGGCAGGATGATGTAATACAAAAACACTCAGGAGACCTGGGATCAATTTGTGGCACTGCCACAAATTCCAAGACTATGGACAAATCTCTGAACCTCAGTTTCTTCGTATGTTTAAAAAAAAAAAAAAGGAGACAGAGTAGATGTAGATTTGATTTTTAAGGTTTCTCCCAGCTCCTTGATTATCAGAATCAGTATTTCTTCTCAGGATGTCTAGAATGATATTGTTTGCTTGTCTCGTTTAGGAAATAACCATATATCACATAGCAACAAGATATATTTATTAGTTGGGACACAGATTAAGCAGCAGTAACAGAGAATCTCAAAAAAATTTGGTGGCTCAAAAAGAGAGAATGTTATTTCAGCCTTCATTAACAATTTCAAGACAGATAGAGAACTCTGATTCACTAAAACATTCAAAGCCCGAGGCTATGTCTGGTTTTTTTTTCTCTGCTTTTGCTTGGGGTATGGTCAACACCTCCTTGTAGTATCTGACTCAGCATGGGAACGAAGAGTCCCTGACAAGCAGCCCCTCTCCAAGAAGATCTGGGAGTTGCAAACATTACTTTCATTCACATCCCATTGTCTCCAACTTAGTCATGTGTCACATCAACAGCCAGGAGAATAAAAAACTCTTCAATAGTGTGGCATGTACCCACCTAAAACTTTAAGAGAAGGCGTGGGGGTAAATATTCTATAACTAAAAGGAAAGAGAGGAGATTGGATGCTGAGGGACAGTCTATACCACTATGCCTTCTGTTATGATTTTAAGTCACTATAACAATTTTTATTTTACTGTTTATTGTGTTTCTTTTATTTAATGAAATTGGCTAAGATCAGGATCTGTGATTTATTCTTATATGAATACCCCATAGCACATGTCAAGATATCTTGAATATAGATGCCATTTAATAAAAATATGTATGTTTGATTTATATATTGATTTGTCAGGGCATCTAAGTACACTATGTTCAGCACCCTTCCTGCCCCATACCCTGCTCTATCTACTTATTGTTTGTTTAGTGAATGTTACATGTAAAACTAATTCTCAACCTAGTTGAGGAGACTAGATCGGAACCTATGAAGTAGTAAAATTTAAAGATATATATTATAGATTGATTGATTAATTTGGGGCAGGTTGCTACTAGTGGCAACTACTGTCTTTTACAACTGCTAGTAAAAGTAGTAGTTGGGTAGCCTGAGTGCATGTAATGGAAAACCAAGAGCTTTCCAGTGAGGCTTTATCATTTGATTTTAAGTGTATTCCCTGGACATCACATAAATTATATTTATGAGTAAACTTTGAAGCAAATCTTTCCTGGAGAGGTTTTTGGTTTCTGTCTCTCTGTTTTATTTTAAGTGTTAATGACAAAGAGCTGATGTGATGCTGAGAGTGAATTTATATAGTGTGAGCCTATTTATGAATAGTCATAGGGCTCATTTTAAAAACAGGCCAGTTTACTGACTCGATGTTAACATCCACTCTGACTCCAGTTCTTTATCTGCTGCACATGTACACTATAATCCTATACTGGAATGAAAAGTATTGCATGTGCCTTACCAGTTTTACATTTGATATGGACTACCTCGGAAGAATTGTCCTTATTCTCTTTTATCCAGCTTTCCCAAATCCTTCCCCTTCCGGGTCCAGTTCCAGTTTACCTCCTTTTTATAACTGACTGTAACCACCTAGCCCCAAATGATTATTCCATCAGAAAAATAATAAGACTTAATTCAAGCCTTGTGCAAACTAAAGCATAAGGACAGGGTGTGTTTGTATAAAGACAAGCCTTTATTCCCTTTACAAACATGCCAACTTGCCAAAGACAGGCAAACAGCAAGTACTGGCTATAGTCTGGATCAGGAAGAGTGACTCCCAGGCTTCATTATGCCTCACCCCATTCTCAGAGCTCTTGCTTAGTTTCAGTGCCAGGCATTTTTGTTCTTGGTACATTTTCCTTCAAGGACCTTAGATTTTTCTCTAAAGGACAAGACTCATTTTTTGTTAAAGTCTTGATCTTACCTCTCTGTGTCGGCAGAGGGCAGCAGAGAGCACCACCCTGTAACCTAACCTGCAGGTCTCAAACTGGGACTTGCTCAAATCGCCTAATGCCTAAGGAAACAAATACCTTGGGGACTTCTTTACCTTTGACAAAGACTGGGGCTGTTACAGCCTTGGAGAGTGTTAAACGTTTTGCATTATACATAAAAGTCCCATGCCAGGAAAAATATTCTCACCCCAAAGTGTCGGTTGACTTCCTTCTAGTATTGTTCTCCAACATCAAGTAAACTTTTCTGCCTACCCCCACTAATTTAGCACTTTTCCAATGTTGTGTAGTTATTCATCTACCAAAGCTCCTTGATAATAAGGACTGGACTTTTCATCTTTACATTGTCGCTTTTTAAATTTTTTTTTAATTTATAGTCATTGGATGATCACAGACAGGTCTTTAACTGGGGGAGAGTCATGGGTAATAGAAAGAATTTAAGAATATAGTAGTCCCACTTTATCCGTGGTTACGTTTTCTGTGGTTTCAGTTACCCATGATCAACCACTGTCTGAAAATATTAAATGGAAAATTCTAGAAACAAACAATTCATTTTTAAATTGCACACCACTCTGAGTAGTGTGCTGAGATCTCCTGCCGTTCAACTCTGTAGGGCCCTGGACATGAATCATCCCTTTGTCCAGCATATCCATGATGTATATGCTACCTGCCCATTAGTCACGCAGTAGCTGTCTGGACTATCAGATTGACTGTTGAGGTATTATAGGGCTTGTGTTCAAGTAACCCTTATTTACTTAATAATGGCCCCAAAGCACAAGAGTAGTGATGCTAGCAATTTGGATATGCCGAAGAGAAGCTATGAATTGCTTCAAGTGAAAAGGTGTGTATGTATAGGAAAATATATACTATATACAGAGTTTGCTACTATTCGTGGTTTCGGCATCCACTTGGGTACTGGAACACATCCCCTGTGCATAAGGAGGGACTACTGTACAGTCAGTAGGCTACAGTGTTTAGCTAGAGCTCGATTAGATGAGCCAATCTTCCTGAGCCTTAATTTCTCACATATAAAATGGAAATAACACTTACCCAATTTTAAAGTACTTTGTAAATTGTAAAGTACAAAATTGTTTACAAAGAATGTCTAGGACCAGATTTGTTCCCAGTTATTATTTCTGGAATTTAGATGTCTGAAACTCCAAAAGAACACAATTTCATAAAGAAGGTATTTTAGCACAAAAGGCATGGTATATAATACGGGACATAAGAAGGTAAGAAACAGATACATGTTAAGTGTATATATCATAGAATTTAAAAATTTTTTGTTCCACAACCCGCAGTAAGAATTACAACTTTCACAGTGTCACATTACATACACACATATATATAACAAGTCTCCTAAAACAATGTACTTAACCTCACCACATGAGACATACTATTTTTTCTTCTGTTCTAATTTGTCTCATTTATTAAATGATGGTCATGACCCACTAAATCAATACCATGGTCCACTAATGGGTTGCGACTGCAGTTTGAAAACATTTTCTTTAAAAACCCTTTATCTGTCATCCAAGTCTATTAAAGAATTTTTTTTTTTGTCATCCTTTTGAATCTATCAAATATTTATTCACCTTAAAGTAGAAAAAACATATGATGAACTATTTAGGGATGTGAACACATTTGTTTTACTTATTAGACCTTACATTGAAAATTCTTATTGTAATGCTTACTCTTTACCTTAAAAATATTAAAAAGCATCATGCAATAATTTTAAAGTACATGAAATCTTTTTTGGGTGCATTTGTATGTTTTGTAGACAATCTTAACAGCTTTATTGAGGTAAAATTGACACACAGTGAGTTACACATATGTAAAATGTACAGCTTGATATGTCTTGACGTGTTACACAGGTGAACCCATCACCACAGTCAAGATAATGAAGTAGGCGGCACCCCAAAAGCTTCCTTGAACTTCTTTGTTTTCCTTCTCTTCCACCTTCCATTTACCTGGCAACCACTGTATTTTTTTCTGTCAGAATGCATTAGTTTGTGTTTCCTGGTATTTTATATCTATGGAATCATAAAGCATACACTCTTTTATCTGGCTTTTTTCACTCAACGTAATTACTTTGAAATTCACCAACGTTATAGCATGTATCTGTGGCACATTCCTTTATTACTGAGGAATATTTCCATTGTATGGATTTTCCACTGTTTATTCATTTACTTGTTTATGGACATTTGTATTTTTTTTTTTTTTTCATTTTGGGGCTATTACAGATCAAGCCTTTGTACGGGCATAGGCTTTCATTCCCTTTCCTATGAGCGGAATGACTATATATTGTATGAAAAGTATATAACATTTTCAGAGATTCTGGTTGTGTTTTAACAGCATCTGTTGAAGGAGAACAGTTCTTTTGAAAAGACTCACCAAGGTAATTGTTTTCTTAGTACCATACTTCCAGTTTTCAGCTTGTTCTTTCAGACAGTGCATCTAGAATACCTCCTGCTTGGGAGATAGTCACCTTTGTTCTATAATTTATGAGATTATTATGTATTAGAACCCACTGAGACCTTCATGGCCCCAAACACTAAGAAAAATTATCTCTTGCCCCAAAATTAAGTCAAAATTATCAAAACAGTGCTCACTGTATATGTAATGAGGTTTGTTAAATTCTTATTTTTCCAACATAATAACTTCGATTTTTTAAAACAAATGCATCAAATCTGATTTTATCAAAAATTAATATTTCCAGTGCCTCTTTTTCCTAGAACTCTAAAGACATGCATAGTCTGCCTGGGTAGTCCTGAACAATTTACTTCATGAAGTAGGTTCTAACAGATTGCTTTTTCATTTGCCTATTACTGTCCTTACCAATATCATATAGTGCTGCTAGCTCTGTGGATTATTCAGAGGCTGTGGATCATATCCTTAAAATGGGCTTCTTTAATAATTACTGTAGCAAAACTTTTTAAATAGATGATTATACATATCTCTCTGAAAACATATCCAATAGTTTGGATATTTCTTGTGTGAGACTCTCAGTTAAATGATATTTTTCTTACAAACAGACTAGCATAATAAGAGCATAGGTTCTAGAGATTGCTGCCTTTTTTAAACTGGCTTTGTAACTTCTAATTATTTAGCATTTCTGTATCTCACATTCCTCATCTTAAAATGATTAAAATGCCTACCTCAAATCATTGTGTGAATAAGTGAGATATTTATATAGGGTTCTTAACACAATGCTTGACACATAGTACAAATTGGTAAAAGTCACTGCCTTTGAAAAGCAAAGACAGAGCTCGCTATTGAGAGGAGATGTTGAGTCTTAAGGATGTTGAAACTTTGAGGATGACAAAAAACAATTAGGAAGTACAAACCCTGTGACAGTTAGAAAACAGAATCAGAAGTCAATCTACCAAAGTATTTAAATTATTGGTGTCACAAAAGGAACTCTCATAGTACAGGTAATCTGATATTAATTGGAGTGTCTTGAGTATGACAGGTGAGAATCAATTAATGACATTGTGTTAAAAGGACTCTTTTGGCTGCAAGACAGAAACCTATGTCAAACTGGTTTAACCTCCCCAAAAAAGGAGTTGCAAGGAAGGATTGATTGGCTTATGTAGTTGGGAGGTCCTGCAGAGTTTCTAGCTTCAGACACAACTGAAGTTAGGTGCTCAGTTACTATTGTCAGGAGTCTGTCTTTCTTTAGTCTCTCAGGTCTGCTTTCTTCTGTCCTATATATGGAAAAAGATGACAGCTTTCTACTTACATTATACTTGTACCTAGTATCCTGATTAAACAAATGTGCGCACCCCCCCCCCCCACCTCCAACAGTTGTAGCATACATCCTGGGGATGATTTGGATAATTTGGATCATGCGTCAGTCATTTCACTAATCATTATGACCAAGCAGGTAAGTTGGCCAGCCTTGTGCCGCATATTCACTCTTGGAACCCTAGCTTCAGGTGGGGTTGGCTCCATCTGAATCACCTGAACTGAGACTTAGAAAGATAGTTTCCCAAATGGAAGAGATGCATGCAGGGGAAGACTAAAAAATAATGGCAAACGTCCACTATTCCCATGTTTTGGTCTTCAGTTATATTTCCTGCACTATGAGGCTAACGTAGAAATGCCAACTTGTATCTATCTAAAGAAGGGGGGAAAGCAAAACAGGATCAGAAGAATAGAAGTTAGATGGCTAAGTTTTCTTTTATATGACCTCTCAGAGAATAGTACGAATTCTATGTGAATGAGTAAAATATAAAGTTTCCTTTTACTCTTTAAATATGTAAATGGCCTTTATAAATTCAAAATATTATTTTTAGTCCCCCAAAGGTTTGATTTATGGTAACTTGCCAGAATTTGTATGCAATGCTGTATTTCGGGGATGTTAAATATTTTATTAATTGAGAAATCCATTTGCTTTTGATTTGTTTCAATGCATTTTCATTATCGATCAGAGAAGAATTCTTATAACCCTCATTTGTAGTCATCCTTTTGACAGAAATAATACATTAAAACTTCATTAAGGTATTAAGATTTAACCTAAATAGCATATAAAATCTCTAAGCAATTGCTTTTTCCAGTTGACTATATGTTTTATTATCCTTTGATTAAAAATATTGAAGACTTCAAATCCACTTAACTCATAATGTTTTTCTAAGTTTGCCATAATTTTATGTACCTTTAGGGTTTCTTTTATCATGAAGATGATTGTAGAATTTACCAACATGAGGGTTGCATCCTTTTAAAATTAATAGATATATATTTACTATATATTTTTATAGTCTACCTTTTCAAAAAGGACTCGAAGTGTTTATCATGAAATATGTATACAATAAAGGTAACAAAAGGGAAATCAAACCCAAAACAAGGATGAGAAAGCAAATATACTAATCACGAAGCTAAAATAAATTATATATAGCTATAAATAGATAGATAGATCGACTTAAGCATTAAGTTGACTCTGATCTTCCCAGCAGCAAGGACCAAAAAAAAAAAAATCAAAATTCAGTGGATTACACTGTTGTCAGCCAAAACGTGGATGCCTAATAATTCTTCAAGAACAGAAAACTTTTCCCTGGTATTAAGTTCTAAATGAATTCCTTATGTGAATTCCTTATATGAGAGACATCATGCAAGATAATGGACAAAATAGAAGCAATATGTTTGTTCCTTATAAAATTCTTGATAAAAGCAAACCATAATATTAAAATGTAACTCAATGATAGTGATTCTGTGAAGGGGTACTAGGCTAATGATATTTAGGTAACATGTAGCTTTCTAATGATCTGTCTCCCTTGATACAAAGATAGATTTTAATGATACTCATAAGAATGTTTTTTTCCTTAAATGATTCTTAAAAATGACTTTCTCAGGCATTTAATGGGAACTGGACAGCAACAATAACAAAAACAAAATTGAAATAATAGTCTCCTGAGATCTTTGAATATTGAAATTGTTTACTAAGGATCCATATGCTCTGAAAACAGGGAAAGTTAAGGTTAATATTCTGACATGGAAGTGGAGAATTCTGACCAGTGTTCTCACCTGGTATACAGATTATTTTCCATGTTAGTTCATATCACTGTATACAAACTAGATCTTTATGTAGAAAAATTTAGCTTCCTTTTTTTTAAAAAAAGAGAGTTTTTGGTCACCTAGATTAACTTTCTGAGGGTTCCCCATCCCCAGCTATAGAACCTTATAGAGTATTCCCCAACTTCCCAAAGAAAAATGATTTGGATAAGCTTTTCTTTGAAAGATGTGTCACTAATACATATTTCTAAAAATTTTACTGCAAAGATCCAGTCAAGCTTTATTATAAGCAAAATAAAAATGTTATATTCTTTTCTGTTTTTTATTTTTGGGTCTGCACAATGGTTGAAATTTCCCTTGTTGAGAGAATAGAAGGGCCATGGTTTTTGAATAACAACAATAAAACAAAAACTGCTACCTGTATCATTTACTGAGTATCTTCTATATGCAGGTATTGTGCTAAATTCTTTATATGTGTTATCTTATTTAACTTTTACATAAGAGGCAAAGCTTATTATCCCCATTTTAATAGTGAGAAGCTGAAACTCAGGTTTCCCTGAACTTACATAACTAATAAGTGGCAGCAGAAGGATTTGAACCCAGATCTTTTTTACTGGCTTTTGACCAATACATGGTATTGCCTGTGAAGGAAATCTGAACCTTCTTGCATTAGCATTTGAAGTCATTATATTATTTCTTTTTCCCTGTATTTCTGACGAATATTGCCACAGGGTCATAATACTTTGGATTTCCCTTATATTCTGGCTTAATTGAGTTATTTTCCTTTACAGAACTTTTTTTTTCTTTAAAAAATAAAACAACTTAGAATAGCTAATATTTTTATAGTAGAATAATTACACCATAACTTCTATTCTTAGAGTTTTTTCTAATAATGAGTTTTTAATATCTCTTTAAGAATGAGACCAGAGTCATCTTCCAGTCATTACTGAAAGTTGCATAAGTTCATTTGTTTCTTAAAAGAGCTTACTCACTTTGGTAATGGCTTTGTAGTCTTCCACACTTAGCATGCCCACATGCTGAAATAAAAAAATTACTTGAGATGATGGTACTTGACTTAATATTTCTGTAGGTGCTGTGTCCAGTACAGTAGCTGCCAGCCACATGTGACTATTTATTTTTAAATTTAAATTAATTAAAATTAATAACATTTAAAATTCAGTTCCTAGCCACATTTCAAATGCTAAGTAGCCACATGTGGCTACTGTATTAGACAGTGCAAATTACAGAACACTCCCATTGTCACAGGAAGTTTTCCAGCAGTGCTGCTTCAGAATGTACCTTTCCCATGGCTCCCTCTCCCTGCCTTCCTTCTGTCCCCAAACCAAAATGGCTTCCTCGAAGAATGATCTCTACAGCTTTCATAATTTAAGGAGGCAACTTATCTCCCTAATGATTTCCCATGATATTTAACATGGTGAATTTTTTGTTAATATTTCTGGGGTACAGGAAAGCATGCTAGTCCAGACTGAGTTCATCTTATTAAAATGGCAAGTCTATAGAGCCAGCTAGTTTTTATTTGCCAGATTACATATTGAGTCAATATGTAATAACCATTTATACATATTGGTTATTACAAGCGTTTATAGACTCTGTTTTGCTGAATTGCTTCAAAGACCACCCTGATTCCTGGTAGAGTTATTGTTCCTTATGATATTGCCATCAAATCTTAGAGCAAATCTAAGCTTCTGTAACAGATTTAGCCATCTTATTGACATATTCCATAATGAGGTTGCCTCCTTCTATTAATTAGTCTGTATTATTTTGGAAGAAAAAATATTTTTGTAAATCTTATTCTTTTGGCATATCCCAGTTGGCTTTGATTACTGTTTAAAAAAACAGAAATGTATCTTCTTCATTATCTTTTCATTTTGGGATTCTAAAATAATCCGGGTACATAAACATATCAATATAGGCCAACGTGGTGTACTCAGACCTACAAGGAATGTACCAGCACTGCACTGGTCTTGAGCACTCCCATGTTACATGGGTAAATTTCTTTGGCTTATTTTTTCCGTAGTGATATTCCACAATAAGCTCCTGTAGAGAAATTTATCAAATATGTTGTTTGCCACTGATATTCTATTGCTTTAGTATATAGAATAGTATACTGAACATAATTGTTGTGTATAAAATACTCCTTGAAAATTTTCTTTTTCCAAATGAGCTATGCTGTGTGCAATACTTACTAGTGCCAGGTTTGAACCATCCAGAGGAAACAGGCAACCGCTTTCTTTCTCTCTGCTGTAGAAATAATTTGATTGAGAGAACTGATCTCTGTTCAGAATGTTCCTGGTCACTGAACATCTCAAAACTTATATTAATCACTATTGTTCCAGTTTCAAGGATTTAAGGCCATTTCCCAAGTTCAAAAAAAATGTGATCAGTATTAGTAAAATATTGGTAATTGTGAAGCAAAGTGATAGGGTACAGGGGCAATAAATTATATTAATCCCTACTTTTGTATAACTTCTCTTTTAAATAGTAAAGAAATGTCATAAATTATTTGTGCTATTGAGTTGTATGAGTTTCTTATATAGTTTGGAAATTAACTCCTTATCAGATATGTGGTTTGCAAATGTTTTCTCTCATTTTGGAGTTGCCTTTTCATTCTATTGATTATTTATTTTCTTTACTGTGCAGAAGATTTTACTTTGATGGAGTCCCACTTGTCTGTTTTTGCTTTTGTTGCCTGTGCTTTTGGTATCATATCCAAGGAATCATTGCCAAGGCCAATGTCAAGGATGGGTAAAGGACTAAAATAGACATTTCTTCAAAGAAGACATTCAGATGATCAACAGGTATATGAAAAGATGCCTAACATCATTATCAGGAAAATGTAAACCAAAACAAAAATAAGATATCACCTCATATTTCTTAGGTTGGGTATTATTTTTAAAATAAAAGACAAGTATTGGCAAAGTTGTGAAGAAATGGGAACCCTTGTATACCCTTATTGGCAAGGTTGCTGGCAGTGTAAAATGGTGCAGCAGCTATGGAAAACAGAATGAGATTCCTCATAAAATTAAAAATAAAATTGCTATATAATCCAGCTATTTTACTTCTGGGTATGTATATAAAAGAATTGAATTCAGGATCTTGAAGAGATACCCCTACTCCCACGTTCATTGCAGCATTATTCATATTAACTAAGACATGGAAGTAACCAGTGCCAAAGACATGAATGGATTAAAAAAAATGTATATATCAAAGGAATATTATTCAGCCTAAATAGAGAAGGAAATCCTGCCATTTGTGACAAGATGAACCTGAAAGACATTATACTAAGTGAAATAAGCCAGACACAAAAAGATAAATACTGCATGATTCTAGTTATATGAGGTATCTAAAATAGCCAAACTCATAGAAGCAGAGAAAACAGTAGTGGTTACCAGGGGCTGGGGAAGACGGAAATAGGGAGTTGTTATTCAGTGGGTATAAAGTTTCAATTTTGCTAGATGAATAAGTTCTAAAGATATTTTGTAAACATGGTGCCTGTAGTTACCAATACAGTATTGTATTATGTACTTCAAAATTTGCTAAGAGGGTGGATCTCATGTTAGGTATTCTTACCACAAAAACCAAAACCAAAACCAAAAACAACAAAATACCCACAAAGAAACTCTGAGATGTGTGGGATATTATCATGATAGTATCACAGATGTTTGCATATCTCCAAACTCATTAAACTGTACACATTAAATATGTACAGTTCTTTGTATGTCAATTATACTTTTAATAAAGCTGTTAAAGATTATTTTAATTTTTAAAAATGTCATGAGCCCTTTGAGTGAATTTAATACAGTTGTTTCTGCTGTTAATAATAAGACATTTTACTAAAATCAAAATTTGCTCCAAGATTCATTAAGACCTCTTTGGGAGCTATGTTTTAGTTGAATGTCAGAAGTTTAATAAACCAATGAGAAAATGTTCAACCTTATTTAAAGGCAGCAATGAATTACAATTCCACACCCACTTTTGATGCATCACAAAGGTCAGCAAGGTGATATTGTTCTACAAAACAATTACATTTGTGTAATATTTCTTATATATTTAAATTTCCTTAGTCACTCGGTTATTTCTCTACTGTTTTGCTTTGACAAGTCTTGGTGTGCAGGACATACATGTCCATTGGTCACCAGTTTTAGAAACTATTTCCCTTTGATTTTTTTCCATCACCTCAGATCATGCACATTGCTTACAGTTAAAGAAGGGTTAAAGAAAATACTTCTAATGAATAATAGATTGTCATTTATTCTGTATGCATTGTTGGTAGCATTGGTTCTACTGAAATTGCATTTTGATTCCCTTATTCGATAGCAATAGTGTTTTCATGAGTATCGCAGCTTGACATTCGCTCTCTCTCTCCCCCCTCTACCCCCCACCTCAAGCTGCCAGTCTTAAGGCCGTGTCAGACGCCTGATTGGCGGACTCTATTTATTCTGTGACCAGATTCCGTCTAAAAGGAGGCAGGCCACGACTGCCTGAAACCTATTGGCCAGAACTGCTCTGGACCCTCCCTTTCTTTTTCATGGCACACACTACGGAGAAGTCTGTGCGGAATCCTAAACCAGCCCAATTTACATCCATTCATGAATCTGTGACGTCAGTAAGCCTTCGGGCTCCTTTGCGGTGGGCTGGAGGATTATGTGGGTGGAATCCCCCTCCCCCTTATTTTTCTAATTCTGCAAAGCTTTTTAACTTAACCTTCCATCTTTTTAAAGCAAGAAAATGGAACGGGATGTGTAGGAATTCTTCATTGTTGTGAGTATCGCACTCTATTTTTTTCTGTTTCATCAGCATATATTTCACAAGGACAGATGGAGTATCTATTTGTGATTTGAGGTGATTGGAAAGCTGATATTATTGAGGGAGACAAGGTGAGAGAGACAGAGACAGAGAGAAACCTGATACCCCGTTACAGTTAGGAGGCTCTGAAACTGACAGCTGGTTTTCCTTTGCTTGTCTGCCTGCTAGATGTGGACATTTTTCATTTACAGTTCTGCACGTTACCTCTGAATGCTGGCTTAGCTTTCCTTAAAGAGGGGATTCATTTCTCTGAGAGATGATGTGGATTTTATTAGAGGAAAAGCCCGGAACTGATACCAGAAAGGTGCTGGGAAAAGCCGGGCCAGCAAGAAGGAGCAGGTTCTATCCTGCTGAGCGCTTCTCTTCCTTTCTGCCGTCCTGTTTCTCACCCTTCACCTTGCCTTTGTTTCATTATTGCGTGACAGTCAATATCTTAAGATTGCAAGTCGGAGAAGATGAATACTCTTTCAACCATTTCTTCCCCAAAGCTGTTTTTTTTTTAAATAGAAGTTGTGGTGGTAGTATTTATACATATTTGTAGCTTTTTATGTAATGCTGCACCATTTATTCATATTTTAAAAAACTTAAAGCCTGCACCAGAGGCAAAAGGGGCATTATCCTTAAATTCTGATTTTTAATATCCCCTAATGAAAACTGAGAAGTGATTTCTTAATATATTTCCTAATTATATTGTGTAGAAGTACACACAAGTATTTTGCTGATACTGAAAATAGTTTTTTCCATGGTGTTTGGGAAACATGGAAAAGTTCTGGTATTTTCCATGTATTAAGTCGGTTTGATAGTTTGCTTGGAGTTTTAACAAAAAGTTTTTGTGATTGAATTTTTCTGGTGAAAATTTATTCTGGTGGAAATTGTGATAGAAAAGAAGAGGGATGTGACATTGTGACATATTCTGCCCTTGGGCAGCTCCTCACCCCAAATAATGTAATAGCATTTTCCAACTGCCTTACTGAGCAATTTATATTCTAGTTGGCAGCATGTACCTGGTTGTTCTTTCCAGTGAGAGAGAAAGCAAAATGACTTATTTCTTGTCATCCAGCCTTGTCACATTCACCTTGTGTAATCAATACTAAGTTTTGAGAATTTCATGTTATAATCTTTTCTCATGAAACAAGGCTTCTAAATTATGGCTCTAATGATATCTTTTGAATTTTCTTATTAATGAATCTTCCATCTGTCAAGTCATTTCATTTCAAAATTACCTCAGGATTTAGCATTTTCTTTTGTTTCTCATCTTGTCATTGCCCTCACTCGTTTTTTGTTTCTGAACTCATTAGAGTTATAGAAGGGAAAACTGCCTAATTCTAAACCAGATTGTTGTCCTATATTCAGACAACTGTGGTTTTATATTTTGCTATGTTTTATTTGCTGGGTTAAACAATAACACGGTTCCCTATATTTGTAAACATCTAGACTTAACTTTAGAATTTTTTGTGTGTGTTTATCTTCAGTGACTTTGTTGAAAGTAGCAATTTCAAAGTTGTTTTAAACTGTTGAGGTCTACTAGATCACTGCCAGAACAAAAGACTGAATTCTTGGGATTTTTTTAAAAAATGTGTTTAGTAATCAAATTCATCTTAAGAAATGTTCACCAGACTGTTTTTTATGTACATTTTGCCAAGAGAGCTTTGTTTCCATGAAAGAAATACAGTCTGCACTTTGGATTTAGTAAAGTAAAACTATCCCTTTAAAGCACAGAGTGATGTAGAACCTCCCTCTTTCCCCGCTCCTAGTGGCTGTATTCTAGATTATATTTATTTTCATGTATAGTGTACTTGTGGGGGGGGGGGGACAATAACTCTTAATTGTTTAATATCAAACAATAAAATCCTGTGTATCAGTGACTGTCAATAGATGGCTTTCTGTTTAAAAATTGAAACTACTCCAGAAGGAGGAATTAATTTATTTAGTAAACAAAGTCAGTCAAGCCAGAGTCATGTCCTGGGGAATTGTCAAAAGAATGGTTCCTAAGGGCCAGAGGCCACATCCACTAGTATCTGAGGGAACAACCACACTTTGGATGGCAGAACCGGTCAGTTTGGTTTGCACTGTCTACCTACCCTCTCTCTATGTGCTACAGCTACATTAACTGCTTGGGGAGTTCAAATGAATCAAGATAGCCAAGATGACCAATTCTGCCAGGTGCCAGCCTGACTCCTGGGATTTTAATTAAAATAAACACATTCCCCAAGAATACTCTTTTACTTTAAGAAAAAATTTAAAGATATCTCACCCCTACTCTGTGTTGGGTATTATTCCTTAAGGAAATGATGGACAGAAAGATTAGAAGATGCCATCTTTACACCTAAGGAATCTAAAAAGTAAGTTACCATACAGCACATAGTGTTGTGGTTGAGAAACTGGTCTGTGTAAATAGACTTTGAGATTAGAATTACCTAAGGAACTTCCTCTCTCTCTCTCTCTCTCTCTCTCTCTCTCTCTCTCTCTCTCTCTCTCCTCTTCAGTGGTTTTTAGTATGTTCATAGAATCAATTTTACATTTTCATTGTTGCGAAAAGAAACACTATTACATATTAGCAGTCACTCCTCATTTCCCCTCAAACTCCCAGACCTCTATATATAGCTCTGCCTATTTTGATTATTTCATATAAATGAAATCATATAAGATATGTTCTTTTGTAACTAGCTTCTTTTACTTAGTATGAGGTTTTCAAAGTTCACCCATGTTGTAGAATACATCAGTATTTCATTTCTTTTATTACTAAGGAATATTCAATTGTACAAGTATACCATATTTTATTTATCCATTGATCAATAGATGGACATTTGGGTTATTTCCACTTTTTAGCTATTATGAATAATGCTGTTATGTAAATCTGTGAACAGGTTTTTGTGTGAACATGTTTTCATTTCTCTTGGTTATATACCTAGTAATGGAATTGCTGGATCATGTGATAATTATATGTTTAACATTTTCAGGAAATACCAAACAGTTTTGCAAAAGCAGCTGTACCATTTTACATTCCCAACAGCAATGTTTGAGGGTTTCCATTTCTCCACATCCTCATCAACACTTGTTATTATTTTTCTTTTTGATTAGAGCCATCTTAGTGAGATTGAAGTAGTATTATCTTTGTGGCTTTTATTTACATTTTCCTAATGGCTCTTGATGTTGAGCATCTTATCAATATGTGCTTATTGTCTATCTGTATTTCTTCTTTGGAGAAATGTCTATTCAAATCTTTTTGCCTATTTAAAAAATTAGGTTATTTATCTTTGTATTATTGAGTTTAAGTGTCCTTTATCTATTCTGGACACAAGTTCTTAATTAAATATATGGCTTGCAAATATTTCATTTCATTCTCTGGGTTGTCTTTTCACTTTCTTGATGTTGTTTGCAGCAAAAATTTTTTATTTCGATGAAGTTCAATTTATCTGTTTTTTTTTTTTTTCCATTATTGCTTGTGCTTTTGGTGTCATATCTAAAAAGGTTTTGCCTAACTCAAGTTATGAAGATTTACTCCTATGTTTTCTAAGAGTTTTACAGTATTAGCTCTTATATTTACATCTGTGATCCATTTTGAGTTCCTTCTTGTGCATGGGTTCAATTTCATTCTTTTGAAGGAAGATATTCAGTTCCAGCAACATTTGATGCAAGGACCGTACTTTCCCCTCATTAAATTGTCTTGGCATCACACCAGGGAACTTTAAAAAAAATACTGATGCCATGCTTCTACTTCCAGAGATTCATATTTCATTTATCTGTGATGGGGCCCAGACATCTGCATTTTTTAAGCTCCCCAAATGATTCTAATGTGCAGCCAGGGTTGAAAACTATTGGCATGGATAGATGCTTAATTGTAAAGAAGAAGAAGGACACTACTTCTGAATCAGGAGAGAGGATGAGTGAAGACATAGAATTCTGATATGGAAAGGCAGGAAGAGAGGAAAATTAAGAAGATTCATACCAGAATCTGTGGATTTTCTTGCTAAGTAGGACTCAATCACTTTTAAAAAGTGAAGGCATTATTGGAGTTTAGTGAAATATGTTAAATTAAAGGAAGAGAAGAAGTTAACATTTATTAAGCACCTTCTATATGCCTATGAATCTGCTAGGAGCTTTCACATACATTAGTTCATTTAAAATATAATCCTCATGGTGTGAAGTATGTACTGTTATCCCTGTTTTACAGATGAGAATATAGACTCAGAAAGGTGGCTGATTCAGCCAAAGATACCAGGTAGTGCACATTTATAACTAATCTTCAAACCCAGCTCTAATTCTTAAGTTCATTCTTTCCCTTATGTGTACCATGGATTTGGAGCATTGATTCCTACCAGGAATTGTTATTGGTCCAGCCCAGTATGAATCTAAGATCATCTCTAGCAATGCTCTGGCCTGGATGAAGAGTAAGATAAGTTGGATAGAGGGGGTAATATAGAGATAAGTGTTGGCATAGCAGGTGCAGTAGAAGATAAGAGGGTGGTGGCAAATGAACATTATCATGTGATAGCTAATCATGGAGCCCAGGCTGGTTATATTCTGCCTAGATGTAGCTGGCAGGAAAAATTCTAAGATAGAAGGCTAATATATTGGGCGTGCGAGAATAATTGAAGGAAAAAGTGGGGAGACCATGATGGAAAAGAGGGTATATTAAATAGAGTTGGCAGGTCTAGAAGTGTTGGCATTCACTTAATCAACAAATATTTATTGAGTATTTACTCTGTATTCTAGGTACTGGGTACACAGTAGTGGAAAAAACAGACAAAAATTTTTGCCCTTTTGGGCACTTATTTTATTGGAGAAGACAAACAATAAATAAGTATATTTTGTTTACAGAGTGATAAATGTTAAGGAGAAAAGTAAAGGTGGGAGGAGAATAGAGAGTGCTGGGCGTGGGGTAATGTCAAAAAGAGATTTTTTTCATTGTATGGTCTTTGTGCAGATATAGATTCCTCAAAGAGACTAAGGAACCATCAAATTGAGGGGCTGGTGGTTGACCAAGCTAGGCACTTTGGATATGTAAAGAGGGTGTGTTCTGAGTACTAAAACTCAAAGTGCATATTTAGGATTAACTTTTTGTTTACTACTTTACACCCAAAGCCTGGCACAGAGTAGACACTCCATAAACATTTTTTATTGTGTGATACCATTTTTTTTTATTAGTGATTTTTTTCACTGGGCAGAGGCCAAAGCAGAAGTAGTGTTTGGGAGACTTTTTTCAACTGCCCTATTAGGATAGATCCTAATGTTGGTGGATGTGTGTGTATGTGGAGGGTGTCCTTCCATAAAGTCACTACTGAGAATCACTGCACAGTGAGTGATAGTTAATGAGGTGGGTGTGTCTAGTTCCCAGATGAATTGGGCAGAGAATCACCAGTGTAGGCAATACAGGAGGCACTTAAATTTCTTTTGTTTTTACACTTTAGCAGATTTCACATACACTACCTTGAAAAGAGGGTGAATTGAACCCTTTGTGTGTAATAAAGTTTTAAATAATGAAATTCTATTATATAACCATTTACTCACCTTCTTTCTTTATCTAGAAAATTACTTACATTAAAAATGGATAAAAACAACACATCTCTTTACCTAATTGTAAGGCACAGCGATGCAATAGGAAAGGAATTAGACTAAGACTAAAAGCGCCTGTGTAGCAGTCTTAGGTCGTCCTTGGCAAGACAGTTCTCTCAGCTTTTCAAAATTTTTCCTCGTCTTTGGGTTCAACTTATGAGAGAAATTACTTTTAGTGATCACAAATGTCCTTTCTAACACTAACATGGTAGGATTCTTGGAACTGGTTATTACCGAAATCAAATAAACAAGTGACAGTTTCTAAGACAATCTGGTTAAAATCTCCAGTTCTTTCATAGTACCTTTGTAGAAGTTTAACCCGATGGGATGCTGCTACTACTGAGAAAGAGGCACAAGGGTCAGAAGTATTTCAGGTGGATATATCTGGGTGAGATGTAAAAAGGTTATATCACTTTTAGACTTGCCCAGGGACTTCTTCGTAAGCAGGAAAGAGTCCTGATGAAATCTGACCATACCATCTTTAGACATGCCCATTATAAATGTCACCTTTTTTGGCCGTTGTTTTTTGTAGTCAAGAGAGAGTTTTCTTTAGACTAGTGATTTGGTGGTCTGGGCTAATAGAGGATGCTATAACACATAGTCTAATAACCTCAGTCTGGTTGTGTGTTATAGCCTTTTCCTTGATGTGACTTTTATTAATTCTCTTAAGAAACAAAATTTATCATATTGGCTTTTTCTATCCATCTCTTACCACTTTCTGTCATTTGCTAACTCAGGCTGAAGCATGATGAAGGGTGAAAGACTGTAGTAAATAAGAAAATGATCCATTAAATTTGTAAATGGTACAACCAGTCTCTGAAAAAGTAAGATTTTACTATTTTGTATGAGAGTTGCTAGCTTTTGAAAATTATTCTTTTCAGAACTCTTCAGATAAGTTCCTTGAGGGACTGGTGTTCTGACTTTGCAGATTTTGTCAAAAAAATAAATTTTTGAAATTACAAAACAGAAAATCTCCTTTTAATTTTTATGTTCATCAGTCTGTAATTTTTCTTATATCTGTTTTTTATTTGTATAATAGTCAAGTAGAGAAGGCTAATGCTAGTCTTGACATCTATGATAATTTAATTTAATTCCATTTAGTAACAATACTTATATACGTAGCAGTGTGGTAAAAACATCTTGCAAAAAGCAATCATATATTGCAAGGCAATCCTAAGAGAATGTGTAGAAAATTGCAATTTTAATTGTTTAAAAATTTTAAGAAAAAACAACGTAGAACTTCTCACTGACAGATGGTAATTGTCTTCATCGTGCTAATTTATACTGTGAATTCCTGGGCTAGGGGTTATAGTAGAATTGAGTAGTACTTAGAGGACATGTTAGTGAAATTTTAGATTCTGAGGTTGAAGAGCTTAGAAAATAGCCAAAGACAAAGGACTGGAGAAAAACGATAGGAAAAAAAAGGGTGGCAGAGCCTAGGGAGACTGTGGCTGAACTGATGGCTCATGGGGTCAGGCAGGTGGCAGCCAGGACAGCAGTTTCCACCTTAAACCAAAGAGAGAGGATCTGGGACCCAGACTGAAAAAGACTCTTATGGTCCTAAGAAGGGCTGTCACAGTAGCTATTACAAAAGAGGGCTCAATTTGTAAAATAAGCCCACTGAGGCTTTTTATTACCCCTGAGGCACTGTGCCTGCATTTCTAGTAGCTGGCCTGTCTGCCTTTAATGGGACACATTAGGCTATCTGCAGGCATGGATAATTGAGAATAGTGAGATCAAGCCCACCAAAATACAAAGCCATGATTGCTTTTTCCAGGGAAAATAATCTTTTGATTAAAGTGAGATTAAGCATTTTACTAATTACTCACCAATTATTTCCTCTCACATAACAAATTCAAATGCATATGCACACTAAGAAACAGATGCAACATACCTTTGGTTATTTCTAGTCACTACTTTCTAGACCTAAATTACAGATTCATTTAAAACCTTTGCTAAGCATAGAAACTCCTGGGAAATACCCACCTGATTTTGCAGCTGCTACGATCAAGAGCCAATTTGAAAGGAAATTTTACTGCTTTGCCAGGTTCTCCCTTTGCCTCATCCTCCCCCTCCTATTTCTGGCCAATTTTGAACAGAACCCCTTCCATCTGTTTGTCTAATCAAAAATAACTGAACATTTGCTTTATACTGCTTGGGTTAATGATCAAAGAAAGCTAGGCCCTAATCTAATCCTTAAATATTCTCAGAGACCTGGAGAACAGAGTAGATTTCTTTCAGAAAGAAAAACAGCCACATAATCCTTTATATTTTCTATAATGATCTTTTCTCCAATCAGGGCTTCTGCCATAACACGGAAATAGCACTTACTCCCCATCACCTGCTCTCCTTTGATCAGAAGGTTATCTACAATGATAAGGATTTCCTTTAATTGGATTTTATGCCTTTGATACTGGCTTTTTTTAGAGTCAAACTGCTTTTGCCATAGATTGTTTTATAAATTGCCTTTGTCTTTTTCCTGCTAACTATTTGAAAGGCCTTGGAATAGTTTCGAAAACAAAGAATAACTAACCACCCAAATTCTAAAAGCCTTGGACCACGTTTGGAAAATAAAGAGGAATGACCAAGAGAACTTCCTTATTAATGCAGAGCATAAGGGCCCCTAGGGCAAGGAAAAGGGGGTCACTCCAAGGGTGTACCTATTCAGGTCAAAGAAGAAAATAATGTCTTCTTATGAAAATAGTTCACCAAGCTCATGGGTAGTATGAAACCATAGTTATGATTTACCTGAAATGCTTTTAGTTTGTACCCAGAAATGTCTTTACTCTGGAGAATAGTTAGGCACTGGAATTGCCTGCATGCTGGACCTGAAGTTGCAGGGTGAGGAAACTATAGTCTCCAGGCTTCCATATTCCAACAAAAATCTCCTCTGGTTTATTCCTGGGTGGTCTCAGCCAAGGATTTACCCAGAAACTGACCCAGAAACTGAGCTTTGGGGCCTCGTTTTTTAACGTATTCTTTCACTGCTGTATATTATCACAGGAAACTGAAAAGTGAAAAAAAAAGTTTCTTTGACACTTCTTACCAGATTCTTCAGATGCTCCTATTTTTGTATGTAATTCATAAAATGTAGTTTGTGAAAAACTACTCTATAAGAATTTTTTTTCAGATACTTTAATAATAGGTTCTTTTATTGAGTATGCCTAAATAACAAGAGAAAAAAGGTTTTTAATCTCTATTTCTGTTTCTCTGTTGACCCATCCATATTGGCCTTCCCCCACCAGCCAAGACTAGATCTAACCATCCTGGCTAGCTAAACCGCCTCCACAAAACCTGGCCCTATTGTGAGGATTTCTTTTAATGAGCTGTAAATTGATTATTTTTTCCCACCATTCCACCAAAAAAAGATGCACTGGCAGTTTAAAAACACTAATCTTGAAAAGAGACTTAGCCATGAACCAGCTTATGCAGTGGTTCCCAAAGTGTGGGCCAAGGACCAGGAGCATCAGCATCACCTGGGAACTTGGTAGAAATGCAGATTCTCAGGCTGCAATCCAGAAATGTTGGGGGTGAGGCCCAGTCATGTATGTTTTAACCAGCTGACTAGGTTATCCTGATGCATACTAAAAGTTTGAGAATTTTTTATTTATAGCAGAGCTTCTCAGACTTTTAATATGCACAGGAATTACCTGAGGATTTTATTAAAAGCCAGATTCTGCTTCATTTAGTCTGGGGTGATTTTTGTCAACACGTCTAATTAGCTCCGAGGTGATGCTAATGCTGCTGGTCCTTGGACCACACTTTGCAAGTAGCAAAGATCTGATGAATTGACAGGAACCCCTCCAAGAACTACTGCAGTAAATAGGCTCTATCAAAATGATAATTATCCCAGTAGTTCCTAAGGAAATACTCCTAAAGGAAGAAAAAGTTTTGTGGATAAAGATATTAATCATAGCATTGTTTTAACAGAAAGAAAAAGAAATAGCCTAACTCTTCAATATTAGGGAAATATAGTTGATACCCATTATTTGCAGATTTTGTATTTGTGAATTCACCTACTCACTAAAATTTTTTTAACCCTAAAATATTTGCAGTAGAGAAAATCAGTACTTTTATGGCAGTTTGTAGACATGTGCAGAGCAATGAAAAATTTGAGTTACATAAAGTATACATTCCTAGATGAGATGGAACAAGGTAACTCTCATATTGTAAACAAATGTCTTTCTGGAAGCCACTTTAGTGCTCTGTTTTTTACATTTTTGTGCTTTTTGTTGACCATTTCTCTCTCTTTTTTTAAACCAAATCTAGTGCTGAAGTGCTGCCTAGTATTTCTATGCTACCTAGTATTTCTATGTGATGTGCTTTACAGAGAAAATATGCTTTATTTAGGCATGAGTTATTGTGCTTTTGGCTGTGAGTTTAATGTTAATGAATTATTAAATAAATGCATATTAAATAAAATATCTTTAAACAGAAGCACACATAAAACAAGGTAATATATTGATCAGTTGACAAAAATGATTTGACCAGAAAGTTGTTTTTCTTTTAGGAGCAGTGGTTCAGTATTCACTAATTCAGTGTTCACGGTAACTTTATAGAACATAACTTTCACAAATAAAAAGAATTAACTATAGTTAATAGCCAATTGATAGAATATATACTGCTATTTCAAAATGATGGTGATGAAATCCATGCAATGATATGAAAAATATGTGTGATGTAGTGGTTAAAAGAAAAGAAACATTAGACAAAGTTTCAAGCACAATAAAGTTAAGTTTAAAATTTTTTCAAATAAAAAATTGAAGGAAGTACACTAAAATTTTTTGAGTTAGGTGATAGAATTATTTTTTCTCTCTCTCAAATGTTCATAATATTGTTATATTGCTTTTAAAATTGGTCTCACTATTTCCTTTAGAGATCTGAGGTACTAAGAGGGACCACCTTTCCACCTCCTTGGGTGGCAGAAGCAGTACATTCTGGTTAAGCAATTGACCTTATACTCTATGTGTTAAACCAAATAAAAATTGTTTCCAGTTATACTGTGTATATCCAAGAGAAATCCATAATCACGAACCTCTAGCAAAGGTAAACTAGGTACTTGATAGATACCACTGGAACCATGTTTTACAAGTAATTTGTCTTGCCTAATCATAGCTTTTCTAATTGCTCTACATTTTCCCACTCTTTAACATGGTTAAGAGAACTTGGACTCTAAAATCAAGCAGATGGGAGTTGAGTCCCGGCATTTTTACTTATTAACTATTTATGCCTTGTGTAAGATATTTAACATCTCTAAGTGCCCCACATGTTATTTAATAGGGATAATTCTAGAACCTTGGAAGGGTTAAATGGAAGTATGAGCACAGTGCTTACCCTGAATAAATCGCAGTTGCTAATATATGTTAGCTTCTTTCCCATCGTTGATTGTCTACCACATAAAAAAAAGGCTGTCTGTCAATACCTGGAGAAATAAAAGAGAGAAGAAGAAGAAAAAAAAAGTAAAATAATACTGTTGTCCACAAACATTCCCAGTCAACTTGGAGAGATTGATACACACACTATAAATATGTCATAATAGGAAAGTGGTTCTCAAACTTTTTGGTCTCAAGGCCAAAAAATTACTCAGGGCTCCAAAGAGCTTTTGTTTCATGTGAATAGTAGTTTCTATATTTACCAAGTAGAAATTAAAACTGAGAAAAGTTTTAAATACTATTAATTTATTTTTTCACAAAACTATTGCTCATTAAGATAAATAACTTTTTAGTGAAAACTATTTATAGTTCCCAAACCTCAAAATTTTTTTGTGAGGAAAGTGGTATTAGAAGAGATTTTTGCAAGTCTCGTTAGTGTCTGACTTAACAGATTAAATGATAACTGGATTCTCATCTCTGTTTCTGCTTTCAATCTGTTGTAATATCAAATGTCATATAGTAGCCACTGGGAAATTCTGCCATATACTTGTGAGAAAGTGTTAGTGAAAAAAAAATAATGTCTTATTATTATGAAAATAGTTCTGACGTCACAGACCCCCTAAAAGGTTTCAGGGCTCTGTCTCCAGGAGTGCCCAGAGCACACTATGAGCACCACCGCTTGGTTGTGAGTGTGAAGAAGGAGCAAGAATCATTGCTAACATTTATATTGTGCTTACTTTCTGCCAGAAACTGTTCCTAGTGCTTTATATATTTGAACTTCACAACTCTATAAGTAGATGCTATTAGTATTGTTCCTAATTTCCAGATGAAACCAAAGCACTAAGAGGATAAATTCCTCAAAGTGGAAGGAGCCAGCATTCAGTTTCAGATAGTCTGGCTCCAGGGTCCAGATGCTTCTCGCTGCCACTGTACTGCTTCCCTACTAGGAAAATGAATAAAATTTCATAGAGAAGACAACATTTTTCGTAAGGGATATGCAAGAATAGGGGTTCTTATAGACCATCTTGAGAGAACACTTCATTGTTACTAAATACAGAGTAGGATTTTATTCTCGTGAATATTTTCAGCCTTCAGCTTTACCTAATGTTTCTTCTAAATCACTTCATATTCAGATTTTTTTCCTTCTCCTAATACCATCAAGAGCACTATCCTACACACCCAGTCTATCCAAGGTTCTTGCCAGTAGTATCAGCTACTGCAGTTTCAAGGCTAATAAACAGGATTTTTTTCCCATTCTTTTTTTCATGTGTGTATTTGATGAAATATAGATAACACAAAATTTATAATTTTAACCACTTTTAAGTGTACACTTCAGTGGTGTTACATACATTTATATTGTTGTCCAATCGTCACCACCATCTATCTTCAGAACTTTTTCATGTTCCCAAACTGAACTGCTGCACCCATTAAAGAATAACTCCCCATTCTCCCTCCCCTAGTCCCTGGCAATTAACATTCTACTTTCTGTCTGTATGAGTTTGACTACTCCAGCCACTTCATTTTAGTGGAATCATACAGTATTTGTCCTTTTGCAACTGGCTTATTTCACTTAGCAGAATGTCTTCAAGTTTCATTCATGTTGTAGCATGTGACAGAATCTCCTTCCTTTCTAAGGCTGAATGAGAAAGTCAGGGTTTTGTTTGTAAGAATAAATCATAAATTGGTAGTTACAAAATAGTCACAGGGATGTAAAGTGCAACATAGGAAATATAATCAGTAATATTATAATAATTGTGTACAGTGCCAGGTGGGTACTAGACTAATCAGGAGGATCACTACATAAATTTTATGTCTAACCATTGTGCTGTTCGTCTGAAACTAATATAAAATAATAATGAATGTCAATATTACTGTAATAAAAAAATAAAGATAATTAAAAAAGAATAAATCACAAATATAAGACCTTAAGAAATATCAGTTAATAAAAAAGAAAAAGAATATAAAATACTATAGAATTTAAAGAAAGTAACATAAACCTATAATGTGGTGTTTCTATGCCTTATTACAAAGCTACTATTTTCAACATTTTTCCTAAAACTCATAATGTTGCATGAGTAAGAATAATTCAGGAGGAAATTAACCCATTTCCCATTTGCCCTGAGAATACTTGCTGGTGGCACTTGAGGCTATAGCGTTTACTCTGAGATAATTCGTGGATTACTGTCCTAAACTTACTGCCAAAGTTTGCCTTGAAATATCTCGCTCTTATTATTTTCACATCACTCTAGTATATCGATAGTCTTTGGAAACAAATGACATCATTCTATTTATAGCATTCTGTTTTTAGTAGTGGCATTTCCATTTACAAAATATAGTAATTCTTGATCACTGAAAAAATCAAGTCCTAGAAAATAGCATTCCTACACGTGACATTAACATCGTTCTTCAAACAGTTGTTAGCCCAAGATTCATTTGATAAATCTAATTTATATATACGTTTCTGTTACAGTAGGAGTAGAGACAAGTTCTGTTTAGAAATAACTCCAAGAACAGTTTTCCTATTTTATTTTCACATTGAAAACCAGTCAGATTTGCTTCAGCCTCAAAGAGAGTGTTTATATAAAATTCAATTAATGCTGGCAGCGAGCTGCTGTTTTTTAATAAATGGGAAATGGATTTAAAAAAAAAAAAAGAGAATCGTTTGGCAATAACTAGAACCCATTAAGTAAAATGTAGCCATTTCTCATGATTCTGGCCTTCCTTTCCCTTGCTCATGCTTTTTTCTGCTCCCATTTCCCCTTCCCTGTCACAGAGGAAGTAAAGCAAAACCTTCTTTCATCTCTTCTAGGAATGGTCATTTTATGGAACTGTTCACAATGTAAAAAGCAGATGGGTTGAATATTGCACTCTGATTCTATGAAATAAATGCCTAAAGAAACCAAAGTACATTCTATTTGAGCATAACCTGTGCTTTTTTTGTGAGGAAGGAGGTGGGGTGGGCGCTATAGGTCAGTGTCCTTGAGAAGGATTTGTATAGGAAAGTTTCTGTTATCCTGGGACCATGCAGAGAAGTCAGCTTTCAGAATTTGTTCTTGAATGACTACCATATGCCGGGTGCCGTGCTATGCACTGGGGCGATGTGGTGGTGAACAACCTAGTCATGCCACAGCCCTCACAGAACTATGCACTAGTAGAGAAGATATTTAAAGAGCAATTGTAGTACAGTGATATGTGCTTTTAGGGGAAGGGGGCGGTAAAAGGGATGAGGAGTACACACACGTAGAGGGAAACATAAGTGGAGCATCTAACCCAGACTTGACGGATCCGGGAAGACTTCCCGAAGGAAGGGATGATAGACATGAACCCTAAAGAACAAGCAAGATCTGGGTGGAAAGAGGTATACAGAATGTGTGATGTGCAAAAATGACTGCATGTGCTAAATTCCAGAGGTGAGAGAGAGAGAGAGCAGTGAATTCAGAGAAGTAAAAAGAGTCTGGTTAGTGAATTGCAGGGCTGTAGCAAGCATGAGGTGAGAGAAGCAAATCATGTGAAGAGGATTGGACTTTATCTTAGGAGCAGGAGATTTTACAAAATTGAGTTGTGTGTTCAGAATTATATGCTATGAAAAGCACTCTGGCTATGGAGAGAGTGTAATAGGATGGAGAGACTAGAGACAAGGATAAAATTAGGAGATTGTTAAAATAATCTAGGTAAAGATGATGATGAGTAGTGCTAGAAAGGGTTGTTTTGATGGAGAGAAGTGCACAAATTAAAGAGATACTCAGAATGTTAAAGGATATTTTTTAAAGGGTAAAATAATTTATACACACAAAATGATTGTGTCAAAGATTTTTTTAACCCATTAATTAATGAAGGAAATCAGTAAGACGTTACAAGGAGAATTCAAAGAACACACATATATGTAGGCAATAGGGAATACTGAAATGAATATGCAATTAGCAAAACTGGTCAATATCCACAGGGCATTAATAATCATTTGCATTCCTCCAGGTACAATTCATTTGTATTTCTATGAGCAAGAATCAGTTGCATTACTGTATGTGTGCTATAATTTTTAGAGTTGTAAACAATCTCAAAAACAAGGAAAACTCCTCATAAACTGGGTATGGTACCCTAGGCAAGGATACTCAGTAATCTTTTTTGCCTATTTCAGTCTTTGTTGATAATTTTCTCTGACAAGAAAATATCCACAGGATGTGGTGATGGTGAGCAGGGAGAAAAAGAAAGAACAGTTAACTGTGACCTTTCCTTTAAGGAGTTTGAGGGAACACTCAGCCAAGATTTTGAGGATGAAACAGGAGGATACAATGGGAAAGTTTTAGAGAGAAGGGATGATGAGAGATGGGGTCAGGGAAAAGGATGCACAGAGAAGTACAGGGTCAAGACTATAAACCAGAGATGCTTATATCTTGGGCAGTAACAAAGGAGAACAGAAATGTGATGCAAGGTGGAATTACCTGGCTGCAAGGTTTGAAGAATTATTCCTAGTAGTCCTCTGATCTACAGTGTCACTGTTAGAACTTTTCATTTATCCTGTGTCCCTCTGGGCACGCTTGTTCCTACATACCTCCTTGCTTAGAGTGCAAGGCTAAAGAATGATGTTAAGAATGTAGAAGGTGATTTTGATTTAACTAAATTGATTTAATGAAAATAAACTTTGAGGATGGAGTACCATGTCTTGTGTATCTATCCCTGGGATGCCTAGCATAACATCCACTATTTCATAAATATACAGAATAAAAGACTAATATATTAGAATATGGCCTGAAAGAGTTCAAGGCTTACCCCCATTTTATATAGCTGCATAAGTAGGGATTCTAGAATTCATACCCAATTTTTCTGATTCTAAAGCTCATGTCACTAGGATGAGTGAGTTAAATTATAGCATCATCTCAGAATTTTTAGCCTACCAATCGTTAGGAAAGATGAAAAGGTATTTCATTATTTTTTTAATCTCTCATGTTTCCAGTAACTAAATTTAACTGCAAATTTTATATATACTTATTCTAAGGAGAGGTAACTTTCTAAAAGGACCTAGTTTAAAATCAGATAGACCTAACAAGCCATCTACTAACTGTGTAAAGTTGGACAAATTACTTAACCTCTCTGAGCCTCAGTTTTCTCATCTATAAAATGATGATAATATTGACCTCCATGAAGATATGAAGATTAACTGAGAAAAAGTGTATAAAAAGTTTAAGCATAACAGATGCTACTGATACTGGCATTTTTTTTTCTTCTGAGGCTTAAAGCTTTTGCATGCTTACTTTATACCAAAATCTGCCTTTATTTGAGCATAGCTGAATTTAGCACATAGCTTTTTTGCTTAATTCTTGATCAATCTAAATGTTTTTTCAATATAATTTCTGTAACAAGATCTTTAATTTCTTGATATGTTTATCACTTATTACAAATACTTTGCTTTTCTCTCTCTCTTTCCAGTATACCAAGCTTTACCATTACATGTTTCTAGAATCACATTGCTGGATTACAACTTAAATTGCATTAGGTTTGTTATAGTGTTTTTGTTCGCTTTTGTTAATTCTCAGGTGCAACGGGCATTTCTAATTCAACACCTATTTCTCATTTAGCTTTTCAAAATGCCATTACAATTCAAGATTGTTGTCGTTGGTTTCCTTTTAAAAGGTGCTTCTTGAAAGTCCTAACAATATCATATCCCTTTGCCATTTCCTGAATATATGCAAACATACCGAAATCATAAACAGATAGCTATATCCTGTTAGATCTCTGTGACACAAGCATTTAGGCGAGTTGAAGTGATATAACACGAATTTGATCAGTTTTTCATTGTTGAGGAAAGGGAATGTTACTAAAACTATGGAAAGCCTCAACTTTCCTCAGAGAAGCATCAATAATACCTGCTCAGCTCACCTTACGTGGCTATTATGAGGCTCAAATGTGATTAAAATATATGAAATTACTTTGGAAATCCAAATATATAAATGTAAGATAGCACAGTGATTATTATGATTTGTACTCTGGATATATATCCCTAAGATCACAGGCCACAGAGGAGCACACCACTGTAGGAAGTATCTGTATGCCCCCAAACTAATGAGAGCCAATTGTGGTATTCTTCTCTCCTCTTAGTCTTTCTGACTGGCAATCAGAAGGCTTTATGTGATGAAACCCTATATACTCACTTTGGAGTGACTGAAGGCATTTAGAACTTTTCATTGCTAGGTGTTGTGTTTGCAGAGTTATTGACACCACCTAGCAACCTGGCCCAAGACAAACAGTCCCTATTAGCTACCCAGTGACTAGCTATACTTGTCATTGCTCTGTTAATGTAACAGCAAACATTTACTCTACCTAGAAGATGGCATTCTCCTCCCCCACCTTTTACTGTTCAATTAATTTCTTTCTCTACTTGTTTTATGGTCTCCAGAACTGATCTGTAAGATGAGAGAATCTTACATTGAAAGTCCTGAGAGAGGTTATTTGGTTCAATCCTCTTTTCCAAAGCAAGAATCATAATTTCTCTGATAGATTGTGCATTTCCAGTGATGGGAAAGCTAATCAGTTTTGAGATATCTTTTTTTATTGCCGGTTTGTTTGATTCCTTATAGTCACAGGATGTTTTTTTAATCACTAAAAAGGACCTTTGATACCATTCTCGTCCAATTCTTTCAGCTTGCAGATGAGAAAATTGAGACCCAGAGAGGTTAGGTGACTTGCCCAAGGCCAAACAACTAATTTATGACACAGCTGGGATTCCTGACTCCTGGTAGCTTGTTTCCAAATCATTAAACTGCAAGATTACTACAGTCAGAAATGCATTCAGAAATGCTTTAGTGTATAGCATATTTTAGTATAGCAAATATATACATTGTATTATAGATAACCTTATTTTAATCTTGATGGAGAAAATCTAATTTTTTTAATTATGTAAAAATATCTCCTTAAATCTTCATGAGAAACTCTCTCCTTTAAACGACTTTTTTTCTTTGTTTTCATTTTTAGTTGGGGGGAGGGAGAGAAGTCATCAGTTTGATTCTTCTATCTCAGAAGTCATATAGCCAAAAAAGACTCAAAAACACATTTTTCTGCCTGACATGAGTGTTGTGGAGTGGACTGGAGCCAGGGGCTTTTTAATATTCCTGTCAGGCATTGGTCCCAGGTCTGGCGGTGGCAGTGTGGATGAGACAGGAGTTGAGCCTGCCCATATGCTAGGGGATTTTGAAAGGTCGCCTGGCCTCTCCCCTCCTTCTGGAAGGACCGCACTTAGATGGAATCTATAGTCTTTCCATCCTGTGAAATTACTCACTGGAAGCTGTAGGGTCACCCCTATGGGACATAACACTAATTGGCTATGATGGGAAAAGCTGATAGACTCTTAGAGGGTTTTGAGGTATGTGGACAGACAGGAGTGTGGGGAACATTGGAAATTGTGTGACGCAAAGAGCTGACAAGCAGTGCTCTCTGTTCTGAGAATAACCAGTGGCTTTATAAAGAGGACCTAGCAGCAACTTTGATCCTGTGATCCAATGGGCTAGCTTTAACATCTTTTCAGTTATAAAAAAAAATATTTATTTCAGATGCATCAGCAAGAGAGACATTTTCTCTCTAAAGTTCACACTTTTGGCCTCATACCCTTGTAAAGACAGATGACCAGACTTGTTCCCCAAAAGCAGAAAACTTAATCTATTGTTTATTATTCCGCTGTACATTGTACCTCTATTATAAACACATATTATGGCCTGACATCTTTTGTGTTTGTCACTAACTCCCCTATTAGACTTGAGTTCCAAAGCTTTTTTAAATTATGAAATATGTAAGTCATACCAAAAGATAAAGAGGATACCATCTTTATACTTTTATATCCCCATATGGCTTCTAAGAAGCTTTGTACAGCACCTAGCATACAGGAGGCACTCAGGAACGGTTTGTCGAATTGCAGCACTGACCTCTTTCTTATACTTGTGCAATCATCCTTTCTATCCCTTTCAGATTATGTGGAATCAGAGTCTTTCTCTGGAGGCCTAAACTCTCAGGGTCAATGCAAATATACTCTGACATTCATTTGGAAATAGTAGCTGCTCTGATGCCCTTTGGAACAGTGGTGGCCACATTAGACAGTTCTAATTGTTGATGGTGATTAGAACTCAGAAGTAGTGAAGTGTTCTATTCAGAAGACTTAAGTTTTAAATAAAGGAATGAAACAAAATAAAGATATAAATAGCTAATGGGAATATACATGTAGCCTTAAATGATAGAATTATTTTGTTATCTGTGTTCACTGTTGCACTTTTTTACCATTACTGATTTTTTGAGGAGACCCAAAAACTGGCTCTTAGAAGACAGAGGGTTTTGCAGATAGAAACACTCCTGGGCTAGGAAAAGGATTGGAGGAGATTCTTCATGTGTATATGGGTGCGTGGTATGAGGGAGGGTAAAAAGCTTGGTGGTAGATTCAGGAGAGTTGTGAAAGAGATAAAGAAAAATGATAAAATAACCCTTGAGAAAAGAATGATACTGATCACCAAGCTAAGGATAAAGCGAGTCCATACAATTTATAACTCTCTTTATGTGAGTATAATAATTACGTGAAACATTCTCTCGTATTTATCTCCCCAACAATATGTAGCCCTTTGTTCTAGTTTCGATTTAGCTACTTCCTTATTCCATTTCCAACTGCCTTGTCTTTATACTTTATGTGAAACCCTAACGTGTTACCTCCTCATTGCAGTTCCCTAGCTGGTACCTGTTCTGGATTTCCTGCCTTGATTAGTGATCACATCTAGTCATGTCCCCTGGGAAACTCTCTTACCATCACAGTCAGCTACTATACCCTATCAATTCTGTCTTTTAAAGATCTCTCAGGTTCTTTTCATTCTCTCCATTGTAGCTTTTTTCCCATCCTCCATTCCTCCATCTTCTACCCTTAAACAGAATCATCTTTCAAATCTAATCAGGTCACTGCCCTTCACTTCGCCATACATCTCTGCTTTATAGGAAAAAAAATCGTCTGATCTATCTTTCCAGCCCTATCTTTTACATCGCTTATCACCTCCTACCAGCCCTGCTGACATGTCCCCCTCTTCCCAAATAACCACATTATTTCTTTCATATCTCTATGTATTTGTGCAGGGTCTTCCTCTGACTGATATTCTTTATACCCCTTTCCTATTCATCCTGGAAAGCAATTTCCTCTTCTTTGTACTTCAGAAAGGTATACTCACCTCCCCTAGAGAGTGCCTCATACTCACAGTAATTATTTATTTGTATGTTTCTCCTCTAACAGATTGTGAAGTCCTACAGAGCAGGGGTCCACTGTCCTGTTCATCTTTGCATCATCCTTATTGCTCAACACAGAGCCAGCACCCTAGGTGATTAATGAAGCATTTGTTGAATCTGTGAATGAGCTGAATAGGAAATATCTGATAAACAACCTCCATTCTCACAGAAATGGGAATTTTTAGGTGTAGTCTTGTGATTTCCGTAGCAAATCTGATGAGTGCTTTTCTCAGATGGTTGTGGTGAGAACTGATGTGAGGATGTCTATAAAAATCCTTGAATATCTTAGATGTGTCAGGTCTAAGCTTTAGGTATTTAAGCAGCATACCAAAAAACAAAACAAAACAAAACAAAACAGTTTTTTTAGCACTTCTACCTTGTATTCGTTTTCTAAGAATGATCTAATGTAAGACCTCGAAAAGTATCCTAACGGTAAGTTTTTCTTTCAACCTGTAATTTTCTGATTATTTTTATAAATTCAATTCTCTGCACTATTTTTCTTTTTCTTTTTTTCTTTTTTTTTTTTTACCTGTTTATGCCAGTTTTACAATGATCCCATTTGGTGGAAATAGTCCAAAGCAGCCAAGCGCTTAGCTTGTAGTAAGAGGCAGAGGAGAGTAATCATCCACCAGGGCACTGTTTGGAGCTGTGCAAGTTTGTACAAGCACATGCATGCAAAATCACATAGCTTTTTGCTAGATTAACTTCTCAGTTTATATTCTATGATAAGTAATGTCACTTTTTACTTTTCCAAACATTAAAAATACATTAAGCAGCTCTGAACCTATTGCTTGTTCTCTCCCACTTCAGAACTCTTTTTTCTTTTTCTTTTCTTTTCTTTTCTTTTCTTTCTTTTTTTTTCTTTTCTTTTTTTTTTTTTTTTTTTTTTTGCCCGGAGCTTCTCAAATCCTAAATTCCCCTCTAATTGCCAATATTTAAAGTGTGAGGATTTTCTAAAATTTTCTGAATTCAGAAATTTGTTATGGGTTTGCAAGAAGTTGAGGGTGGGAGTGCCTGAGAGTTCTTTTTGAAAATCTGATGGGACTGTATCCTTCTGCTGGAGCAGTCCCTTGTCTGGACTCGGAGACGCCCTGTTCTTCAGTCCCTTCTATGGATGGCTGCACTGATAGATGGATTCTCCTAGGGGAGCTTCATCAATCAGCCCTCCATCCATTACCATGTAGCAGGATTATAATTTACAGCCCAGATGGTGACTAACTACCCTACCACTCCCTATTTACTTCAGTAAAGCAGCAGAGGTATTAACTATTAAATTGCTTCCCTCTTTTTAAAATAATTGATGCTATTTGCAAAGGTCTCGGTATAAAAATACTTAGAAAAACATCGAAAAATGTTGTTTCATCAGAATGTGAAGAACATTATGCATTATAATAAAAAATAAACAACCACATGGTTAGGCTTATTTTTCTTGGCCCACCTCTGTGTGGAAATGAGGTTTTGAGGCACAAATTCTAGTCAGATGAATAAATTTTCATAGGAGGGTGTCAGCTCTTTCTTCTTCTTGATTGATTGTTAAAGCTTATGGATCGACCTCCTACATGAAAATCCAGAATATTTGCATGCCAGGTTCTTGCCAATAGAACCTATAATTCTTAGCTACTCAATATCTTTAGAAGCTTATAATGGTCAGGGAAGACTTCCTCAAGGAGACGTAGTCCATGCCCTCTTGGATTAAGTCAGACTTCGAAGAGGTGTTTACTAGGAATCTCCTGTAAGTATTACTTTTCTGGAATACTTGGGAATCTTACCCTGTATGGAGAGGTACTCTAAAATCTCTCCTGGGAAAGATGTTACTGTATTTGTTGTGAGGGTATTGTTAAGGCTGTCTTACTTTGTGCAGATCAGTGGAAGAAAGGTCCCCTAGGCTTTAGTATAAAAACTGCTTCTTCTAGACAATTGGTATGTTTTTTCTGACATGAATAATTAACTGTGTCTTTCTCTTTAATTTGATCCACAGAAAGATCTGGCCCAAATTTATGAACCATCTGTAATAGTTGTTAACATACAAATTATTTTTGTCTACCACGTTTTGTTTTGTTTTTTTCTTTTTGGCCTTTTATTCCTTTTTTCTCTTCACCTATTTATCTATTGTACTGTGTGCATTTCTGTCAACAGCCTCAAGACCTTTTAGGGCAAAGTCCATGTGTCTGTCTCTTAACATGTATTCATTTATTGAAAGCAAGTCAAGAAATCGAGCTTGTTATATTCAGTCTCAAATAAAACCATTATATTATCAGTTTTGAACTTTAGCATGAAGCTGTGTTTTTGAACTCTTGAGATCTTTAACAGCTCCACAATGTGAACTCTGGACAGCATTTATTAAACAGGATATAGAGGCCAGATGACGCCTAGAAGTCTTACTGTGTAATTTAATCCTGGGTGCTGTGTTGTTTGGCTTCACTGGACGCCAAGTGTGCATATATAATTAAGTGCGCATGTGTAAAAAAGCCCAGCCCTGATAGGAAAGAGAGGGAGGAACATCATTAGCAGAGATTAGATTTGTCTCTCCAGCTGGGCAATGGGCCTCTGAATTCCAAGGGCTTTCCCTAGTGTAAATTATTTGACTCAGCTGCCGTTCAGTTCCCCTCTGTCTGAACTGCTTTTGCCAAAGCTGTTAAGCTGTGGCTCAGGAGGCAAAATGTCCTGAGGTTCTAGATATATCTTCTTCATGTAAAAAGAAAAACTTCCCTCCTTCTCATAAGCACAGGATAGCGGTATATAGTCTTCTCAAATCAAAAATACAGAAGCAAAATAGAGAAAAAGACAAACTGTGTGCCAGACTTCAGCTACATATACAGTGCCTTGGAAATTGTAAGTAGATTGAATCAATTCCTATCCAGCTAAGGCAAATAGGAGTAATCTAATCCAGAGTTTACTTTGGCTCAGTTAAGAATATCTGACTTTAGATCTGCTGCTGCTCTGAAATGGATAAAGTCTAAACAAATTATCCACACTTTGACAGCCCTATGAACTAAATACAGGTTCAGGGCCACAGGAGGATCTTGTCTGAAGTTCTTCAGCAAGAATAGTACACTAATAATATGAAAACTTTCACCTTTTTAGTATAGCATGAAGCACAAGGCTTAGCATACTATACATATCAGTTGGTTGAGTAGAATTCACAGCTACAGTAAATGCTCTGTTTCAGTTTTTTCTATTGACAAAAAGTCTGTGTATATGTTGTACTAATGATGCAATTCAAAAAGGAATGGTGTCTTCTTTCTGTGATTTTATTGCCTAAGATAGCCAACTTATTGATATAGATAAGCCTGATGGTTAATTTAGATTTTGAAGGTCAGGGAGAATAAATGAAATGCACAGATCATATAGGAACTGTAATTGAAAGATTGTTTTAGATATTTTTTAAAAGTCATTAACACATTTTTTTTACTAACCCTATTAACAAGTAATAAAATTGTCTGACTTTAGTGGGATTTATTTGTTTCCCCTCTTTCCTTTGCTTTTCCCTTAGGGGAAGTGTTAATAGGGTGAGCGATAGGACAAAAATAAAAAGAACAAGGAAATCAGATACAATGGCATCATCCACTGATCAGTTTTCAGGACTGTATAATGCCCACTTGGCACAGTACCTAGGCACTCAGCCACCATCATCAATATTAGCAGCAGCAGGAGCAGCTATACTTATGCTCTGCATAAATAGCAGACTAAATAATACATCAATTTAAATTAAATGCTGGATGTAATTGAGAGCTTATTACCTCCTGTTAGTGAAGACTTTATGAAGAGGGGAAATTTTAAATACCAAAGATTAAGGGGTGAGAGCCTGAATTTCCAGTGAGCAGGAGAATGGCATTGTAAGAACAGGTGAAGGAGTTAGCACTTCTCTAAGAAGGGCTCTCTGTAGTTAGCACTGTCAGCGAAGGCAGAGAGGAAACACACTGGTGAGGGTGGGATAAATTCTTGGCAGAAATTTACACGTGAATGTGAGAACTGTTTTACACATATCAGGCTGTAGAAACTAGGTGGAGTATCATGAAAAGTTAGAGTCAGGCCAGCTTCATGGGGATGTAACCTGTGCAGCTGCACTGGGTCCCGTGCTTGGTTTAATGCTCTGCTGTCTCTGTCTTGAAGTTCTTAATAGTTCTTGAACAAGGGGTCTTGCATTTTAATTTTGTACTAGGCTTGCGAATTTTGTAGCCATTCGTATTGGCAGTATATAAGATTGTCATAAGCTCTTAGATGGTGTTCTCACTAGCCGTTTATCTTAGGGCATTGAATACTTCCTGTGGCGTGCCCCTTTTTGCTCAAAGGCCAGCATTGTACTCCTTCCTGGCTATTGTTAGATTTCTAGAATTGGCTCTGAAGAATGTGTTCATGCTAATTATTGACTTAATGGAAATTCTGCCTCAATGTTATGCCCCCAAAACAATGTTATTTCACTAATAAAGTATATATGCATTATTTAATGTAATAGCATGAGTTCAGATACTACATATTTTGCTCATTCCAATTACTGTGGTCTTGAACAGAAGTTTTCTGATCATTGCATATGTAATAAGTAATAGTTTTTATGAAGCCATATTCTTCTGATCAGAGAAAAGAGACTCATTAGCCCAGCATTCAAAACCTTTCCGGATGTGATACCACCCTGTAGTTATCATTGTGCTTGTCACTGCCCTCCATGCACCTTATGTACCAACTATTCCAGACTGCTTGCATTTCTGGAAAATGCCATTTATTTTCTTGCCCTCTATTCTTTTCTCTATGAATTTCTCTTTGACAAGAGTGGATGCCTTCTTCCAAATGGCACTGTGCCTCCCCCATCCTCCACTCTTTCTCCACTGACGTGACTCTTATGCTTCCTTCAAGGTCCCACTTTGTTCCTCAAATGCCTTTTCCTCCGCGAAGTTTTTCCCTGATATTCTCAATCAGTTAGTTATTTCACTCTCTGCGGTGGTATGGCTTGTACAGCTCTTAAAGGCTTACTTAATTCTGCCTTGCATTGTAGTTACTTGTTTGACTACCTGACATACTAGGTTGTATGCTCCTCAAGGGTAGGACTGTCTAATCTGTTTCTATTCCATCTTCCACGGCATGGTAACAGTGTCTGGTATGTGCTCAGACCATGGTTACTGAGTGAGTGTCTCAGTCTGTTTGAGTTCTTATAACAAAATGCCACAGACTAGGTAGCTTATAAACAACAGAAATATATTACTCACAGTTCTGGAGGCTGGAAGTCTGAGATTGGGGTCCCAGCATGGTTGAATGAGGCCGTCTTCTGGGTTTCAGGCTTCTCATTCTCGTATTCTCACACAGCAGAAGGGCACGGGATCTCTCTGGAGCCTCTTTAATAAGGGCACTAATTTCATTCATGAGACTCCATCCTCATGACCTAAGTACCACTCAAAGGCCCTCCTCCTAATACCATTACCTTTGGGGGTTAGGATTTCAACATTTGGATTTTGGGGAGACACATACATTTAGACCGTAGCAGTGAGTAAATTGGAAATACTACTCTAGTTCCTTTACAGTATATCTTGTGTGTTTAAAGCACTTGGTTGTAACTCCCTAAAATGAAACAACTGGTTGACATCAGTTGATCTTGTTGGAAATAGTTTGGCTTTGAGAATTATTTGTGGAAGAGAGAAATTATAAAAGCAGGACTGTCACTAGGAATAAAGCCCGTTAGAGTCGCATCATGTGGTGACCTTTGGTGAAAGAGTGTTGAGAGTCCAGTAGTGGAAAAGTTAAAAAAGACTGGAGGGCCCTCAAGTAGTCAGAAAAAATGACCTAAAATAGCTTGAAGTCAGAAAAACAGGAAGCCTAAAGTACCACTTGACTCTCAATTTAGCTATCTCTAGCCACCCATTTAGTTCTCAACTTTTCTTTTTGTAGCACTTTCCTTTAATTAAATTATAATGCCATGTCAAGCAAAAGCTTGAAATAGAGCCAGTAACATGGCAAGCCTATTAGGAGTATGCTAAGTACATTTTCATTCTACCACTTTGACTCTGAAACTAAATCCTAGCTATTGTAACATTTTAGACTTTTCTTTTGATTTTGCCTTGTCTGTGTGAGTAAGGAGAGAGTGAAGAAGAAAATAAACCAAAATCTGAATCTGAAATTCCTGAGGTTTAGAAATAATCAAAATCTTCTTGGAGCGTCTCTGTGAATAACCAGTCATGTCTTTAATTTTGTCCGATGAGATTAGGTATAATCTAAAGGAAAATACCATTAATTTCAAAACCTGGATTTTCCAAAGTATTGTAAGTTGATTAATTTTTCAGTTACTAGTACAACTGGTGGGCCGTCCTAGCCCTGTTGTCATTTCAGAGATTATGGGATGAAGGCCATTAAGTAGACTAGGTACAAGGACTCTGTGATTCTTCCTTGGTATTTAATGATTTATTTTCATATTTTAAATTTTAGTACTCGATTCATGTCAGTTAGTGAGGTTGAATGGATGCCCAATTGCAAAACCCATTCTCACTAATGAATCTACTTGTTTTTATTCTGGGCAAGTAAGACAGGGGTCTGTGGAAAAATCCTTAAAATTAAAATTGGAAATTATAGAGTGGGATGGGATCACTGCAGAATAGATGTGGGGTGTATTCCCACAAAATTTGTATCCAGTAAAATAAAGCCAAAAAGTAATATTGAAAGCATGCTTGAAAAGAAAAGAAATCATTAATGGACAATAGGAACACTAAAGACTTTATAGGAAGGACACTTTGCTTTGCCTCAGTATGTAAGAGAAAGGACTTGTGAGCTGATTAGTGTTTGTCTGTGAACCCTCAGAATATAACGAAGGTCTCCTTCTTTAACCATTTTCTGCCACCAGACCCTGGATCTTTAACTCAACCTTTAACTCAACTCTGATTCTGGGGCAGGAAACTCCAGGGATGGTTCTAAAGACATATAACCTTGACTGTGCTAAACTTACCTCATTTTATTCTCTAAACTCATGTTTATTAACTTTCATTTAGGCACACCCAGAGGTATTTCTGTTTCAAAGGGTAAAGATGCTAAATGCTAAATACAAAATTCTAAAGTATAAATAAAGGGAAAGTTTTAACTGTAAAGCAACGTGATTGCAATTTAACAAAGCTTGCCACCACTTACACAACTAAATGGCCTTTGTTTTTTTATCAAGGGCATCCTTGTAAAAGTGTCAGGAAAAGTATTAGTGTTCTTGAAACGTTTACAGTTTTGAAGGAGGCTGTTCGAAAGCTATTAGTGTATTCTGGCCATTCTGCCATTGCTCAGGACAGCTTGGAGACTGCCTGCAGAATGCCATTTGTAGATCTCAGCATTGGAATTAGCAGGGAGAAAAGTTCAGGTCTATTCCTTCTTCCCCTACCCTGCCCCTGTTTACCATTGTTCTGTTTTCTCTCCTTATGATTTTATCTTTTCTATAAATGGATTTTATATAAATGGAATCATATAGTATGTACCCTTCTGTGTTGGGCTTTTTTCTCTTACACTGTGCTTTTGAAATTTATTCATGTTGTTGAATGTGATATCTTTTTTTTTTTTTTTGGTCTTGCTTTCATCTCAATTGGGTTTGGTGGGGAAGGGGGGCAGGGGACCAGAGTTAAAATGTTTATGTTCAATCTACCACATTTAACTAGAAATATTATTTAACAATTTTAGGGGGAAAAATCAGAAAATGTCAGTACAGAGTGAAATCTTCCAGTTTTGCAGTTAAAATTAAACTTACTTTAGGTACCAAGAAAACAGAGACAAACCATTTGAAGATTTCAGAGTTTTATTTATAGTAAGCTCTCAATAAAATACCTGTTAGTTTGATTTGAATCTACAACAGTCTCTAAAGGAAGTTTTATATTATCTCCAGTGTGCAAATGAAATATTTATATAACTTGTTGAAGTTATATGCTGGTAAGTGGCAAAGTGAGGAGTCAAATGAATTAGATCTTTCTGGCTTGAAATCCTACATTCTTTCCTATTACAATACTTCATAGCATAATGTAATCAACATGGGGACAACAACTTTTTATACTATATTGGGCTTTATTAGGGTCTGCCTCATTACAGTCCTGGGAGGGACCTTGACCTAATGACGAGGTATTCACTGATGTAATTTGCTTAGTGTGCTGTACATGGCCAACTCAGTAATATGTTGGGCATCATCTGAAAGGGTCTAACAATGAAATGGAAAACAGCATTTTCTCGTTAACCCGCAACCAGGGGGTAGTGACATCTAGAACGTAACTCTGGGTGGTAATATTAAGGAAAGGTAAAGTGAAGTTGGAGATGGATCAGACAAGGGCAATTGAAATGATTAAGGGATGTATGTATTCTGCCTTAGGAATGTAGCTTGGAACTTTTAAGACTCATCAATGCTGAAGAGCAAAGGTCAATATTTATAAAATCATTGTGTACAAATTCCAGAATCCTAGACTTTAAGAACAACAGAATAAACTTTTTAAAGCATAACTTTTGAATTTTGAAAAAGCGTTTTTTATCTTAGTTCATTAATTTATAGGACCTTTATTAATGTTAGGTTCCATACTAGGTGTTGGGAAAAACAGTATTAAGATAGTCCCTACTCTCAGCAAGCTTCTCTTCTAGTGAGAGAAACATGTGTCATAGAGATCATATACAATGTTAAATATTAGTGATAAAGTCATTAAAGTTTCATATAAAATTAAATGCAACACATGAATAAGATTCTTTAATGGGTTATGGAGGGAGGCAAGTGATGTTTATGTTATAGCCATTCCTTTTGGAAGTAGAAATCACAAAAAAACAATTGCGCCCCTCCAAAACTATTGTTAGAGGCAGCACACTAGCCTAAAAGGTTACTGGCATTTCATAGGTTCTTCAGGTAGAATTGTCTCTTCTTGTCCTCACTTTTCAAAGTGTTGTGACTGTAGATCTTGCTGTGCTTTTAAAAATAGCTAGATATACATACACATAAATTTGCAAGCAGTTATTTAGAACCAGAAAATGAGGGGGGTGGAAACATTCTCACACAGCCAGAATAGACATCATGAAGTCCATGTACCAACCAACCCTCATAGTTTACTCATGGGGAGATTTGCCAAGCCTTTGTACAGAACCTACTTGCTACTATTTTGCACATATTTTTAACAAGCTTGGTTATCTGATTTCCAAGCCCAGGACAAATTATAAGGAGGTATTAACCACTCAGACAAATTTACTAAGAGCTATGAGAAATGATGAATAATGAGTTGACTAGTGGTTTGACCTAGACATTGAAAAAGAAGAAAAATTAACTTAACAAGTACAGTAATACAAAATTATTGCGATTTGAAAAGGATTTTCCACTTTGCCAAGAGATCTGTCAGTGTTACTGCAAATAGTAACTTCTATTGGTGATTTTTAAATGTTAATTCTTTAAAAAATGTGATTTATATGCAACATTTTAGAAACGTGTGTTGAGAACGTGTAATGAGTTCAAATCATAATTTCTAAAGGGAGACAGCTAACTATGTCTTTAAATTCCATCCTTTATAATATTAATCTTTGAGGCACTATGTATCACAGTTTGTTATTCTGCATTTATTTTTCTTTCCATTAGAATTGTCTTCATTTATTATTTTAAACACTTAAGATAAATATTTAATATTAATTGATATTTTTCCTTGTCATCCTCATCTTGGGCAGATGGGACTTGTCAAGGATCCTTTAGTTGTCTGCAAATTTCAGCTGTATATTGGGAGTAGAAATGGAAACTATACCAATGAATAATTAAATAATGGGTTTAGATTACTCTCTAGCACAAAACAAATTCACATTCCAAAACAGTGACAAGAGACAGGTGAAAAATGATTGATATTTGCCAACTTCAAATTTCTTTTCTTGGCAAAGCTCAAAATATTCTATCATACATTTTCTAGGGTATCATCTTGATTGAATCATTACCTTAAAATTTTTAAATTCAGGACTGCTCCTGTAAGCAAAAACAATGTTAAGAAGAAATGTAAAAGTCTAAAGCAATAGGATCTTTCACTAATATGGTTTTAATTACATCACTATGAAAATTGGACACTGGATCCAGAGTATAGAGTTCCTTGCTCTTCCTGGAGTTTTTATCCTGGTTATCTGTAATATGGTCTTCTCTGAAAAGTAACAAGAGCTATCGGTGATTTGGTAGAAACTTCTGGTCCTATTCACTCTTTCCTCCATTAGCCCTCTTCTAGTTTTCTGCCTTAAACCAATGCTAGTACTGTGGTTAAGAACTTCAAGGAAGGGTAATTATGTGAACAGCAAGAATCCAATTACAATTTTTAAATTCTCTATAAATAACTGTCAAAACTAGTTAGGTATTTGAAAATTATTCCTTTGGCTCTTCTGATGATTTTAGAAACATGACTATGGTCCCTTGGAAAATCCTTTTTAAAAAAATCTCTATTTTAATTTGGTCCTAATAAGCCAACATTAGAATGAGCTGTACTTAAATCATTTTTTCTATGGATATTACTAAAATTCAGTAGCAAACCTGTTATTTTAAAGGGGTAGTGGAGATTTATACATTTAGCAAATCTCCCATGTACAGAGGGAAGCCTCAGTTTTTATTAATTCTCACAACAAACAAAAAAAATTGTTAATATAAATAAAGCGTGTAGAGTACTGCTGTCCAATAGAACTTTCTGTGATGATGGAAAGGTTCTATTTCAAACTGTCCAATATGGTTATGACTAGCCACACATGAAACAGATGCACCTGAGGAACTGAATTTTTTATTTTATTTAATCTTAATTAATTTTAAGTTAAATAGCCACATATGACTGGAAGCTCCATGTTGGAAAGTGCAGGTATAGAGGTTTAATGTTATAACAGAATAAAGTAAACTCTACAGAAAATGGGAATATTTTAGAATTCTCTGCTTATCTTTATTTATTGCTAGGAATTTTTACAAGTATAGAACCTGAGTTCAAGGTAAGATGTGAGTCTAGCCTATATTTTTCTCTTTTTTTTTATATTTACATTGTGGTTTTTATTTATTTATTTATTTTTGTTAAGTTTATTGGGGGTAACATTGGTTAATACAATTATATAATTTTCAGGTATATATTATAATCTGACATCTATATATTCTATTGTGTGTTTACCACTCAAAGTCCAGTTTCTTTCAGCTACCATATATTTGATCCCCTTTACCCACTTCACCCTCCCCCTACCTCCCTATATTTGACCC
>CM053507.1:39591521-39774671 GCA_028627145.1 Eidolon dupreanum
TGTTTTGCTCACAGTTTCTAAAAATAATTCTTTAGCAAAGATTATTCTTGTGACCCTAAATGAAAGCATTTTAGTGCCTTAGCATATAATACAACTAGACCTTAGAACTTGGAAATAATCAAAACAGATATGTCCTTGTGTCTTCATCTGTCTTGAGTTTCAGTTCTCTTTGTCACGATTATTCTGTTTTCCAGCTTGAATCTGATTCTAACTAGTAGAAAAGGTAAAAACAAACTAGGAATTGTCAACTTTGTTTCCTTATTGTTATCTGCTTTTTATTTATTTTTCTTTTCATTTTGAATTTATAATTTTTAAGCCCGTTTTCAGGGCTTAGCACACATTGACAATTAGATTTTCCGACAATGTCCTTAACATTTCATATAATGTCATATACACAAATATAGGAAAGCTGGCTTATTAGTCTGTATAAATCAACAAATATTTGGATTGGAAACTTCTAATTAAACAAGTGAGGCATGCTAATAATAGAAATTTAGGAAAATAGAGAAAATTTAAAAGAGCAACAATGATAACAACTGTTGACTCTTTAAACCTATTGTTCACTTCTTGTAATGCTTATATAATTTTTATACTTATTAATATTTGTGTATTTAAAGGCATATATCTATAGAAGAGATATAGAAATGCCTATATCTTCTATATAGTCTATATCTTATACACATTATATATAGTTTTATGTTATTTATATCTTATTTTGTAAGATATTTTAAGTGTATTTATTTCATTATTGATTTTATTGATATGGCAAGTCAGAGCTAGGTCAGAAAATGTTGATTCTGTTCTGAAACATTAACACTAGTAATAGTATTTATTATTTATCATAGATTTATGGAAGCTCTATAGAGAAATCATTTCTTTAGTCAAAAAATATGTTTAGCCTTTGACTTAAGGTGTATTCGAAGCCTCACAAGTTTCTATTTCTTGATAAGTTTAGTTTACAACTCTGAAAATGAAGCTTTGTTCATTTTATTTATTTATTTTTAATTTTTTTTTTTATGGTGACATTGGTTAACAAAATTTGAAAAATTTCAGCTGTACCCTTTAACAGTATATATTTACACTGTGTGTTCACCCTCCGTAGTTAGATTTCTTTCTGTCACCACATATTTGACCCCCTTTACCTCATCTACCTCCCTCTAAAAAAGCTATATTATAAATGGATTTTAACTTTAACCATAGTTGTATTTATAGGTACTAGTATGTAGAAAGTAATCCATCAAACATGGAGAATTTGCTAGTTTGTAATTTTTATTTTTTGCTGCCTCTAGCATACTTTCAACAGTATTAAATGTTCATAATCTTAACCAAAAATATAGGTATATGGTAGGCACTGAATCAATATTTTGGAATTGTTGAATGAAATGTTATAAAGAAGATAGCATGAGGTAGGTCAGTAGATTTGGTTAGTTTATTTATAAGTTTATTATTGTCCTTTCAAATAAGAGTTTCAGTAGATGGTCCACAGGTAGGACAGCAGGTTAGGGGTGAAAGCACAATGGTACGCTACTCTCTTGATCTGATTTTGAATCATATACTTATAATTTTAATTCCATTAGAAAAAGCTGTCTAATGTTTTCAAAATTCAATTCCAGATCTCAGTGACAGACCTCTATCCTGGGAACATCATTTTATGTTATTACTATGACTAAGTAACTCAATCTCAATTTTAAAATAGCAGAAATCTTTTATGCTCTAAATATTACCGTATGAATTTTAGAGAAATGACGAGGTTAGGATGGCAGCGTTGTGTTTATTTTAAGGCAAGAAAATACCAAATAAAGAGAAGACAGCTTGGGAAGAGCTCAATATCAATCAAGAAATCTCAGCAATAGGGCTTAAGTTAAAATTTTACTTAATTTTAGTCATACTGAAAAGTTTATCTGTGGGGCAAAATTTTTCAAAATCTTTGATTTACTCATTTATGATATAGAACTCAAAATATGATCTATAATAAAATTATCCTCTATTAGCAATGCGGGGGAAATTGTATTATATAATAAACACAGGAATTCAAGGGCCATTTGGTCACATTGCCTCTTCCATTTCTCTTTTTCTCTGTGCCAGATCCATCTTGGCTTGAAGCCAAGATAATGTCCAGAATTTGGCAGTGCCCTGGCAAATGCACAGCTGCTGCTCTCTCCAACTCTTGCCTAATAATTTTGCACAGACCACTTCTTCCTCTTGGGGCTGAGAAATTCACAGGGCAAGGGAAGTGTTCCTGTAGGGCAGCTATGGAAGCACTTCTTTGTGCTCCTGGCAGATTCGGAAGCCCTTGTGAGGGTGGCAGCAGCGTCACTTCACCTGCAGCCCTGCCCATAGAGCTCCCTACGAATAAGGGTGACATGCCAACCTTGTGCCTTTACCCCTCTGCTCTTCCTTATCTTTTTCCATTTGACTCCTAATGTTGAAAAATCTTGCCTCAGTATTTTTCTGTCCCCTCCCAATAAATACTAGCTTTGACTTCTCATGAATTAAAAGATCCAGTCAGTCAGTTTTCCTCAGGGCACCTGAGCCAAATTTTGGACAGGGAGAGAGGAACTGAGAAGGCAAAGACAGAGGCAGAGATAGTGGGGCTGCTCGTATTCTCTCAGTTTCCACTTAACCAGCTTCTTCACTGTGCAGTGGCAGTCTGTGGGTGTACATACAAACACAGGTAAAATTTAGATATTTTCACCCTCCTACACTCCTTAAATGTAAAATTGGCTCTGATCATATTTGAATATAATCATGGTGATGATTCCTCTCTCTTTGTTCTTATGCCTTCCTACCTCTCTGCCTTTGTTGGATGAGATTGGACTCAGTATTCTTGGTGAACAGAGAAAGCCTCTTTGACCACACATCTTTATACATGCTTTGAGGTTTGCCTCACCTCTGACCACTCCCAGAGCAGTGCTGGACAGCCTTTCACTGCTCTGTTGACAGATGCAGGGTCACCCTCCTAGGTTGGTGCCTGTGCTGCCTTGGGAGGAGCTTTTGTGCATCAAGAATAACACTGAATTACTATTATTATCATCAGTGGTCCTATCATGGCTATTCGTTTCTCTTTATATGAGAAACAACCAGACTGGGGGAAGAGGATAGGATGAGGAAGGAGAACTCATCCCAGCTCTGCCATCAGCTGTGTTGAGCAAGTCAGCAGTCTCTCTGGGATTTGATCCATATATGTAAAACGAGCGGATTGGACTATATTCCTTGAAGGCCCTGTTATTCCTCAATGTCTTAAGTATCAAACTGAATGTGATGACCATGCTGAAGCTCTCTTCTTTAGACTCATTCCTACTGCCAATGGGAATGGGTCCACCTCATATGCACCCTTAACCTCTTAGAAATGGGAAGAGATTACAAAACAAACACATGTTTTTCTAACTTTGTATATGATTTTATTCCAATATGATGTCATCAGGGAGAAACTCAGGATAAAAATGAACAGAATGGAAATTTACCACAAATTTAATATAATTGTCCTATAGTTTGATTCAAAGAACAAATTGCACAAATAGATGTTTGGCTGAAATTCACATATACATTTGGGTATGTGCATTATCCTCAAGTGTGATATGAGCCAACAGCATAATGGACACCCTGTGCTGTATAGGATAACCACGAGTCCCAACAGCAAAGGCAGACTGGAAGGAACTGCTGAGGCAGTGGCCGGGTCAGATAGTCTGAAGTCAGCAGACTCGAAAGAGATCAAGCAGAGCAAGGTTGCAGAGGCCAAAGGCAAGAGACAGCTCAAGGTTGTGGCAGGAGTTAAGCAAAAAAAAAGCAAAATGAGGGATCACTAATGTCAACCTTTAGCGATGATCACAAAAGGAACCAAGTGGGGAGGATGGAGTGAGGGAAATGGGGGTCCATTTAGCTAACAGCTGTTGCCGTAACAAAGGGCTCCAGCTTTTCTTTTTCTTTTTTCCCCCATCCTTATATTCCCAGGCAGTTTCCCAGCCCCTACATTTCTCCATCTCTAGAATTCAGTTACCAACCCCTCACCTGCCTAGGTCATTTGTTTCCCTGCCTCTGCTAATGCTCTTTTTTCTCCCTGGCTTCTTTTCCTCTGTCAGTTTCAAACACATCTTCCTTTCAAATCTTCATCTCAAGTCTTAGCTCTTTCATTCAGCCTGAGTTAACTACTTCTACTCCCCATTATTGTTTTTTCTTTTTTTCTCTCACAGTTTTATATGACAGAATATGGCACATTTGTCATGAGGGGAGAGTGGGACAGTCAGGAGGTGATTCCCTTGATGTGATTATTAACTACTTAACTAGTTTCTAAGCTTTGAAAGGAAGTAACTGTGTCTTAAAGAGACTGCATGATACAGGGGAGAGTTTGGGATAAGAAAAAATGACCTAGTATTCAATCCTGGCTCTGTGCCCTTTGGCATAGACCTCTCTAGGCGTTAGTGTCCTGTGAAAAACAAGAATTATGATTTTTGCTCTGGCTTCCTTACACAGGGGATCAAATATTTAGATCAAGATAATAAGCAATGGTATTTTTTAACCTGCAAAACACTCTAAGAAAGTGAGGGGTTATCATAAGAATGACATTGTGTTTTATAAGAAGGCAAAGGAATTTAGAAATCTGAATTTTGAGATTTCAATTCCTGTTCTACCACTTACTCCATATATGTCCTTAGAAAAGTTTCTTAATTCTCTGTAAAATGAGAATGACACTCTTAAAGGGATTATTAGTGCTGGAGCTGGCTTATACACCAGTTTGTAAGAGCCAATTGTTAAATATTTAATAACTTTGCAAGCAGGTTGTTAAACTGTTATTTGCTTAAAATTTACTATGGCAGGAGTATTTATACCAGGGAAATCAGCAAATACTACAAACTGGGTGATGGTGGTGATTTTTTTTTTCCTGGAGAGCTGATTTATCAGCATGTTACTGATTATACAAACAGGGCTCTATAAATTATGAAGCTCTTTGTCTTAATTATCATTAAAAGTAATCATAGTAACAGTAATGTTCTGAATCCATAGAACCTCACCTATTGCGTGGCATAGCAAGTGCATTTTTAATTTAACTTGCAGTCACCCTTGTATTATTTTGATACTTCTGCCCCTGACCTAAAAGAACACCTATCTTTACCTCTTTTGAAATCCCTTTCTACTAAGTGTCTTTGACTGATTGATTGATTGATTGATTGAGGTAACATTTGTTAATAATATTATATAAATTTCAGTTGTAAAACATTATAATACGACATCTGTATATTTAATTGTGTATTAACCACCCAAAGCCTAGTTTCCTTCCATTACCATATATTTGACCTTCTTTACCCTTTTTCTTCCTCACACCCCATTCTGTTGTCTATATCTATGAGTTCATTTTTGTTCGTTTGTTTTGTTTGCTCATTTGTTGCTTTTTTTTTTACATCCCACAAATGAGTGAAATCGTATGGTTCTTGTCCTTTTCTGTCTGGCTTATTTCACTTAGTATAATACTCTCAGCAAAGTGCCTTTTTAAAATCAGATAACCAAAATAAAAGCCTGGTTCAGTGCATGACACACACAGTAGGACTTAAACCCTCTATGTCTGTAACCGAGCTAATTACCTGCTTTCCAAATCTTTTTTCTGATATTTCGTATCTCTGTTAATGACATTGCCCATTTATCCATTATCTCAAGTAAGTTACCTGAAAATTCTTCTTCTCTCCCTTTTCCTTACCTATCCCTATGTTTAATCAATCACTAGTTCTTACCAATTCTACTCTTAAATCCATTCCCTCCTCTTCGTTGCCATTTCTACTGCCTTGATTCAGGCCCTTACCATTTCTTACTTGGAATCTTCCTCCTGATATCTTGACCTTTTAGTCTTTCCGCTTCATTCCAACTTCTATTTCTAGCAATGTAATTTTAAATTACAAATCCAACCAAATCACTCCTTCCCTTAACATTCCTTAATGGCTCCCTGTTATCTTGAGGATAAAATCCAAAAGCTTTAGCTTAACATAAAGTCACCATATTCTGACCTTTGTCCACCTTTTATAAGAGTTATTATCTCCAGCTGCTGCCCAAGACTACCTGGAATAGTCTCACTTTCCTAGTGGCCTCTTGTTCACTATCCAACTCAGACAAAATTTTCTCTATGACATCTCTAGACATAGTTGATGTTTATTTTTCTGAGCTCCATAGTACCCTGTACCTGTCTGTGAACCCTACCTATATGGCTGTTATTATCTATTAGTCTTCCCAGTTAGAATGTAAGTTTCTAAAGAGTAGAAACCTATGTACCACTTCTATTAATGCTTAACACATTTATAGCATGTAATGGGAGCCCAATAAATGTTTAAGTGAATGAATGAAAGTTCAAAGGACAAGATACTTTCATTGGTTCACTCACACAAACTATTCATAGGGTATGGCAATGAAAAAATAATGCTTAAAATTTGGGTCTTAGTAATGAAGATGAGAAATTAATAAAATAGGGATGGTTTATTTTTATCCATAACCCCCACTATAGGATACTGTACTCCTCATCATCTTCAGTATAAAATCCAGACCTCTTAGCTTAGCATTCACAACTTCTTACAGTCTAGCCCCTGACTTTTTCTCCATTCTTACCTTTCTCTATATACGCACATATAATCTACATTCTAGTCACTTAGATTTCTCATCTGTTGCATAAGTCTTTCATCCCTCCATGCCTTCATTCATACTTTCCCCATACCTGTAGTACCCTCTTCTTTCACTCACCCCTTTCCTGCCTGCCCGATGAATTTCAACACTTCCTTCAAACTGCTCAGTAGTTACCACCTTTGGGCAGCTATCCCTGAAACTATTCTTCCCTTTTCTATGCTCCCAGAGCACTAGATTGATTCATTATAAGCACTGTACTATTAGTCTTTGTTGATCTGTGTTTTGCCCTCTGCAGTGTGAGATCATCTTTATACACTGGCCTCTAACTTATTCTAGATGTTAATACGATGTGAAGAAAGGAAGAACTATTAATAGGGGTATGCAAAAAAAGTAAATTTCTGATAAGAGAACTACGCTGAATAAATTTAAGATTGATGTTGCATGATCTGGCCAATCTAGAATAATTAATTTCGTGTCTTTATTTTCAGAGGTAAGGTAGTCCTGAGAAATTGGTGCTAATAGGCCAAAATAAAAGAACAAGTTTAAAGAACTAAGGCTTATGTTGCCCCAGCTTTGATGCAGTACAATAAAAATAAATTTCATATCTTAGGAATTTGTCCTGTCACATATACATTTATCTACATAACTTAATGAATGCCTTAGAAAGTAAAGCAATGTGCCAGTAGATAAGACACTAAAGCAAAGATAAAAGAGAGTGGTACCTTATAATAATAGAGGATGCAGTTTCTAATAAAAATATATGTATCAGAACATTTAATTTCCTTTTGGGATGGGAAATAATTTATTATTTCTGATTATAAACACAATACATATGTCTTAGTCTGTTCAGGCTGCTGTAACAAAAGTACCATAGAATAGATGGCTCAAACAGTAAACATTTACCTCTCACTGTTCTGGAGGCTGGGATATCTAAGATCAAGACATTGGCAGGTTTGATTCCTGGTTAGGGCCTATTTCCTGGTTCATAGACAGCTGTCTTCTCACTGTGTCTTCACATGGCAGAACAGGCAAGGGAGCTCTTCAGGATCTCTTTTATAAGGGCACTAATCCCATTCATGAGGGCTTTACCCTCATGACCTAATCACCCCCCAAAGTCCCCACCTCCAAATACCATCACAATGGGGATTAAGTTTCCACATATGAATTTGGGAGGGAGTGCAAACATTTAGTCTGTAGCCAGATATTAATGCAGAATGTTTAGAAAATCTTGAAAAACATGATAGTATACCTCCTCAAAAAACTCTAACCACCTAGTTAAATCTTTAGACAATTAATAGTTAATTCTTTAGATAAATCCTTCCAATCATTTTTCTTGTATATGTGTTCGTACATTTTTTTAAATTAAAAATTTGAAAAGTTTGTGTAGAATGTATTGTTCTAACCTATTTTTTATATGTTATGAACATTTTTTTTTATGTGAGTAAATACTGTTGTACAACACAATTTTTAGTTGCTGTACAGTATTTCATCATGTGGATATATAGCACTGTTTAATCTCCGTTGTTTCATTGATTTTATTATTATAAACAGAAGTATAGTCATGTGGATGACTAAAGAAAGGATGATCTCATGTCCTCCTCCTGTTTTCCTAGGTTTTGGAGCCCTTTCTTACATCAGAATCCTATTCAAATAATTCTCTGAGTGTCATCTCAGGACCTTGGGCATACTCATGGCACGATGGCCGACCCTCAAGAGTACCTGAGCTGCTCCTCCTCCCCGCACTTACCTTTGACTGAAAACAAAACCTTTAATGGACTACAAGATGAACTCACACCAATGGGGAATCACCCTTCACCCAAATTCCTTAAAGAACAGCAGGAAAAGGGGTTGGTGCAGACAGAGCTAACTGAGGGCATGAATAGCCCCACCACCACAACAGTGTTGACAAGTGTAAGCGAGGATTCCAGGGACCAGTTTGAGAACAGCGTTCTTCAGCTAAGGGAACAAGATGAATCGGAGATGGCTGTGTCTCAGGGGAACAGCAGCACTGTGGACGGAGGGAGCATGAGTGGAACTGAAGACATCAAGATTCAGTTCAGCAGGTCGGGCAGTGGCAGTGGTGGGTTTCTTGAAGGACTGTTTGGATGCTTAAGGCCTGTATGGAATATCATTGGGAAGGCATATTCCACTGATTACAAATTGCAGCAACAAGGTAAGCTAGAGTATGGACATGGAAGATATTTTCTGTGTAAACACACTACCATCATTAACTAGATAATCTTTGACCTGTGGGTAAAGTAAAGAACTAGTGCCAGATAAATACCTCATATCAGTTTCCCATAGACCTTCTGAATGGAACAGATTCATATTTGATTGGTCTTTTTTGCTTGAAACCCATCTTGTGTGGTTATCCAGTCCAGTGGTGTCCAGGGTAGAATACATTTACGACAATCCATAATACTATGAGGAAGACCTCCTGTTCCTTTTATTTCATCATTTGAGATTTCTTTTTTCATGCATGTTTTCATTTATATATTTGGTATTTTAGTAAAGTTGTGCAGATATATAATTTATAAATAAATCACAAAATGTTTGCCTATCTAAATTTCTTATTGAAAGTTTATACAATCAAAAAATCTGATGGTCTACGGCCATACTACCCTGAACAAGCCCGATCCCGTCTGATCTCAGAAGCTAAGCAGGGTCAGGCCTGGTTAGGACTTGGATGGGAGACCACTTGGGAAGACCAGCTGCTGTAGGCATAAAAAAAATCTGATGGCCACTGGACTAATTCAACCCGAAGAGAAGCCACATGGTACCACCCGTGAAGATTGCAGGCCTCCCTTAGGTTGTAATAAAAAGGAATTTTTTTCTTACAGTCAAGACGCAGAAAGCTCATATTTTGAGGAAAGACAAAATATCTAAACATTTTTGAGAGGCATTATTTTTCTAGATCCCACAGCTTTTTAAAAAGTAAATTTTTAACTCCCATCATTGCATAACATATATATTCATATATTCCAATTCAAGCATTATGATTTTGAAGTAAAGAGAACACATGTCCCTAGTGTTCTTTATAATTTCATTTTTGTTCTTTAAAAGAACTTTATTTTCCCTAATAACAAGAGTAATTATATATAGAAAATTTGGAATATACGGGTAAGTTCTCCCTACCCCCAAAAGTTACAGTAAACTATGATCCCCATTCTCCTGAGAATAACCACCATTAATGTTTTTGGTATAAATTATGTTAGTCTATTTGTGTGTGTATATGTGCCTTAAGACAATAGTCATGCTGTTTTTCATATCATATTGTAAACATTTCCCATATCATGAAATATACTTCTTCAGCATCATTTTTAATGCCTGCATAATGTGAAATTGTGTGAACATACCAATATTTATTTAAACAATACTCTATTGCTTGACAGTTAGTGATTATAAGCCACACTGCAATGAACATCTGTCTATTACTTAATTTGAACATATTTTTGATTATTCCTTAAGATCAATTCCTAGAAGAGGAACGGTTGGATTCAAAGGGTTTGTTGTTTTCAAGGCTTTTCATTCGTATCTTTGTATACTTGTGTAAGTGATTCAGTTGTTATGAGTTCTCTCATCAAGAAATTTTGGAAAGGAAAATATGGAAATAAGGAAATAAGATTCTATTTTATTTTATAACTGAATATTAGACTCTGTGACCCTCCCTTAAAATATACACGTTCATCTGTTTTAGACAAGACTATTGACAGCTTTTCCACAACAGCCAGTCGGCATTAGTCACTATTAACCTACTTTTCTCATGCATTCTGTTTTTCCTATTCATGAAATACTTTCTCCCAAACCAAGACCAGCCTCTTCCTCTATAAGTATATTGGGATTTACTGGTAAATCTATCAGTTCCAGGTGTACTTTTCAGGATTTGTCAACCATAGTATCCATTCCTGCTTCATGCAGAAATTCTTTGTCAGTCCCTGGATTTTGTCTGTCTGTCTGTCTGTCTGTCTGTCTCCATCTTTCATACATACTCCCATACTCTATACTTTCCACTCTTTCTCCCCCTCCCATAATCTTAAGGTTTCAAGGAAATTAAAAAATCATTTCTTGTCGCACAAGGTTGGGGACTCCTGTGTTAAACAGTGTTATTATTTTTTAAATTGGGAATAAAGATAAGCACAAAGAAGAAAATAAAAATGACTCATCATCCCACAATCCAGAGATAACCACCCTTAATTTATTATTTTGTAAAGGTTCCCTCTTCTTTGCTTATATGCAAAACCTACAAATATCTGCTTACGTGATAAACTACATTTGGTTTTTAGGATCTTAACTTGTCTAGTCTCATAATTATTTTGGTAGTAATTTGAGGTCTCAGGATCCAAATGCTACATTGAGGTTCAAACTCGTAAAAGGTATAACAGATGCATTCTCTGTTTATGAAAAGGAGCCTTTAAAAAAATTTTTTTATATGATTCTATAAACTTGTATTTAATTTGTCATCCAGTTGATTACGTGACTTTTTTAGAAAGTCTTATTTCAGGAGTAAATAGGAAACAGGCCTGGTCAGCTTAAGCTTACAAAGGCATAGCAGCTGCCTAACTCTTAAACAGATGACAAGATACTTACTGTGGGCTGGTGTTGCTGTGGGCTGTAAAAGAGATTTGCTAGGCAAAGACTAAGTGTAATTTTTTTCTTGTCAGCTCTGGGATCAGGGAGCTAATCTTTAATCCTGGATTATAGTCAACCAAAGAATAGCACATGTGAGAGATGTGTCCCTGCATTTGGTACTTAGGAGGAAATTTCACTACATTTTCAAAAATTTTAATGATATCTTCATCTCCCATTTATGTTGGTAGTGAAGTCCGAATAAGGTAGTGCTATGTGTAATTGAAATCTTTTATTTCTAAATAGTTCCCAGTCTTAAAGCAAGTATTGTCATAGACACGTCTGAATAAACAAAGGAGAGCTTATGCATTAAAGTGGGTGGGTATGTGGCTTTTTCTCAGTCTTAGGGGACATGGCCATTTTGGAATTAAGATAGTAGTCATAGTAATGAATCAGAGAGAAGCTAAAAAAAACAGGGGAAGAGTACCAGTGAGACAGATATAAGTGCAGCAGAAAGCCTGAGACAAACGCTGGAGAGAGCACAGCCAGTTTTCATTATTATGAGGTTAGAGATCTTGCTTGTCAGTGATATAGGCCCCTATTTTCTCACATCCTGATTGCTAACTTCATTTTCCTGCCATTTTCCTCTTCTTTGGCTTCCTTTGATGGGGACATTGGGACAGGACAAGAGGACTAAATAACATCCATTAATTTTACTCTGTAATCAGTTCTACTAAAAAGATTGATGCAAAGGTGGTTGAAGTATTACTTTATTTTACACTGTTGGTAGAGGAATATTTTATTCCTTATTATAATATTCTCAACCTTCGGTATTTGAGCACCAAATGTAGTAATCATTTGTATTTTAATAATTCATTTCTCATTTTATAAAAATACCAAATAGTAGGCATTATTTATTAAAAATATAGTAAATTATAATGTAAGCATTATAAAATGATATAAAAATGATTATTTAACAAGTTATTTTGGAATCACTGAATAACAGTATGGAAAAAAAATTAATGTATATCAGTCCTCACACCATACACCAAAATAAATTCCAGATGGATGTAAAAATTAAACTTTTAAAAAATCAACTACAAATCACCCTTAATAGATAGAGTAGGCAGTAGAAGAAGTTACAAAGAAAGTGACAGGCAACTACAAAAATATTTTGTTCAAAAAAAATTAAAAGAAAAAGACTTTAAAAATATTATCTTCATATTTCCAAAGAAATAGAGAGGAAGCTCCTTTAAATTTATGAGAACTACAAGACCCTAATAAATAAATGGACAAATGATAAATTTGATAGTTCATAGAAAGTAGATATATTAAACAAGTATAAAGAAAATATTCTACATCCCTGGCAATTAAAATAGTACAAACTCATAAAACACTATTTTATACCTAATTAAATTAGCACCAGAAAATAACTGGGAATACTCATTGCTGGCAATTTTGTAGTAAAAGAGACATACTCACTTTGCTGCTATCAGCAAAAACTAACAAAATCCTTTCAGCTAGCAATTTGGAATGGATTCCATGAGCCAGGAGACTATACTCTTTAATCTAAGGATTGAGTCTGAGGAAATAATATAAAGAAAGGAAAAAAAGTAATTTCAAATTTAAACTATAAACAAAAAAACAGAAACACTGAAGTACCACAGAAGATGAGTGTACAGTAAACAACTATTAAAATTTATAATAAAAACTATATAAATATATGGAGAATACATAATACATGAAAAAGAAAAATTATACATCACATACAACTTTTACATAGTTATGTATATATTAACAAAGACTAGAAGAGAAGATGAAAACAGTATGGGATGGATATCAGATAAAAATACATGTTTTTCTGTTTTTTTCCTGATATTGTCTAATGTTTCTAGTATTTATAAGTAAATAAAGATTGAGTAAATAGGGGGAAAAAGACACCGAAAGATTGTCTAATTTTAATTTGTATTGTATTAAAAATTGGGATAACTTGGGCTTTTATAAAGTTATTCAGAGAAATATTACCTAGTTATGTTCTTGCCCCAAATACTGTAATAGTATTTTATTCTGCCCCCAGAATGGTCAAAATGATCCCATGTTTAGTTCTTCACTGGACCTCTAAAAGCAAAACTCTTTTAGAGTATGCCATCAGTATCTGCAATCCTGTGTGTACTGTATGAATAAGCCTATGGGAATGAAATTGAGGCTGCTTGAGATAATTAATACTTGTCCATCATTAGAGCCATAAAGATCTTGAAAGCAGTCAAGCCTATAACTTACTGCTTCCTCCTAGATCTTACTTGGCAACACTTGTTCCTTTTTTGATTTCATATTTGTATTTTAGAGATATTTGCTTTTATATAGCATCTACTCAGTTTCAATAGAGCAGAAACCTGTAACACTATTAATATCAGAAGAATGGGACGAATACCTGTGATATAAACTACCCTCACTACAAGTTTTTCTGCTCTGTGTAGTTTAGTTATATTTCAAAGGTCATATTTTAACCACTATAATGAGAAGCCACATTTGACTAAGAATCTACGGAATTTTATTTCTCTTAAGGTAGAGAAAATTAGAGAGAAATGTAGTTCCCTTCTAGCTACTAATGAACTCTTTCTGTTTTTGCTTCACATAGTAGATGGTGAGTTGATTTGCTTTCAAGACCAGAAGATCTTCAAAGCTAACTCAACACTAAGTAATTCAGTGTTCTGCAGATAGTGGCCTTTTAGTGATAGGTGATCCAACAAGAATCTCTCATAACCTTTAACATTGTCGTCATCCTCTCCTCACTCCCTGGGGCTCCTAGCTCTTTGATGTTCATTTCTTACCAGTTCAGTGATAATGCAGCAGCAAAAAGGGAGACAAGGAGAAGGATCAATGGATTATATCCTTCTTTTTAAGTTAGTTTCACAAGATTAAAGCACATATTGATTGAATTTTTGAAGTGCTTTATTTTAAATAGCATTTTATTCATTATAAAAATAAAATAAACTTATGGCTAAAAAAATTTAATACAGAAAAGGATAAAGAACATAATATGGATCACCACTTTGAAATGACCCCTGTTAAATTATTGGTGCAAAAAAAAAAATCAAACTCAGAGAAAAAGAGAAACTTGAAAATCGTGCATCTATATGAGTAAATATATCATAACTAATGACCCTCTCAATTTCTTCATGAGAGGAAACATGATATAGTGGACGAAACACTGTCCTTGGAATCTGCCAGTTTTGAAGTTCTAGGCCCAGTTCTGCCACTTATCAGCTCCATGACCTTGGATAACTTACCCACTCCGTGCCTTAATTTTCTTATCTTTAAAAAAATTTTTAGAAAAAAAAATTAATCGCCACAGAAATATTAAACATTAAAAATCTTTTCTATTTTGAAACAAATAACCATAATAAGGCCAAACTTGTAGGATTGTTATAAGGATTAAACACAAGACATGTAAAACACTATGCTAGTATCTGCCATATACTAGATACTAAGTAAAAGATAAATACTAATATAAGTTTTATACATAATTAGGTTTTTGGGAGAGTGTCATTGCAAATTCATTCAGCAAGGATTAATTGAGCTTCTGACTAGAAATTCAAAGAGGAATAAAACCATACTTATAATGAATCATGAGGTAGGGATAGTGGCGTAGAGACAGTAGGATGAACTGACTAAACATGAAAGCTTGAAGTGAGGAGGTCAGAGTGTCAGGATATGTTTTGTTTGGAGGAGAACATATTGAAATCTCTGATCTGCTTCATTTCACTGGTTAAAAATTGATGAAATTAATACATGGGGGTGTCTGATCTGTAGTGTCAAGGCCCATAGGAAGGATATACCTTTTGGTGAGTTACCAGGTGGGAGACAAAGGATAGAAGTCCTTTTGGGTAATGGTGAAGTTGGTACCTTTGGAGTGGTCCATGAGCAAATTCCGAGATCTTTCTAAGCTTGTTTCTTGCTTGTGTGCCTAGATACTTGGGAAGTGCCATTTGAGGAGATCTCAGAGCTGCAGTGGCTGGGTAGTGGAGCCCAAGGAGCTGTCTTCCTGGGCAAGTTCCGAGCGGAGGAAGTGGCCATCAAGAAAGTGAGAGAACAGAATGAGACGGATATCAAGCATTTGAGGAAGTTGAAGCACCCTAACATCATCGCTTTCAAGTAGGTCAAGGCTTTTTTTTTTTTTTTTTAAGAAATAGAGAGATTTTCTTTCCCCCAATATATACATACAATTTTCTGCTTTAAAAGACATGTTAAAAACACTCTATAGACTAAGCACTGTGCTAGGTGCTTTGGAAGGGTACCAAAGAATGATTAAATTACAGTCATGTCTTTAAGGAATTTATAATCCAATAATTCTTTGGGCTAGAGGTGCCCTGCTTGGAAGGGATGTAGAGAGGAAACAGAGGGGGAGAAGGTGGATTCCTGCCAAGCAGTCAGATTTGCTAAATCAACCTCATTATTAATAGGATGACAGAAGTCACTTCCAGATAATCTGAACATCCTAAAATTCAGTTAAGAAAAAGTTAACATCTAAGTGATCAGAGAACAATTAGTCCCTATGTGATAGATAATTTTTTTCATTATTATTATTAGTTTCTATTAGTGTCCCTTCTTAAATACTAACTTGTAAGAACAGGTACCTTCAGAGTATTTCTCCCTGCCTCAGGTTTTGCTAGATCTCTTTTATTTTCTTTTTTTTAGGTGAGGCAACCCTTGGTTGACCTCGCAGATTGTAAGGACTTTGTCAGTTTACAATCCCTTATTTTTTTTATTTTTTACGCCTACAGCACCTGGTCTTCTTAGGTGGTCTCCCATCCAAGTACTAACCAGGCCCGAACCTGCTTAGCTTCCGAGATCAGACAGGCTAGATCCCTTTTCAAGTAATGCCAAACACTCAGCTTTCTAAATCTAGTGATAGTAAACTTATTGATGATAGTAAGTTATGTGCTATTTTTTTTTCACAAAGTAGTTGTTTTCAAGATTGTTATAGTTTAGACCGTTATTTTCATAATATTGGCAGGAGGAGGCTCAAAAATAAATTCGAGGAAATTACCAAATTTGGCAGTGCTAAGGTCTAAATATATGTAATCTCTTCTGCCTGTACCTTTCCCTTGAGCTCCCTCTCTTACCGGCCTTTAAATGTTGCCCTAGGCTTGAACCAATAAATGGGAAGTGGCTTTAGAGGAGGTAAGGTAAAGAACAAGAAAAATAGCCTTTAGGTGAGATAAAAATTTAGAAACTAGGACATCTTGGTGTGTGTGTGTGTGTGTGTGTGTGTGTGTGTGTATTTTGGTTAATACAATTATATAATTTTTAGATATACATAATAATTTGACATCTGTATATTCTTTTGTGTGTTTACCACCTAAAGTCCAGTTTCCTTCAGCTACCATATATTTGATTGGTATATTTGATATATATATATATTTCAATTCTGAAAAATACTATGACCAATGAGGCTACAGTTAAAAGTGGAATAGTTTATAAGTCCCCCTTCCCTAAACTAGAATGAACTTCTAGCCCCCAAGAATGATCCTTTCTTGATAAAACTTTCATTATAAAGCTAAATATGTGATGTCATAATCTTTATTTAGAACAATATCCGCAAAGTAAGGAATAGAAATCTTGGGTACAGATTTTATAGAATGAGTTTAAATGAGTAATGAGGCTGAGTTTTGATTTTCAAAGACCTGTTAAGGAAAGGAAAAGTAGTGTAAAAAGAAGAGAAGCATCCAACTGAGACACTAAATGAAGCGCTTGTATTTTTTTCCTTATGGAAGGAACATCTATGCAGAAGGTATGGGAGAGAGCTTCAGCTGCTGTAGTGAATCTATCACTGGCTGCCCTAGAAGGACTGAGAGGATGTGAGACCAAAACAAGATGCTCTAGAGACCAATTCTAATCTTTCCAAAGATTATAATTTTAAAAGACAATAGGAGGATTCTTTGTAAGCAGACTATCAGAGAATCGCTTCTTTTTTTCATTTTACTTCACTGAGAGGATCATCAATCCCCATGTGCTGCACCATCCTAAATGGAAAGAAGGGCCTTCCATTTAACTTCCATTTAACTTAACTTTTCAGCTTAGATCACTAGGATGCTGGGTTTGAGACACAGGACATTCTATAGATTAGCATGGTCTTTTGGGCTCCTGTAATGAAATAAGCTATGTGTCCCAGGTAAGAGGGCTTTCCAGGTAGAATTGTGTCCTCAAAAGATGGGTGTGAGAAGCTTTATTTTTCTTTCCTTTCTTTTGCTTCTTCCTTTTTATTTCTATTCCTTTCCCCCATCTCATCCTCTGACCTTTCTACCTGTATAAGCAGTTTTCAGCATTTTGGACAAATATTGCCACGCTGGTACCCAACTATTTAGGCTGAAGATGCTTGAATAGTCTTTACCTCTACATGGAAAACAATGATGAGACTGTGTCCCTGGCCCATTACACTATGCTCTTGAGGCATTGTGCAGTGTTATGTTTGCAGCCATCTGTGCCATGTGTTACTTGGCCAATAAATCATTCAGGACCGTCTGGAAGACAAGAAGGCAAGATTAGATTTTAGCACATCTCTGGATACTGGTTTCTGTGCTTACAGCTTCTTTTGAAGTTACTAACAACCATGTACAGAAGAGAAAGATCAAGGAAACCATACTATATATTTTTTTCTTCCCATTTTTAAAGCAATCTTTTAAGAAAACTTAACCTGACTGTTCCTAATGGAATTAAGTGTGAAGGAGAAGAAAAGGTAGCAATTGAGGTGATTATAGAGCTGTTATTTATAGCTACTAAGAAGCCTTGTCATAGTACAGGGCTGACGGAATGATTATTTCTCATTTGTCAGTCAGGAAAGAAAAGAAGTACATAACATATTACTGTTAGGCCCTTCTGTCTGTTTGTGTGACAAGTTAAAATACAGTTGACTAGGATACTGAGTAGCTTCAAACAAATATTTATTTTGCTATTCTTAAGTATATTACACAATACCTGCCTTACTCATTATTTCTCTGTCATGAAAATTAAATTTTATGTTTGTAGTTGCTATACGCTTGTGCTCCACTGAGGTTTCCTGAGAGTCAAGTAACAGAAACTTGAAAAAAAAAATCTTTTATTAAAAATCAAGATGAGAATTCTAGGTAGCTTAGAAAATGATGGAGAGTAATAGAAATAGCTTTGTGGTGTGTGACAGGCACATCAAAGCATGGAAAAATGAAGACTAATTATTTAATTTCTATGTAACCTGCTATTGTTATAAGACTTTGAAATGATTTCAAGACATGGCCTCTAAATTCTTTCATCACTTCTGGCAGCCTAAGAGATAGAACAGGAATTGATACCTAGCTGAGGACTTTAGCTGGGTGTCTTGTAGGTGGACTACTCTCAATAACTTTTCTAGAAAGCTTCGAAGGAAGGCATACAGACCATTAAGGGATAGGACCAAATCTCTTTTACAGATAATCGTATATGGTAATTTTTCTTCTCTTTTCTCATCCTCAGGACAAAGCTGTGATTTAGAATTTGTATGATTATTCTCACTTTTATAAAATAACAATATTAATATAGGAATCCCCAATATGCTTGTTTATACAAAAGTCAGAAAGGTAAAAGGGAAGCAGACAGTGTGGTATAGTGAGTGGAAAGAGCATGGCTTTGAAGTTACACAGACTACATTTGAATCCCAGCTCTGACACTTATTAGTTGTCTGATCTAGGACAAGCCATTTTCCCTCTTTGAACCTTACCTATAAAAATGGAAAAGGTAATATCTATCTTACAATGGCTTGGGGCAGACTAAATGAAACAGTTAAATAAACATGTAAATATGCCTGACAAACAGAAGATGTTCTCTCATGTTAGTGCCCTTCCTTCTACCCCTGGCCTCTGCATATGTTCATGTGAAGGCTTTTTCAGCAAAGAAAGTTAGGATGAAGTTAAGAACTTGCTGCAAATGTCTAGACCTTGTGGTAGAGAAAAAAGAACTTGAATACCTTTCCCTTTAAGGAGACTACAATCTGTATCAGGAGAGAAAGATCATATTTTTAAAAAAATGAATGGCTGCTCTGTAGCATAGGAATTCAGAGAAGAGAAAGATCTTTTTGGACTGGAATGATCAGGAAAGGCTTCATGGAAGATAGAGGAAGTGTTGGACATACAGGCTGCATAAATATAGAATACATTGTGTAATGTTATTTTTATTTTAAACAGAAATGGTTTTCGAAGACCAAATAATGGTCTCACTGCAAAAGCAGTGGATATCACACAGCATATAGATATCTGGAGTGAACAAAACAAACTCACATTGTCTATGTGCATACGGAGAAATGTGTAGACTAGACAAGTTTTGATGCTAATTTAAGAATCAGGACCAATTATCTATACACTTTTTAAAAATAATTTATATAGAGAACTGGTCTTAATGATTAAATTTATTAACTAGTCCTAAAATATAAATGTACATACACGTATGTTTATATCTGTGTGTGTATTTATGTACATGTTTGTGTTTCCTTGAAAGAGGTGTTTGTACTCAGGCCCCATGTTATTGCATCATCATGGAATACTGTGCCCATGGACAGCTCTATGAGGTTTTGCGAGCTGGTAGGAAAATCACGCCTCGATTGCTAGTAGACTGGTCCACAGGAATTGCAAGTGGAATGAATTATTTGCATCTTCACAAAATTATTCATCGTGATCTCAAATCACCTAAGTGAGTATTTTTCAACCATTTTGTTTTATTGCTTTGAAATGAGGAAATCTATCAACCATAGCTGATGTTTTCAGACATCATACTTTTAGTTCACTTTGAATCAGCACAGTGGGTAATTCTATTTGCATATCTTTTGGATTATTATTGACCTACTTACTTACCTATATGGCACATATATCCAAGCACCTGATACTAGTTTTCTCTTTTTGTTGCTTTTTAATTGTACACTTATGAAACAAAATTCATTATCGTCTGAAGTACTCACCTTATATCATCTTGAATAATTAATGCCATACTTCCTCACTTAAGGCTTGTTTTCCTAGTATAGTGCAAAAGCATTTTTTAAATGAGTTTCAAAAATATAAACAACAGGATAAAAATGAATAAGAATGATTAAGAAACAGAGGCAAAGAGAAAATAAAAACATTAGAACTAAAGCTTGTTCACAAAATATATACCGTAAGAGTCTGTATAGTTGTTAAAGGTGGACTACAGATTTGATTTTGAGCTTCCTGGAGTTTAAACGAAGAAGGATATAATTAGTTATAGGGTTTACAGTGTCCATAAGAAAAATAGAAACCAGTTATTTAAGAGAAGCAGAACTATCTCTTCTAATCTCTGTTTTCAAAATGGCTCCTTGCCTACTGATAACCACCATGAAGGGAGTGCTTATTCAGTTCCCCAAATTGCATAAAGAAAAGGAAGGAATTGGTAAAACAGTATATTTTAATGTAGCTTCTATTTTTAAACATTATTTTTATTATTTCTCATCACATTTTAGTTTAGAGAAGCAGAGGATTCATCTTTTTTAAAAAGCATTAAAGAATATCAAAAAGCATAGTGCTTTTATGATTTACAACATTGTCTTAATATCCATTATCACATCTGCTTTGATTTTGGCAAAAACTGTATGGGATAGATGTGACAAGTATCATTATTCTTATTTTATTCAAGAGAAACTAGGGCTCAGAACCCGAAGTTATAGAGCTAGGACTTGAACCAAGAACTCTTGGACCAAAGACCACTGCTCCCTACCTCACTGCTCTCTACCTCATATTAAGGTGAAGAATTCATAAGGAATTCTGCCTCTTTTCCATGAAGACACAAATCCAGTCCTTGATTATAAACTTCAGAGCAGCTGTTATTTACCACCATAGTCTCAATAGTATTTATTATAGTCGTTAATAAATTGAACAACCATCTTCTGCTTTCCTTGCAAATAACTTTATTATATAGTGATCATTCCTTGTATACATTCTTAACTCAGCCTGTTGCTTTTGTCATTCACTGCATACACCGTACATGAAATTCTTGCTGAAGGCCTCTTTGGTCACTTTTTTAACCACCTTATATTCCTTGAGAATTAATTTTTAAGGAAGAAGTCAGGAAATTTTAGAATATATAAAATCACATGCTACTCTCTTTAACTCCTGTCATTTAAACATTAGAGTAAGTTGGTCACTCAGTAAACTTTCCCCCGTTATCAGTACCACCCTGATCCCTCAGAAGGCTTGACCTCTTTGGGTGCCAAACTTTGAGAAGGCAAAGATCAATTTGGTTTGCTGTAAAGAGACTTTATTACCTACATTAAATCTTTATGCTATGTGACCCTAACTTTGTCTCAGAGAAGATTTCACAAAAGTTCAATATCATATCTTCTCTAGTCTCTTCCCATGTCCATTCCCTCTTATCATGCCAGCAGGCCCCTTAATGAGCAGCACAAAGAGGCAGAAGGGGAAGTTTCCAGTGTTTCTCACCACCCTCTCCCATACTCCACCAAAGGGGCTTGTCACATTTTCTGACTTTCATGGTATATGATATCATCAATTCTCCAATCATCTCAGATATCCCATGGTATTTTAATCCTTATGCATTTTCACCAAGACTAATACCATCCAATGAAAATTCCTAAATTATGTGAATCTTACATATCAGGTGCAAAACCAAAGGTTGGATGTGGATGAAGGTATTCTAAAGCAATTATAAGCACTTAGCTGTTTGGTAAATAGCTATTTGATATTGGTAGGAGTGTGGCAAATGTGAAGCCCCTGGATCAAACAGAAAAAGGAGGAGGTAGACTGAGAACTTTCCTATTTTCTAATCACCTTGATTCTGATGCTGTTGGAGTATTAAGCCTTCTCTTTGTTAAAAATAGGTCTCTATATCATTAAGCCTGTGAAACCCTAACTCATTAACATTCTAAAGTTCTAAACAGGTTATTTAAAGTGGACTAGTGTGTGAGGATGTTAATATGCTATATAATGTCTATAAGACCATTATTACAGGCCCATAATCCCTTATCCAAAATTCTCGGAGTCAGATGATTTTAGAACGGTAACATAGTGCATTACATTATGTCCTCAGTAAAGACTGGGGTGGTATCCTATAATCAGCCACATTCACATGTCTGTAGCCAAACCTACAGTAGTCACACAAAATGAGATTAATAAAGTGAGTTTGCTTTATACATGTGAAAAAATATTTATACACTGCTTTCAGAGCTTTTTGAATTAATGCGACCTGAATTGTCTTAGTCTTACAGATTGAGAAAACTGGCTTAAAAGAATTAAGTAAATTGGCAAAGGTCACACAGTTAGCAAGTGGTAGAGGCAGGATAAACCCTGGTGTAAAGGCCCACTATTCTATGCTGCTTCACAAGTATGAATGACAATGCTGTTTCTGGGGTGTAATTAATGTCCTAGTAATATTGAAACACATAAGCTGAATTCTACAAGGTAGAGACCAGCAAACAAAGTCTTCATTTGCCAATTTGAGTCATGTTTTTTTCATTAGTACTAACAATTTGGATGTTTTCTTTATTTCTTTTGGAAGTGTTTTAGTGACTCACACAGATGCAGTAAAAATTTCAGATTTTGGTACATCTAAGGAACTCAGTGATAAAAGTACCAAGATGTCCTTCGCTGGCACAGTTGCATGGATGGCTCCAGAAGTGATACGGAATGAACCTGTCTCTGAAAAAGTGGATATATGGTGAGTAGCACCATGTGTGCCAACTTTTACCCTATTAGCACTTTCCTCCTTCAGCACTTCTACTTTCCCAAAATATTCTTTGGTGTTACTCATTTCTGGTTGCTTGCAGTCTCATATTAGCTGAGGTACTACCCATTATGATGGTATCTGTTAAGAAGGATTGGGAGAGGAATTAGGGTGACTATTCTGTAAATCATCAGTTCAGGGGAACTTTGAAGAATATGCTAACCTTTCTATAAAACAGAAAGTTTACTTCAAACAACCATTTAGTGTAAAAGTCTTTTTGAAATGTATTATATAATTCTCACCTTCTTGAATAAAATATATTAAATAAAGTTTACCTATGTTTGGTAACTCAGAACATCATTCATATATATATATATATATATATATATATCACTGACATATGTATCAGTGATATACTGATGTGATACAATCATGTATGTAGTTTAGACCTATTTGATGCATATAAGGCTGTTTGCCCTTTTACTAAATGGCCCCTTTGGGCTATTCTTTTTTTTTTTCTGGCCTTTTAAAAATCTTTATCAATTTTTTCTCTGAACCTTATATTAACAGTATTTTGCTATTAACAGTATATTTCCCTGTAGTTGCTTTTCTTCCTTTCTTAAATTGGCAACTAATAATTTTAAGACTTAAAACTAAAATAATGTTAAAATTTATGTAACACCAAAATAAATAAGATAAAGTAGAAGTGTTAGGATCATTTGTAATTTGGGTAATTATTACCAACATGTCTTCCTTAAGGATTATACCAATTTTTGTTCCCAACAGGAATGTATAAGAATGTTTTCTTAGTTTCACTAACAAACTTTTGGATTTTTGCCAACCATATAGGTTTAAAAAAATGGTATCTTGGATGCAGTTTTAATTTGCATTCCTCTTATAAGAAAGGTTGTACCAAAAAAAAAAGTTGTACATTTTTCCATGTTTATAAGCCGTTTATAATTTCTTATTTGTAAGCTATTCTTATCCTTTGCTAAGCTTTCTGATTTTTATTCTTATCAGTTTATAAGAGTATTTTATGTATTAAGAAAATTAGCCTCTTATATATATGAATTATAGGTACTTTTCACATTTTGTTATTTTGCTTATGGTGGAGTTTTTTTCCCATGCCAGATTTTTTCTTAAGTACAGTTTAACTTATCAGTTCCTCCTTTCATGACTTCTGGATTTCATAATTAGAAAAGCTTTCACCATTCTAAGAGATTTTTTTTTTTCAGTTTCCCATGTGTTCTTCAAGATTTTTATGATTTCATTTTTCACATCTGAATCTTTTATTCGTTTGGAATTTAGCTTGATGTAAGATGAAAGAAGTATAGATTTAATCTTTCCCCCAGTTCTCCCAACAGCATTTATTAAATAATCACTTTCCCCATAATATTATGTCACTTTTATCATATATGCAGTTCCTATATGTGTTTGGTCTATTTCTGGATTTCTGTTCCATTTCATTAGTCTGGCTATCTATTCATACACCAGAGTTAATTAATGAAGTCTTACAATATGTCTTAATATCTGATAGTATTGGTTACCCCTCATTGATTTTACTTTTTTAGAGCTTTCCTAGCTATTTCTGTTTTTCTTATAGCAGTATTAAAATTTTAAAACTGGGTATACATTTGATTAAAAATTAATAAACAACTAAAATATACATCAGTCTTTCTGAAATGTGTTCTGTGCATGTTCCTGGTACTACGGTAGGTCTTTTGGAGTGGTGCTTTGGGAGCTGCTGACAGGAGAGATCCCTTACAAAGATGTAGACTCTTCAGCCATTATTTGGGGTGTTGGAAGCAATAGCCTGCATCTTCCAGTTCCTTCCACTTGCCCTGACGGATTCAAAATCCTTATGAAACAGACATGGTAAGCAATATATGTCTTCTAGTGTTCTCTTTTACCTTCCTCCCAAAACCAGATTTAAAGCTTCTCTAAAACTACAGGGAAGTCTCTACTGTGTATTTGGAATCACCTGGTAGTGTAAAGACTGGGAACCTTAGAACTATTTATAAAAAAAGAATTTTGAATATCTTGAAATAGTAGGCCTTAGTAAATGATAGCTATTATTACTTTACCAGAACTAAAGGACTATTATTATCAAACAGGTCACTGACCCTAGAGATTTCCATTTCCTTATTAGAAATATGTCATAATTATATTTAATTTTTGTTTGTCAGTATATCAACACTGCCTGAGATATAGCCAATGCATGCAGTCAAAAATGGTTTTCATAAAGTGGACATTTTTTTATAAAGTAGAATAAAATCTTTATCCTCCTGGACATAACTTCTGACGTGCATAAGCTGTCTTTTTTGTTTTTTTGTTTTTTTGTTTTTTTGTTTTTCACTTTTAGGCAAAGTAAACCTCGCAACCGACCTTCCTTTCGGCAGACGCTCATGCATTTAGACATTGCATCTGCAGATGTTCTTGCCACGCCACAGGAAACTTACTTTAAGTCTCAGGTAAGTCTGGAAACTTTCTACCAGGTGCTACTGACCAGGCAGACAGGGAACTACCAATAAGAAAAAGTATCTCTTAGAAGAGAGCCATTCTAATTCTTATAATAATTATATAACTCTATTCATTGTGAAGTAGTAACCATGCTACCTCATACATTTGACACTTTGGAGTTTTTTATGCACTTATATATTATTATCTCATCGGAAAAGAATGTTTATCAAAATCTGATCTTCATAGTGGGTTCTGATGAAACCATTGAAGAGAAAAGAGGAAAAGAAGATATGAAAACTGTAATGTACATATACTTGAATTAGAATTATAACTGAACTTCACAAAAATATTACTTTCTTTGAAGTAGAAAAACTAAATACAGAGGAGGGACGTTAAATACCAGAGAGAACCCATGATAGAATTAGGCCCAGAGATAACCTTTTCTCAAACTTTATGCGTTACCTGGTACCACTAAATAAAATGTAATTTAATGTATCCATTAGCTTTTACTTCATTGCAACCCATTCCAAAACTTATGGCTTAAAACAGGTTTTGTTTAGCTCACAATTTTATGGGCTGGGAATTTGAGCTAGGTGATTCTTCTGCTGGCTTTGACTGGGCTCACTCACATGTCTGCAGTCAGTTGCCAGGTCAGCTGGGAGGCTGGCAAGTTCCAGATGTCCTCATTTACAAGTCTGGCAATTAGTTGGCTATCAGCTATATAGTACCTTGATTCTCCTGCACATAGCCTCTTATCCTTTAGCAGGCTAGCTTGGGCTTGTTCACATGGTGTTCTCAGGGTGACAAATGCAACAAGAGAGGAAGCCCCAGTGCACAACTGATTTTCAAGCCTGTGTGTGCATCATGTGTGCCAATGTCTCATTGTCCAAAGCAAATCACAGGCCAACCCAGACTGAGAAATAGACTTCACTTCTTGACAAGAGAATCTGCCATAACACATTGTAAAGGCATGGGTGCAGAGAGGGAAAGGATTTGTAAATATTAAGCAAAAATGTTGTAAACGTCATGAGGATTGGCAGTCTGACCATTATCAACCTGGAGAGGGAGTGATGGGAGATACGTATACATGAGGTCCTTATCCATACCAGACCCAGGCAATAGCAAAAGGAGTAAAATGAGATGAAACTATGGCTTTTGAAATAATACAATGATCCTAAATTACAGCTTTATACCTGAAGAATTTAACTACATTACCTAATTTCTTCTCATATAGCTTTGTCTCACTCATGTTTCTATGTTTCTAAAATGAATTTTTATAAGATGAATTCCATTTCTTTGTGGACTTCCAGTAACATTTCAAAGATTCATTCTCAGAGAAGACATTTTATTGAAAAGTAGGTCTCAATGTACTCGTCCTAAGTCCCTCATCTCTAATGGTTGATAAGTTTACCTTCCAGGAAAGTCTGTTGAGAAGAGTATAGGACTGGGAGAGGCATCATACTGGGAGTTAAGCAAGGCTTCCAATATGTTTTACCACCTGCCCCAACCCAAGGCTTAGAGTACGTGCTTCTCAGGTGTCTGATAAACAGATACTCTGCCCATCAGACACTAGGGAGTATCTTAATAAAGGCATAAGGGTTTTGGCAGCTTTTAAGGAATGGTGATTCAGAGATTCTTATCCTGTTGCCTAGAATTCCAACACATTCTTTACAATCCATAAACTTAGCTCTCTCCACAACTGTGTCTTTAAATAGTCAGGCTTGCCCCTATAGTTTTTTAGTGTTTCTGAGAAATTATGTAAGTAAAGTGTTTGATTTTAGAGGAAATAAGAGGATGTAGGAGGTAGACTTCAGGCCATTTCTTATATACTTTGATATGCATTCAGATAAATTCCTTTAGAGCTATTAAAACTATTGCCTATCTATTTAAACATATGTAGGTGTGAGGCACTGGAAAAGAAATCTGTCAAATAGCTTCTGCTGTTAGTGTTCAGGAAAGAACTAAGGCCCTTTTGTGAAATGAAAGAGAACAATAGTGAGCATCAAACTTGAGGATATGGTTACAATCACAGCTTTGGTTCCTTTATAATAAAACTATACATACCACAGTTTTGTAAAGCAGTTTTTGGTGGAAGTACTGAGTCACAAGCCATTGAGACAGTGTAACTGTATACACTTGGAAAACTTCAAGTTCTAAACAGATTTTTCTCAAGTGCCCCCAGAATATCACTTTTGATGCCAGTGCAACGTATTCTGAACCTCCATCATATGCAAAGTGCTATGTAGTGCAAGTCAGCACCCAGAGTCAGTATCCTCACTTATACAAATTCATTTTTATCAACACATACAGCACTAAAATTGAACTCAGAAAACAAAAGATTCTTTTGGAACAAGAATATAAAAGGGAGAAGAGAGGGAATGAAGGAGAAGGAGGGGATGAGAAAAATTTAGTATACTGGACACCTTTTAATATTCATTAATTCTGTATTTTTCTCCCAACATAAAATTTTACATCTCCTTAAATAGCCCCAAATCTGCTAGTCTTTCTAGTTCCTAGAATTTTCAGGTACTTACAAGCTGATTTGTCTCTGGTTCTGAAATTCAGACTATCTCTGGCTAATAATAATTCAGTGTTTATGAACTAGCTAGTGCAGTAATAGGAAAAGCAACAAACCTTGAGTCTAAACGCCTGTGCTGTGATCTTGGATAAGTCACTAAATTTCTCTAAACCTCAGCCTACTCATCTAAACAATGAAGAAATCACATATTCCCTTCCTTGTGGAGTTTGGGTGAGGATCAAGTGAGACAAAAATGCAAGTGTATTGTAAACTGTAAAGAACTGTTCAATTGTAAGAAATTATTCACCTCCCCCAAAGCTACAAAAATTAAGCCTCTTTTGGGTTGTTACATTCTGGGTCTTTTTCTGATGAACTCCTGAGATGGATAAGACAGTAGCTGGGGAATTCCTATTCATTGTTCTAACTTTGTGCTACCCCAGTGGGGAAAAGCTGGTTGTTTAGCACATGTTTTTGCTCTTCTGTAGCAGTCTTGTACCTGAGGCCTCACCTCCTCCTGCCTGCTGACAAAATCCTCTTATATCAGTTGTCAGTCAATGATTGTTAACCACTGGTCTTTGCCTGCCACCAAAACCGTCACTCAAGAGTGCTATTGATTTGTTTGTTCTTTTTGTGCCTTAAATTCTGCATATCAGTGAAATCATATAGTATTTACCTTTCTCTGACTTATTTCGCTCAGCATAACCACCTCTAGGTCTATCCATGTGATTTTAAAGAAGTACAAATTAGTAGTTGATAGAGGGTCACGGGAATGGGGAGTCCAGCATAGGGAATGCAGACAGCAGTAAGGTAAGTAGTAATGGCTAAGTGTAGACCCAGAGGGAGGATAGAGTAATCGGGGGGATTGCCATAAACTATGTAAATGTCTAACCAATGTACTATATACTTTAAACTAATAAAAAAAAATTATATAAAAAAGTGCTGCCGAAGCCCAGCTGACGCCTTCCTGAGAGAAAATCCTTCATCTGTTTTTCATCAACAGCCCATGTATAAAGATGCACAGCATATATAGCACAGATGAACAAAGCAACTAATTTCAGAACAATATTAGATTCTGCCAAAGCTATTGCTTCATTCCTAGACAATACCCATTTCTCCAAGTAGGCAATTATTGCTCATGGTATTCAATTACATTTGATACCAGTCTTTAGAAAACATTTTAACCCTGTCCCAGATCCCAGCTGCTGGTGGGTCATGTACCCTGCCCCTAAGCTCTTCCACCACTCTCTGCCTTTGCGCCAGTCTACTTTCCTTTTGAGTGCCACTGTGACCACCCAGAAGTTTGGGGGAGTTGCAGAGACACTGAGCTCATTTTAGGGACAGACAGTGCTGCCGTAAGAGCAACCTAGTCATGAGCGAGGAGGTGCTTAGCCAGAGGCTGGGCTCTTACTTGGGAGGCAGTAAAGAGGACTCTGTGGCAATCAAGAGTTGGACTTGACAATGTCTGAGTCTTTTCTGACTCAGAATCTATAATTGCTAATTATCCCCCAAAATCCTGCTTCTCTGCTCCTCAAGCAAGGCTAAAACTTACTCAATGTCTTTTTTTACTTTTTAAAAATTTTGGTAAAATATATATATAAAACTTGCCATTTTAACCATTTTAAGTGTACAATTTAGTGGCATTAATTATATTCACAGTGTTGTGAAACTATCACTACTATTTCCAAAAATTTTTTGTCACCCCATTAAGCAATAATGTCCCTTTCCCTCCTCTCTACAGCTCCTGGTAATCTCTGCTGTACTTTCAGTCTCTATAAATTTACCTATTCTATATTTTTCATTTAAGTGGAATCATATAATATTTTTGTTGTTGTTTCACTTAGCATGTTTTAAGGTTCATCTATGTTGTATCATGTGTCAGAACTTCATTCCTTTATATGACTGAACAATATTCTGTTGTATGGATAGACCCTCATTTTGTTTATCCATTTATCTGTTAATTCAACTTCATTTTGACACATTTTTATGGGAGAGAAAAGAAGCGAGGTTCAAGTGCAAGAGCTTCAGTCTGCTGACTAAATAACTGGAAGGCTGGAGAAGACAAAAATCTAAATGCTATGGCCTTTCCCAGTCCTTATCTGGGACAGAAAGGATCCAATTGATGGTGGTACCCAAGTTTCGCTGGATTTTTTCTTTACCTGCTTCCACAAGACCTAAGTATCTTGTGAAGCAGCCGCTACTCCCGGGTCTCAAATGACCTCATATTAACATCTGTTCTGCTTTTCACTGACTCTGGCTAGACACAGCGATCTCCCGGCTAGCATCTGCTGGGTATTACTTTATTGGTTAGCACTGTTTTCTGCTAAAAGACTGTAGTCCCCCACTGGCATCCATTGGGTGCCGTCATATCCTTAAGGCACTGCCATCACCCACCAGGAGCTGTTATTTCCTGCTGTCACTGAAGCTCTGGACTTCACAAGATTCCAAAGCTGTACATTGTTCTCTTCACACAATAAACATTTCCTTTCCCTGTAGAGTCACACTTTGTTAAAAGTAACAGAGCAGTGCTGGTTATGGCCCAATGTTTTATAGATATTTTTGTGAAACAATGGGAAATATCCTTCCATTCCTATGATGGTGGCTTTGTTTTAGGTCAAGTTCATGCAGGACTCCACCTTCTCTTAAGACATGTGTTTTCTGTCATAGGCTCCTCAGTCTCTGTGCAGATTGGCTTCAGGCCTGCCCACCCTCTATTTCTTCAGATATGCCCACACATGTCCAAATTGCAGATTAAGTGCCATTTGGAACTCCTATTACATAAAGATTCTAAGTATGTGTACTAGAACTCCAAAATTAACATCTACCAGTGATGTAATACCTTTGGGAGAAACACATTATTAATCCATACCTGCTATCTTCCCACATATCGTGTTCCCTCTTCACAGGAGGGAACTTCTTTTTGGAAATCTGCTTTCTTAACAGGTTTTAATTTTCAGAGGGTTCTTTCTAAGTTTCCCATTCTTCTAAGGTAGATATCAGGAGATTTACTTCCTCTACAATGAAAGAAAAATTGATCTGTGATATTTGATTCCACACTACCAGAGGGAGGTAGTCCTTTTCCTGGTCCCTTAAGTACTGTTCTAGAATCCACTGACATGTTTTTGCACAAAAGAGGACGCTTTAAGGCTCAAATTTGGCCCTCTCCCTTATCCTTTTTTTTTTTTTTTTTGATCTAATAACTCTTGATTGTCAGCCTTTAGCCTCTTGAATTAGCTCAAATACTCTTCCTACCTCGTGACTTTGATCTGGTGAGGGAGAGAACAGCATTACCTGGGGCTCAACCTGACCTATATTTACTGCTTAGATACTGCTAAAGACTGTTACCAAACAATGGACAGCACATTCTGGATCTTGGCTTTCTGATGGCATTGTTTGGCAGGTTTGGTGCCCGAAAGTCAACCGACTGACAGAAATCTTTCTCCAATGGTCAGTCAACATATATATATGTATATATATGAAGACCTAGTATATTATAAACAAATAAGCAGGATAATCACCTTCTAAATAATTACAATATTTAGACACTTATTACAGTACTTCCTCTATAAAAATAAATGAGAAATGTCAAATTTCGAAAGAAACCTTCTGTAATTTCACAATTACTTAAGCATAACTTTCTCTATGATCTGAGAGATCATTTTTAATTTGAATCTAAAGGTAATGGAACAGTTTTAGAGGGAAATTATAGAATTAAGAAACATTTAGTTATACATCTAACCTTCATTGGAAATTATCTTACTCTCATTAAGATGGTAGTCTTAATATGTAATTTGAAGAAACATCTCCTTTAGCTGTTTTTCTAGAAACTGCCTGTAGACTATATTCCAGTAGAGGTTTTCCTGCCTCCTAAAATTTAGATAAAATTGGCTTGAAATTCCATAACCTGTGGAAAGCCTAATGTCCTAACATTTCTGTGAATTCCTCAAGATTTATAATTTCATGGCCGCTCCCTCTCTGCCTTCCTAAAATTCTTGGCCCCCATTCCTTCTGTCTTGTGGTTGCTCCTTTATCTTTGTCCTGTCGTTGACCCAAATGTGAAGTTCAGCACCTTTCCTTGATTTCTAAGGAAACAAAAATGTTCATCCAAAGTCAGAATGAATGTCAAGAGACTTCACTAAAGATTTAGGAAATGGGAAAAGGCTTACATTTTGAATAACTTAAATCACCTATTAAACATTTATCTCTATCCTAAAAATTTTGTCAAACTACTTACTAAATTGTTTAGCCATACTATTTTTCTTCATCTTCCTTCTTTTCTTTTTCTGTTCTTCCCTCACTCCAAAATTCTTGTATAATTCCCTGTTTTTATTCTGATCTTCTGCTGTTTGTGCCCCTTGGGTCTTCTATTACAAATATTTTTTCAAGGTATTTCCATAAACAAAGCCTAAGAGGAACCCTGGTGCCAATTATAAGGACGATTATATTCTCACTGACACATACTTGTACCATATGGTTATCGGAGCTATTATATCTGCCCAGTCTTTCTCAGCCATCCATCTTGACTTCCAGAGGTGATAGCTAATATGCCATCTATGATGTTTCTGGTGGCCAGTACTTTAAGGAAACTGGGAAAGAGTATTATTGCCTGTTGGACTGAATACAAAAAATGGGCTGGGGTGGGGTATGCAGATACATTATCATGAGATATTTTGCTATGAACTAATATTTTTTTCACATGGGGCCATTTTATTGCAGTTAAATATCTCTCTCTATTTTTTGTCTATTTTTCCATAAAGGAAATTAAAATATACACACAAACTAATATTTATTGAACATCTATCTATTCTGTAAGGCTCCTCAGGAAAGTATGCAGGGAGAAATATTCTTGTACATGATCCTATGATTATATCAGGGATTGAAACTCCTAGAATATTAACAAAATTTAATTTATCCTTGTCCAGGCTGAATGGAGAGAGGAAGTGAAAAAACACTTTGAGAAAATCAAAAGTGAAGGAACTTGTATACATCGATTAGATGAAGAACTGATTAGAAGGCGCAGAGAAGAGCTCAGGTCAGCTGATCTCTCCTTCTCCACCTCTTCTTATCCCAAGATCTTCAGATATTAGCAGGAACTCTCTTTGTGAATCGCCATTTCACTTTCTACATACCTTTCATCCCCACTATTTATTGTTTTTCTCTTTAAAAGGTAGCCTTCCTTTATATCGCTGTCTTATCTTCTCCCCACAACTCTGTTATCCTCCTTTATTTTATCTCTGCGACATAGATTCCTAGAGCAATGCTGTTTGTTCATTCAGCCCTTGTCCTAGGAGACAGAGGCAGCCAGAAATTTATAAGATGTAGTGTTCAGTCTCAAGATGCTTATAACTTGTAAGGGGTACAAGACATGGTCATAGATAACCACTATAATTAGATAAGATCTCTACCATGGATAAGTATAAATGAGTGATCATGGTGTCAGCTCTAACTGCATATTTCCATTAACATATGAGTTATACTATATTGTATCTCATTATAGTGTATTCTTATTATGATATTCCTAACACTACACAAAAGCTACAAATTATACACAGATCGCATTGAGATATTACATGTGGCCCTCTTGGCTATTCTGTATGGCTAGATGTGGCCCTTAAAAATAAACCAAGTGGAAAGCTTCAATTTTCCACCTCCCACTCCATCTTGTCCAAGTCATTGCACTGGACATGGCAGCCTTAGATTTAGAGGGCCTTTGGGCAAATGCTTTCAAGATAAACCATCCTAGTTCTTATTTCATTAGAGCTGACCTTTGTTCTCCCCCAAGTTGGTCAATTTCACTAATCCTGTGTTTTCTTTGATAGGCATGCTTTAGATATCCGTGAACACTATGAGAGGAAACTTGAGCGGGCTAATAATTTATACATGGAACTGAGCGCCATCATGCTACAGCTGGAGATGCGGGAGAAGGAGCTCATTAAGTATGGATCCAGACCACTGTCTGCCCTTATGATTTTGGTCTATCAGCAGAAATGTACTACTGTTCCATGTTGCTGCTACTCAGAACTGGCAGATATGTTGTTATTCATTCACCTAGCATCCCTTCAGGGATACGCTGTGCACGGGTCCCTGACCCTGGTGAGGTTTATGGTTGAGTGGAGTTGCCACAGAGCTAGTTTTAGGGGAACATGCACTTGACAGGCATTTGCTACTTCACCCTGCTGAATGGCTCAGAGAAGGGGTCCTCATTTCATGAAGGAGCTTGGTATGAATGAGTGGGAGCTTGTTGCCCCCTGGGGAAGTAAAGTAGCTACTGCAGGTGGTTTAAGGTATTCCTGAGAATGTCAAGAAAACTACAGGGTCTCGGCCATAGCAGCAGCTACTGAAACAAGTAGGTCTTCTACCATTGTTTCTCTCATGAAATGTGTTGGGGAAGGGAAGGTCAGCCTCTGAGTCCATCTGTGAGCTGAAGGAAAAAAATGAAGTCAGATTAATTTGAATTTAGTATTTTATTTCCTTTTTTACCTGAATGGCAGCCTCGTTATTCAGATAGCCTGCATCTGGTAAATGTGGCCAGAATCTGTGGGTGGAATTAGCCTGTGAAAACATCCTGCCCATCTTTTCTGTCAGCAGTGACTGAGATGGGGCTTTTTCTCTCATTCTGCAGGCGTGAGCAAGCAGTGGAAAAGAAGTACCCTGGGACCTACAAACGACACCCTGTCCGTCCAATAATCCACTCCAATGCCATGGAGAAGCTCATGAAAAGAAAAGGGATGCCTCACAAACCTGGGATGCAGACCAAACGGTGAGTTTGAGACACTCGTGCTGACCTGATATTCAGAAAAATACATAATCAAATGATGGTGGGCGTGGCCACTCTACCTCACTTAGCACACTTGCCTCTAGATAGCACATTAGCACACTTGTCTCTAGGTGAAACAGAGTAGGAAAATAATAGAAAGTATGTCATGCACTCTAGGAATCCAGTTTTTGCTGTCTGAGGCATAGATATTTATTATCCTAGCATGGAATAGTGAAAAGAGAATAAACGGGGAACCAGACAGACCTGAATTCAAATTCCAGCTCTGCCTATTATAAGCTAGAGCCTCATTCTTCCTGAATAATGGAGTTGGCTCTCCATTATTCTTGCTAAATTAATGTAAAGGAAAAGAATGTTCCTAAACATGGGGTGTGGACCCAAGAGTGAGACTTGAGCTAAATGCAATAAGAATAAAGGTAATGAGAAAATACAAACCAAGAATGTTTTCTGAGGTTTCAGAATGTTGGCCGCTCTACCATAGCATGACTAATATAAATCTAAACTACTAATGAGTAACTCCATGGATTAATTCCAATTTTGCTTTCCCTTACCACTCCTGACCACCTTCTAGTCAAGTTCTGAGAAATTGTTTTCAGATGGCACCAGGCAAAACCCTCCAGGAATCCCAACACCTTTTCTTTGTGTATGCAAATTAGAGACAGAGTACGCCTGCTGGCTCCTCCCTAGATTTTGCCTATAGTTAAAACTAAGAGCATTAGGGGAGAAAATAGTACCTTTTTTTAAAGTATGACTTCATGTTTACTTTTATTTGTGCTGTGAGAAATATATCGGAAGGAGTTTAACACCACCAGCAGATGCTTAGTCAACTGGCTAACTGAACTTGCCCGGGAAAGTGACCTAGATGGGTATTAGAACTAGGAAGAGTTGTACTTTCAGTCAATTGCCTCTTTAAGGAGTTGAGTTTCAGATTATTTGGATAGTCCAATGATGATCAAGTCAGAGGTTCAGTGACCTCTAAGATCAGAGAGAGAAATCATCCACCAACCTTTAGCCTAGGTTTCAGTTTGTATTTCATTAATGACTAGAAAGAAGAGAGTCAGAGTTCAATTATGGATCCACCAAGCCTGTCACAAGAAAGTAAAGGCCAATACTATAGTCTAAATACCTTATAATAAGGAGAAGCTTGGAATGGGGAAAGAACTATTCCATGGTGTCAAAAGACTTTGGTTCCAGTTATGAGTTCTGGTGAGTTCTGGTATTTACTGGCTTTGTGATGGGTACAAGCCAACTACCTTCTCTGACCCCTCAGTGCCCTTCTCTGTAAAATGGATATTGTAATAGTAGGAAATAAATGTTTTATATGTTGCAAAGTGCTTTGTAAACTGTAAGTGCTGTATCAATTATTCTGTGATTTTTGCACTACCTTCCACAAAAGCAGCCTTCACCTGACTTGGGATACTTTCACCTCAGCAATCTTAGGTCCCACCATAGCTAGGTACTATGTATGTAGATAGCCCTAACTGAGCCTTGGCAAGCTCTCTTGCCTCAACAAAAACCCCAGGGCCTCCTCTGTTCAGATACCTTCTGGGGCACAAATTGGCCAGTTGGCAGTAAAACTGTGAAGCTGAGACAGGAAGCTGCTAATAGCAGTACCTACCTTATCATAAATCAGTAACTCCTGGAACTTTTGAGCTAAGACAAACCTTTAACTGCATTTCTCCCAAAAGAAAAGAAAAACTCACTCCTTCTGCCTGATGCCAGCTAATTTCCTATAGACACTAATATTCAAAGTGTGGTCCTCAGTTCAGCATCATCTGAGAGCATATTAGAAACACAGACTCTTAGTACCATCCCAGATCTACTCAATCATTTTAATAAGCTCCCAAGTGATTTGTGTGTACCTTCAAGCTGTACTCTGACTATACAATTAGCAAGACTGGAAATTGGCAGAGACTTTTGGTCTGTATTCTACCAGTAACGTGCTGTGAGACCATGAGCCACTCTGGCTGGGCTCTGGGTTCCTCATCAAATAGGGTGGGGGCAGGACTGCATCTGTGTTTCCAAGCAAGGTCTGGGTACCCCAGGGCTACAAGAGAAGCACCTCAGGGTCTACTGCAGGGGTAGAGAAGATGAGGAGGCAGAGCCCTGTAGGGAGGGGCTTCTGCTCTCCCACCCCTCTTCAACCGTTCCCCCATATCTGTTTTATATACTGGGCTTCTCCTAATAATTAATTTGAGAAAAATATTCTGTTGTTTAAAAAAAAAAAGAGTTTGGTCCCTCCAGCTTTGAAATATCCTGCTGATCTGTGTCTGTCTGGTCCCAAAGAAGGGTGAGGCTAGTCTCTGGTAGAAAGGAAATAGCAGTACTACCTGGCATCTTACAACTTCTGCCCTGAATTGCTTCATCAGTTCAGAAGTCATTGTTTACCTACGTGCCTTGGAGTCAGTGTGCATAGGGTTTACCTTCAGGCACTGGCTTTCTACTGCTCGTGATATATATGACTGGCCCAGTGGGCACCTTTAAACAGAGCTGTGAAAGGACCTCCTCCCGTGAGGAGCCCAGCACAATGCCAGGGTCCTCCTCACAAGCCCTTTTCTTGTTGGCTTTATTCAGCCTTCTGGGTTCTCTACTATTTCCTTCTCTTCTGCCCCCACCCTCATATTCCCCCCTTCCTTGAACATTTATTGACTACCTCTTATGAGCAAGAGTCATTGTTAAGGTCCTTCACATACAAGGATGGATATGACATAGTCTCAGCCCTCAAGGAGCCCATGTCTAGACCAAACTCCCTGAATTTAGCCTTTTGTCTAATCAACCTGAAGTTTCTTTCTCTGGTACCAGACCTCATTCCTTTGTGATTCCTTGTAGGATCTATTAGGGTCCATCATCAGACAGATTTCTGAGTGTGGGCAAACACCCATGCTTATGCCTTAGCATATTAGCACCACACTGATAGCTCATACTATGAGGAAGATATCAAGAAACCTGTAGGGTATAATTAGAATTTCTAGATTGAGTACCTTGGCTATAGAGGCACAGAATAAAATCCAGAAGGAATAAAGGGAATCCTCTATAAGCAGACATCTAGGTTATTACTAACTTTTTGCTATTTTAAGCAATACTGTAACAAAACATCTTCAAACATACATCTTTGCGTACATCGTTGCGTACAATGTCTCCGTTGGATGAACCCCCACATGTGTGACTGCTGAATCCAAGGGTGTGTGTATTTTAAGGCTTGGGTTACATTTTCCCAAACTTTAATATGTTTTCTTATGTCCTAAACTAAGCCTGTACTTTTCTCCCAGGCCAGATCTGTTGAGATCTGAAGGTATCCCCAGTATGGAGGTGGCTCCCACTGCATCCCCTTTGTCCGGAAGTCCCAAAATGTCCACCTCAAGCAGCAAGAGCCGATACCGGAGCAAACCACGCCACCGCCGAGGGAACAGCAGAGGCAGCCACAGTGACTTTGCAGCAATCTTGAAAAACCAGCCAGCCCAGGAAAATTCACCCCATCCCACTTATCTACACCAAGCTCAATCCCAGTGCCCTTCTTCGCAGCAGCAATACCAGCAACCCCCTCCTGCCACGACTCAGAGTCATCATCCCAGGCTCAATATGCATGGACAGGACATTGCAACCTGCGCCAACAACCTGAGGTATTTTGGCCCAGCAGCAGCCCTGCGGAGCCCACTCAGCAACCATGCTCAGAGACAGATGCCTGGCTCTAGCCCTGACCTCATCTCCACAGCCATGGCAGCAGATTGCTGGAGAAGTTCTGAGCCTGACAAGCGCCAGGAAGGCCCTTGGGGCTGTTGTCAGGCTGACCCCTATGACCCCTGCCTTTCATGTAGGCCAGAACAGTGTGGGTCCTTAGATGTTCCCTCTGCTGAGCCAACGGGGAGGAGCCCCAACCTTTTTATGTCACCAGCACATAATCTCCTCTCAGAAAATGCCCAGGGTTCTGAGAAAATGGAAGAAAACGAATTCAGCGACTGTAGGTCTGCCTCATCCCTTGGCATCCCTCATCACATCACCCCCCCGATGCTACCTCGAAAAACAAGGCCCCTCCAAAAGGTAGGCGGTAATGACAACAGCATCGTGTGTCACTGCCTTCGTGGAATGTCAGAGCCTATCATATTTTGTGCATTATAAAACATATATAAAAAGTATACATTTCGTAAAAGGATGAGATTACAAAAGCATAAACAAGTTACTTTTGCTTTAAATACTTTCTTTCCACACAGCATAAATGATGAACTAGGAAATATACTTTGGGAACTACTGAACCAGGAGACTTATTCAAATGTATATAATTTATAAATAGACAAATGACCATATATTAGGGTTATGTAATCAAAATAATTTGCAAACCACTACTCTAGCCTAGTCGTGAGGCATGCTGCAGAAAGGAAGGATCCCATTATGAAACAAGTTTGGTTAACACAATATTGCCAGTTTATGTAAACAACTCCTCAGCTTTGAAAAACATGCAGTAACTTTGTTTAATCCAGCATTTCCCTCACCTATTTGATCATACTGCCTTTAAAAAATAACATCTATTAATGCCCCATGGAACTAGCTTTCTTCACAATATATTTTGGAAAACAGTGCCTTAATTAACAGATGTCATGACTCAGCCGGTTCTCAGTCATTGAGCCGCCCGTTTCTGTCCTTGCCCTCTGGCTTCCTGGGGTGTGTAAGCTGGGACGCAGTCCACTGGAGTGGTTAAGAGCACCAGTCGGAGAGTCAGACAGACCTGAATTCAAAGCCAAGCTCTTCCACTTAGTACCTCTATGATCCTCAGTGTCCTTTTCTGTAAAATGGGGCTAAACTATTAATAGTGGACCCTGCCTCATTGGTCGATGTGAAGATTAAATGAGTTCATACATATAAAGCATTTGGAACAGAGCCTGGCACATAACAGCCATCCAAAAATGTGAGCTCATCTTGCTAATGAGTTAAAAATAAGATTACATATGAAAAGTATTTAGCACACAGTAGACATCCACTCAATTTTGGTATGGTTTCATATCATCTTCATCAGGAGTTTAGTTGAAGGAATAAAAGGGTCTAAAATATAAACGAGTACATTTTGGTCAGCTAGACATTTAATAGAAAAGAAGTTAAAACTAAGTGCTACTGTCTTGGAACTATATTTCTGGACACTTTCATGGAGACTTCGTCTTCCTCAGGGCAAAGATAACATTTTACTCAGTTCTATATGTCTTCTAACATCTAGTGCAGGGCCTATCATCATGGACACCCAGGAAAAGTCCCTAAATGAATGAGTAAAGATATATATGTTTAAAGATGATACTCAGCAAGCTACTACTCAATGCCTTTTGGTGATAATTAAATCTTTACAAGAACTGTATGCATGAGGCATGGGGCGTGTGTGTGTGTGTGTGTGTGTGTGTGTGTGTGTGTGTGTGTGAGAGAGAGAGAGAGAGAGAGAGAGAGAGAGAGAGAGAGAGAGAGAGAAGAGGAGAAGAGAAGAGAAGAGAAGAGGAAAGGAAAGAGAGACAACTCTTTTCCCCTTGTTTTCCTCAGAGTGGAGATGACTCCTCAGAAGAGGAAGAAGGGGAAGTAGATAGTGAAGTTGAATTTCCACGAAGACAGAGGTAAAATCATCAAATACATGATTGCTTTCAGTGTAACTAGGGAAAACCCTGAGTTTGTCTCATTTCCTGTTCAATGGTAGGTGACTTTCTAATAGCCACTATGTAGGGAAATTTGAACTCACTATGTTCATGGTTTCCCATTGCCACGTTCTGGCAACTGGATTTGCACAGTAGATCTCAGTTCATCAGAATTCATTTCATAGGAACTTTGAGATGAGAGAAATACAGATTCAAGGTGACAATTGAGAATATAGTAGGCAGTTTATTAGGGTTAGCTATGTGTTTTATGGATTATTTTATTGGTTTCTAGTGTACCTTCCTGTATTAGTTTGTTCAGGCTGCTGTAACAAAATATCATAGACTGAGTGGCTTAAACAATGGAAATTTATTTCTCAGTTCTGGAAGCCAGAAAGTCCAACATCAAGGTTCCTGATGAGAACCCCTTTCCTGGCTTGCAGACAACAGCTTTCTTACAGTGTCCTCTTATGGTTAGCAGGAAGAGAAGAAAGAGAGAGAGATCTTCCTCTTAGTATAAAGCCACAATCCTATCGGATTAGGGCCCCACCCTTATGACTTCATTTAACTTTAATTACCTCCGAAAGACCCTGTCTCCAGATTTAGTTACACTGGAGGTTAGGGCTTTGCAACATATGAATTTGGGGCTTGGAGGACACATTTCGGACCATAGCACTCTCCATGCCTTGGATTTTATGCCTCGAATTAATTTATAATTAGATAAGTTGAATCCTCCTTCAGCCAAGCCTTGGAAAGAGCTTCTTATTTAACCAGTGACATAATTTGCTTATATGATTAAAGAAGGAACCCACCCCTCTACTCCTAGGATAGAGCTACTCTTATGTAGGAGTAGGGAAGATAGTTTTCCTCCCAAGAGGGCCTTTTCTGCTAAAGGCATTTTGTTCTTGAAAGATAAAACTCTAAGAATCCCTAGAAGTTTCATGTACCTACCCAAAAACAGGAATTCCCTGAAAACCAAGGGACCCCTAGTCCTTTAGTAAATTGTATTCTCGGTCCCCATGCTGTGCACAAAATTGAAATCTATTCTCATTCCCCAAGCTATTCCTACCATGTCGCTATCACTGTCTTACTGTCTCCTTGGATACTGTGATTTCTCCTACGCAGCGAGAATGAGGCAGAACAAAATGTCTTTTCATTCTCTGAACTCATTCTACTGGCATCACAAGGATATCATTTCCAGCTTTTGCTCCTATGACATACCATGAATTCAGCCCACCTAATGGCTTCTCACCTTTCTTTTTTTGCTATGGTGCAAATTATATTTATGTTTTTACAGCATGATTTTGCTTTTTATATTATAACATTCTTCTCCCTGTCCCCCTTCTGGGTTTCCAGCCTCAAGAAGTTGTGTGGGTCTTGCTTTGACTTCCCTTTTCCATATGGGCTCTTTTCATGAGTCCTTGACTCGCCTTGTAACCCCAGCCCACCACCTGGCCTGGTTATCTGCCAGGCTTAGATCATATGCCATCAGAATCATTTTGTATTAAGAAATACAGAAAAATTAGACAATGACAGAGGAAAAGGCAGTCTTCTTTTATTATTTGTTTTGTTTTTAAACCAGTATAAACTAACAGCATCCTCATTTACTAGACTTGTAAACAATGGGAAAGAAATGAGGAAGTTTTGCGAGTTTTTCTCCCACCACTCCTAAAATTTTGCCTTATAAGAGCTAAACCCAGATGATAACTGGAATGAGCCACTGACTGGCTGGGCAGTGCCCACAGCTGCAGAGTGAATGTGCCTTCCAAGCTCATTTCTATCGGGGATCAGTTGACAGGGGTGGTGAAGGCAGTTGTCCTTCCAGGGCTGCCATGCCCAAGGACAGTGCAGCTGGGGTGGGAGGTCGGTAGAGAAGGACACTGAGTGGGATGTGACTAGACCTACCCAAATGACAGCTCTGCCTCTTCTGATGGTTTGGCCTTAAACAAATACATTCCCTTCTCTGACTCGTATTCTGTTTTGAGAAATGAGTTAGACTAGAGAATCTCCAGTCTCCTTCACCTGCGAGCATCTAGGATTCTGTGAATGAGAAGCATAATTTCAGTGTGAACACTTCCATACCATGCATAGGTATACACAAGATGATTAGACCAGCTGATGTTTTTCAAGACCAGTGGCAGCCATCAGCTTTGGAGTTTAGCCACATAAACATAAATTTCCCTCTTTGTTGCTTTAAAATTAGTTTCAGCCTATCTGGATTTACATCTCCCTGAAGGACAGGAAGAAAAACAGATGATCTCTAACCAAGGCTATGATTGACAGACGAGGTGAGGACAGTAGTTGTTCCTGTGATTAAGTTCCTCTGATTCTTTCTGGTTCTAGGCCCCATCGCTGTATCAGCAGCTGCCAGTCATATTCAACCTTTAGCTCTGAGAATTTCTCTGTGTCTGATGGAGAGGAGGGAAATACCAGTGACCACTCAAACAGCCCTGATGAGTTAGCTGATAAACTTGAAGACCGCCTGGCAGAGAAACTGGACGACCTGCTGTCCCAGACGCCGGAGATCCCCATCGACATATCCTCACATTCCGACGGGCTCTCTGACAAGGAGTGTGCCGTGCGCCGCGTGAAGACGCAGATGTCTTTGGGCAAGTTGTGCACAGAGGAGCGTGGCTATGAGGTGGGGGCCTCTCCTGCCATCTCCTGTTATCGCTGTTCCCTTCCTGCGCTCTTTTGGGTTACGATATGGTCAAGTCCCTAGGGCCTTGACAATTACTATTTAGTATATAAAATACAACTGCCTCCATGAAGTAAGTAGAGGTACAAAGATCAACAGAGCTCCCCAGAATGAAGGTAGTTCTCCCAAATGAGGCACAAACAGTGAACTGCTCAGGAACCCCTTCATTCCAAGTTTTAACCCAAACATCGCCTCTTCCCAACATCCTCCTCCATGTCCCCACTACCCCCTGGATGACGCTCTCTTAGCCCATGTAACACTTTAGTTCATATACACTACTGCCTTTCGAGAGGTGGGATAGCACTATGGTTGAAATCATGTACCCTGTAATCTGCCTAGATGCAAACTCCGGTCTTTCCGCTTACTTACTATGTGATGTTGGACAAGCCACTTAACCTCTCTGTAGATCAGCTGTCTGATCTGTAAAATGGATATAACAGCATCCATCTCATAGGGTTGTTGTGAGAATTAAATGGATTAATAGATGTAAAGCACTTAACAGCAATACCTGGAACATAGTAAATGCTGTATAAGTGGGGCTGTGGTGGTACTGTCATAACTGTCACCGTCAGCATCATCTTTATATGTCTCCATAAGCCCCACAGGGATAGGACCTGGTCTCATCTATCTTTGTAGCCCTCTTATCCAACAAGCCAGCACAATGCCTGTCATGTGGAAGGTGTTCAATGTATGTTTACTGAGCGATCGCAGAAATGAATTAGGGTTTTATTTTGTCTTGACTTTACAGAATCCTATGCAGTTTGAAGAATCGGACTGTGACTCTTCAGATGGGGAGTGTTCTGATGCCACAGTGAGGACCAATAAACACTACAGCTCTGCTACTTGGTAATGAGAGAATGCCCATCCTGAAGATCTCATGGCTATCCTGGCATTTCGAATCCATCCCACCTCCAGACTCTTCCCGCTCTCTCCCGCTTTTTTGTCTGGGAAGAGAGCTGCCTCATCTTTCTTACCCCTAGAAATGAGCTGCAATAACAGGAACGTGAGACTTCGCAAATTTCTGGAAAAAATATCCAAATGAAATTAAGTCTCACTGAACATTTCAATCAAGAATGGCAGGGATCTATTTTATTGAATATTCTAGCTACTGTAACATTGATATTTATTTTTGTTTGACATTTTAACACTTTGTACTGTAAAGAGTGAACTATATGTGATATATAGAGAGACATAATAATTTCTTGAAAAAGAGAGAGAGAGTAAGAAAGAAAAGAAAGAAATGGAATTTAGGAGCAACATTCTTGGGAATTTGTGGGGCCAGACGGTATTATCACTACTTGAACAGGGGACCAGTTCTTTTGGCCATAAGAAGAAGAGCCAGAGCAAGACATGTCGAGCATTTTAGAAAACAAAGAACAGCAAAAGAAAAGCAATTCCAGGTAACTTGTGAACAGACTGCACTAAATTCAACCACCTTGTCCAGATGGGCAATGGAAATGACCTAAAACATTCGACGACCAGTACTTGCACCAACGGTCTTTGAGGGCATGTGCTTCCTCTACGAGGAAAAAGAAAACCATGTGTGGGAGCTGGTTGCATGTTTTACATGTTAAGTGGCATTTGGTAGTGAGACTCACAGATAGAGTCAAACTTTGTCCTTGAAATATTTCCCTTTTTAATGCTGTCATTGTCATTACGTTGACAAATGTGTTACCTTGACCAATGTGCCATTTTCTTGTAGCCTATTTCCTTTCTACCTGTTGACTACTTTCTTTAGGAAAAAGTGGAGGGTGGGGGTGCTGAGGAAGAGAGAAGGACAAGAAAGGAAATTAACAACAGTGTTAGAAAAGCAAATATGGAATTTGTAACAGTGCATTGTCAGATGTCTCAGTTCAGCTAAGTGGAGTAGACAGAATCAGCCCTCTCTGGAACCAGGTTGCTTGTCTATGAGAGTCATATTGATTCAACAGGAGAACAGACTGAAGGCAGCTAGGATGTGTATGAGTCTGTCCAGTGTCAAATCCCAAACCATCCCCTTTTGTTCATAACCCGTTCTATCCTGGAAGCTTTAGGGATTGGCTACCACTATCAAGATAAAGGCAATATAAGCAACTTGCAAAAGGCACCCCCTCTCCCACCACAATAGCATTTTTGTTAAAAGCTATTTGTAAAATGTATTTTACTTCACTTTGGAACAATGCGAATAATTGGATTTGGAAATCTGTGAAAAGAACAGCTGATGCTGAGCAGCAGTTTTACATTTCCAAGGCATCGGGTCCTTCCTGTCCCCAGGGTCATGGGTTCTGAAAAGCATCACAAGGTACTTCATGGTTCCTTGGCTTTAAGGAAATTTTTATCTAGAATTTTATATAAAAACAGATGTTGGCCTAGTTCCTGTCTCTGTCTCCAAGATAGGTTACTGTCAGACAACCTTCTCCAGTCTCAAGATCTGAAGAAGTTGGCTTGACTCTTTGATAATGCATCATGTTGGACATTAGGAAAGACTTAAGCATACAGGTATTAAACCATTTCCACTGCAAATGAAAACCTTGCCCTCTCCTGGGTTTTACTGATCGCATCAGCCAAAAAGTAAAGGCAGGAGGGAATTTAGAGCAGTTCCTCTTGCTTGTTTGATCCCTCCATTTGTTTACAATTTATGTTGAAATATTGATTTAAAATTTAGTGTCTATAATTTATAGCTCTTAGGTAAGATGAAGAAAAATGTTTAACTTATACAGAGAGCAGTATTGTTTGCATTAAATTATTCCATTTTGTATAAATTCTGTAGCTGGACTACATGAAAGATCTTAAGTTATGGCATTATTATCACTTATTTTATTTTATAATAATTATTATCATTCTCATTTTCTGTCGATCAGAAGGTGTGGTTTACGGTGTAGCACAATGATTGTGTTTATGCTAACCATGAATTATTACGAATTTTTATGATTTTTACGAAGGAAAGAAAATGGAACTGCCATCTGGGAGCTCTCCAGCTTTCATCGTAGGTGCATCCCCTCATTCTGTGTGAACAACAGCAATCATCTGAGGGCACGTCTTCTGCCCGGGAGCCCAATGGATAGATTGTGATTTTGGCTTGATCATGAAAGCTCCTGGGTGGGCAGATGACTGAGTGGATGGACAAACAGTTCAAAAGCTGTAAACTTTCTCAAGTTTCTTAAGAAATAAAATCATGAGAATACATTAGAAGCAAAAAGAATTATTTAAAACCCTAAGAGGAATGGACCTAGAGTATCTGCATGGGGCCCATCAGTTATAGTTTCAAGAACTAGTGGCATATTTTGTAATCTTGTTCCTGCCAGGTCCCACAAAAACCAACCTGCTTTCTCCTTGTTAGGAGAAGTAGGGAAACTAAAAAAAAAAAAATGGAAAAAAAAAATATCTGTGGTATGACATAAAATGCCTAGCTGTGAAGTCATCCTATAACAAGACTAGAGAAATTCTAGAGAGGCCTGGTCACTTAGAGAATCAAAAGAAAAGTACTACCTTGAAAGGCCCTATTTTCCATCCTCTGACTTCAGACCACACTATACTATGAATCTCCCTGGTCCTTTACTTCTGGTCCATTACAACTCTATGTCCTCTTTCTGTCCAGTATAAAACGCTGACACTTCAGCTTGCCAGTTCTTGCCCACCTATCATGAAAAAGAGAAATGAGGGTCAATGTCCTACACCTTTCAGTCATGATCTTCCTAGAAAACCCACATCTGATATCTCATCATTTTGATAAGTTTTTTTTTTCATTCCCATCCTGACTGTCATGATAATGCCATATGCCTATCTGGATTAACTGTTATGAGCACATTAGGGGACAGTAGACAGTGTTGAATCTTTAGTCATTCATTGTATTGTCAAGAGTTTAATAAAGTTCCACACTGAACATTTTTATTTTTTCAGAAATGACTAGAGGCTTCAGAGAAGAACAGTGTCCTTAGGTTAGAAAGAGAAACGCCATTTCTCTCCCAGCCTTGCCCTCTACCTGCCTGCCTTGAGGTAACCAGGACAATTTTGAACTGGTGTGTGTTTCTTTGAGAACAACTCCACAGTCATCTGAAGTGCTGAATCAGGAGCTCAGGGAATTTGAGAGCTAATTCTTCAGTCTTGACAAACTGTACAACAGTGCTTTAAGGAACCTCCCAGGGCTGTGATTTCAAGCTTCATTGTTGATCGAAAGTTGAACCCCCTTGGGATGAATGTCCATATTCATTTAACATCTGTTTTTGACTGACTGCAAGATAATGAGTTTTAATTTGTGTTGCAGATGAGCATTTAGTTCTGATTTCCATCTATTTTTAGACCTTGTCCTCTGAATAACAATTCCTCTTAAAATTGCTTAGCAGAGAACTGAGAAGCCTACATTCATTTTGAAATTATAATAGACCTTAAAGTTTGGAGCTATTTGCAAGATTGTGGGGGACACCTGTTCAGAAAGTTGAAGATGATCTGGTATGGCCTACTTGAGGTTCAGGTATTTTAAAACTTTAGTATCAATAAATCCATCTTTCTAGAATTAAGGATATTTTTAATAAGTTAATAAGGACTGCACATGCATTTCGGGGCCTCATTGTGTTAAATTTCCCTCTTACCCCAAGTAATAGATTTACTGGTTTGGGGTCTTCCTGGTACCAACTCAATTTTAAATGACATCCTCCACTGTGGAGCACTGATATCTTTTCAGCATAAATGCATCCTTATTGAGCAAATGATTGACTTTTTTCCCCCATGCCCTGATGTCTTCAATTTTTTCCCCTTTTCTTAAAATGTTCCTGCTTGAACTTCCTAGAACTGAATTCTCCAAAACAGAGCATAATATTTGGAAACCAAGGAATTCCCACCTTGCTCTGCAGTATAGTGTGCTATACTGTTTTGCCACTAAGCCAGAAACCAATACCACCACATACCACCATCCACCATCTCCACCCTGAATACCCAAGACCAACGTTATTTGATTACCTTATTTCCTACTGAGCCTGGGCACATCCTCAGTCCCTCTCCCAACAGCACTGGGAGCAACAACCACCACTCGATTAGAATGGGTGTGCAAGGGGAGATCTGTTTGCCACCCCAGCTCTAAGCTTATAATTACTTTCCTAAGAGTGGTTTGAGATCGTGAGTTAGCCCTGACAGGAGAATGACAGGATCATTCTTCTCCTTATGGATTCCCACCTATGACTCTTGGGGCTGTACCCTTAGCAGGAAAAAAGTCACTTGCCCCCACCCACTGCCCTTAGACTATAATCCAATTGAATAATCTCCAGTCACTGACAAATGTCTTATTTACATCATTTCATTGTGCTAAATGAGCATATTCCTCCCTTACCTTCTGTAATTTAGTACATTAAGTCCCAGTTACTTGCTTTTTCCCTAAACTGTGGTGACACTAATGTACCAAAACAATGTGACATTCTTTTCAAGACCTTGACTTGTACTGTCAGTATGAATAGTAGTGCCTTTCCAGGCAGCAAGATTTCTTTGCTGATTTCATTGAATAAATGTCCTAGTATACTCACACCACCGATGTTATACCAACCTCACAGACTAGCACATAAGATTCACATTAGCCTGCTTGTTTACATGTTACAGCCAGTACTGCAAGCACCTATTCAAACTGGAACGAACTAGGCTGCCAAGTAGAGGACCCTTGTAGAACTGGAACACTTCTCAGGAACAGAAGTGTTCCCATGGGAACTCTGAAATCACTGCTGAGAAACTGTTATCCCCAAAGGAGTTGGGTTAAGGCTTTTGTTGTCACATGACCAGAGCATGATGGCAGGATTTCACATAGAGCCAAGTCCCCAAATAGATGGCAAGGCCACGGTAAGGAAAGTTCTGGCAGAATTATAGGCCTACTCTCCAGAGCCACTTCATAGCACTCGGGAACACTGGCTCCCGGCTCCAGGCTGCTGCACAGTGACCAGGCAGACAGGGTCCTCTGATGGTTGCAGGCCAAAGGGAACGCTAGCCAGAATGTGCAAGCTATTAGGAAGACGTCCTTATTGACCATGTCACCCGGGTAGCTCTCACCTCCAGAGTGAACACTTCTCAGACTAGAAATGGGAAAACTCGCTTCGATTCTTTATTACAGTAATTTGAGTTTCCTATCAATTTGGAGCAAATTAACTTCTTTTCTGTGGTAGAGTCTCAAAATGAACTCCCTCACCTGTCTCCCCTGTGGTCTCCAATACTATTAGTTCCCCTGCTCCCTGTGTTGGTTTCTGATGCCGGCTTCCTTTGGGAACAAGAGTGACTATCAAAGCAAACAGATGCATGGAATTAAAAAGTGTACTTCACTGTTTTCTGGTCCTGTCTTTTCCTAAAGTTACTGGTTGTGTCCTGAGAGCTGCCTTCACATTTGTCAGAACTTTAGGGAAAGGAAGAATTTAAGTGACTGCATTTCCTGTAACCAGGAAAAACAGGTGATAGGGAAAGCCAGTTTCTGTGGCTCTTTTCATTAGACACATCCATAGAAGGAAGAGACCACCATCATTTTCTTTTGTTATAGTCTCTTCTTGATATTCTGTCATAGCCTAGACTGGTGCTCTGCTTCTTCCATATGGCTTTCCTGCTGCCCATCTTATAGCTACTCCTCTGTTATTAGTAACCCTACTGTAAAGTCAGCATAGAGAGGGGAAAGGTGAAAATGAAAACCTGGTTTCCCCAAAATAATAAGATACCTCAGAATGAACAGCAAAAAATCATTTTGGATTGTCTGATTTTCAGCCAATCCTGATTCACGTTGGCAAGGGAAACTGAAAAGTTAGCAACATGTACGAACACATACCACACAGAACGTTTACATCCATTTATTAGGGAAATTGCTTTGCCTTTAAACTCACAACTGGTAAAGCACATTGGTGCAAGATCATAGGGGAGAGAAACAATCTAAGGATCCTGATAGAGGGCAAAGGGCACACACATGAAATAGTGTGGAAAGCTTCCTTGTTTCTTCCCCCTTGCCCCTACTCCGTAACACCAAGAGCCAAGGATTTCAAAGTCCAGTTGGCCTCCTCCTCACCTCCTCTTGTTAGCAAGCTTCTTTTAAAGCAACACATCTTTAAAATTAAGTCCTTATTGTGCTTTTTGGATCATTCCATGTCCACAGAAAAATATATATGCTTGGGAATTCATTCTTCCCAAAAAGGAATATTCCCAAGAATTCACGTAGAACACATGGCCTAGGTTAAAGCCTTGGCAAGATTCTTGGCTAAGCCAGATCGAAACCCAGCAGATCATGCCCAAGGACATGATGAGCTACTCCTGTAGGATACAGGATCCCAGAGCTGGCCAGTTAAGGTGCCAGATCCTTCTGTCCCTGGAAGCATCAACCCAGGTCTGTGCCAATTCAACACTGCAGTGAAGGAAGCAATGACAGCTACAGATAACTGACATAAAACACAACAAAGAAACCCCAAACTAAGTTTTCCTCTTTGAATTAAAATATAAAATATAATTATTCCTGTTATTCTTGGCAAATGACAAACTGAAAAACATTTAGAGGGTACACTGGCTAATAACCTGAGCGTAATGAATCCACACTCCTAGCAGGAAGACGGGGAAGAGATTCCCACACAGAAAGGACAGATTAGAAAATATACTGATGGTCATTTCATTTAAGGGAGTCAAGGGCCCTGCCCTGTCCAGATGGATAAGAATTTCTCCAGAATATATCCATAATATACAGAGATTGTTCTTTTCATATTTAATAGTCTATTTGCAATCAGCTTGTCAGGACATGCAACCAAGAGGAAATGTAACATATATAGTAACATCTCTGAACACAAGAGCATCACAGAAATCGCTGTGCATTGAGCTGTACATGGAGGTTCTAAGCAGTTTGTCAGCTTCTTTCCTTTGGTTTGTGGAAGAGGTAGGTCATCAGCAAAAGTACAAAAGAAACACTCTTCAAGAGACTAACCAGATGAAGAGCGATGTCAGTGATGTGGGTTCACACATCATCATTTACACTAATAAAATACACCAGGGACTTAATAGAAAAACACCTGTCACAACAGCCTATCACTTTCAAAAGAGGCACTCTGGACAAGGACAGTCAGCATCCTCTCTAGAGGCAGCTCAGGGCTTGGCAAGAGGCAAATACAACATTATCCTGAGTTCCTTGTTATTCAACAAAATGTGAACAGGATTTTTCAAGAAGCCATCCATTTCACAGTGTCTTGCTAAACCACGGCTGATTTGAGAGTCTGATGATTCACCTTTTAGAGTAGTGTCCTTTATAACAAGATACTGCACACAGACAAGTGTCCAAATCACCTGATGAAGGTAATTAAAAAACTATGAGGGGCTGTAGAGGACCACACCCATTACACAAATAAGCAATAGAGTCCCAGAACACAGCAACCAAAAATTCCAGATCACGTGTCCTTCCTACTATTTAGATAACTGGCATTGCTTGTTTCATTCAAATGCAGGTCTTTCTGACTAAATTTTTTAATGAGGGTTCCAGGAACTAAGGCCACCAGAGCAATGGCCAACAGCTTAAAGACAGTTTCCCAGGAGAAAAGAGCATCCAGAGAGGTAAGGGTTGACAGGATGGAGCCTGTCTGCACACAGATGAAGTTGTAGGGGATCAAACCTGGAAGAAGAAAAGGGGAAGAGCCTGTTACTAGGGGGCAGGAAAAGGAAAAATAACCCTTCATAAAAGTCACCAGGAATTCACAACAGTGACTCCAGGTTTGTTTCTATTCCCAACTCCTAACCCCTAAACCTATCGCCTTCCCTTCTTTTCCACTTTGTCCCCTCCTTTCTTCATTTCCCATATATACCTGCCTGCATTGTTCAACGAAAGAACTTGTTACAAAAATATATACACTATAATAAGATTTAAAATTTTTTAACAGGAAAAACAAAATGAGTGAAGAATAAAATAAGGGAGTACAGTTAGGATGGAAATGAATAAGGTTCACTGATTTGCTAGAAGTGAACCTTTAGGGCCCCAAATTTGGTTATGAGCACTCAAGAACCAAGTAGAGAAGCACTAGCATTATGAGATTTACAGTTTGTTGTTATAACATAAAAACAAACAAGTTTCTTAGGAAAAGTACTACTTTTCATGTTCTACACCATTTCTAAGAGGTCATCAAATTCAGTGGATCCCAAAAGTCTGGGTGGTGGCTAGAAAGGCTGATGGTGTAATAATCTGGTGAAATTGATAAAAACACTTCCTCAGGCTCCACCCGAGACTCTGGTTACCTGGATCTGCCGGAGCACCAGGAGCCTTTTCCCTCCCCATTCTGAGATTCTGATTGGTTTGGGACCCCCTAATAATCCACTCCTCTTCTACAGTAGATGATGCCTCAAGATCTTGGACCAATCAAGGTCACGCAGCTTGTCAGAGGGGAGACTGGAACCCTGGTCTTTCTAGGTTTTGTGTCACCTAGGTTATTACAGGTTGCTGAGATACTAAGGTACTTTGTCTGAAAGCTGATATGAACAGAGTTAGCTGTGGTAAATTTCACTTCAGTTTAAGATCTCAGTTTCTCTCAAGAATCCCCTATTAATAGCAGCAGCTGCTCAATCACAGATCTGCTTTGTTTGAGTTAGAGGCCCTGAGTAGTCTTTCCCTCCATGCTCTAAAGAAGGTTTAAAAGAGGCAATGCTTGCCTTAAGGCTTAAAGAGGATGGTTTACTTCCAATGTGGAAAATAATAATCACTGATGTTATAGGATGTTAGATGTTTAACAGTCTGTTAAGTGTCCTCCAAGGCCCATACTTTGAGAAACACTGCTCCAGGCCCAGCCCCTTGTCTGGCCAAGTGGCCTACTGAGGGTAGCTTGCTGAAGGTCACACAATTGTCAAAAGGTAAGAACGAACTTCACTGGTACCAATTCTTCCTTAAGTGGACCTTAATCAAAATGCAGGGCAAAGTCAAAAAGGAAGTCTTTCACTCTGTTTTCTTTCTTCTGCCTTTGCCCTTTCTTCTCACATACCCTCACTTCAACCCTGCTTTTCTTGATAGTATTTACTAAGCACTTACTATGGGCCAAGTAATGTGCTTTACAGATTACTCTTCTAATCCCAGTGCCTAGCACAATACTTGGCATACAACAGGAACTAAACACATGTACAATGAACAATTCTATTTTTTCTGAAAATATTTTCATGGGGGTTCTTGTTCCAGCCTGAGTAGATCTGAAATCAGGATTTTAGGTATTAAGGCTTGAAGATGCTCTCCACGAGCCTGTGCTCTCAGAGGCAGGCACTTATTTGCCCATGGGGCTACTAACCCAGGGCAGTCCCCAGCATGACCACTATGAAGCCTCAAACTTACTCCACCAGCTTCTTACCAATAAGAACAGAGAAGAAGAACTGCACAATGGGGATGTTCAGAATCGGGGCCGACAGGTTCAAAAACCAGTTAGGCGTCATGGGGAAAAGTCTCAAAAACAGTAAGAAAAAAAACAAGCTGTTTCTGTTCTCTTCCACCTGCAGCCAAAAAAAGAGAAGGTTATTAAGAAACAAAGTCCCTAGGAAGACCAGGTTCTGTAGGCGTAAAAAAAAAAATTTAATTAATTTAATTAAATTTTAAAAAGACAGAACAAAATATGTGCTCAATAAATGATAGTTTTAAAAAAAGAAAGAAAGAAAGAAACACAGGCTCCATGTATTGAAAATCTATTGGTGTCTGGCACTGTTCTTGATTCTTTACACATTCTGTCCTGAATCTTCCAACAACCCTCCAAGGTAAAAATTGTTTTCCTCATTTTTAAAACAGAAGTACTTGAGGCTCAGAGAAATCAGGAACTTGCTCAAAGTCACGGAGCTGGTAATGAGGGAACTAGGATTGACCCCAGGTCTGTGCCTCTTAGAGACATCAAAAGAACCCCTAGGACCTCGGAAGCACAGCAGAGGAGCATTGTGAGAAATCCCTGCCCCTTGCTCTCCGCTCAAGGCCAAGAGGTGACTCTCTGGGGCCCCAGCACTCAGATGTGACCCCTCCCCTTACCTTCCTCTGCAGCACGGCCACTTTATCAGGAAAGTAGGAGACTACGAGCTGTTTGCCAAATATCCTGGAGAGCAGGTAGCAGCACGTGGCACCCACCGAGGTCAACACACAGCACAGCAGAAGCCCGAGCCATGGCCCAAACAAAGCACCGGCTAAAACATTCTGCAAATAAAACCAATCTTCAGCCATGAGGACATCTGGCAGCTACCAGTCACTTCATCCTGGAGCCCAAGAGTCATAGGCCCCTCCAACCTCCTGGTCAAAACCCAACTTCCATTTTAAAGAAGTGAATGAAGAGTAATGAAAGAGCTGAGAACAGCTTTGGCATTGGTCTCTTCACCTTTAAAGCAAGGATGAGAATTAAAGCTTCAGAGAGCAGGAGAGAATTAGATGGGAAAACTGGCTATACAACACCCGGCCAGCCACATAGGCTGTGGTAGGTCCTATTGGCGCTCTAAGAAGGCAAAAATGAAACTCATAGGTTACTTTTACCATTTTAAATGAATACAAACCATGAATTTTCCCTCAGACCATACAAACTATATGTCTTATTTCTTTGTTTTCTGCTGGAATTACATTTATATGGTATGCTAATACCAGAGGTTCTAATATTGACTAGAGCTCTAGCTGACACTCAAAAAAATCTTAGATTAACAAAAATGGAAAAGTGAATCAATACTTACTATATGCTGTTGTTAGCTGGTAGACAGCACCCTGCCAAACATGGGATTCAACAGAGAAATAACAGTGAAACTTGGAAGTGAGAAGGTAAGGATCTGCTAAGCACCTCCTATGTCTTAAGTGCTTGACTACATGTCTTATTTAATCTTCAATATGATCTTCTGTCCTATACTATCCTTACCCTATTCTATGGGTAAGAGATTAAGTATCATGCCTAAGATCATACTAGGCAGAGACGGGATTCACCCCCAGGTGACAGCTGGCTCTCCCCTATGAAGTGAGATCAGCTCAAGAGGAAAAGCAGGTACAGGGAAACCCCATAGAGTCAGCCTCTGATCTTGAGCACCATACATTTCCCTTGTCTCTCTTGGCATCGACACATATGCTTTTCTTCCTGTTTCCAACAAAAAATAAATGCTTACACAGATCAAGCCTGAGACTGGAATAGATAAAAAAAAATGCTGGGGCAGGAGAGAGAAGCAGGACAGAGGTAAGCTTTCAGGGTTTCTTGTTCTGTCAGTCAATCAAACAATTGCTGAGGGCCACTGTGTGTTAGGCACCATCATCATGCCAGCCACTCTACACTCACTGTTTCATTTAAGCCTCCCATGCAACAACCTTAGAGGGTTACGTAGGAGTATTCCCATTTTATAGTCAAGGAAACAGGGTTGGAGAAGTTAAGTGAGTTGCCTATGGTTACACAGCTGGGATTCAAACCCACCTCATGTCTTAACATATACATACATTTACATAAACCAGCTTAAAATGCTGCTGGAAAGAGAGCCCAAATTACTTTGTGTAACCTAAGATGATAACTGGTGAGGAGCATTTAACAGCAGGAGCACAAGCCCAGGTCAAACACTGTGGCTCCAGCGGGGCCGCCTGGAAAACCAGAATGAGGTCTCTTCTGCACACAAGGGAAACTTCCTGATGCTGGAAGGCTTAACATCACCATGAACAACCTGCATTTGTTCATCAAACACTTATGAAGGTACTCCCTGCACCAGGCGAAAGAATACAAAGGCTGAGAATAAGGAACAGGTCCTGCCCTCAAGGAGCTCAGAGACTAGTGAAGAAAACAGATTTAAAAAAAAATCAAAAACTGTACCAAAATGCAAAACATTATAGGAGCTCTGAGTAGGAAAACTTGACCTAGTCTGGGGTACATGTGTGTGTCTTTCAAGGACAGCGCTCCAGAGCTCTCAATGCCTTAAAAACAAAAGCAGCATACCTGAGAGGAAAGGCAGACACTGGAGCTGGGCGGACATGGGTTCAGACCTCAGCCCTAACCTCTCCTTGCCTTGTCACCTTGGCCGGTTACTTAACTTCTCCCCACTTGTTGCCTTATCTGTAAAATGTGAATAACAATGCCCACATTATAAGGCTGTTGGGAGAATTAAATAAGATCATGAAGGTTAAGCAACTAGGACAGCTCTTGTCACAGAGGAAGCTGTCAACAGTAGTCTGCCCTCTGGATTGTGTGATTTGCGGCATAAGGGCCTCTCTACAAAGACAGAAGGTGGCTTCTTGACAAGCACAGAAGGAGGGCAGGGTACTGACCAGGAAGCTGGAGCCAGGGATGGCAAAGCACTGTTTGTAGAGGTAGGCACTGCAGAAGAGCAGGAACACATAGGCCTGGTGCTCCTTTCGGTAATCTCGAAGGACCTCAGAGAGCTCCCGCAGCTCAGCCAGGTCAGAGGGGAACCACAGTGACCTAGGGATTTGGAAAAGCAGAGGGAAACATGAGTCCAGATCAACCTAGTACCTACGAAAGTCACTTGTGGTGTTGTCTTTCCAAAGCAGGTTTATAAATGTGCCCATCATCTGCTCTGCTTTGGAACACACACATAATGGGAACCCCTGATGATAGGTGACCTGATACAATACAGCAGAGCAGACAGAGAGCCCTAGTTTGTAAACAAGAGACCTAGGTTAGCATCTGAACTCTGCTGTTCTCCAGTTGTGTGATCTTGAGCTAGTCTCAAGGCCTCAGTTATCTTACCTGAAAAATGAGGATTGGTGTTAGGTAATCACTAAGGCCCCTTTTAGCTCTCAGATTTTATGATCTATTCTTAAGAGGCAATGGATTAATTTCCAGGAGAGTACTAAACGTCCTAAATTGCCTTCCTTTGAAGGAACACCCCCTCCACTGCAAGCTTTAGGCCAAGGACAATTTAAACTTCATACTGTTCCTGAGTTACTAGGTAAAATGACTGTTTTATCAGACATTAAAATCCAATTAAGATTCTCCAGGGAAGTATATCTGTCCCACACTATAAACATAACCTTCTTAATAGTATGTCAGGCTTGAAACCAATTCTTTCAAAGAGCCTATTTTTTCATTCTGCTCTTTATCTGGTCCTCAGTCCTCTCTGAATCCTGTACAAGGGTTACAGTGTAAAGGTTATTTTGCCTCTGTCACCTAAACAACTCTTGAATCCATCAATGATCAGTTATGAGCAAACCCTCCTAGCTCTCATCAGAATGTTTCTCTTAGCATATCCGGCACCCACAGCAAAGCCCTCTCAGCTATACAAAAAGAATACAATAACTGAAAACGATTGTCCTAATATTTAAATATCAGTAACAGCCTTGATAACGCAATGCTGTGCCAGGCACATTCCCATGAACTTTATAAACAAGTATGCAGCACTGACTCATCCAGTCGGTAATGAGAAGGAGAAGGGAAGAGACAGCCAGGAAGAGGGGCGGATAGGATAATTCGTGAATAATTTAAAGTTGTCCACGCAACGTTTCTCCTGAAGACCCAATGCCTTATAGTCCGAAGGGCAGACCTAAGCGAGATTAGGTGGGGAGGTCGATGGAGGGAAGCTGAGGGCAGCTGGGAAGAAGAGGTTGCGGGTCCACACAGGGGAGAGGGTCGGCTGCAAACGGGGGTTAGGGCTGAGCCTGGGAAAGCGATAAGAAAATAAGAATAAGTACAGATAGGCGAAGCCACAGAGTCAACAGAGGCGCGCGAGCAGGCCCCGCCCTGGGTAAGGCTCCACGTTTTCCTCGGCAGATCACCAGTCCAAAGACCCCGGCTGCGCACCCACGCAGCGGGCAACGCGCAGGTCCCAGCCAGGGGGCGCCCCGGCTCCCACTCACCCGACTGCCTGAGACCCTGGAGACGCGGCCCAGGTACCAGACCCCGATCTCCAGTCCTAGAACTCAACCACAAACCCCGGCCCCCGACGCCCCTGACCTGGAAACTCGAGTTTCCAATTCCCAGACCCCATCCTCGAACCTGGCTCCCTTACTCAGACCCGAACCCACGTCCCCGCCACACACCTGCCTCCAGTCCCCTCGGCGGAGCCCAGTGTCGGACCGCGGGGCAGTTGCGTGGACAGCAAGTACAGGGCGAAGGTGCAGCCAGCGAAAACCAGGAGCAGGCCGAGCAGGGGGCGCATGTCGGCCCCCGCACTCCCCGCGGAGGAGCCTGGAGGCAGCCTCGGAGACCACGGGGACAGCGGAACTCGTTCGCTGACGGACTGAGGCGGGGCCTGCTCCAAGTCCCGCCCCAGGCCAGGCCCCGCCCCAGGTCCAGGCCCCGCCCCCGGGCCGAAATTCCCGCGGAAACCTGTCTTTCCAGCCCCTATCCGCCTGTCTCTGCCTTCCTTCCGTCCACCTTTTAATATGTTTATCTCTGTCTCTTTCTCCACTTATTTGCAGGCTCTCTGCCAGGCGCTGGAAGATCCAGAGGCGAATCCCGAGCCCTGCCCACAACGAGCTTGCCATGTACTGGTCTAGATGGTCTTGTCCACAACCAGCTGTAACACAAAGCAAATGCAGGCAGTATAGAACCAGGGGCGCCCATCAAGTGCGGTGAGACGGTGATAGTGACCACAGAAATTGTCAGAATTACCTTTTATTGATGCCTGCCATAACAGGCCCATTATCCCTAACCCTCACAACAATCCTGCAAGGTTAGTATTTTTGTCTTTATTTAGCAGATGAGAGCTCCGAGTCTCAGAAAGACTGACATCCCCAAAAAGATGTCCTGGGTCCAAAATTAGTCCTACACTACATGGATTAATGGAGGAAGTAGGGCTTGAGTTTACGTTAAAGGATGAGCAAGATTTCCATAAAAGAAAGGAGGGAGTAAGGTGGGGGCCCAAGTAAGGCACCAGAGTCCAGAGAAATCTAAGGTGTATGAGAAATGAGTGAGGAGTTGGGGGAAAACTGGAAAGCATTGAAAAGCAGGCTTAAGACTCGGATTTTTAAATATTGTGCATGGTGAGACACTGGCAGAGGTAACGGTTAAGCAGGAGAATGATTTAGTTTCTGCTTTAGGATGTTTGCTTTGGCAAATGATTAGAATACATCCTGAGTTGATAGTTGCAACTGACCTGGTGAGAAAGGATGTAGGCCTGCGCCAAGGCCACAGCAGTAGGAATGAAGGGAGGAAGGAAGATGGACAGAATGGGAGGAGTTGAGTTGGTAGAATGAATGACTGATTAAATGGAGAAGGGACAGAGAGGATGCCAGAATGTCACAAGTTTAACCAACAAAGAGAAAGCATTCTTCTTATATCATTCAAAACTCTCCATGGGCCAAATAGGGAGCACCTGTCAGAATTCAAAGTGTATAAACTCCTAGCAATTCCATGTCCAGAAATTTAACCTATATATATGCCCACAAGTAGACAAAGATCTATGTTCAAGGGTATTCTCTCAGCTTTGTTTTGATATTAAAAAATTGGGAACAACCTAAGTGCCCATGAGTTGGGGACTAGCAAGATTAATCATGGTATATTCACAACTAGAACTCTAAGTAGCTTCCTAAAAGAAGAAGTTAGGTCTATATATCCTGATAATAGTGCAGTCACCAAATAGATGATTAGGATAAAAATCAAGTAAGTTACAGTGTTGGAATATACTGTGACTCATTTGTAAGAAGAAAGAGAAGATACACTTTCTCTTTTAAAATACTTTACTATTTGTGAATGAAATGATTTAATGTCTGGGATTTGCATCAAAATTATGAGAGTTTAGAGGGAAGGGGTATAAATAAGACAAGATTGTCTGTTGGATAGATAATCGTTGAAGGTGGATTATGGACACATGGAGGTGGATTTTATACCATTTTCTCTACTTCTGTATGTTTGAAATTTTTATTTTAAAAAGGGGGGAAATGGTCTCAGCCCTCCATTGTTTTTCTCTTTTGAACTCTCCATTCCAGCCAAACATGCACCATGTTAGTTCATGCCTCTAACAACACTCTTCCCTGCATCTGGCAATCTTCTCTGCCTGGAAAATTTCTGCGCTTTTATCAACACCCAGGGCATTTGTCACTTCCTCTGAGAAGCCTTCTCCAGCTCCTACAGTCAGAAATGTTGTTCCTTCATTGTGGTTGGGCCTCCCTTTGGAATATCTCTAGTACTATTATTGCAAATACTATGCTCCAGTGCCATTATCTGTCTCCCCAATCGACAATGAACATTTCCATAAATGAACAACGTCTCATCTATCACTTCTCTGTTCCAACCCTTAGCCCTGTGCTTGGCTTATAATTGGCACTTAATAAATATTTGTTAAGTTAATTGGTCAGATCTAGCGAGGAAATGTCTAGTTGTTTGTTTTGGTATATGCTGATTTTGAGAAGTCAAAGGAATATAGGAGGAGAGTGAATGAGAAATTAGTGTCATTGAGCCTGTGCCAGCAGTGTGCTGGGCCAAGGAGCAGAGCAGTGAATAAGAAAGTAAGGCTCCTATTCTCAAGGGTTTTACTTTACCTTTGGTTGGGAGAGAGTATGGAGAGAAATAAATATAGAACGTAAGTGCCTTGGAGGAAATGGACATAGCAAAGCTTATTCCACTCCACGGAAGCAAGTATCATTATCCCACTTATGGATGAGTAAATAAGCAGGTGTTCAGATGAGGTCACTTTGTTATGTCCACAGCTATGAGTGCTGAACAGGGTTCAAGCCTTTGTCTGCCCCTCCTGAGCCCATATTCTTTCCTCTACCAGCTTGTACTACCTCTCAACAAGCAGGTGAAATTTTGGAGCTTGGACTGAAGATTCAGATTTGGAGGTCATTTGTCTAGAGGAGAGAGCTGAAGTGAGGGAATGGGGATGGTTTCCTAGGGAAATCACAAGGAGGAAAGTAGCAGTAGCTGACATTGAGTACTTAAACTCTCCAGACCCCACAGTGTTTACACGCACAAATGTATTCCATGTAATAAACCTCTTAACAGCCCCCACTGTAGAGTCCAGGAAATGGAAGCTTAGGAAGAGTTAAATCAACAGAGGTCACATGCCAGCAAACACCAGAATCTAGTCTCTTATCCTCCACTACCTTTGTGAGAGAGAACACTGAAATCAGAAGCCAGGTTAGGAAATAGTGTAACCAGTGAAAGAGAACCAGATGGCTCGTTCCAAGGATGTTGGATGAGAAATTAAGGAAGAGGGTCCAAGAGACCAAGAAAGGCTATTAGGAAAGAACCAGTGCTCAATGTCAAAGCCCATGGAAAAATCCATCAGGGAAGCCTGAAGGTCGTGAGATTCAGCCAACACGAGGTGGTAATGGACCTTTGACAGAGCTCTTTTCAGGAGATGCAAACCTAATTTCCTATAGGCTCAGTACCCAAGCCTCTGCTAGCTGCCCCTAACTTAGCCCCCTAGACTGCTGTTCTTACTCCTCTTTGTCTATTTGGGGAAGAAGCCCTGAACTGTGCTCCCCACTCCCAACCCACCTCCACTCTGATCTCAGTCTTCCCAGTTCTGACCTTCAACACAGCACCTGCAGAGCCAATTCCAACCAGTGCACTGCCTGCACACTGTGCCAGCCTCCATCAAGGCCGTTTATTTACAGCACATGCCCAGGCTGCCTGACAAAGGACAGCTGCAAGTTCCAAGGTGGACCCATGCCGGACTGGGAAGCAGGTGGGTGCCAATGGCTCAGGGAAGTGGGGGGGAAGAAAAGGCAAGAGGTTCCAGTGAGAGTGAATTAGCCAGGCACTCACCATAGCACTCAACCTCCTTTTCTGGCTTAATCAGTTCTGCACAGAGCAATTGAAAGGAATAGCTCTGAAGACCACGTGATTTTGTTTCTCCACCCCACTCCACATAACTGATTGGAACAGGACAGCTACCTTCCCCAAGAGGAGGATCCAAGGGCTGGTTCTTCTCTCCAGAAGAAGAATTGGGCCACCTAATGAATGAGTGGCTGAGGACCAAATGGTCCCAAGAACCCCAGATGTCCATAGCTGCCCTGTGGAGAGAACCAAGCTGAGCCAGAAACTCATGGCAGAGCACTAGGTTAAAAAAGGCCCATGAACTCTTGCTGCAGAAGGCTTGGAGTTGCCCCCATTCCTGTCCTTGCTAATGGTCCTGGGTTTCCACAAGTAATCTCTTTAATAAAACTTGGGTTAGTACAAGTGGATTTCTGTTGCCAGCATCCAAAGTTTCCTTGGCTAAGTAGGGTTTTGCAGGATTGAAAGCATGGGGGCAAGGGTCCAAGGGTGAGAGGGTCTAAGTTTAGGGTTTTGGAAATAACTCAGTAAGTGTGTTGATGTCTAAATCGGAGTAGAGATGACACCCTCAAGCCCAAAGGGTGAGTTCACTCCATCGTGTTCAACAGATATTTAGTGAGCACCTGCTGTGTGCCTGGCATTGTGCTAGGTGCTAGGGCACCAAAGACAAGCAGCAGTTGTTCTTGTGGCACTCGCAGTCTCAGAGGGGTACGGACATGGAAACATTATATGACATAATAAAAGCAGTAATGGAAGCAAATACAAAATTAGTGGCAAAGGGGATGGTGGAAGGGAGTCCTGGAAAAGCAAGCAAGGCAGTCTTTGAACCAACATTTGGAGTTTTCCAGGAATGCTGGATGGTCCTGGAGGGTTTTAACCAATGTGCTAAAATAGGGGAGTGGGGAAGAGAAAAACCTCCCAAGCTTCCAGACAGGTGGGCTTGTTGAAAAATGGTGTCAGGAGCATCTGGAAGGTTTGAAGAGGAGTGAAAAAAAAAAAAAGAGTAAATTTCTCTTTTTACTGGGAATGGGCAGTGAACCTGCAGAGACAACAGAGACAATAATAACGAAGAAGCCTGGGGGAGAAGGAAAGCAGAGAAGGGTGAGTACCTCTAGGGAAATGATTTATGGCTGGGAGAGGGGAGGTCTTTATTTACAACTGAACATGGTCTCATAAAGCTCACAAGATAATGGAGAGTGTTCATTTAATAAATATTTCCTGAATGCAGGCACCACACTATGCACATAGCTCCTGCCTTGTAGAGCAGTCTAATGGGGAACAGACATCAAATAATCACACAGATACATGTAAAAAAAAAATACAGTTGAAAAGTGCTACAAAGGAAGATGCAGTAGAAATAAGGTCCAAGAAGACTTCCCTGAAAAGGTGACAATCAAGCAAAGATCCACAAACTGAGTAGGAGATAATTGGAAAAGAGGGATCTTGGATTTGGGGTTCAGAGAGCTATACTGACAAAGAGAAGGGAAGAGAGGAAAGGATAGCAGGAGACAGAGTTCAAAGTTCCAAGGGCCTTGGGAGGAAGATTCTGAGAAGAGAGTGGACACAACCTATAACTGCCTTCATTTCTCCTAATCCCTGTTAAATGAAACTCATTGAAATTCATCTCCACTCCAGGGAACAAGCTTTCTTCCTTCCTTTACTCATTCATTTACTCATTCACCAATGCATTTGTTCATCCATCTAACATTTCACAGTGAGCAAATTCCCATGTTAGCAGACACCAAGAGAAGGAAGCTGAGGGAGACCCACTGACCCGAGAAGTTTGTAAATGATAGAAATGCGATTCCTGACATTTTTCTTGCTGTTGTTTGGACTCACTGCCTACCAGGCAAGGGAAAGAGGACAAAGAAGTGACTGTGCTAATCAAAATGCAGAGCCAATAAAACTCTTAAAAAGAAATCAGGCCCCAGAACACATTAATCTTTCCATCCACAAAGGCTGAGGAAACGTAGGAAGGAGGAGGAAGGGCGATAAGATGTCCAAGAGGGCAGGATCATTGCTGAGCCTCACTTCTTTCGAGGTCAGTCATTCATTACAGGCATCCCTCACTAGGTGGAAGACTCTGTATTTGATACATATGTTAATCTGTAAAATATATTTACAGAGTTCTATAATTTATAAAATAGTCCATTTCTTTAAAATAAGGGCTATTCTCACAGAAAGCAGTTGAAGGAGAGTCACTTGGATTAGGAGGAGATTACCAGGCCTGTGACACTCAGGAGTCCCAGGAACCTTCCCACAGTGACCACAGCTGTGGGATGGGTAGTGCCCACCCCTTTAGCTCTGTCTTCGTTCTGGGCATCTTGCCCCGCAGTTGGTCCTTCCTTGGTTCTGGCCTCTCTGACCTTGGCCCTCTGGGGCCTGTTGACTTGGCTGCTGTTGTTATTTCAGATTCATGGTTCACACACAGTCCTGGGGAAGCCTAATAATTCCTCAAACTGGAGGCCTCCAATTCTCTAAGAGCAAACTGTTTATGCTTTGAATTTATATGTTAGCCATACAAGTTATTTAGCATCATTCTAAAAGGTTGAAATAATTACCTCTAACAGGTGATATTATGGATAGCATATATTCATTTTACATCTATGCATCTTCTAAATTTCCTTCAGTATTAATATAATCATAGATTATATTAATAATGAAAAATAAACATTTTTCCCACTTTAGAGAATGTTGGAAACCAGGGGTATGGCTTTCTTGTCTTCCCAGAGCAAACAGAGAGAGAAGCTGGTGTTGATAAGGAGAAGCTCTCTTATTGCACATTAGATAAGGCATATCAAAATAAAAAATTCACATTCATCAAACCACTCACAGATGTGGCATCCATGGGACTTCAAAAGACCCTTCACAGACTTGCCTCCCAGACCCATACAACAGCCCTGTGAGATAAGTCAGTCTCCTTTTCCTTCTACATGCAGAGACCTGAAGGAATTTGGCACAGGGACTGTGAAATTGAGTCCAAAGTGAGGTCTTCAGCCAGTCCTTCCCTTTAAGGTGCTTGTCTGCCTCCTGTGATGGGCAGAACTGCCCGACTGATAGGCAGCAGAAGCACAGAACAGAACAAACAAAGCTCTAGGACACAGTCAGACAAGGCGCTGAGCTGCCGGGAGCCTGGCTATTTCTAACTTGCCCTACTTAGAGGCTCCCTTCACAGGCGTGTTCCATAATCCAAGGCCATTTGACATTTTGCAATGTGACATCCATAGGACACTACCGGAAAAAACCCTGGTTATTCTGTACTTTTGTGCCTTGAGGAAACTGTGAGGCGAAGCTTTAAAAAAGCCTGTCATAGTTTTCTTGATGTTGCTGGTGCCCACATGTCCTGACGACAGTTACATCTGCAACTCTGGGCAAAGAATAGGTCGGAAGATTGTTTCAATGTTTTCCATGAGTATAAGATCATATCGACACAGCTGGGGCCTGTAAAAATAAGACAAAATGCTCTTGTCAATAAAATAACAAAAATATACTAATAAATTGTATCATATCCTTAGGACATAAAGTTATTTAGCAGTTATTTAGAATGTTATAGGAAAATACTTATGGTAAATAAGCAAAGCAACATCAACAAAAAAGCAAAATTTATTTGCCAAATAACTTCACCTAGGTTTAAAAACAATAATAGAGAAAAGATTAGAAAGAAATAACCCAAAACATTAACAGTGTTTGGCTCTGAATAATATTATGGGTGATATTTCTCTGCTTTCTAATACTTTCTTAACTCTCCAGATTTTATTAAATGAACATCTATTCCTTTGATAATCAGGAAAAAAATTATTAAAAATCTCTAAAGTTTTAAGAGGTAATAACTATCCTCTTATAAGAATTGTACTATTAAATGTTTTAGAGTACTCTAAACTTTCAAGAAACAGGAATTCATAAAGCACTATTACTCACATCATTTCCTATCTCTCTGTCCACAGACTGGATGCTAGGACTATATGTTGGAGTGGCATTAGTAACAAAACATATATACCATTACAGCCTTTCTTTTTCCCCTCTCTTTGTGTCTCTCTACACACACACACACACACACACACTCTCTCTCTCTCTCTCTCTCTCTCTCTCTCTCTCTCTCTCTCTCGTTTATTTTTTTTTAACTAATTGAGAATAATAATTCCTTAATACTTCAATGTGTATATCTGAAGAACAAGATATTTTCAGTGTGGTTATCAAATTTAACATTGATACAGTATTTTCATACTTTGTCAATGTAATAAAATAGTCCAATTTTTCTGTACCTTTTTAAATACTAGTCTCTGTTCCATCAGGTTGCCAAATTATGAAGGCTTTCTTTCCTATAACACATTTTCAGCTTGCCAAGTAGCGCGGGTAGAGTGCTTAGGGAGGAATTATATAACTAAGCATATAACAACGTTATTTCTTTAGGTTATTGGGCCATTTATCTTTAACTGCATACAAGTAAAATTTTTTTGGATAACTAGGCTACTTGTTTTTATCAAGTCTATTTTTGGAAAACCCCTCATTTCCTTCATTGTGATCATTCCATCCGATTATAACATTAGACCAAATGGAATAAACAAGAACCAACAACATCTTTGGAAAACAGGCTTGTCAAACCCTGTCTATGGCTCACCTCTCTGGATGGGCAAGTGACCTTAACTTCATTCGGAGAATCCTGAGTTTGTACTTTGGGCCTACTATGGATCCTGTAGAGAACACCAAGGAAATGGCTGCCACTTGATCCAGATCTTGATTAAATCTCGCAAGCAGACTCACTTGGTGGTATTTCTGAAATATTGCAGGTTCACTAGAAGGAAGAAATAATATTTTTATATAATGTATACAAACTGCTAATTAAAGAAAACAGTTCAAAATCTACAAATCACTTGTAGACAGGTAGCCACTTGATCTCAAAGGATGGCGTAAGTGAAGTTGCTAACCCCAGGACTGATGAAATGCTATGACATTAGAGAAGTATGTGCTGCCTGCTATATGCCAAGCATCATCCTCAACTCTTGACTTGACACATGTCTCCAATCCCCTGAAAATTTCTCCAAGGTATTATTATTTTCATTTTATAGACAAGGAAACATGCTTACAGAGCTTAAGCTCACCGAGGTCACAGGGTTTATCTGTAGTAGCTCAGGGATTCAAACTCAGTTCTGGTTGAGTTCAAAGTTCTCGTCTTTCCATTAAACTGCTATGTGTTTTTTTAGCCAAACTATATACTTATTTAAAGGTTATACTTAAAGATATATTTTTTCAGTCCTGCCTCTTAAGAGAAGTCTTAAAATAGCTAAATCCCAGGTTCCAATACTTTTTTCCAGGTATATGGAGATATTATTTAGAGTTGGAATCCCAAACTAAACCTAAGATATACCCGCTGGGGGGGTTCAGCTGGGTTAATGTCCCTCTGGGGAGCTGGGAGACTAGGCCATAGAGAAACAAGGATTCCCACCCTGAGCTCAGGAACAGGAGGCTTGCTCTAGAACTGAATCCTTGGTATGGAGGTGGGAATGGGAGTGAGGAGGTATCTGTGATCCCAGCATCCCTGGAATCATGTGTAAGTCCAATGGAGAGTAGAAGTGCTACGAATAAAATTAATTTTAAAGGTGCCCAGATTTGGGGGGGTTTTTCCTTTCCTTTTTTTAAATTAAGTTTATTGGGATAACATTGGTTAATACAATCATATAATTTTCAGGTGTACATTATCATTTGATATCTGTATATTCTATTATGTGTTCACCACCCAAAGTCCAGTTTCCTTCAGCTACCATATATTTGATCCCCTTTATCCACTTCACCCTCCCCCATCTCCCTATATTTGACCCCTTTTACTCTATCTACCTCCCCACTCCTCCTCCACCCCACTAGTAACCACTACTCTATAGTCTTCTGGTAACCACTAGTCTATAGTCCATGTCCATGAGTCTCTGTTCGTTTGTCCTGCTCATTTGTTACTTTTAGGCTTATATCCCACATATAAGTGATATCATGTGATTTTCAACCTTTCTGTCTGGCTTATTTCGCTTAGCATGATTATCTCGAGTTCCATCCATGTTGTCACAAATGGCAGCATTTCATCTCTTCTTATGGCTGAATAATATTCAATTGTATATATATACCACAGCTTCTTTAGCCAATCATCTCTTGTAGGGCACTTGGATTGCTTCCATGTCCTGGCTACTGTGAATAATGCTGCTATGAACATTGGTGTGCAAATATCTTCATAGATATGAGTTTTCAAGTCTTTGGGGTAAATACCCAGTAGAGGGATTAGATTTTTGTTTTTAAATTCCATTTCCATTAAAAAGAACTAGGGGTCCCTGGAGAAATGGTTGACTTCAGGGCTAAAGCAAGGAAAGTTCAAAGTGATCTTGGAACAACTCATGTGACTAAAAGTGCTCAAAGAATGATGGAGATTTTGTAAAGAATTTAGAATCACTTCACATCCATTAGGATAGCTACTAAAAAAGCAGACAAAGAAAATAACAAGTGTTGACAAGAATATGAAAAAATTGGAACCCTTGTGCTCTGTTGATGGAAGTGTAAAATGCTACGACTGCCATAGCAAACAGTGTGGAGGCTCCTCAAAAAACTGAAATAGAACTATCATATGATCCAGCAACATGCATACAATGAATATTATTCAGTCATTAAATGGAATGAAGTACTGATACATGCTATGACATGGATAAATCTTGAAAATGTTATGCTAAACAAAAAAAGCTGAACCTAAAAGACCATATATTGTATGATTCCATTTATATGACATGTCCAGAATAGGTCAATCTGGCACTAATCTGCTTTGTGCCTCCAGAGAGGCACAAGCTAGGGAGAGGGAGGATTGGGGAATTACTACTGATAGGAATGGGGTTTCTTTTTGAGATAATGAAGATATTCTAGAATTAGATGATGGTGATGGTTGCACATTTTTTGAACATAATAAAAGTCACTGAACTGTAAACTTTTAAAGGATGAATTTTGTACTATGTGAATTATATCTTAATTTTTAAAAAAAGGTTTAAAAAAAAGAAATACATGTAAAACATGGATACAGTGAGAGTCATCAGGCAGATAATAACCTTAAATGTGATTCCACTTTTACCCATAGTCTGCTAAGACTGGATGAACTCAAGGTACATACTGTAATATCATTTCCTTTATCTTAAATTGTAAAACTAATACTAAAATGTTAAAGTTTACCTTGCAAAAAAAAGTACCCATAATCTCCCATATAATAGAAAAACTGTTTCTTTTTTTCCCATATGTTCTCTGATTGGCGATGACTTTTTCACAAACATGACTGAAATGAGAACGACTAACCATTACTAAAATAAAGATTAAGATCTCAATCTTAATCGATATAAAAACCTCCCAATTTAGGAGTTCCTTCTTGGGAGAAATTTACTATGTAAAATTAATACTTCTAAAACACGTAAAGCAAAAATGTGGCCAATTATTGGCACGAATACTCAAATTTTCTTGGGTGAACACTCCCCATTATATAACTGCACAACCTCGCCTGCTATTTCTTAGAATCTCCAGATGAGGTCTCTGCCTCGCTTCCTTACTGAAGGTCACAGCTCAGAAACTACCTAATCCTGGTTTCTCAGGAGGTACTCCCTTTTAGTGCCCTCCCTGAAAATGCTGCCCCACTGTGGGTTTGAGGACATATACACTGTAGTGAAGTCTCTGAAAAAGATCAATAAAGAACCCTAAAAACAAACAAACAAACACTGTTCACAAACTTTGAGTATGCTGGAGTGGAGGGAGCAATACAGATTAGTGGGAAGAATACAATGTAGCGATTAAAACTGTGGGCTTGGGGTTGGACGGACCAGCCCCTGATTTCACCTGATTCATCCTGATCAGCGGTGTGATATTGGCCAAATCACTTGACATCTCGGAGCCTAAGTCTCCTCATATATGAATTAGAGATGGCAATACGACCTTAGAGGGTTTTAGTGAGAATTGCATTAGCCCATGTGCGTAAGGTGCTTCAATAAACAAAGGCTATTACTATTATTGTGATCTAAGGGGGCATTTTTAAAAAGTTATCTCTAAACCACCCACCCACACTTTTTCTATTTATCTATTCAGTGAACTGTAAGGGAACTACCAGTTTCAGATCACGTTCTACTTGGTCCTCTATGGGTAAGGCCAAGACACAATCCAAATGCCTGGTAGACAAAAGAACCCAGGAAACATTTCCTGAGTAAATGAATAAAATGAGCTTCAAATTCCTTTGTTTAAAGAGTTTTTCCCAATTGTAAAAGTAATAGATCAAAAATTAACTGTTTTTAAACTATAAATATATATAAATATACATATATATAAAATACAAAATTAAAAATTGAAAAGTAAAGAGAAGCTGAAAAAAACCACACATATTTTCACCACCTAAGAAGCAATATAATATTTTGGCATGTTTCTATTTCTTTTTTTTTACATTGTCGAATTAAAACTTTATGTATAAATAATACATTGTTGAGTTTTATATTTTATATAATTTGACATCCTGAAGCTTTACACTTAGCACATTATAAGCATTTCATTTACTATGAATAATGAATATTCTATTATATGGGAATATCTAAATTAACCATTTCCTCATCGTGGGATTTTTAGGGTGTTTTCAATTTTCTATTGCAAATTACATTCTCTGAGTTTCAAAAACATATTTGTATGTACATTATGAGCTCAAAAAAGAACAGAAACGTGTATAAGGGTAAGTGCCTGTGGGAATAGGATTGTTGGAATGGGCCAAGGACTTGCACTTTTATTTTACACACACATTTACTGTTTAGATCATTTATAGCAAGCAAAAATGACTTTTGTAACTAAATGTTTAAGCAAAGGAAGCAAAGAGAAGAAGGGAAACTAAGAGAGGGAATGAGAGAGGGGGGAAAGAAAGGAAGAAAGGGAAATCCTTGCACCAATTCCATTTGTAAAGAATCTAAGAGATCAAGAGCCACAGGAAGCAATTAAACAATATGTCCCCTTATATCTTTTGTAGAAGATAGAAAAGTACAGATATATAAATAAGAAAACAGGTATATTTGGAATTTAATTTCTCTGAGCAAAAAGGCAAATAGCAAACTGCAAAGTATCCCACCCCAACTTACTGATCGATTTTGGATTCTGCAGTGTTTCCAGCTTTGTCACTCAATTTGATTGTAATGAACCCTCTTCTTATGTTCTTGTTCCAAGTTATAATATCAACAAAGTAATGATATACTGCAAAATCAGGAGAAAACATGGTAAGAGAGAGGTACTCCCAACTGCTTCCTTTTAGGGTCAACTCCTAAAAGTCTAACCTCTCTAATAACTAAGTCTCTTTTTCTCTTTCTCTCGAGTTTCTCTGCAAAGATCAGGGGCAGAATTTTCTAATATTTCTTTCTATTCTCTTTGGTAAGAAGGCTTGAGTGACAACAGAATTCAACAGTATCCAGTCACCGTGTTTAGGCATCACTATTGAATCAGTGTTTCCATCTTATTGACTAAGGTATCATGGCCTACTGTTGAGTGTAACTAGTTCACTTCAATTCCTTCCCATTTTAAAATAAACCAAGCAGGTGGCCGCAGCTGACAATGTCTTGCATAATCTGGGCCATGTCTACCAGCCTAGCCAGCCTTTCTTATCTCTTCCCCAGTTATGCCACACCACCAGCACTGCCTACACTGGCAAACTCCCTCTTGCTCTTAAGCCTTCCCTTCACTTACACACTCTTACTTTGCCCCTTTTGCCAACCCACCCATCAGGTTTCAGCTAATGTCACTTCCTCCAGGAGGCCTTCACTGATCCTCAGGCTAAATCAGGTCTACCTCTTGGAGTTCTCCCATCATTATTCAGCACACTACTGAATTTTCAAAACACACAAAAAAATGATAATCAAAAAGTGGTAAACGCATGGATACATCTAAAAAAATGCCTGAATAAGGTCTTATGATGTTACCAAAAAAAAAGATAAAAGTAAAACATACAACAACAATAATTGAGAATTGATGATTTTTCTTCTTTGTAATCTCAGCAGTAACACCTTATAGGCACCCAATAAATTCCTATTGAATAAATGAGAGTGTACAAGCTGTTTAGAGAACTCTTCTGCCTCTCTACTCTTTGCTCTCCAAGGTCAAGGATGCTTTGGGAATATGGGGATTCTACCATGATGTTCAGATTTGCTATTTCTTGGTCAGATGTACATAGAAGGGGAAAGAGGCTCAGGGAGATGGCCATCTCACAAGGAACAAGGTAAGCCCTGGAGTTGCCGTGTCATAGCCCATTATTGCTCAAGGGCTTGCCCCATTTGGACCTGGCAGACACCAAACCCTGGGCTGCCACACATGGCTCCAAAGGAGGAGGGAAACCCAGTGATCTGCAACCTCTTTTATAAGAGTTGCACTGAAGAAAACTGAAAAGGGAGACAAGATTGCAAGGCATACATCTGCCCAGGAAAATTCCTACTTGCTTCCTAGGGCGTCTTATCATTTAGCTCCCATCTGGAATACCCAGCCTCTCACTGTCTTTGGAAGGTCATCATGGTTGCTTTGGAACTGGAACTGATCCATAGATGCGGCTGACACCTGATTTTTCCTAGCCCCAATCTCACGTATCTTAGGAAATCAAGCAATTTTCTAGAAGATCTTAATGATTAGAATGGCCATCCAGTAAAACCAACAACTATGATTTGTTGAAATTTTAATTGTTATAACCCATCAGATAGGCATTATTATCCCCCATTTCACCTAGCAGGACACCGAGACTCAGAGAGGCTAAGTTTCTCGACCAAGGTCACACAGCTATTATGTGGTAGAGTCAGGATTAGACCTAGGTCCTTCCAGCTCCAAAGTTCATGCTTCACCATAGCCTTCATTTGCCAAGAAGTAGCCAGAAATCTGAGACTCAGCCATTCCAAAAATAAAAGGGTTAGGCAAAAGCAAACAACCACATTCACCACTCACTGCAGAACGGTTTCTTCTCGGCTGTGTCAAAGAACGCTTTAGTCATAGGAGGATCTTTCTTCCTTAAATAGTCTTTCCAGTTATCAGCATAATACCCTATAAAACGAATTGGAAAAGTGTAACATTAACATGTATTATATAAATGGAAAGAGGGTTGGAGAGGCAGTGAGAACAGTGAGCTTGACTGCCATCACCACTGAGATCATCCCCCTCTCACCCTTCCTCACAGTGAGAACCTGCAGGGCCACCAGGGCAGTGGCCCCCTAGCACCCACCACACCCTGCTCGCCACCCTGTCTGTAAGAGCTGGGGAGTGCAAAAGGACCCTATAGTGGCTTTTCTTCCTTTCTACTGACATCACATCACCCAGCCCTGGTTCTCAGTAGCAAGAGCAGGAGAGTGGGACAGACTATTAACAGTGCTGATATTTTTCAGTAATACATTTATTTTATAGGTTGAAGTAGATTTGGGTTTATACCTAGAACAGCATCACTTTTTGCAAAGCAGTGTGCTTTCTTGAACTATAATCAGGCCCCTAAATTGCACAGAATCTGTCCCCCTTTATGTGTGCCCGCAGGAAAGAGGGTGAGTACCATCAGTGGGGCCTCTCTCTCTCCTCTGTCCCCACTCCTAGAAATGGCCTCCACTTTCTAACTTAATTGATCTGGGGTTCGACCCAGGCATCAGTATTTTTTTAAAGTTCCTTAGTTCATTCTAATGACAGCAGGCTATGTAAGGTGACAGTGCTCTGGGTGGGCTTGGCAATTCTTCTGGAACCTTCTTTTTCATGCTAGAATAAAGTGCCCAGGGAAGATGCACTACCTTCTGGACAAATTCCTATACAAATTGCTTTTCTAACACTATTTATTATTAGGAGACTCCAGAGTACATCATGGAACAATGTGGCTAGAAAAAAGCTGACTTTTAGATGTGTATTTGTATAATACACATCTAAAAAATTTGTATAATACACATCTAAAAAATTTGTAAAAACTAAATATATTTTTAAAAAACACACTTTTTAGGCCCATTTTTAGATCATAAAATGGTGTTTGGATGCCTACCAAATATTAGCTCTTTGTTAATTAGAGGGGGAACTGATTGGTGGACTTACCCAGAAGTGGACAGGACTCCTTCTGTGGCGTACTGCAGTTGACACACTTGCCATTCCTGTAATCCCGGTAGGAATCACAAGGATATGCAGTGATAGTACAGTTCTCCCTCAGGGAAGAGAGGTACAGGTACACAGATCTCTGGTGGTCACACTTAAAATACTGAATTCCTGGGTTGTAAAAGGAATGATTAAATAATAGAGCAGTCGTGGCATTTAATAATAGTACGTCACATATTGTATGTGCAAAGGTGCATACAAACACAATTTATTTTCTGTCATATGCCAGGCACTGTAGTAATAGCTTCAGTATATTTGATTCCATTTAATCCTTATAAAAACCCACAGATCAGGATTCATGCTGGCAAATGGCAGGAGAAAAGAAAAAGATAAGCATGATTATCCCCATTTTTACCTAGCAAGACATTGAGACTCAGAGAGGTTAAATGACTTGACCAAGATCACACAGCCATTATGTGATAGAGTCAGATTTTGACCTACATTCTTTCTTTGTCAGTGAAAAGGGGAAGAAAAATTCAGTGGTAGCCAAAAAATTCCTCAGAGGTTTTCAGCAGAAGACAAGTACATTTAAACTAGTAAAAATATCAGATAAAGAAGGCATCAGGCGGTGATTGGTAGAGGAATATCCCCAAGGAGGGCAAGCAGAGGAGAAAGCTGTGAAAAAGAATGACAGATGCCTCCACCCTTGGTCAGGAGGGAACATGAATGTAAAGACTGACCTTGTGAACTAAGATGAGAAGAGACAAAATTTTAAAACTATATAAAATAATAGTTGAGGTGGGACCTTGAACTAGGTAGAAAAATCCACTCTAGCTCACCTCTAAGAGATGAGGGGTTATTGGTAGGGAGATATTTGAAATCAAAGCATGAAGATTGATCATAGGGTGTCAGTAAGAGATAAACAAGAGGATTCTTTGGCTTAATTGAGGACAGAGGAGAGGTTAGCAAGTTTGCCTGGACTTTGTACTCAATGGAGGAGGCTCCATGACTTCTCCAGAATGTCCCCAAGCAAAGGTGGGGGTTGACATGGCAGAGACCTAAGGACCTGGGAGTGCACAGGGCATTTATGAGAGCAGCCAAGTGGCAGGGGATCCATTTCTGCTACAAGGAGGAAGGGTGAAATGAGAGGGGCCGAGCAATAGGAGATGGCAATGGGAACCATAAATGGGCAAGAAAAGATGAGAGGCAAGCCTCAAATTAATTTTTAGTGGGTGTCATGTGGTGTGATGGTAAGAGAGAAGGCTGATGAGGCACAGAGGTGGGTATCAGAAGAATTGGAGATGTTGGAGCACTGCAATACAGAAGACCAGAGAGCTTGTCAGAAAGTTGATAGGTCAGATGATGAAGTTACTCAGAAAAGGGAACTGAGTCCCAAAGATGGGTAATCGATGGACATAAGAATCCGCATAGGAAACAGCAAACCCCATGAAAAAGGAGCTATGATTTTGAGCTAGTAGTTTAAAGAGGCACCAGGTGCTGGAGTCAGATCAATATTTGGACAAAAATAAATAAACTGGGAGAAGAAAGGAGAAGCATGGTGTTGGCATGGTGTCAAGCTGGTCTGGAGTGAAATCTAACAAGCCAATATTTCTTATTGTTCCTGAATCTTGCACTTGCAAAAATAATGCAAGTGGTAACAATGCGGAGAATGTTCTTTATAAGCAGAGCACATTATCTTTGACTGCTCATGGATGTAGTTATATTGTATCACACAGGACAGTATTCGAACACTCACTGTTTATGGCACAATATGGTTGGCCCTACTTATGTCATTTCATCAGGATCATTTTCAAACATTTCGTCATTTCCATGGGTCCACATACAGCTACCATTTTGTAACAAGATCATCTTCTCCTAGTTTTATTTCTATGATTGTTTAACTTTCTCTAGCAATGGTGAAATCCAGATTTAGAGCACTTAGGGGTGATTTTTTCATTCTGTTCCCCATCTTACTTTTATGTTTTCCTTCAACTACCCATTTTTGTTTCATGAGTTTTTTTCTCATTATAAAAGTAATATATGCTCATTTAGAAATACAAAATAATAGAAAATAATGATGCAAAAAATCACCTAGAAGATCAAAAGCAAGAGATCGCCACTAATAATTGTTTGAAATATTTATATTTAGTTCTTTTCTACATTTACACATGTACAAATACACATCAAAAAATAAATTAAGATCATACTGTATAGTTTGTGTCTTTTTCACTTAACATCATATTGTAAGCATTTTCATTAATCTCTGAAAATATTATTTTTAATAATTATATTCCTTTGTGTGAGCATACCATATTCATTTAATAATTTTCCTATTTTGCACATTTAGATTATTTCTAAAAATTTAACTATTATATATGACACTATTTGAATATCTTTGCACTCTAATTTTTGTTTACGTTTTCCATTATTTCTCTAAAAGAGGTTTCCAGATATGAAATTTCTAGGTCAAAGACGCACCTTTTCAAGAGAGGGAAATAATTTATAATAGCTTTTAATCATATGGTTACAGTTTTATAAAAGTAGTATATTGGAATAATAATTCATAATTTATATTTATATCATAACTGTCTTCCCCTCAAATTTGTTTTCTATTAAAAACTACCCCACATAGAATAATATTAGGTTTTTAAAATACACCTTTTTAAAACCACTATTTTACAAAATATGAAGTATCTGCACTTACCTCCAAATATTGTTTGGGGGCAACCAGGTTGATCTGTTCCTCCATTTGGGTAGAAGTCTATGTTTCCTAATGGTTCCTTGTAGCCCAGTGCTAAAAGAGAATATACTATGCTTTTATACTGCTTGAAACTTTTCACATCTCACAGCTCATTTGCCTGCAGGATATGGGCAGGGGTTGTATTATTATTATCATTATACCTATTTAAATATTTTTGCCCAAAGTTATCCAGCTAGTTAGTTAGAAAGCAATGATTTCCAATTAGGAGACTATGAAGGTGGTAATGGAATTTATTTCCAATATTTCTAAAGATGTAAGAGAGTTTGGTCACTCATTCACTTCAAGGCTGATAAAAGAATAAATTTCTTCTTTACATTTGGATGGAAACTTTTAATTTCCGGGTACTTCCTGAGCTCCTCTTTGCATTTGGGTAAGTCTTTAATTAATAAGAAACATGGGGAAATGAACATTCACTTATTAGAAAATAAATCTGTAAAAATTTGGAATCTTGGATGGTAAAAAGATCGGAAAGTCTTCTAGAAAATGAGGACTTAAAGAATTTAGATAGATTTAACAATTGCTTATTCTCTTTAACCTTGTAACCCCAAATAATTAGTAAAAAGCTTAAAACGATTATATATGTATATGTGTATAGTACACTATTATATCTCAATGGCTATTACATATTGAGAACTTACATATGTCTGTGGGCATGATGCCAGGCATTTTACACACCTTCTAATTTCACAGTGTCTTCAAGTAGACATTGGTAAATTCAGATGAAGTAATTTATAGATGAAGATACTGAGGCTCAGAAGATTTAAGGAATAAACATGACACCACTACAAAGAACATAATCTGGGTTTCAAGTCCACCTCTTCCTAAGTACAAAGCTTATATCCTTTTCTTCAAAATGCACTTTCCAAGAATAAAAAATAAATTCCTCTATTCCATCAGGCCTTAAATGGTAGTGAGGTACTTCACTTCAGTAAGGTAACACTTTGCAAATTGCACAGTAAAAATACAGTTGTTTCACAAAGACATTTTTTTCTGAGGCAAACAATTGCTGACTACTACACCAGTGTGCCCAAGAAAGGAGGTCAAGGGTTTTTTTTAAGTGGTTGTATCATAAAAAAATTGTGCAGATCACTCTGCTCTGATCCCTCAGCCCTCTCCAAGTTCCTACTCCAGCACTTCTCTCAGACATCTGGATATAATGACTGATCTTTAACATCACCCCAAACCCTAAGACATATACCCAATCCCAGACATAAAATCAGCACCATGAAAGACAGAAATGAACAGGAAGATCCACAGAGAGCTGGAGAGCTATAGGTAGTTCAAAATCAATCAGTTGTAGAGAGATACAACACTCAAATATACCTTTTTAACTTAAGGGAATAATAAAGAAGAACCAACAAAAACAGGAAATCATGCATCCAGATCCAGTTGTATATAGGGAAACACTTGTCACATGGTGTGAAAACTGACCTGTCTTTGACTGATCAAGATGATCACTTAAAAATAAAAAGAGGTGATGAGAAAAGCACCTCTACTCCAGGAAGAAACCCTGGGTACCTGCCTTAAACCAGCTTCCCTTCAAGATTTCTGTGGATTTGGGAACCCTGCCCCATAGGAAAAGAGGGACTCTGGAGGAACCTGATCTGCTCTTGCATGACGATCCCCCCAGGGGAAGACTCCATGAGAATCTTAGGGGTGGGTAACTGACCCACAAGGACAGGAACATTACCGTCAGTGTCAGAATGGATGACATCAACAAACTGTGCATCACTGGGATCTAATCTGTCCTCAGGAAGTTTCCCATTGAATAAAGGGCCCGCAGGGTCGAGACCTGGAAGGAAAACAGAGTTGGCTTGGCAGCCCCACGCTGTGAGTCACCTGCAGCTGGGCTTTTCATCCCTCCCCTTGAGGATGGCTCACAGGCTGCAGGGCACCCTTGGGTGGGCGAGCACTTACATTCTCATCCTGCTTTGTCAGGCTACTTTTCACAGCCCTGTAGCCTTTTCCCACAGCAGAGATGGTTACTCTGGCAGTGACCCCTGAGAACAGCATCCAGACGCCATCAGGAGGTATATTTTGTGCAGAGCTCAACAGCAGAGAATGCACTGACATATGGAAACCAGAGTATGGGGATAAACTGGTTCCTCAGCAAGAAAGCACCTAAGGGTGTACATAAAAAGTGGATGCTATACTTATCTTTATCCTGTTTTAAATGATCCAGAAACCTCACTCAACTTTTTCTTATTATTAATAAAGTTCCTTTACATTTTCAATTTTTACTAATATATACTAGCTTATAAGCTCCACATCAGAAGCCTGTGAGGGAGGCAGAGTAGCTATTATCATTTCCATTCTACAGATGAATGAACTGGGGTTCAGGGAGTTCAAGTGTCTTAACCAGAGACACAGCCTCACAATGCAATCACTTCTCTGTTTAGCTCTTGGTTTCATTGCCCTAAATTTGGCAAGCTCAGTAGGAAAGAGTGAAACTTACTGATCAGGCCAGGTAGCAGACCAGGTATCAAAGAGGGAAGTAAAGTGGGTGTCAATTTCTACAGAACTGACTCACGCTATAAATGGCTGAATTTATTTCTTTCCTTTGGTCAATGCTAGCTGGGCGTTCCTCACCATTATGAAACAGCTGTAAAAACAAGACCGCAGATCCCATGATGCTGTAAATAAAAGCGTTAAACTAAAAACCAAAACCAAACACTAGAGGTTCAAATAAGCCCTGCTTGCTAGAAACCTATCTGGAGTAAAGAAGGTTTCAAGAGACTTACTGAAAATATTATCTATGAATGCCCTTTTAAATGACATCTCCCATCTGGTGTTACAGGTAAAATCCAAGAGATAGCATTTTTGCTTCAACTTACCTGGTTCTAGCCTCAATCTCTCCATTTCTCCTCTTCTAACACTCTTGCTTTATTAAGACATGTCTTTATCTACCTCCTTTTCTTTTCCCCACCCAGCTTTGCTTGTCCTTCTGTCTGCTTCCAAATGAGACTGATGTGGGAGATGGATCAATACCCAGGCAGCCAAGTCCACAGGATGTTTTCAACAGAGCAAGAGAAACTCCTAACCTTGGAAAGAGTTCACTGAGGAAGCCTCCTTCTCCTCATGGAAGACAGCACCACTTCCAGTGTAAGAAAATGCACAGTGAAACAGTGAGAGCCCCAGTTTATAGCAGCCTCCAGATCCATGGCGGATAAATCGGCTTCTATAAAGTCCAAACCAGGGCAATTTTGAAAGTGATGAGGGGGCTATTAATAATTATACCAGGATGTAAGATACAAGTGGAGACTGTCCAGTAAACTTAGATATATGATTGCCCTAGTGATAAGCCATAGCAAATGATCAGTTTACAATGTCAGCCAAAAATTATAGTTAAGCTGCCCTAAAAAGCTGTTTATTTTGTGTTGGCAGAGAGCACTGGAGTCAAGATAGACATGACATGGAGCCCCAAACCTAATGCCAATCAGCTGAGTGACCTTAGGCAGGTTACTTTACTTCTCTGAACTTCAGTTTCCTTATTTACAAGATGGAAGTAGAATTAACAGCCACTTCTGAAGACTCTGGGATTTCAATCCAGATCATTTTGAGATTATTACAGAATAGAGACAAAATGAGAAAATGGAGCTCTTTCTTGTTGCTCTGAGACCAGCAGGAAAGAGTCTAGATAGTGATCTCTGTTTCTGACTGCCTCATTAACTGAGAATTTAATGAAAGCTCTGGATCTCTCCCCAGGACAGACGTCATTTGCATGCAGCTTCAGGGACCTCCTACTCTCATACCTAAGGTCACCATGAACTCTCTAAGGCAATGCTGTCCAATAGAAATATAATGTAAGCCACATATACAATTTTAAAATTTCTAGCAGTCACTTCTAAAAAAGTAAAAAAAAAAACCTAAGAAAAATTAATTGTAATAATACATTTCATTTAACCCAGTTTATTTAACCCAATATATCCAAAATATGATCATCTTAATATGTAATAAATGTGCATTTTGATATTTTTAATATTCTTTGTAGTACTTAGTCTTTGAAATCCAGAGTGTATTTTGAACTTACAGCACATCTAAATTTGCATTAACTATATTTCAAGTGGTCAATGGCCACATGTGCCTAGTGGCTGCTGTATTGGACATGGCTATTTCTCAACATATAGTGTTAAGAACACCTGCATCTTTTGGTTAAAAGTATAGACTCCTGAACCCCAACCTCAGAGATTCCAATTCAGCAAGCAGACATTGTAACCGGCACTCCTAAGTGATTTTTACACACACTTAAGATTGTGAATTAAATTTAGTGTATTATTAGCTGATGTAAGTACTTAAAATATTTTAAAGTCCATTCTTCCTCTGACATCTTCTGTTGTTGAAGAAGTTAATAAGAATCAGGAGAGATGTGTAGTGATAAAAAGCAAAAGGAAGAGCAGAAGAAAGAAAGAAACATGCAAGAGATGAAGCAGCCATTCCCACCTAGATAATTAACAAACAGAACTGTCCACTTCTTGGGAGTTGGGAAGGAATTATGTCTTTGGGTGAGAGGCCAAATTCCCACCCCACAATTCAGTGAGCCTGCTCAAGCAAGGCAGTGGGAGATGAGTGGGTAAGGAAAATGCTTTACTCCTGAAAGTATTCTAAGGGACAGCTGAGTTTGGCCTTGGGGCTCAGAGAGGATGAGGAATCAGGACAAATTAGTGGAATGAGTGGAGACAGAAAATTGAACTGTGAACCACTGGCTGAGTCCAGGCCACGGAACAGGGCCTCATGGGCCCAGCGAGGAAGGAAGTCTGGCTGAGGGGAATTTCCATGGTCAGAGATCAAGTTACACTGTATTCACATTCAAAGTAGTCGTGGAACAGGTTTGCTGTGAGGCTAAGCAAAACTGGGAAATAGCAGAATAAGGCAGTGGTGGGCCAGGGCTAGCACTGGAGAGCAGATTTTGCTCATCTTGCTCCAAATTTTGTGATCGGTGATGTTAGGTTGGTAGTTTGAAATCAGGTACAGTGGGATTATTTATACCATGGAAATCAGCAAACACTACAAATCTGTTTTGTTTTTGTTTTTGTTTTTTTCTTTTCTTTGAGAGCTGGTTAGCTTCTAAACACACCACTGGGAGAAGTCCTGCCCACCAGAAGGAGCTCCTGACAATTAAGGAACATAAGCAAATACAAGCCATCTGTCCTTTGTACCCACAAGGGAAAAGGAAATTTCTAAAAAGTAAGGACCCATTGCTTTCTAAAACATAATAATACCACTAATTTTAAAACTAGAAAGAGCTTTGCTTTCCTAGGAAAGAAGGATTTATAAATAAGAAGATTAAGGCAGACTTGGCTTTTGGGGTGAAAGTGAGAAAAACAGCAAGGAAAAAGAATGTACCAGCCACTGTGTGGGGGGTGTGTGTGTGTGTGCATGCGCGCACGTGTGTGTGTGTGTGTGTGTGTGTTTGTGTGTGTGAGAGAGAGAGACAGACAGAGAGGCAGAGAGAGACAGAGAGACAGAGACAGAGAGAAACAGAGACAGACAGAGACAGACAGACAGACAGACAGACAGAGAGAAGAGACAGAGAGAATAGTTTGCCCAGGTACCTGTCAAGTTTAGTAACACATTCACACTTGTAGCCCTAAAATCTTAGCTCCCAAGTATAGCTGGTTTGAATCATTTACCTCTCCCTCCCTCCTTCTTCTACTTTCCAGAGTCCCTAGAATTAAAATAGCTATCTTCATGTGAGGATGGATTCTGGGAAAGGTATGAATGAATGAAGTCTTGACTCTCTGAAAGAGAAAGCCTCCCTCAGTCCTTGTAGCTATGGAAAGTTACTAGAGCACTAGGCAAGAAAACCCAGCACAAGTTTGTTTGGGATTTAGCCTACTGTGTTGCTGAGTGTTTTCATTCAGTTTTAACCTAAAAGCTGATATTCAGAAAGTAAGCCCCAACCATCAGAATTCCCATCTCATTTTGCTGTCATGAAACTCCGTCTGTGCTTGGGGACAGAAACATATTAGGTATGTAGTTCAAGCTATTCTTGATTAAATGAAAGGAAGCCTATTTGCTTAGGGTGCACAAATCAAATCCTCATGGACATAGCTGTTTTTCTAGCCATAAGAGAAATAAAGTCACCACCAATCCTTTCTATGACATGTATAATTTACAAAGAGCTTTGTACATATTTTATTAAATAAAAACCTGAGGTCAACATTAGCATGGTCTTCCTTTTGCATAAGAGGACACATGCTCAGAGACATAAAACAGTTGGAAGAGCTACCTTTGAACCCAAGGATTTGGATTGCCTGCATCATGCTCCCCCAGTGAATACCCTGTCCCAGCTAATCACCCCACACCCATTCACAGGAAGTCTTACCTGTAATTCTTCCCAGCTGCCCATCAAACATCTTTCCAACAAACCCGGATATGTGGGCTCCTAGACTTACTCCAATCATGTAAATGTTGTCAAGAGAACCTCCTTCTGCCTGGAATTTTAAGAGGTCCATCGTTATAAATTGCGGGAGCCAAGGAGTTGACAACATCTGGAGAAAATTTCTCTATGTTGACTTTGGAGAACAGTATCTAAGCACCTTATATCCATTGTCTCATATAAGTATCACAACACTCTTGCAAATTAAATACCATTCTTTTGATTATACAGATAAGAAAACTGAGGCCTAGTGTTGAAGTAATCTGTGTAAGGTCAGGCAATTGGGAAGGGAATAGAGCAGGATACAAACCAGTCTGCCCAGCTCCAAACCTGTGCCTTAACCTTTGTGCCATGGTGTTGCTATTCATACTTCTGCTAGAAACCAAGCCAAGACATCTTTAAGACCTTCCCAGTTGAGGAGAAGGGTAACGATACAGTTTGATGGACTCCTTTACCTTCATCCTAGTTCAGTTAAATAAATTCACTATAGAGAGGGAAGGAAAGAAGGAAAGAATGAAGTAGGGTAGGGAATTCATGTAAAACTTATGCCACTGCTGGCTACAGTGACTCTCTGAAATAGTCCCAATATCGAGTCACCTTTTGTTTTTTCATAAAAGGGTCAATTCGTGAGATAGATTGCTAAATAAAATTTAAAATTTATTTAATCTTTGTAAGTCTTCTAAAAACATAAATTATTCATACACAGAAAAATCTCATCAGACCATGTATATCAGTTTTTGTATTGGATAATCTGATCAGTAAACTTTTGACATTTCCAAGAAAAGGAACAGCTAAAGAAGTTGAGGGAGATCTAGGCATTGAAGCCAGGAAACCCTTAAACAGAAACTCTACTACACATAGGACACCTTTATGTGGGTTAGAAAAATATATCCCTTCCTCAGGATGCTTTGCTGTCATTTGCTGGAAAATTACCATAATAAACATATAAATCTACAATGTCTACAACGACAATGATCCTCACTTAGATGAGTGCAGTGAGCAACCTGCACAGCCACGCCTATGGACCTTACCTCCAGCCCTTCCCCCAAGCTTCTCTGGGGCTTATTTGGATTTGTAAGATAGCACCCTTGTTCACTGCAGGTATCACTTGGTTTTAACTCTCCAGATAATGAGCCAGATTCAGTTTAGCCCTGAATCATCTACGAGAATTCTCCCTTACCAACATTTTGTCGATAAATTCTTTCAAGATTATTGCTACTTTTCTGGTCTTATTGGAGGCATGGATGTATATTAGAGTTGTGGCTCCTCGATTCCAATCAACAACGACCACATTCATGTCCTCTACAGACAGCAATCCCTCTACTAAGTCCCCTATCCAAACTGGAGGGGAGCCTGTTGGCCTGAATCCATGGACAATGAAGGTGGTTTTCTTGGTCACATTCAAGTTCCCCAAAACTGTGGAGCTGATGGCTTGTGCGCAGGTCAGGTTTCTCCTTGTGTAGAGCATCAACTTCACATTTAGTCCCGTACCAATCACTGCACTGTGAAAGCTCAGACTTGTAAATGAAGGGCATGTTTCATCTGTGGCTGAAAATAAAAGAGTTAGATGGCATCATGACGGTTCTTTCCTTAGCTGGGCATCAAGTAAGAGTGCTGTCCTATACTCATGGAGTTCTTTCTATGTGTTTTACAGCACCATAGCAGGAGGCTAGATCTAGTTAAATAAAGTTGCAAAGTCATACCTGATTCAGAGTTCGCAAGTAGTGACTTCTTTTTCACCAGGAAAACCATCTTTCCAAATTCTACCCTCCTTCAATGAAGCCTTCTCCAACTCTCCCAGTCATAAGTACTGTCCTTCATCTCAGAACTCCCCAAACCCTTTATAGACCTCAGTGACAGCACAATGAAAACACTTTCAGAGCTGTATTGTGGGTACTTATATACATGGGTGTCTATCCTGCTAGACCACAATCTCCTTGGAATGGTGTTTTATAATCCTGTGTATCCCTCACTGATCCCAGCATATAGTTCAGGACTCAATAATTAAAACTTCAGGTACTGAGGACACAATGTCACCTATGTAGTATTCAGTGGAGAAAGAATAACTTAACTCTAACAATGAGAAGAAAATCAGACAAACACAAAATGGGGAATGTTCTATTTTTTTTAATGACCTTTATTCTTAAAAAAGGTCAGTGTCATGTTCTATATTAAATGCTCTATATTAAAGGAGACTAAAAAGACAGGATAAACAAATGCAATATTTGATCTTAGATTAGATTCTGTAATGGAAGAAAAAAAATACCGTAAAAATTATTAACTCAGAGATGAAATTGAGATATTAACATTAAATTAGATAAAAGTTTAGTATCAATGTTAAATTAATTGAGGTTGATAACCATATCATGGTTATGTAAGAGAAAAATCTTAATTCTTAGGAAATACAACTGAAGTATTTATAAGTAAATGGCTAACTTAGTCTTGAATGGTTCAGAAAGAAAGTTAAGGGTGGAGAAATAAACAGAAAATGATAAAGCATAGATAGCAAAATGTTAACAATAGATGAATATGTGCAAAGCATTATTGATGTTCTGTATATTTTTTTTATTCTTGTAGTTTTCTGCAAGTGTAAAACTATTTCCAAATAAAAAGCTTAAATAAAAGGAAGAAGAAAGGGGACAGGGCCATATCAGTGACTTACAAAAGTGAGAGGGAGGATGTGAGTTCCGATATCACAAAATAAAAGTAGAAATGCTTGAGATTTCTGTTTGAAAGGGGGTGGGGAGCTGGAAATAAACTAACGATCAAGTTGCAAGTTGAGAGAGAGAGTGAGAAGGCTTTGGGGTCCTTGGGTATTGAGGCAGCATTATTTTGTAACATTAGATAAGGCTTTGGTTAAGAACCACAATCAAATAACAGTTAAAAGCAAACCTCTGCTCAACATTGGTATACAGACACAAAAATGTAATGATTAGGAAGACTGTGTTGTATTTTTAATTATAAGAATTATTTAAAACTGTGTTGTGACCCACTCTCCCACACCCTGCTTGGCTCAGAGAGAACAGCTAAGTAGGAGATAAAGTTTTGTGACAAACAATCCCATAGCTGCAAGCTGGAGACGATCCTTTAGGATACCCAGAAGAGGGTGCAAGGGCTGTCAATGACCATCCTTGAAGGGAGGGGAAAGAAGGGAAAGACTGCCCAACAGAAGACAAGAGTGCCTTGGGAAACATCTGTTCTGACTTCCTCCAATAGGAATTTAGGAACCATTTGTCCTGGGCCCTTATTCTTAGTGAATCTACACTTACACACCTAGGAATTGCTGCTTCCTCATTCTGAGCCTCGCAGTAGCTTTCTTCCTGGGGTTTATATGCACCCTTTCTTGATAACTTGGGTCTATTCATGTATGCTTTTATTTGAAATTTCTTGCAAAGGCTCTGGTACTTAAAAGTGAGTGAAGTTCTATAATAGAATGAGTAAAAGAAGCTCAAGTAGAAGGGTAAAGATTAAGTGAGCTTTGAAATTCCTCCTAGAAAATAATGAGCCCCAAATCATTCGTTCTTCTTTTCACTCTATACCATCAAATAGCATGTGCAGTGAGACATGCTCATAGTATAAATACTGTCTTTACTTTTTTTCTCCTCTACCCCTGCTTTATTGAGATATAATTGACAAATAACCTTCTGTAATTTTAAGGTGAACGACATGATCATTTGATATACGTATATATTGTAAAATGATTACCACAATAAGGTTGTTAACACACCCTTCACCTCACATAGTTACCTTTATATGGGGGGTGGAGGGTGGAGAAGATTTAAGATCTACTCTCCTAGAAAATTTTAAGTATACAAGACAGTATTGTTAACTATAGACACTATTCTGTGAACTAGATGTGAGAACTTATTCATTTACATAAATATTTTTTTCCATCTGTTGGCCCTTTTCATTTTTCTCTTCCTATAGATCTCACGCTCCTGGAGAACATGGACTGAAACTTGTCTGGTGCTTGTAGAGCAAGTCTCAGAGTAAATAATTGACTGTTTAGTCACTTTATTGAACAGATGTCACAGAATAGGGGTGAGCCTCTCAGTCTTAGTCATCAGTAAAACTAGGTTTTGTTCCTGGTTGTGTAACTGACTCACCAGGGAGTCTGAGGAAATTATGTCACCTTTCATTTGCCACCTACCTGCCCAAGAGAGGAATGCTGTGTAGATTAATTAGGAATAAGTTCATACTGGGGAAGATAGAGATACCTTTCCAAAGAAGGGAACTGTTTGTTATGTCTGTTCATTTGAGCAAAATGAGCAATATTAGGCCAGTGTGTCAAAAGTCACATATTCAAGTACTTGGAAGGCTCAGAGAAGACTTGTGAAGTTTGGGCCCGGCCTATTTTTCAGCAGCAACTGCCCTCTTCACATCTATGGAATGGCTCAATCAACCTCCTTGACTTGCTGAGCCTTTACTATAAGCTCTTAAAATGGAAAGTTACTGAAAGGCAAGAAGAGCGAAACGAACGGATTTTTATTTTTCACTTAATAGAACCACTTGGACTTCATATATTTTTTAATGTCTTAGTTATCTTTATAATGGCATTATGCTCTGAAAAAGTCCATTGCAAGTACTGAGTAAAAAACAGATTCTTATTTCCTCTTTCTCAGTACTAAATATTATAACAGCTTTACATGTATTATCTCTCATCCTCAGAGGAAATGTGCAGTTCATTCAACAAGAGCCTTCTCTATCCTAGGTTCTGTGTCAGGTGGCATTTCCAGGAGAGAGTTAGGCTTTAATGAAACAAAACACATAAATAAGTATAAAACTGCAACCTGTGATATATGCCATGTAACAGAGATATGGTGTAAAATGAGAATTTAAATAGAGAGTTTGGCCTGGTGTGGGAATCAGGAATCTTATTCTCTAATCATTTGGAAATAATGTATCTAAATATCAACAATAGACATTTCTTTTGTGAAGTATAACAACAATATATTGAGAGGCAAATTCAAGTTCCCCAAGCTACTAAGTTTTAGTTTCATAGATTTTTACTTTTATTACCAAGACTTAATGTTTCAGGAATTATATCCTTTTACATTATGTGCTTTATTTGCCTTGAATTCTACCAAATGACATTATAATCACGACTTGGCTTTTTTTTGTTAGCATTTGCCTAGCAATTTTAATCCTTTTTAACCCTTTGAATCCATTTGTTTTAAGGGGTCTTACATATAGCATCTAGCTGGGCTTTACCTTATCTCCGTTATCCCTCACATACATGTCCTTCAATAGATCTCCTGCATCTAATTCCTCCTTGGTGTTTGCTTTCTGGAGAACCGAAACTGATGCAACTGGATTTAATACTGTAATGCTGTTATTTTCTCATTTTAGTGCTTTCTTGGTTTTTCCTATATGGATTGCCCTCTCTCTTTGTTATTTTCTTTTATGTATTCTTTCTCATACAGGGAAGTTTAGAACCTGCTCTAATTCTTCTGGTCTTTGCCCTTATAACTTTATATGAAATACTTAAATCTCAGTTTCATGGTATGTAAACTGCAGGCCACAAGCAGACTAAACGCAGAACTGCTCCAGACTTAGGTGTACAGACTCAATTACCCACCAATGTGAATCCCTCGCCAAGGATTTTGGGCATCAAGAAATTGTATCTCAGACTGTTGTGGAGCATACTGCTGACTTCTGCCATGTGTCCTGTTGCAGCTAAGCTCTGTCAGAACAGTTTTCTTTCCTTACTCTGCTCTAATTCTTACTTTAGTAACTTGAGGCAGTATCTAATGATCCTCTGTTATATATGACTAGGGCATTAGCACACTTAGTACTTCTCCCTACTCACCTGAATTCTACCTTCTGATTTTTATTAATTATAAAATTATTTTTAGTTCATCTGGTGATTTCTTTTTTAGTTGAAAAATAAATATTTAAGCCCCTGTATTAGTATATCAATCGCAGAGAATTTCTGTTTTATTTACGGTATCTGTACTATATCCTCATTCCCTGCTAAGATGAGAAAATTAAGGCACTTATCTCCTTCAGACATATATACACTCACACAAACATATATTTTTTGTTCCCATGGTCGAAATGCAGTCAATCTTTATTATTTGTGGATTTCATATTTGTGCATTCAGTTACTCAAGATTTGTAATCCCTAAAATGACATGGTTTTGTGGTCATTCACAGACATGCGCAGTGTGACAAAAACAAAAATTTGAGTTGCTCCACATGCCCACACTCAGCTGAGGTCAATTGCCACAACGCTCTGCCTTCTCATTTTAGCTCTCACGACAAATGTCTTTCTCACTGTCTATTTACTGCCACGCTTTTCACTTCCTGTACTTTTTCTTGGTGATTTCACTGTTTAAAATGACCTCCAAGTGTAGTTCTTTACTGCCCAGTGTTCCTAAACTCAAGAAGTTTAGGAACGTCTTAGCTATACCTCTCTTAGATATACATTACAGAGAAAATACGTAAGTTAGAGAAGCTTTGTCCAGACATGAGTTATAGTGCTGTTGGCCATGAGTTCAGTATTAATGAATCAACAATATATATTAAATAAGGTGTCTTTAAACATAACATAAGATTATGTATTGATCAGTCAACAAAAATATAACCAGAGTCTCTCAAGAACCTAACCCTGTAGTTTCCCTAGGAGCAATGGTTCAGTATGTACTAATCCAATGTTTACAGCGACTTTACAGAACATAACTACCATAAACAATGAGAATGGGCTGTATACAAAAGTTATCTGCTGTATCCATATTCCCCCAGTTATACGATTTAGTTCTACAATGTACACAATCATTGCTTACAGTGAGTCCCTTTCCTGGGCTTCTCCATTCACCCCTGGGTGAAGGTTCTTGCTGTCTTTTCAAGAAGGACTAATAATGAATCATATATCTCTTAAGTTTACTAATATCTGTAAATGAAATTCTTGGCCTAAACGATGACCTAACTTTGAACAATGTTCCTTTCCCCCAAGATTTATAGATGTTATTCTTTTTTCTTGCATTGAATTCCACTTCAGAGAAATTTTCTCCTTAAATGTTACTTGTTTTTTTCATATCACATACCTGAAACATTCTTTCCTTATTCTGAAATAACTTCCCCCACTAGTCTAGAAACTCCAAGATAACTGACCTATTTGTCTGTTTATCCATTGTTGTATTCCCAGTGCCAAGAAAAGGGCCTGGCTCAGAGTTGGCATCAATAAATATTTCCTAAATAAATGAACATCGACCTGTTGATACATTACTCAGCCACTCGAAATGATCCATGTGAATACTATGAAGAGTATATGATATAATATTTATAAAATAAATGGAATATGAAATGTCACATACATTATGACAAACTATGTAAAAATATATCTGCAGATGACAAGGCCTGGAAAATAATATACAAACAAAAAAATGAGTCACGTATTCCATTTCTGATGTTCTTAGTTTAAAATTGCCTAAGATTTAACCTTTTTCTCTCAGAATTAATAACATTTTAAAATAAAAAGGAATCATTAAATTTATCTTATTTGGGGTCACATTACAAATTAGTTTAAGCTCCTTGAGGGCAGGTATTGTGTTATTTTTTTGTCCAATGTTGTGGTCCCAGCACTTCGCATAGGAACTAGTTTTGTTGTTGGATCCTAAATTCTCAGACAATTTGGAGGGAATGCAAACACTAGATATTTGTGAACAGGAAATTTGTTAAATTGCTTCACCCTCATATAGTTTTTTAAGTTCTACTTTATGGTAATATTTCTAAAATGATTAGTTATTTGCATGCCTTCAGAAAGCAAACTTCCTTTTAGTTATTCTTTTCATTTTGTTTTGTTACAAAGTCAACTTTGTTCAGAGGTAGCATTAAAGAGCTAAACCAAGTAACAACAGAACATGTTAAACTGGTTTCTAAAACTTAACCTCTTATTAAAGTTTATGTGAAACAGGAGAAACTGAGCCTTTTCTTTTCAGACTACTTTGAAATTCAGTTACTGTGAAATGTCATTTCCTGTTGACAAGTGGAAAATTACAATGGGATGTCTCCCATCAAGAAGGAATCCAGACTTCCATGTAGAACAAGCCTGATTACCATTTATTGCCTTCCCTCTGTTATATTAAAAGAAACTTATCCAAGTAGGATGTCAGGAAAATCTGGCTATAACATCTTCACAGACAACATATTTATGCCTGAGATGTTTTGTTATAATCTAACACATGATCTCCCATGGGCCAAATCCAGCCATGCCTATTTATGTATTGTCCATGGCTGCTTTTCTGCTATAAGGCAGAGCTGAGTGACCAATGGCCCACAAAGCTATCTGGCTCTTTACAGAAAAATGGTCTAATGTCCTAAAAAAAAGTATAACATGATTTTGAAAAGAGCACAGGTTTTTGAGTTAGACCTAGGTCTGAGGTCCAACTCCATTGCCTGCTAGCTATGTGACCTCTAGTAAGTAATTACCTAACCTCTCTGGGCTCCAGCTTCATAGTGTCAATCTGTTAGGCAGTGCTTACAGCACTATATTGAGCCTAGGGCAAAAGAAAAACCATTATGTATATATACACTTATCAAAATATCCCATATTTTCAATCAAGTGTGAAAATTTCATAAAAGCTCTACGATCAAAACATGTGACTATATATATAATCCTTCCCATCATTCAGTCTGTTCACACACCATAGTCAACTCTCATAAATTGTCCAGCAAGGAAATGAAGGTGGCATGGGCCCAGGAGGCTGGCTGATTGGAAATGACTTTTCTTATAGTACGATAACAGAGTTGTAAAATGAACAATAGTCTATATTAATTTAAAATGTTGATATTTTGTTCATCATGGACTTATTTGCATTTTCATCTTTTGAAAATATTGCATTAGAATATTATCTATGCACATAATTTATGATGCATTAATAGAATAATGCATTCTAATATGTCTTATTAATGACATGCATATTATCATTTGTATTAAAATATTAAATGATATTAAGATATGATTTAAATATTGCATTAAAATCACATGAAAAATAAAATATTTTTATTGTGTTAAAAATTATAAATATAATTTATCTTGATTACTGAGTTTTGGTGTCTCTTCCCCCCTTAAATTTTGTACCGGGTGAGTGCCTCACTTGCCTCACCCTAATCCCAGCCCTCCTGTGGGGATTGCTATAAGAATTGGAGACACATGTCTATGAAGTGCCTAAGTTAAAGCATTACCTGAGACATAGTAAATACTAAAATATTAGTAATTATTGATGATGTTAATAATAAGTTGGCTTACTAGTACTCATCTCATAGGGTTGTTATAAAGACTAAATGAAATAATATTAAGTAAATCACTTAGCATGGGATTTTCTATAAAGCAAGTGCTCAATAAGTATTCATTCCTTTTCTTCCATTATTTTGGAAAGATTTTGGAAGAGAAAAACTTTATTTGCCAGTATACAGGTGGCAGTGCTTCACCCTGACCAGAGAACTGAATTTGGTTTTGGCTCTGTCATTAAAAAAGTAAAACAAATAAACTATTTGGGCCATCATTTTTCTCATATTAAAATGAGAGCTTGGTTCCTTATTCCTTAGAGACTTAGCTAATCTCTAGCATTCTTTTTGTGCACAAAATTCTAAGATATGCAAGCCAACTGATTTAAAAGGACAAGAGGCATTTATTCAGACAAATGAATTTCCAGGGCAGTCTTATAACCAAAGACAACCCAAATCTAAAATCATAAATGTAGCAAGATTAAAAGACCTGAAAATTAAATTAAAATTTTAATTGAAAGACCTGAAAATAACCATATTTAAACTTGTAATTAGACAGTTGATCAGATAGGTGTTTTGTCACCTTTATTTGAAACAGGGGTTTTTTTTGGCTAACTGAACAAATAACTTTTGGTTAACAAATATGGTTCCACATGCTACAATAAAAATAAATCTTGAAAATATTTTGATAAGTTAAAGAGGCCAACCACACACACACATAAAAAAAAGCATATTATGTAATTCCAATTATATGAAGTGTCTAGAATAGTTAAATCTGTAGAGACAGAAAGCAAATTAGCAGTTGCACAGGGCTGGAGTATGGGGGAGATAGGGAGATTGAGTTGTGATAGCTAAAGGGTACTAGTTTCCTTTATGAGATCATAAAAATGTTCTAAAATTAACTGGTGATAATTGCATCATATCTGTGAATATACTAAAAGCTACTGAATTGTATGCTTTAAACAGTGAATTGCATGGTATGTGAATTATATCACAATAAAACTTAAAAAAAAAGTTCCCATAAGTTTACCCTTTCATGGAAAGACCAGAGTAAAAAGATGAAAAGTCTTTTAGAGGTGACTGAGCAGAAGTTTTACTTTTTTTTGTCCAAATCAAAACAGTCTCCTAGTTTTCCAATTTGTTTTCTTTCCCCTTGGAGACTGAAGTTGATAGACTTCTATTTTCTACCACTGAAGGTTGAATAAAGTCCCCAACTTGGTCAGTCTATTATTGGCGGGGGTTGGTCAGAGAGACACAATGCCCTCTTGATTGGAAAGACATACCTGCTTTTAACCACAGGCTATATTTCTCTAGAATACAACTGAGAAAAGAGACAGACCTCTGTTTCCCTAGATTGACTTATTTCAGATGAGTCCCAGTTGGATAGTCCTTGAGACAAGACTAAGCACTGACAACCCCGCTCCCTTTCTGATGAAACATCCAAGGAATCCTTTTGCTTTGTCTTAGCAACAGACTACTGGCCTGAAGCTAAATGAAGCTGCGCATGCTGTCTCAGTGCCACGCTCCGTTCTGGCTTTTTAGTTTCTGCCTGCTTTCGGAGAAACTGATAGCATTTCCCACATTTCTGATTGGAAGGAAAACTACAAAAAGAGAAAACTCCTCATTCACATCCTAGAGGTTGTCAGTAAAAATAAAAGATGATGGAGCTGTGGACAGAAATAACCCACTGATGGAGCATGTGAGATCTTGCTCCCCAGCACATATCATCAAGTTGGCTCAAATAAACTCTTATAAAAATTCTAAAAAAAGAAAAGAAGAGATAACCCACTGATAAAAGCAATTGTGAGTATGTGCAAGAGGACAGAAAATTCTGAGATTCTATGAGACTCCATAAGTCAAGGGTAGGTTCCCATTAAACAACTCAATATGACTGAGTCAGGTCATTAAAATTCAAAATATCAGTTTCTCTTATTCTCATAGTTGGGGTGACATTTAGTCCACTAACCTCCAAACCCAAGGGACAGTAATGAAGTTCCACCCAATTTAACCTTGATGCACCATATCCAGACAGAAAGTAAAACAGGCATGACCCTGACTCACACTTCTTTTATGTCAACTTTTGGATTCCAAGGCATGCTCAAGCTATCATTTTCCCCCACCCCCAAACATGACACAGATGTGTGGTAATAATTTCTTTAGAACAGAGGTCCACAGTCAAGTATACTGACTCAATGCTGCCTGAAAATATTTACTGAGATCCAGACCAGGATTAAGAGATGCATTGTCAAGTGTTCTGCATTCTGGGCAATGAATGCTAGTCAGTGTCTGGGACACAGCCCGCCACATGTTAATTGATGAAGCCAGGACGTTTCCAGTAACCCGCACTTGAGCACACTCTTATGCTTGCCTGAAAACACTGTTTGGAAGGAATTCCAAAGTCCCAGAAATAAAAATCTCTTTAGGTCAGAAAATCTGACTTAGAGAAATTAGAAAATGAATTGGACTACTATTTTTAAGAGTAGAAAGGGGACATGATATGTCCCTGCCATGAAATTCTACTTAATTTTTTAAATATGAAAAGTAACTCGGTGTATGTTTTTATGCGGAGGACCACCTGAATTTGGCATTAAAAACCTGTCCTGAGCTAGATTGGAAAGCGTTCATAGCTGGCCAGGACCAAAACTGGTGGAATATCTCAGTCCCCTCCATGCCCTGCTAACTCCCTCCACCCACTCCTGGAAGAGACAGGCAAAAACCCTGCGGGCAAAACGCCCTCTAGGATGGAAGGATCTCTCTGTTTTTAAACACTGGCTTGTATTTCTTTCAGATACAACGTAGAAAACAAATCAGATGCCAGATTTCTTCACTCTTATCTCTTAATTATGTGCAAAATATGCACATTCATACTCCACCCCCTCACTTACCTTTGCCTCTGTGTTAGAGAAGGATGAGTCACACACACAAACACACACAGAGTATAAATCATCTGGAGAGGATTTCCAATATCCTAGGAAACAATTCTCTCTGTTTTTGGCACTAAGTATTATTTTCTCTAGGAAAACATCTACTTAGTTTTTCACAAGTTGCTATAGGCCAAAATGTTGATAGCAGAGTAACTTTAAAAAACCTTATGAAAACAGCCTTAATTTAGAACAATATTTATCAGCCAGTTTTCCTTGGTCCATCTGAAGCTAAAAAACCTTGAGGTTTTGTTAAAAATGCAAATTCCAAAATCTCACCCCAAACCCCCTGAGTCTGGACCTCTGAAGAGAGAGTCTCTGCATCTTTAACAAATTTCCCACCAGATTCTGGTGCACTCTAGAGTTTGCTGTATCCACTGGTAAGATTATAGCAAACACTCCTATCATGATTTCACAAAGGTTAGAACAACAAAAACAAAACCTCTAAAAGTGTATAACTTATATCCTTGGGATTTCTGAATCATATCCTAATGCTTGCTAATTTTTGTATTATAAGTCAAAGAAGGCAAAAGCAAAAAGTCAAAGTATCTGTAGTAGGTAATTTTTGCTATCAGATGTATATCATTCAATACCCTCCCCTATGGAAGTTCCAAGTTCATGGTTTTGCAGATATAGAAAAGTCTGTTTAGCTTACAGCTATAATAGTCTTTTCCTTCTAGCTACATAAGTTTATTGTGGTGTGTCTCTGTCTGCTTAGATTCTATCACCCAGTAGTGAGTTTTTAAAGATCATTTAAAACAGGATTTTGCTAAAGAGATAACATGAAGTAAAAAGGTCACAAAAAAATTAAGTTCCAGCTTTGTAAATAGAGATATGTTATGGGACACTGAAAGCAAGTAACCACAAATCATCATCAAGTTTTTGTGTTAGGGTTAGCACCCTCTCCTCTTAAGTTATCTCTAAATTTATGTTCATTTTTAAAATTAAAAAATGATAATAAACACACACTTTAAATGTTGACTTCTCAGTTAAAAATATCATCACTTGTAAAATTTTAACTTACTATTAAATCAACTTCAAAAGCACAAATTAAGAAAAATGTATTTATAAGCCTCAAATCCCAATACAACTATTTTAGTTTTTCCATTTTTCTTCTAAACTTTATTTACATGCAGACATACATGGTTTTAACATAGTTGTAATTTTAGTTTATCTACAGATTTGAGTTCTGATTTTTCATAAACATGTTTGTACATTTCTGCACAGCTTCAGAATTATTTTAAAGGCTACAATTTAAAAAAAGTTGATATACTGTACTTTATTCTTGTATGTAGGAACACTTCTGTTGTAGCTAGTTTCAAGTTATTGTAAATAACAGAACCATATTTGTATATAATTTTTTATCTCTTCCTTTTAAAAGAAAAAATGGTTTTACTATTTCGAAGGGCATGAAGATTTTTATGGCTCCTAATTTATAACATATTTACTTTCAAAAAATGATACCAATCTTCATTACCATAAGCTATGTGAAAAAGAACTGGATTTCTAAAAAGACTGAGAGGTGTTGAGGTTTTTTCAAAGCCTTTCACTTTATTTTTGTTACTGTTTTAATTTTTATTTCTTTATTATGATTAATAATTTTTAAGCTATCAATATGCTAGGCACCATTGTAAAGGGTTTACACATATAAAAACCACATTTTTTTCTAAGAATAATTTATAAGCTCTCAATGCATGAAAGCTATAAAAACCTACTCTCTATATATATTAAATATTATAATAAGATCAAAATTTTAATTTTCAGAAAATAAATAATCTTATTTCATAGAGGTGGAGAACCACAGTAAAAGTACTCTATTCTAGATTTTTCAGCATATTCAATTTTTGTACCTCAGAAGAACAAGTTAATTCAAAAGAATAAGAGTTTTTCATTACTGAGAAAAATAATTTTTTTTCAGAATTAGAAAGTTCATTAGTCTATATCTTCTTTTTAAAAAATGATTGGATGAAACTTTAAAAAGTTCATTAAAGAACAAGGATGCAACATGACAGTAATTCTAATAACTTTTTAAAGTAATTGAGAAAACCATTCAATAAATGACCTACCTGATCTCACCAAGCACATCAAACTGATGAAGAAGTATAACCTCAGCATATGGAAACTGGAAAGAGTGTGTGTCACATTCATAAGAAGAATGATTTCCTTCACAGAGCCTTAGAGTTTGCACTGAGGGCTTTGCTCGGAGAGAGCTCAGATAACTAATCCAGCTCTCTGGTGACAACAGGAAGTTCCTGAGAGACTGCAGATAGTCCCAACCCTTTCAGGATATTTGACTCCTCCTTTTTTCAATAAAAGGTCAGGTACAATTCTATCTTACACAGTTTTATGCATATCTTAATTTTATAATATGTAGTTGCAGAATGACGAGTTCAAAATAGTTTCATTCTTTGTGGGCGGTTTATTAGTCGTTTGGCTTGGTGTGTTGAAATCAAGTGTGATCTGAGAAATTTTCACCTGCTGTTCTTATGAATGAAACAAATCCAGTTAATATTCTGTTGGCTTGTGTACACAAAAACTGCTTTTTGTGTTAATTCACACACTTATACCTTATAGGGCAGTCTTAAGGTTTTATTAAGAACGTTTCATTAAGTCCAATCATATACCCACATTTGCCAAAATATATTTCAGATCAAGGGAAACTTTTTAATGATATTATGTCTTATTTTTATTTCTTCTTACCCCGAGTTCCCATCTAGCTATTAGTTCTTTTTCTTTCTTTTCTTTTTTCTTTTCTTTTCTTTTCTTTTCTTTTCTTTTCTTTTCTTTTCTTTTTTCTTTTCTTTTCTTTTCCTTTTCTTTTCTTTTCTTTTCTTTTTTCTTTTCTTTTCTTTTCTTTTCTCTTTTCTTTTCTTTTCTTTTCTTTTCTTTTTCTTTTTTCTTTTTTCTTTTTTCTTTTTGAAAAAATAAATGCAAAGACTTTAAATAGAGAACTATGCCAGAATCCATCCTCGGTGCTGGAAGTAACTAAACTCGTGCTCCATAGCTATAAGGCAATTTAATTCCTTTTCTGGTAGAAGTGTTTACAATACTTACTTAGACTTCTGGTAGTCTGATGAGCTTAAAAATAAATTAATAAATAAAGACATAACAAATTAAAAAAGGCAAAAGTCACTTTAGTCATTTAGGATTATCTATTTGAAGTACGAATTTATGAAGTAAGAGCATCCCTGGTATGTTTATCAATTCTCAGCAGCCCCATTTACAGGGAATTCTTTGTAGGAAGTTGATGCTAGCAATGCTTCCCAAGGAATCAGTAGATCAGAATCACCTGAGGAGCTTTAATATATTGTGTATATGTTTCTGTGTCACACCTCACTTAATGAATGCCAAGACTTCCTAGCACAGGTCCACTGACATGTATTCAAATCCCAAGTCTTCCACTCACTAGTTGTGTGGTCTTAAGGAAAATATTTAAGTTCTGTAAATCAGTGTTCTCAACTGCAAGATGGAGTTAATAAAACCACACATCTCGCAGAGTTGTTATGTGGATTAAATGAGATATAGCTAAAGTTCTTAGTACTGTGCCTACTACTAAGGTTAAGTGCTTCACCCTTGGTAACCATTGTTATCACCTAACTGGTCACAGCATCTGCACCTTTCCCTTCCCTCAGAAGGTGGGCTGCACAGCGCTGAGAAGGGGGATCAGGTAGAGAATCTCTGGGATTTTAGGCACCTTACAGCGGTGAATAACTTTAGTCAGGGGAATAACTTTAGTCAGCACTTTAGTCTTTTTGTGTTTTGTGTCCTGCTTGGAGAAATAAATTAGGGATATGTTAACAGGAAAACCAAATAGGTGATCTTCTACCTTGTTTACTTTTCCATTTGCAAAAAGCTGTACTAATTTGAAAACAATAGCCCTCTGGAACAAAAGGAGAATTGTTTCACATTCTCTTAGAAACTGGTTATGGAATGTATTGCTCTCTGTTGGATCAGTGTACTTGCCTGATAAATGTTTGCTGAGCTCTTATCAGTTTTAGTACTATGTGAAGTGTTTATCTAGACAGCCAACGTGCATTTTCCCAGAAACTAGCCAATTATAGGAATAAAAATCATTTCCGTGGGTAGGCTTTGTGTTACTTTTAACATCTTTGTGTTACTATTAATGATTTTCCCACTGGTGGACACATAAGTTCCCCCAACTTCCTAGCTGTGTACTCTTTTCTATTTCCAGCATTCAAAACTGCACAAGAATCAATGGGAGAACTCATTCCCTCTTTTTTTGGGTTAGTGAGAAATATTAAATATAAAAAAACTCAAAACATTCCAAAGAATGGGGGAAGGGGAGAGAAAGGGAAGATTTATGGGAGAATGGGTGTGACTATAAAGAAGTAGCGTAAGGAATCTTTGAGAGGAGGGTTAGTTCTGTCCTTTGATTGTGGTGGTGGTTACAGGAATCTACTCACGTGATAAGACTGCATAGAAACATAAACACACACACACACACACACACACACACACACGCATGAGTGAGTGTATGTAAAACAGGTAAAATCTAAATAAGGTCTGTGGAGTGTACCAAATCGATTTTCTGGTTTTGATAGTGCATTCTGGTTACATAAGATGTTACCATGGGGTGGGGGGGGGGCAGTAAGGATACACATGCATCCCTTACTATTTTTGCAGTTTCAGGAGAATCTGTATTTCTAAATAAGTTTTTAAAAATTCCAAAAGACGGGCCAAGTCATAATCATTTGAACATTAACATTTAGTTACAGGTATTTTTTTGAGGAAAACCATTTCCTCATTTCTCATCAGTCAAAAATGAATAATGGTCAATTTTCTCAATACTATGACCCTGATAAATGATCACACTCAAGAATATCACAATTTTCCTCATTTCCAATCTTATCTTATATACTGGCTTAAAAAATTAAAAACCTAGAAATCATTCGCTACAGAGAGCAGGGTAGAAAGTAGGCAAGCTTCCAAATGAATGGACAGGTATGGAAGTGTAATGGAACTGAGGGGAGATGATTTTTATAATTCTCATTAGCTTCAACAGTCAGAAAAGGTGACCTATGTCCCCTCCTGTCCCAGGCTAGGCCTCCAAGCTGGTATATGATTTACTATATCTTTTTTTGTTCACTTTGAACAAGAATGTTCTTTAGTTATACAAAGCACTATAATTTTCTCAATATTCTTCACTCATTTCAACAATCTTCACTGTCTTCATTAAACAAATTAACAGTGTGAAAGTACACTTCACTACCTGTCAGCCTCCTTAGAGACAAATGTGTGCTTGGAGTACTAAATGAAAAGAAAAAAACTAAGAAAGGTCTACAGAGGTACTTTAGAAGGAGTTAAAAAAGACGGTTGGTGTGTGGGGTGGGGAGGGATTAGATTTCTGAGCATCATCGATTTCCCTTAAGGTTCAGAGAAGTTTACAAAACCATTTTTGAAAGACATGAAATCAGAACCAAGAAATCAGAGAAACCTGCACTTCGGGATATTAAGCAGGTTATCAAAGTTTCTGGACTGGCAGAAGTAAGAAAAGGAGGGAGAAAATGGGAACGGGGAGCAGAATAGAGGCAGAAGAGAAACAAGTGAGAAGCACAGGAGAAAGCTGTGCCTAGAAGAAATAAAGTTTGGAATTTATCATGAATTGGAAGAATGAAAAGCCATAGTCACAAGTCCGGGAGATGGACTACCAGATGAGAAAGCCTGGAATTTTATACCTTCCAGGTGACAATAAATCCTAAAGCTATACAGTGGCAGACAGTGAGGTGTGTATAAGACTAAACCATCTTCTAAGAGTAAGACACTGGCACATTTCTTGACTAATTCCACTCTATACTGCTGATTAAAAAGCATACATGCCCACAGTACAGCCACCTCACAAGCCGAATGCCTATGAGCAATATAGAAGGGACCTAAGCCAAGTGGATCTGTAAAAAACAATATTCAGTTGTTACTGTCAAGTAAAGGGACCAGAGAACACATTTCACTGTCTTCCCATGGCTTTTTAGTAGTTTCCTAAAGCTAAGCCATTCTGACCACTTGTAATAAGCTGGTATTGCCAAATACTGTACAAACAGGCTGACCATGATCTAAACCTCAATTTTTCCTGAGCCTTTGAGTGCCTCATTGATAGAACACAGCAGGTGGGAGAGAATTGGGAATCAAAAACTGCCTAATCATATATATAAGTAAACAAGAGATCAAATCAATTGATTAAATTATCTATTCAGAATTCCTTTTGCCAAAATGTCATAACCTTTAGACTGATTAAGCATAACAGGATTTTGCTACTCAGATGACGTGAGTCTGGGAAGTGCTGGTTTTGATAATTCTAGCCAGTTTTCATTTTGATCTTCTCAGGCTCTTCTGCCTAAGGCTGCTCTGTCCAGTAGGAAAAAGCTTCACATAAACATATACCACATTTCAGAGTAGTACCTTTCCAGGTGCCACAGTCTCCTCACTCTATTCAGTTGTTTACTTCCTCCTCTTCATTCTACACTTCTTCCAGTTTTTCCTCATCTTCATTGTTGTCCTCATCCCTACTCTTGTCTTGCTCTTCTGAATATGTTTTTTGGTTTTGTTTTTTTTTTTTGTCTCTATCCTCCTTCTTTTGCTCTGAAGCTTCCTTCTTGCCTTTCTGTTCCCTCCTATATGCTTCCAGAGCTTCTTTTAATGGGGTAATGAACCGCTGGAGCTCTATCTCCTCCACGGCTGAGAGCACATCACTGGCATTCAGTATTTTGCATTTCCCTTTCATTGTGAAGTTGTTGGCACAGGATGTGGCATATAGCACGAAGATGCTGGCAGCACGGGAGGTGGCGCTTTCAGCCTCTTTGAGATGTTGACACCATCCGGGAGCTCCCTGTGATGATGGCATTGGGTAGATTCAGGTCCTCGGGCCTTTCTGCCATTGCTGTGGTTTGGGCCTGCCCTCCTCCCCAGGCCTCTTACTCACTATGACATTCTTTTTGTATTTTCATACACATGAGTGACCCTGCCACCTCTCTCTTCGGTCCAAATTTGGAAAGATAAATCTGTTTCCTTGATTCAGATTCTGCAAGCCAATCAGGGTAACTTTTCCCAAATCTATTATTTGTTTCATTTCTTGAGTTTCCATTTAGTAGATGGCTCCTTCCCTCAAGGACACAGACACTTTAATGATGATATTAATATAGAGATATGGAAACACATTCCCTAAAAGAACTGAGGAAGCAGTAAGATGCTGGGAATTCTGGAGAAAGGAGCCATTGGAAAAGCTTCGCACGGGAGGTGCCTTTTGATCTAGATTCCAAAGACTAGGTAGGAATTGGAAAGGTAAAGAAAGTGGAGGAAAAGCATTCTAGGCAGAAGGAATAACCCTGAAGGCATAAAAGTAATGTGGGTTGAGAGTCTGGTGCGTATGAGTAGGGAAATAATAATTTGAAGACATGCTGTGAAGAACTTTGTATATCATACTTATGTTACTGGAGAGTGGGGTCCTCTCCCGGCGCGTTGTCCAGGTTCTTGATGTCTCAAACCAAAAATTGAGCAACACACCGAAATACAGTAGAAAAGAAAAGTTTTATCAGAAGGGAAAGTACATTTTTAGAAGTGGAAGCGGGCCTGAGCAAGAGAAGCGTGGCTCAAAAGGCCTGATAACAAAGCCTTTGGGGGTTTTATCCCTTTTTGCTGTAGGTGGGCTTCCTTGATTGACAACTAAGATTGACAGGATTCAGTGATTCATCATTTTGCTTTTTGTGCATGTTTGTTCCCAGAATTCAGTCTGTTATAATGATATTAATGAACTTCTGGGCATCATATTATAATGATGGTATAATGAGGCTTAGGTGAGTTAAAGGTCTTTGGGGTCTTAACTGTGCTGGTTCGAGTGACTGGCTTACACTGGTACTTAATTCTCTGCCTACTGGTTTGTGTGAGTTAAAAAATGCCTTCTGGCTTGCTTAATTGTGGGCTGATTAGAGGGGACCCCTTCTAGGATAGGATGTCCTAAGTGTCTTTGCAGGCAGACCCAAAACATCCTAACTTTCCTGCCTCTTTTCTAAGAGCCATGAACCCCCCAACTATTAGTTATGGATGTTGAGGGTCGGGAGGTCTCTTCTTCCGTATCTGCTTCCTGCTAAGAAGGGCCCTAGTCCCTGTCTACAGGGGTTTCATGGAGCTCTTTCCCTTTCTGCCTCAGTCAGGGTGAGGTCTTGGGCTTCCTGCTAAAGTGCCACCTTAGTCCCTAGACAAAGAAAAGAAGATACAAGCTTATTATTTAAATCATATATCTATTAATTTCTATTATTGATTTGCCTATTAAGTGAGTAAAAATAACAGGCTTGGTTAATATATTTCTTAAAGAGTAAAAAAGACCTTCAGCCTAAAGTCCCCTCCCCTCTCAGACTCTAAGGGCCCTGTCTGACTTAATACCATTTCTACTAATAATGGGCTGGTGACTGTTTATCAATAGCCAGAGGATCTGAGTCACCAGGGCAATTATCAGGATTTGAGAGAGAGGGCCTTTTTTCCAAAGAAAGAAGGGAAGAAAACTTAACTAGGTTTACTAAAAAAATTAACTATGCAAGAGATGTCCCATTTCATTTCCCATTAAAAGATTAAGAATTTTACAAGTGATGTCCCGTCTCACTTAGAATATTGGATTTTATCTTTAAGGCAGTGGGAACTTAGCTTTGTTTTTTTCACTTATTTATATATTAATATATTACTATCATATAATGACACAAATAGATATAATAAAATATATAATAATATGCAATAAATATAATGAATAATATAATATACATAAGATAATTACTTACATTAAATTTTTAACATTATTATGTGAATAATTTTTATTAGGTAGTTTATTACAAAACAAGAAGGAAACGTCTGCATACTACTTTTTGGGCTTAAGAAGTATTTTTCATGTAATAAAGCTACTTTGTTTTATGAACCATGACTTCCTTATAAACATTGTATCAAGCAAAATCAATGCAAGTCCAGTGCTTTCAGTAACCACTTGTTTTCAAAGTGCTGCACAGAACATTCCAAGGAGAGACTGCTCTAGCATAACTCTGGACGCACACTGATAAGACAAAGGCAAAATGCTTCCACTTACTAGAATTTCTAAAATAAATCAACAAAAATTTTGGGGGGATGTCCAATATAATGTTTATCAGTACCATGTATTTTAGATTTATTTGGATCTTAAGCTGTTGTTTAAAGATTTCTGCTTTTACTTTTACTCAAGCCTTGTTCATGAGAATTCTGCACCTTCATTAGACAATTATTTCCTGAAGCATGCACACATGGTGGTCTGTGTGAGAGGCAAATCTATGAAAAAACCCACTCCTGTAATTTGGAAGGTCTATCCTTGTGATTTATGCTTTGGGCTCCCATTCAGAATCATCCTGAGCCACTAGGGGGTGAAGGGGACCAAAGCTTTCACCTTCTGAGACATTGATTTTTAAGCTGGTTATTAAGAAATGACTCATAAAGACCCTTAGACCCTCCTCACTTTCTTGCCTAAGAGATTCAGAGGGAAAGACCTACTCCAGTAAGGACATTTTAGGATGTTGGCCTTAGCAGTCTAATTTGAATTGAGTATGGTGGGTGGGAGGGGCATCAAACAGGGGCCTGTTTACTAGATTACCCCATCTCATTGTTTCTGGCTTACCTAGCAAAAATTTACCTGCCATGTATGTTCCACTACGTTCCCCTCTTCCTCAACTACTTGTGAATTGCCTACTCTCATTTTCAAAATCTCAGACCCCCTCCTCTTTTATCCTTTATCCAAAATGACATATATATCCAATTTCACCTCACTGTCTTTGGAATTTTAATGCTTATATGACTTCCCATTTGTATTAAAATTTTGATTTTCTCCTGTTAATCTGTCTCTGGTAATTTGATTATTAGTTCAGCTAGAAGAACTTAAAAGGTGGGAGGAAAAGTGCTATTTTTTTAGGCCCCACAAGGGGTTCCTGCTGTCTAACTCAGCAGAGTATTTCTCCCCTGCTAGCATCCTTCTTTTCTGGCTGTACCTCAGTTTCAGCTGCTCCCCAAGACACCTGACTCTCTTTTTTTAGTTCTCTTTAGGGTAAATAATTTTAGGGTTGCCATATTTAACTCAGACCACTCCAAAGAAATCTCTGGAATTTGGTGAAAATCAACCCAGCCAATTTTAGTGATTCAGTAACAGAAAAACAGAAGTTTAATTTATACATTTACTATCCTTACTAAATATGAACAACGATAATATAAATTTACTGTCCTTAACGACAACAAAAGGCAACAAAACAACAACAACAACAAAAAACAGAAAAAGAGAGCTCACCCTGAAAATAGCATATAAGAGGGACTGAGTAGAAAAGAGGTGGCTGTTGCAGTGTTGTGAGAAATGATCAGTCCTTGAATGATCAGTTCTTTGGGTTTAGAGAAGGGAAGGGGCAGGTCTGTAAAAAATGTAGGATGCAGAACTGTCAAGGTATGAGCAGTATGAGAAGGAAGGAGGGGGAAGGAAACATTAAGCACTTAGCTATGTTGGGCCTTCAAAAACATAAACGCATTTAGTCAGCACACAGATTTGAGAGACAGGTTTTACTCTATTTTACAGATTAGGAAACAAACTGAGGTAAGGCCTGGTGCCATTATTTCTCCATTTGAGGTAGGCCAAGCCATTTGTAGTCAATGTGAGCAAATTTTATAGTAAAATCTAGGATAAGAAAGAATAGTACTTGCTTTTAGATAATAAAGTATTATTGGATTGAATAAGATTAAAGTCACGTTGTAAGGAGGACACATTTTTCTTGAGCAGCAGTAAAGTTGGTCTGCATAAGGAAATGAATCTTCAGGATGGTGAATTATGTGAGCCTTTAGGTACATTAAGATGAAATTAACATCTCATTTATGGTCTCCTTCCCCTTCCATCAGATAGCTCAGAACTCTATTCTGACAAGGGTCAGCAAAAACAAAGTTAAGAGGAAATCTTTTAAGACTCTGCTAATGATGGCAAAGTGAAAATTTGCAAGACTAAAGAATGGATTGGAGGGGTAGGTCTTCATTATTCTGCAGAGCCGAGGTAGGGTTTGAAGAAGATGGAGGAGGGGCCTTGGAAATGTTTGCAGGATAGGATCTCAGCAAGAGGCAGCCAATCATCTTTTTGGAAAACTGAGGCAACCATTTAGGTTATCCAATGGAAACTTAAGCAATGAGATTGTGCCCCTCCAGGGGTACTAGGATTCAAGTTATTCAAACCAGGGCCAGAAATCTCAATGTCCTTGTTACTCCATATGGCTTTGGGATTCTCCTCTGGCCCTCCCATGAAGAGTTTCTGGATCCAGGAATGGCTTTGGCAGTGGTAGGATTGGGGTTAAGGATAATCCCACTCCTTGACCTACGGATGGACAGTGGCTTATGCCCCTACTGTGGACAACAGAAGAGCGAAGGCATCAATGGGCAGACAAAGTCCCAGGAGGAAGCAACCGTAAGACTGAGTCCACTTTTCTCCATTTCAGAGTTCAACTAGAGACACTAAGAAGACACAAATGGGGTGTATGTATTCAGTGGGGTAGAGCTGCCAACTCAAGAGTTGTTTGCTGATGAGGCCCCGGGATTCAAACTGAGGTCTGTAATTCCAAAGCCCTCCCACTTGTAAGGGCAAGTGGCCTACATTTGGGTATTGGGTGTGTGCGGGTGCTATTGATGAGGCAGGAAAAGAAAAAAAAATGTGTTGTAGTAGAGTGCTCTGAGACTTGATGTTAATATTTCTTTAATCTTGCTGGTCAGAACCTGGGAGAAGCTGCTATTCTAAAGCAGCTTGCAGTTTTCTGATTTATTTTTTGAATGGAAACTGCTCTTTTTGGGGGCGGGGGAAGCTCTTCCCAATACTTGAATAGTGTTCTTAGTTTGGCAAAAGCAAAGAGCAGCTCTTATAGTGGAATGGACAGTTGGAACACAGCTGAACTGTTCTGCATAATAATACCAACTTTACTCTTAAGTTAACTGAATCAATCTGAAATGGGTTGGGGTAGAGGTGAAGGGGAAATTTTTTTCTGTTGGTGGTTTGTAAAAGTTGTTCAGAAGAGTGGGGAGATGACTTTGGGGTGGGGGGAGGGGTAGAGTCCTTTTTGAGAGGCAATGGGCTGTAGATGCTATTTTTATAATAGCCACTTCTAAATCTTCTAGGCTTTGTAATTCTGTTACAATATTCTCAAACTTTTCAGCAACATCCTGTTGTTAGTTGTGTTTTGGGAAATTAAGGGTTTATGTCCACACCAGGATTTGTCCTATTCTTTAGGAACTGACACCCCCAATTCCCTGACAGAGTGGCGGTACCATAGGTGGGTAGCTGGTTATTCTAGAGCTCTAGGGGGTGGCTTGTAGCAGAATTCCTGAACACTGTTTACTGAGCAAAGGGTGAGGCTTTACTGGGCAGTGCCTGTGTTGAAGTTCAAGCAAGTCTGGAAGTATGACCTTCATTGAATCACAAGTAAGAATCAAGTGCAGTCAGGGAGAGATTTGTGGGGCGTGAAAACCTTTTAAGATTCTCAGGACTGTTTAGGCGTGGGGACTGAATTTTCTATCACTAAGTAGGGTGGGACTTTTTCTATTGTTGATAATTAACCAGAAATGTGACTTCTAGATAACAGAGAGTAATTAGCACTCCCTGGCACCCCAGGGGAGGAGACTAGTAGGTACTAGTAGGCCACAGGTACCTTTTCATTCTTAAGCTTCTGTCAAGCCTTCCTGGAATTCTGCCCTTCCCTTCCCTCCGCCCCGTGTTTGGTTTTTCCTTTTCTCTGGCTCCTACTGCACTTTGCACACACCTTTATCACAGCTACCAGTTATCTTGTAATTTGTAATCATGTCTCACTCGGTAAACCTCAAGGGTGAGGGATTGGCGCTGGTTCTCAGACCCGGGTTCAAATTCCACCTATTCCACTAGCTAGCTTTGTGAGGGCAAATTGCTTAATCGCTCTCTGCTTCGATTTCCTTATTATTAAAAATGGGCACAAGACTCTCAATTGCCTGCTGTTGCTGAGAGAAATGAAGGTGACAATGCATGTCAAGTACAAGGCATAAGCAAGATAAAGGACTCCTAGTACGGTAAACATTTGTTCATTAACCTTACTTTTATTTTGTGTACTCAAACATTTAGTGAGTATCTACTGTATTTCAGGCCTCGGGAGAGCTTCCTTTTGGGTGGAAAAGCCTCACGTGTAGTCTGTGGGCCTTGTCTCGCGGGCGGCCTCAGGATTGGCTCTGCTAAAGGGAAAACCCCTCCCACAGCCCTTTTGATCTCATCAACGATTGGACCGGGACCGTCCCGCAGGCATTCTGGTTGCCAGGCTCGGGAGGTGGGGTCCTAGGGTGCGCGTGCGCAGATTGAGGACGAAGATGTCTTCCGGTTGGGCTAGAGGAGGTGACGTCAAGAGGGGTGGCAGGCAAGGACCTCTTGTAGTCCTGGGGACGTTGTATCTGTGGGCCTTCGGATCGCGTCACAAGTCAGCGACCGAACCTTGGCTGTGGTGGCTGAGGCGGCGAAGGCGGCAGCGGCGGCGACAGCTCTGGGGTTTGCGTCTCGGGGTGTGTCGGCCGCCGCTGCTGCTTGGGCCTGGTATGTACAAATGGCTGGTTAGGATTCTCGGCACCATTTTCCGCTTCTGTGACCGGCCGGTGCCCCCTGCCCGGGCCGTCCTGAAGAGGCGGCGCTCGAACAGGTGAGAGGAGCGGGGATGAGGGCTGGCCTGTCTGTCCCCTCCCCCACCCTGGGCTCGGCTGGGTAGCGTCGATCCAGCCAGGCAGGCCCCGCTCAGCCCAAAGTCGTAGCTGGGTCTAGGCGGTAGAGGTGCGGGTCGCGGATGTCCTGGTGACGTAGTCGCTACCTCCATCCTGTGCGGTTGCGGCTCTTGATGATGGAAGGAGCTAGTTATCTTTGGAGTGACCGGTGATGGTTAGGATTTTGATGTTCTTGCCAGAGTCTACGCTGTTTCCTGTCAACAAATGGGTCTTTATCATACTTTGCTGCTCTTAGGTAGAGAACTAAAAATTTGTTTTGGCTCACTGTTTACAAAGCACACTCCCAGATGTCATCTGTGGGTAATACGTGCAACAGTTGAGAGAAGTGAGATTGATAGCTTGCTCAAAGACGTTGTGACTGCAAGTACTGTTCTCTTAGCACCGAGACAGCAGCTGTCTTGTTCTGAACAGCTGTCAAACTGTGTGTGTGTGTGTGTGTGTGTGTGTGTGTGTGTGTGTGTGTTGGGAAAGAGGGAGGTAGAGTGGTTATGTGCTTTAAACTTAGTGTATGAGAAAAAATAGGTACCTCATTCCTTTAAAAAGATCACTAGTCTTTACTCTAAAATTTAGTTAACATTTTGGGAAAACTTAAAGCTCTTCTTACTAAGCGCATACCTCTTGGTTTGTCCACTTTAGTAGTGTGTTACCCCCTGACCTAAGAATTAGAGAATAAAATACCACACCAATTCTATTCACCCCTCAACTTTTAGTAATCAAGTGTTAATTTCATTTTTTTTTTTTTTTTTTTTTTACTAAGTCTCAAGATCATTGAAGGGTGGTTTCTTGGAGTTTGAAAGAACAAGATGATTAATACATGAATCTGAGAATGCAGATCATTGATGAAATTGACTGTTGGCTGAATTCTATTATGTGTTCCAGAGAGGGCAAGGTTTCAACTTATTCTTCCTTCCCACCTTTCTGTAGGGTTGATATAAGGATCGTTTGAAAACACGTAAAGGGTCTAGAATGATGCTTAATATATATAAGGGTAGTATTTATGTTACCTCAAGGGCCTTGTGAGGAGGTTGGTGCATGATAGGCACTTGGTACATATTTATTCAATAAGGGAATGTTAATTTGCTCTCCCTTGTCCTCTCTTTTTGCTACAAATCTTCTAGCAGGGATACAATTGTTTGGAGGTAAAAACCCTGTTCTTTACCACACATCCTTAATATAAAAACAACTCTTCTCAATGTAAGCCATTTTTTAGCTAAAATGAAACCAGGAGGTCTTATTGGGATGTTTAAATAATGAACTGAATGTCATTCTCCTGGGATTTATTCTGTTCATTTTTTTTGTAAATATGATCAGTCATAATCATCTTTCGAAAGATAATTAATAGTGTACCATGAACCTTTACCACTGTTGAAGTATAGGTCCAATAATTTAAATTCATTATTACCACTGTAATATAGTTTCCATGAAAAAATTGTGGTGAAATATAACAGCTTTTCTGGCTGAGAACTAGTAAAACTTCTATATCATCTGCTTTTACCTGAAGTAGGAAATGACTGGGGGGAGGAAGGGTGTCATATTTCAAAAGGAAATTGTTTATAAGTCATTTCTGGAGAAAAATAGGAAATAACTAGTTCTAGGCTCTTACCTTTGTTCGTTTACTAGGTAAATGATTTGTGGCTAAAATCAAGTTGTACTTCAGCCAGATTACAGATCACTATATGATAGGAAGTATTGGGTCTCTCAAATAGTTGAAACCCTAGTGTTAAGTCCTCAAATGCTGAAGGCCTCCTATAGAGTAGCATTCTTTTTAAAACATGAGTTGGATCTCATTTTATGACAAAGTGGATGGAGGGAGGTGTGTTGTATGAATACTGAGTTTACTTATAGAAATGGTTATATGTGTATGTAAATGTGTATATAAATATATATATGCACATATATATTTTTCTTTTTTCTCTTTTCTCAGCACTCTATTTTCTACAGTGGACACTGATGAAATACCAGCCAAAAGACCAAGATTAGGTATTGAATATTAATTTTAAAAATTAGTTTTTTAAATAGGAAAACTATATGCATGGAACAAAATTCAAAAGGTAAAATATATATGCCATGAAAAGTAAGTCTCTTTTATACTCAGTTATCTTTTCTGGAGATAACCACTGTTATCAGGGAATTCTTTCCAGATGGATAAGCCTGTATGTTGAATATACATTTTAAAATTCTAAATCTTCCTATAATGAAAAGGTACTTTTTAAATTTGAGAAGAAAACATTGTAAAAACTACTTCAAACTGAGTCATCTAGTTCAGATAGCGGAGTGAACCAAGCTAATGTGTTGCCATAAGTTGTTTACTTCCCTATAATCTGAAGGGCTAGACATCACTTGGTACAAGAGAATAAAATTAGATTAAAGGGAAAAGGCAGCATGATGGAATACTATAATAATATTTTCCTCATTCTCAAAAAAATACATGAATTTGGATCTACCTTGAGATGTAGTTATTAAGAGTGGACATGTCTGCGTTAAGATTTCATTTAAATCCACTGAGTACTTACTGAACATATCTTCCTGCTAAGACCTGTCTTATGTTCTGCAGGAAATACAAAAAAGTGTTAAGACAAGGTCTTTATTACTAAGAACCTTAAAATTATAGGAGTATATGATTATGTATGGGGAATATAAGAAAAGCAAATAATACCAGTGTCAGTGAGGATATGATAAATGAAATAAGAAAGATAGTAACAAAATACTGTTCAATTTTCAGCTGGTTAAGAGTCTCAGTGAATATTTGATGAAGGAGCTAGTATGGGAGATGGATCTTGAAGGTTGGATAGGCCATCAACAGAGAGTAATAGAAGGAAAAACTTTCTAGGTAGAGGGAATAGTATTGGAAATTTATGTAATTCAGTAAATAGTGAATAGAATTCAGGGAAAAAGTTTGCAAGAGAGAGGTCAAATTTTGGAGAACTTTGAATGCCAAGAATATTCAAATTCATTAGAACAGTATTTCTCAAAGCGCAGGATGAATACCAGTCAGGAAATAATTTTAGGAGATACAATGTTCATAGCATTAAGTAACATTGGAATTATATACTAAAAAAGTTGTATCCTTTTCAGTTATTTTTAATTAATGATTATTTTAAGCAGAAAATCTTTATTTAATGCTGGTATGTTTTCAATACTTGTTGAATACAGTTGACCTTTGATCAACACGGAGCGGGTGCCGATCACTCTCTCACATCAAAATTGAAAATCCATGTATAACTTTTGACTCCCCCAAAATTTAACTAATAGCCTGTTGTTCACTGGAAGCCTTATCAATAAACAGTTGATTTATTAACATTTTCTATATGTTAATGTGTGTCATATACTGTATTCTTACAATAAAGTGAGAGAAGAGAAAATGTTAAGAAAATGGTAAGGAAGAGAAAATGCATTTGCAGTATTTATTGAAAAAAATCTGTATATAAGTGGACCCACACAGTTTAAACCAGTATTGTTCAAAGGTCAAACTACATGCTCATCTCTCCTTTTTTAATAGGTGCAGCTAGAACTTAATATTATTGTGTTTTCATTTTTTTCTAAAACAAATAGTATTGCTTTACATTAATAGTAGCAATATAAAATTACATTTCAAATACATTTGATAGCTGTAGGTAGTAAAAAAAATCGTAACTTAGAGACAGTGGCATTACAGAAGGTTCCTGCAATAATTCTGGCAGTCATCCATTTTATGCACTTGTATGTTAAGGATTTCTCCCACCATGATTTCCATGAAATATGTATTATGATTTTCTGGATGGAAACTAGAGAAGGGAACCTAAGCTAAGGGTGAAGCAGTGGGTCGCAGAGGTAATACTGACAGAGTTTGTAAAGGTGTATAGATAGCAGTGGTGTCCAATAGAACTCTGCCATGATGGCTATTGAGCACTCGAAATGGGGTTGTTGTTACTGAGGAACTGAATTTAATTTTAATTAAATTTAAACTTAAGTAACTTACATGTGGCTTACTGGCTTCTATACCACTCTATTGGTAAAAAGATGGGTAAAAGAAAAGGAGGAGGACCTTAGAATTGCAGACTCATGATCTTGTAGATGAAAGGAAGTTTAAGAGATCTTAGTCTAGCCTCAGGAAAATAAGGTGGTCTTATCCCCATTTTATAAATGAGGCAGGCCTTTTTTTTTTTTTTTTTTTAAGTCAGTGAGATCTTTTGACATAATCTTGGGCATACTCAGATTTTGACAAAATTTGTAGGAAACTAAATAATACAGTACTTTATAGTGTCCACTATTTAACTATGTTATTAAGAGTATCTCTTGTCCTCTGGGTTTGAATGACAGTTTGTAGATTCAACACCAATCCCTATAGCTCTTTTTCTACCATTTAAAGCTCAATATTATTAGAGAGATAACTTGGAATTTTTTCTAATTCCTAAAATGAGAAACCAGTCATTTGCAAACTTTGATTCTTTCAACTGTTCTCTACAAATTAGTTCAAATTGGATTCTACTTTACCCAGCTATCACATCCTCCCTGTTGTCTAAACTATTCCCCTATCTTTCTAGAAAGTATTTTGTATCTTATGTGTTCTGGAGAGCTTGTTGCTTAAAAGCCATCATTTTAACTTCAGGCTGTTTTTCTCTAAAGCGGAATGTGGCTAAGGTAAAACAGAAGGGAAATTGTAGAAAACAACAGCATAGGAAGTAAGAAAGGAGTAGTGATAAAAGGAGGAAGTTGGTAAAACACTGAAATCTACCCCTCCCCTTGCTTATTTACTTACTTATTTTGTAGTCTTTATTTTTGGTGGCAGGAAGGGATGAGTCTGAGATCTTCCAGCACATCTTCTCCAGGAGAGGGATAGCTTTGTTTCATCATACATATTTAAGAATTGGCATATCTTATACTTCGCTCATTTCCAACCTGGGCATAGCCAAGATTGAATAGGCACTAAATAAGTTGTTGTTTAGGATAACTATATTGTTACCTGCCTGGGAAATAAGGACAAATCAGTCAGTGAATGGTGTTACCTATAGGATTCTGCCATACCTAGTGACTATGTGCTTTAGGTTTTTAAGTTATGCCCCTATCTCTGTGATATAGATTCTTTTTATGTTTTGGGGAGAATTCATTGCTTAAAAGCTGTCATTTCAGGACTTTTTTTTTTGTGAATCAGTGTGTGATTTACTAAAGTGATGGTTTCAGGTTTTTATAGCATCCCAGATATTTTACTAAAAAAACAAAAATCATAATGCTGGAATTCCAGTTACTCAGACAGGAGAAAAAATATTTTTACAGATACCTTCTTATCTCAATGATTGAAAATAGGACTTATAATAAAAATTGAGAGGCCTTTTCTAAGATACAATCTTATTTTTTTTTGCTAGAGGCTTATTACTCTGTATTTATATGTATATGTAATGTATATTACACTTTCTAGATTGCTTTATTCACCAAGTAAAAAACAGTCTCTACAATGCTGCCAGCTTATTTGGATTCCCATTCCAGCTGACTACAAAGCCCATGGTAACTTCTGCTTGTAATGGAACACGGAATGTGGCCCCTTCAGGAGAGGTCAGTGGGGATAGGGCTCCAATGGGGCTATGGATTTTTGTACTTAATCATTAAAATTAAATTTTAGAAATATTCTCATTTTAGGAATTAATGTGTAGAATCACTTCTTTTCAGAAATGTTCATGTATTTATTAGCCTTGATAAAAAGGCCAAAAAATTAAAAGTTAAGACATTACACATTTAAAAAATATTTATGAAGAGACTAATTACTAATAATACATGTGAAGACTCCGGAATTTTTATTTTTTACATCATTTTGTGGGTCTTTACAAATCAAACATTTGATCTTATCGGTATCTCTCCTGTGAGCTAGCTAAATAATCACCAATAGAGTGATTTTTTTTTTCATATTAGAAACTTATTTAAATTCTAAAATTTAGATACTACAGAGGCGATTCTATTTGATTTTAAGGTATTTTCGAACTCTTCATCTTGTGAACTGACAGGTTCTGGATCCTGGAACAACATGCTGAAACTGGGTGAGGTGGCCAAAGCCATTTCTGCTTCCCCCTACCTCCTTCTGCCTCTTTTTCTGCGTTTTGAGAATATGAAAGGATAACACTGATTTGGGTTTGGATAATAAAACAGAAATATTCTCTCTGCCATTCTAAAAAGCAAATAGTTCCCTTTAGAATTGTCTTTGAATTTACTGTTGCGTTTTCTATTTGTATTATCAATGCATTTAACATGACTTGGATTAAGTTTCATTCATTAAAAAAAAAAAAAGAAAGAAAAACATTTCTCAAGAGCTTACTCTGTGCCAGGTACTGCTAAATTATCAGAAATAACAAAATGAAATCTTTAATAACAAAATAACAAAATAATAAAACCTTTAATAACAAAACAAAATAATAACAAAATAGTAAAACCCTGCATTTCAGGGGCATCATCTGATTGGGGAGCAACCTTAGGTTCCCAGTTCTTATACTTCGATGGATTAGGAACCTTCATATCATCCAGACCCTTAAATTGAATTGTAATTGTTATATATACTGTATAAAATGCTATGGTGGGGAAAAATAGGGAGAAGCCAGAGTTCTGAAAATGGTTGTGATCTCTGCCACACAGGTAGGTTTGTAAAATTTGAAAGGAAAGGTAAAAAGAGCTTTTAGAGAAATTGTGACTTCAGAAGTCAAAGCAGAAGACGTTAAGGAAATGAGAAAAACCTTAGAGTATTGCTTCTCAAACCATTTTAGTAAAGTACCTCTGATGGCAGAGAAAAGGAAAGTAAATGTGTACCCTTGAGTCTGAGAATCTAGTTCCAAGGGACCTGGGGCAAAGATGATAGGTCTTTCATTTCATTTTAAAAGTTAATGCAATTAGATTTCATAATCTGTTCACATTGTGTGACTATATAAATGTTTGAAATTATTTACCATTAAAATTGACGTAGGGAAGGGATGGTAGATTTATTTTGTGCCCGAGGTACCAGCACTATATTTCTCTGGGTTTGTGTAACCTAGTGGGGAAGCACAGGTATTCCTAGGGCAGGTTTTTTGTATAAAGAAGTCCACAGTCTCTAATCTGAAACCCTTGGAGATGTATTTGGGAATTCCAAATTTTTCCTATCTTAGATATATCGTGTTTATTGAATATTATCAGGGCACCCATTGGGATTGAACATTGGTTCAGGTAAGGTTTTTCAAACAAATGAATTTAAGTCAGTTTAGGTTTTGCTGCTACTGACTTGTGAAAAAGTTTTCAATTTTAGACCTCTTTGCATTTTGGAGTCCTTAGGAACTCCAAACTTCTATAATAGCTATAGCAGAAAAATGTGGCTGATGAAAATTCGATTACCTTTTTTGAAGTACAGGAACTATCTCACAAGTTAGAAGCTTCTAGTGAAATGTAGTAACATACGACAGATTTTCATTTAAAAATACTTACTGTTTTTTGGGGAAGAAGAAATAATCTGAAAATTTTACTCAATTTGATTAGATTACTGAGAGTTTGTAATCATTGAGTTCTTTATGCCTCTTGCTCCCAGCAAGCACAACTAGAAAAGCTTGCCTCTGAATTGTTATTGCCTATCGAGATCAGAGACAAACTAGTACTATTGCTTTTCCTTTAACTTTACAAAGTTTGTTTTGGACTTCTCTGCTGTACAGTAATAATTTGAAAAGATAAGACATTTAGTTCTACAGTGTAGACTGCTCACAGATTTTTTCTAAAGCAGACTGTTCACAGGTGTTTTGTTTTGTTTTACAATTACAAATGCGTTTTTAAAATAGGTAATAAATCTCCTAATGGAATAAGTGACTATCCAAAGATCAGAGTGACAGTAACCCGAGATCAGCCTCGCAGAGTCCTACCTTCCTTCGGGTAAGTGTTAAATTCTGCCTTTCTTTAAATGGAAACGTAGCACTTGCTAGGCATTCTCACTTTTATTCTATTATGTAATCTTGTTAAGTAAGTATTCTGAGATTAGCGGCTTGCTGAATATCATGCAGCTAGTGAGAGACTTGAACTTGGGTGTTTGTTACTTTTTCTACCATGTTATATGCTCATACCATCTAATTTTGAAAACCTTTTAAAAAATAATTGTAGTTCACTTTTAAACTTTTTTTGAAGTATAATATACATACAGGAAAGTGTAGAAATTATGTGTTTAGCCTGATGCATTTTCATAAACTGAACTATTCTTAGTAATTTTCTTCTCCTTTCTATGTTCTCACTTTCTAGACTTGCTACTGCTTGGATATTAGATCTTCTGGATTGATCTAATTTTCTTATATATTCTCTTGTTACTGTCCTTGCCATTTAAAAAAAAATCTTTTACTGATTTTGTTGTTGTTGTTGGCTTCATAGTTTTTAAGTTGTACACATCCTACCCCTCCTTACTCCATGGATGTTTCTTTCTCCGAGCATCTTGTTTTTATTGTAAGGATGCAATATCTTTTCTTATTTCTCTAAAACTGTTAATTATTTTAAAATTTCTTCTGCTGCTTGATTTATCTACTTCCTCTGAATCACCCTTACCCTTTACTTTGTTTTGGTCATATCTTTCATATTAGAGTCTTTATTCAAATATTGACTATCCACTCATTTAAAAATGAGATACTAACTAAAAACTAGAACTCTCTGGAGTTAGCTAAATGGCTGATTGTAGAGCTAGGAGAGAAAGTACAAAATGAGTTTGAAACATCTTATGCCAGAAATTAAAGGACACATTGACACAGGAAGAAACTCGAAGGGTCTTTCACTGGCCAAATTGGAGACAATTTAAGCATCACAGTAAATAAAGACAGGAATATAGATGCTAATAAATAAATATATAGTGTGAGAGGGAAAGATCTTTATAGTGGATCCCACCCAGTAAGTATAGAAGGAATGATAGAATTAAAAAAAAAATCATTTTGTAACTATCATAGTAATTGATATGTACAGGGATCATCAATTGAGCTGAAACTAGTAAGTAAAAGTTTGATGAGGTATAGGATATTTACATAAAATACCTCCCCACAAATTACTTATTAATTACAAAGGGAAAAATAGTAACTTTAGGATGGAGAAACCTGCTTGATACCACTGTAACCAAAGGATCAAAGTTAAAACCACCCACAGTGGGACAAACTGACATTATGGTTCCTAGATACATTGCACTGAGGAGAACATCATCACCTAATTCATATTCCTGCAAAAATCAATAATCTGAATCTAAGAACGTGAAAACTAGTTAAGCTAAATTTAGGGTCCATTCTACAAAACAACAGGCCTGTACTCTCTTCATTATAAAATGAAGACAGGCTGAAAAACTGTTTCAGATTAAAGGAGACTAAGGATACATGACAACTAAATGCAATGTGACCGACATCCTGCATTGGATTCTAGATAGGAAAAAAATTACTGTGAAGGATATTTCTACTATCTTTGGAGAAATTTGAATATGGGCTACATAATGTTACATAATGTATCATTGCTGAAGTTCTTGAATTTGGTGGTTATATTGTGGTTAAGTAAAGGATGTCCTTGTTCTTGGGAGATACATACTTAAATATTTAGAGGTGAAATTATTCTCTAAGCATTTAGTGTAATAACTGTCCATATAAATATTGCTTAAGCAGCATCCCACACATCTTGAAATATTGATTTTAATTTTCATTTAATTTAAAATATTTTCTAATTTCTGTTTTACTTCCTCTCTAATCAGTGATTATTCTGAAGTGTAGAATTATATTGTTTAATTTCTAAATAATTGAGGCTTTCCAGATATCTTTCTTTTATTTAGTTTAATTCCATTATAGTCAGAGAATACACTTAATATGGTTTCAGTTCTTTTAAATTTGTCAACATTTGTTTTATGGCCTAGAATATGGTCTATCTGGTTGATGTTCAATGTGCACTTGAAAAGAATGCATATTCTGCTATTTTTGGGTAGAGTGTCCTAGTTCAAGTTTGCTGATAATGTTTTACAGGTTTTACTGATTTCTGCCTACTTTTTTATTGATTGATGAGCAAGGAGTGTTGATGTTTCCTACTATAATTGCAGACTTGTCCATTTCTCCATCCATAGTTATGTCAGTTTTTGCTTTGTGTATTTTGTCTTCGTTTGACCAGATTCACCAGTTGTTATCATATTGCCAATTGGCTTTATCATTCTCTGTCATATACATATTTTTTTATGAACCATTTAGTCAGTCTTAGACTCATGCCTCTTTAGTCATAAGTACTTGATTGAATATGTTTATTTCTTAATAATGAGGACACTTATATAAATCAGAAAATTTAATATTGTTATAAATATATTATATAATCTTATTTAAATGTCTTCATAATAGTGATTATTTTTCCTGTGTATTTATTTTATTTTTTTTATCTTTTCTTCTTTTTTCAGTATAGGATCATGTATTACATTTAAATTCATGTCTTGTTGATCTTCTTTAATTGGGAACAACTCTTTAGCCTTTCTTTGTCTTTAACAGCATGGATACTTTTAGAGTAAAAAGTATTTCTTTTGTAGAATGCCCCTTAATTTTGTCTGATGTTTACTCATGATTTGTTTAGAGCATGCGATTTTTTTTTTGCAAAAATATTATATACATAGTGTTGTATCCTTTTTAAAACATCACATCAAGAAGGGTATGATATCAATTTGTTCCCTTATTGGTGATGGCAGGAGAGGCAGTCTCTGTCACCAGCAGCAATGACTAGATCGGGGCTTCAAAGCTTTCATTTTAGCATTTATTAATTTATGTTTATTAATTTAGCATTCAACAGATATTTATTGAGTGCCTTTTGGCTTAGATCATATACTAGGCTACAGTGGTAAAAGGATATACTCTTTGTGGAATTTAAAGTTTAGAGGGGGATAAAGACAATAATCAGTCACACCAATAATTAATTCCAGTGGTGCCAATTCCATTGACTAAAGAAAAAGTGCAGTATAAGAGGAAGGTATGTGTAAAGGGGAGCTAATTCCAGAGTTGGGGTTGGAAAATTAGACATGAGGAAGAAGGCAGAAGCTTCCATTCAGTAGCCCTGGTTTCTGGAAAGAGACATTCCATAGTGGAATTCTGGGGTGTACTCTACTCCAAATCTAACCTTTATGAATAGTAGTTATCTGATTTGCCCAGAGAATGCTTAACCTGGGAATCCTAATCAGAGAATAGTCTGGAGCTTATATTCCAGCAATTTAAGCAGTTAGGTGGTAACTTGAACATTTTTTTCCTGTCCCTCAGTTTTACTTTGAACTCAGAAGGCTATAATAGAAGACCAGGTGGCCGTCGCCATAGCAAAGGCAATCCAGAGAGTTCCTTAACGTGGAAACCTCAGGAACAGGCTGTAACAGAGATGATTACTGAAGAGGGTGGCAAGGGTCTGAGGCGTCCCCATTGTACCGTGGAGGAGGTAAGCCCTTTTAACCTGACCCTTTTTGAAAACTATTTTATGAATTTGGGGGAGAATAAGTAATATATGTATGATGGTACAAAAATCTAAAAATATAAAAGGGTGTACAGTGACTGTAAATTTCCTTCCCAGTCTCACTTCCATACCTGGCCCCACCGCCCTGTTTGACTTTTAGTAAGTAACCACTGATACTTGTATATATCCTTCAAGAGATATTCTATACATATGTAATTTAGTCAATTTCCAGATCATTTTACTCTATAAGAAAAAAGAATCATGTTAGGAAAAGATAAGATTATAGATTCTTTCTTTATGGATGCCTGAATTATTCTAACTTGTTCCTTTTTTAAGCTGCAAGTGTTGACCAAGTAAGGGAATAAATGGTGTACACGTCTGCTCTTTCCTTCCCTTTTTAGGGCACTTAGCATGATGTCTTCATCAACAGTCTTTTCTTCTTCCCTCTCGAAGTCTTCACTTATTCCAGGAGAATTAGAATTATTCCTATATCTGGCATTCCCCAGGACCATTACCCATTACTACATGGTTTTCTGAGCCACTTAGTTTAGTTCATCAAAGAAATATTTATTTAGGTGCCCATTGTCAGCAGTTCAAATTGAATAAAATATGGTCCCTGTCCTCTAGGAGCTTATATATAAATAGTTGTACTCAACAAACAAACATAAGCAGAGAGAGGACTGGACGGACTTCAACCCTACCTCTTAAGGAGAAGTTTTATAAAGTAGGTTTCAATACCTCTTGATGAGAAATCAGAGATGGGACTGAGCACATATATATGGGATATATACAGGATATGTTCTAGAAATATTAGAAGGTAGTATTAGCAAGGACATATTCACTGGCTAAGTGTAACAAAGTTAAAGGGAAGAGCCTGAGCCCCAGATTTCAGGCTTGGATAAATATGTGCCACTGACCAAGATACTCTGTGTGTTTAGGGGGAAGTTGATGACTTCAGTTTTGGACACTGGTTAAAGTGCCTATGAAACATGCAAGAAGACCTGGCCTATAGAGTTTTGAGAAGAAGGCAGGTTTAGAGACACATTTCTAAATATTCTGCCAATTGGTATTATGTTAAGTCAAGGGAGTTGAAGACATTATTCAGAGAGAGACTGTAGTGTGAGAAGAGATAATGGGCAGAACCATCGCCATTTTAGGTAGGCAGAAGAAGAAATAATCTGCAATGAAGACTCAGAAGATAAGAGGAAATCAGGAGAGTGTATTGTCAAGGAAGGCAGGATGAGGTCAGCAGGTTGAGATGCTGAAGAGAGAGGTCAAATAACATAAAGTCTGAAAAAAACATGTTAGATCTGTCTATAGAAGATCATTGGTGACTTTGGTGAGACTAGTTCTATTTTGGAAACTGAATTTTCTGAATATGCAAGTGGATTATTTCTACTGAGTTGTTTTGTGGTTAACCCAGTTCCACTTTCAAAAACTCAAATACCATCTGCCATCAAGGTCTAGGAGATAATGTAAATGAGTGAAGTGAGCTGGAGCCAATGGCCTGTCTAAAGGGAATAGCCCTACCTAGCTTTAGATTATTGATTCAGTTTTTCAAAGAAATATCAGATTTTTGGATTTTTCTTTTTAATTTGTAAAGTTGATAATTAAAGAAATTAAAACAATGTAAAGAACTTAAAAAACAATCAATAAAACCCTTCTGTGGTCTGCATTTGACCTCTTTGTTTAAGATTTAATTATAGGTTTATTGTGCTAGAAGTTATCTAACATACTTTCTTTGATTTAGGGTGTTCAAAAAGAGGAAAGAGAAAAGTACCGAAGGTTATTGGAGCGACTTAAAGAAGGTGGTCATGGAAACTCTGTTCCTCCTGTAGCTTCAGTTCATCATAGGTAAAGATGAACTAACAAGATAAATGCTTTACCTTATTTTTCGAAAGGGAATTGATAGGAATTATTGCAAAAAGAAGTTAACTTTGAGAGAACCAGCCCTGTGATTTGTCTGAACAAATTGTATGTAGTAATGGATTATATAGAAGAGTGGTTTTACAAAATAAAATTTTCTGTTAGCTTTAGAGTCCTTTGTTCAAACATACTCTTACTCAAAATTCTGATATAGAAAAGTGAAATCACAGATTGATGTCAGAGAGTAGAGAGTTTTTTCAACCTCCCAACATACACATTTCCTACAATCTCTGTCTTTCTCTCTGTTTGCCTCTCTCTTTCCCCCTCTTTTCTCCTGCTTGTCCTTCATCCTCCTCCCTCCCCCTCCTCCCCCTCCTCCATATACACATAGTCCTTGAGCCATCTTAGTGGATGCATCATAGCACAATTGGAAGCCCTCCACTTTAGAGACAAGATTAAAGCATCTCAGGTCATAGGTATTTCTTATAAGACTTCTTGTTAATTAAATACTCTAATGATTTGAGGAAATAGATGAGAATGGCAGAAAAAGTTGATGTTTGGCCTCATATCTTCTTGTAAATGGGGACAAAAATGTGAGCTCAGGATTCAGGTACACTTGATAATTCTAACAAGTGAGAATACACAGAGGGGAGTCCCAGAAATTACATAACAGCAAGTTGAAGGTGAGAAAGTCACAAGGCTAACTAGCTTGTTGAGTGCAGAAATAACAAAGGAATATTTGTCTGGGAATTTGAACTTTGATTGTGAATTTAAATTTTTTAATTTTTCTTAGTTTAATCAGTCAGAACATTAATATTTTCTCCATTTTGACTAGCCACTGTTGAAAGCAGCCGTATGCTTCGTGAGCTATTGATTTTGTCATGTCAGCAAAATCCTCAAACATATTTGCTTTTTACATTCCTGTTTTTAATGTGTTGTTTCAAGATCCAGTTTAGTGTGTCATTTAAAATTTTCCGTCTTTTAACCTGAGTTTTACCATACTTCAGAGTTTTCAGTCAAGGTGGCATTGGGGATTGAGAATGTCCACTTTTCCAAATAGAATTAGGATTAGACTTCTTTTATGTTGCATCCTCTTTCTTATAATTCAGTGTTTCAAGGTAATCAGTAATTTCTGTTTGGAGAAGCTGGTCAGACAGAGATAATGAGTATTTATGGTAGAGTCTCCTTTTGTATCTGATTGTCTTTGCTTTTTGTGTTTCTAAGTTCTCAGAGAAGTCAGATGGACACATTAAAGACCAAAGGCTGGGGGGAAGAACAAAGTCATGGAATCAGAACAACTCAGTTTGTTCCAAAACAATGTGAGTTTCCAGATTTAGCACTACTTTAATATATTGAACTTAGTTCATATGCATATGAAATTGAAAAATAAAATACTAGTGCAAGATGGTATATCACATTTGAAACTTTATCAGACCTGAGAACATTGACTGGGATTTATCCAATGCAGTAGTTTAGTAAAAAAGTTGTTACAAGATGAAGGAGATTTATAAAATACCTCTTGATTATTATTCCTAGGTACTACATATAGAAATACATTTTGTGAGCCTAAAATTAGTTTCTTTATATTCCTTATGTTAATTTCCTTGTATTTCTCCACTTGCTGTCCACTAAATGATAGCTTACGAAATGAGCAGATAGCAGTTTACACTAAAGATAATATTTAAGAAAGTAATTTATTCATCTTTAAAAAGCAACTTGATTTGTAAAAAGGCTACTGTCTTTGGAATTCATTCTACCATTTCAATGTAAGTCAATGCCTTGATGCTTTGGAAACTACATAAGTTAGAATTCTAGCTATATTATTGATTATTAAAGGAAACATTTAATTTTTTCTTTACTACCCACACAGATAGAGTTGTTGAAACAAGGGGACCTCTATGTTCAGTGAGGAGTGAAAAGAGGTACATGGTTCAGTTCTTTTCTGAGTTTTCTTTTGTCATTATTTTCTGACTTTATAAGCTATATTTATGAGTCACCATGTCTGAGGAATTGTGAACTCTCCACAGCTCTGGTAGCTGGTCAGCATATATGGGTACATAGGTAGCTCTTGTGTTTGATGCCCATCCTAACTTGGGAGGGTGCCTTTCTCTCATAGACATTAAGGATTGGGAGATGCAGGTGCCACTTAAATGAGTGTGAGTGTGGTGGGCATCTCTAGTATATGAATAGAGAATGCAGTTCTGTGTGCCTTAGAATTTTGGATGATAGTTCTATGTTTATAGCACAGAGTTGAGTAAAATATGGCCCATGGACCAAATCTGGTCCACCTGCCTGTTTTGTACATAAAGTTTTATTGGAATGCAGTCATACTCATTCATTTATATACTGTTTATGGCTGCTTTTAAACTATATGTTGGGAAGATGTGATAAAAACCATTTAAGACCTGCAAAGCCTGAAATATTTACTACTGAGCCTTTTGAGAAAAATTTTGCTGACCCTTTGTTTAGAAGGCTATAAACTCGAGGCAGTTTTTGTTTGCAAATTATTAAATCTTATTTCTAAAACTAGAAAATGTTCTGGTTATTTCTTACATGTACCAGGTTAAAATCATATAGTCTGTAATTTCTGGTTTTTTTTCCCCTCAGGTGTTCAAAGGGGAAAATTTCTGATACAGAGAAGATAGTTGGAATCAGACTTGAAAATGAAGGTGTAAGTAGAAACCCCAGTTAAATTTTATATCTTTTTACTCTTTCACGTGACTTAGTATTAAATTTTTGGTGCCCATGAAAAATAAGAAAGATGACATAAATTACTTTGATTTCTAATTCTGTTGTTTTCTTTGAAAAGCAGCAGGCATTGAAGATATACGACTTTAGCTTCCTTCTGGGTTGCTGGATTTTTATCTCTGTGCAGTGACCACCTTTGTAAGAGAGACCAGTTTGCCTCCATCTCAGCCGTTACTATCCTGCTTGGCTTCTTTTAGAGAATTTTTAAAAACTGTACAACTCTAGAAAGTATACATGTTTAGGACTTTATTTTCGGAGTCAAGATTTCAGATTTACTTGAAAATAGTATTAATCTTATGCTTAATTGGAATGAACTTTTTCTATATAAATATCTGAATAAGAAGTGTTCCAGTGATCTCCATAGCAATACCAACTTTTTTTAATAATAGTGGCAAGCATTCCATATCCAAAAGAAATATATTCCTAAATTAAATGTAAACTTGAAATTTTAGATTACTTAACATTTTAGATACATACAAATACCAAAGCTAGGAGACAGGTTTGTGTTAAGTATAGTATCTGTTAGATCAAGTTTCTCTTTTCCTTTTAGATTTCTTCATAAGAATTAGTCTTAAAGCGAAGTCATAGTCTAAAGCCATGATATTAAGTCATAAGTCTTAGAACGTTCTCTTTTTCATGTTCCCCATTTCCGGTGATTCTGAGTGAAGCCTAATTATCCTTTATCACTCATGGAACAAAAACTGAAAGAAGAGGTCAACTAAGCCTGAGAAAGGATGGGGTAGTGGTGGTGATGGTGGTGGTGGTGGTGGTGGCAATAATTTGTTACCTGGCTAAAGACTGTAGTCCTGCTTCTGTCCTTGCCGAATCCAAAGGCTTTGCTGTCTACAATCATGGGGAAGGGCCAGCAGCTACTGGTTTCCCAGGGCTGGTATACCTGACAGTTAGCTGTAGTAAAGAGTAATGATTAAGTGTGTTGAGAATATGGTTCTAGTTCAAAACTCTATTTCTAAATAAATTTTCTAATTTTAATAGTTTGCCTACAAGATTAAATTCAATATTAACTGTTACAAAGGGTCATGATGAGGAAGGATCTTGTCATAGTTTTTGGGATACTGGCAGAATTCTGCTTGTTGGTCTGAATGATGGTTGCATAGGTGTTAATTTTATAAAAAATAAATGATACATTAATGTTTTGTGCATTTTTCTATAATATATAATTACTTTTTTAAAAAGAAGAACAAGTTTACTTAGTATAAGGATAGCAGGAGTTTATTTTGTGTAATGGGATTATGGATAATATTTTTTTGTTGTTTTAAAACTTTAAATTGTCTTCTAACTATACTGTTTTTAATTTGGATAAGAGAACTGAAAATACTTTTCTTGCTACCTTCAGAGAAAATGATGAGTGTTCTGTATGATGATTTCTAAGTGAGGTGTCCTATGAGCCTGAGGTCTTGAACCCTTTTTGGTCCCTCTTGAAGGGACAGGCAAGATATGCTAAATCTACTTTACTCATTTGGGAAATTGCTAATTCTCTTCTCTTTCAAGATAATGGCACTGTTTTATATTTCATGTATTAATGTATGTTTATATGTACAAGTATCAAACATGTCAGTAGAATTTAGAAACTTTCTCCTTCAGAGGAGGGGACACCAGCTGGAACCTGACTTATCTGAGGAGGTTTCAGCCCGACTTCGCCTGGGCAGTGGAAGCAATGGCTTACTCAGGAGGAAAATATCAATACTTGAGACAAAAGAAAAAAATTGCTCAGGCAAAGAGAAGGATAAAAGGACGGATGATCTTCTTGAACTTACAGAGGTATTATTTCTTGTGTTGATCAGAATAAGAGACATGTTTTTAAATAAGCTAACTTATTGAAGACTTGAATGACTGTTTTGAGGAGCTTCCCCAGGCTAGGGATGAGTATATGAAGGAAATCAGGCCTAATGGCTGCTTTTAGTCACTGGCTATATTAATCATTAATGGTCTGTAAAGGTGGCCTAAAGGATCGGATTAATGTTCAACAAGTGTGCATAGACAAATGTCACATATCCTGGAATACACTGGGTTCTTTGTAGATTCTTTTTCTATCCTTAAAATATTTTAGGTCACATGGTTTGGATTTGGCATTAGAAATGAGTTCACTGCAGGTTTCTTTTAAGTAATTATGGTTTACTAAAATGTCCCTTTCATTAATTATTGCATTGGAAAATAGTAAAAATTTATAGAAAACAAGGAGATGAAGATAATTAAAAAGTCTGGTTTTAAAGGTATGCCAGAATCTTGGCTCCTTCTCCATTGCAGTCTTACTAGGTGGTGGTCAGTCCTATTCAGTGAATATCTCTTGAGCATTTACTACATATTGGGCATGCAGGTAGAGAGAGAGAGCCATAAAATTGAAAAATTATGTGCGGTGGGAAGCAATAGTAACAATATTTGGCTGAAATAATTTCTCTTGGTTTATTGATTGAGTCTTGTATCTTAAATATACATTTATTTACATAATTCTTTAGAGTAATGAAGCTCTCTGTTCAGTAAGGACTCAGTTGTGAGACTGCTGCCTAATGTTCCACTTTCTGCGTGTTTGCTTACTTTCATGTCAAAAATGGATATTATGATCTCTTAGGTATCCTAATTTTCTTTGATGTATTTAAATAAAAGTTTAGGACGGGAATAAGAATAGTATGAAGATACTTTTATAGTATCGTGAAAGAAGCAAAGGCTAGGAAGTTAGATATTCCTGGCTTCAAATCTTGACTTGGCCTTTTAATAATCTGTGACTTTGAGCATGTAACCTAAATTCTATGAGTGTTACCTCTTCTATAAAATGGTGATGATATTTTCCTCACAAGCAGGGATTAATGATGTACTTCAAGCATCTGGTACCATGTTTGGCTCAAAGTGCTTAATAAATAGTAGTGGGATAATTGAGAGTGTACTTTATATGTATTACCAAATTATTATTTTCAGAAGCTAATAATTCAAGCAACATTTTTTATATTACCATTAATAAGACTCCTTTGGAGTCTAAGTTTAAATCTTTTCATACATTAATTTAGTAGGTCTTTGTTAGTATATTTTTCTCAAGGGTCAGGTATTACAAAGGCAAAAGTCACTTTTTTCAATCTCAGACTTTAAGTATCTGATAGTGGTTCTATGTTAAAGTAGCAACCTCTGGACTTTCTAATTCAGGACATGGAAAAGGAAATCAGCAATGCCCTAGGCCATGGCCCACAGGATGAGATCCTAAGTAGTGCTTTCAAATTGCGAATCACTAGAGGAGATATCCAGACCTTGAAGAACTATCACTGGCTCAATGATGAAGTAAGTTTTTTTTTTTCCCCTTGTAATATCATTATGCTTAACTATTTAACTTATAAACCTGGGTGCCACTGACCAATGGAAGGAACAGCAAGTGATACTTTTATTTTAGATGAATTCTTATACGATTCATTTTATTTTGTCAATAATAAAGGCATATATTGATCACTATATGTATCTTTTTAGTTCATTTGAGTAATAACTGCAAAAATTTGCCTAATTGTTAGCTTGTATCCTTATATATTTAGCTAAAGCTTTTAGTTCTTGCCAGTTTTCCAGTTGGTCCTTTACCCAACTGCTCAGTCCATGCATTTTCTCCTCTTGCTTTCCTTCCTCCTCCCCCCATGACTAGTGACGTATATACACATTTTTGTAAAACTAGAATGTTTTGTTTCACATTCTAAATGTAATATATTTATTACAGAAAATTTAGAAAATACAGGAAAAGTGAAAGAATAATATCGTCGTTCAAAAGTGCCACCAAACATTAACAAAAAATTAATGTTTTGGTGTATTTCCTTCCAGTTAATATTTTTAAATTGAGGCATAATTTATATATAGTAAAATTCACCTCCAGTTATTATTTCTGCATATTTTTTGTGTGGTACAGTTACATACACCTTTTCGTTATTGCATACTTTCCCCTCAAGTTTCTTCTCTTAGCTCTCTTACTACTATGCTTCAAAAGTACAATTTTATTCTTTTTTAATCCCTCCCATTTTGTACTGATCATTTTTTATTTTCCATCTTCTGTTATAGCCCTTTTATCCCTTCTCTAATACTTTCTCTTCTCTGGGTTTCTTATCTTTTAATTCATCCTAATTCACTTAGGTTAGAAATTTAATTTTGATAATGTACTTGCCATGTTCTGATGTTTTCTCTCTTGGTATTACAGGTCATTAATTTTTACATGAATCTTCTGGTAGAAAGAAATAAAAAGCAAGGTTATCCGGCACTTCATGCATTCAGTACTTTCTTCTATCCCAAGTTAAAATCTGGGGGTTACCAAGCAGTGAAAAGATGGACCAAAGGGGTCAGTCTCTTTGAACAGGAACTTATTCTGGTGCCTATTCATCGGAAGGTACATTGGAGCCTGGTGGTGAGTTGAGAGAGATTGTTAGAGTTTGCATAATGACCATTTTCTTAAATGTCAGGAAAGGCTTTTAGTACATGCAGTTATCTGTTAGTTTTGTTTATAAGATGATACAGGTTCGTTAGTTGTAGAAAAGTAAAGGTTTTAGAGGAAAAAGCAAAAAAAATCTCATCACTCTGAGAGGACCATTGTGTTTTGGAGATTTAAGTTTCTAAGCCTTTCGGTAGGGATAGAAGTATATAATTTTATAGAAATGAAGCTCATATCATCTGTATTGTTTTTTAAAAAATGTATTTTATAAATCCATGTTGGTGCATATATTTATTTTTTTAAAGATGCTTTTCCTTTTAGAAATAAAGTTCTCCTATTATGGTTGATTCTGGATGTTGCATTTTTCCATTATAGGTGATAGACCTAAGAAAAAAGTGTCTTAAATATCTGGATTCTATGGGGCAAAAGGGCCACAAGATCTGTGAGATTCTCCTGTAAGTAAAGACTAAAAAACTTCACTGTTGCCTCTTTATCCCCTTGTTAGGTGATCTGTCTTCTCTCTAATCCTATGAGGCTCTGGAGGGTGGTAGTCTAATGTCTCCCCAGGTGTTCAGGCCTTGACTTGAATCCATCTTTTTGTCTAAAAATAACCTAATATCTGATCTTCACTGATACATCTTATTTAGTAGCACCACTGAAAACAAATTTGTCATGTGGTATAATATAAAATTAATCTCATTAGAATCCCATGATTTGAATTAGATTTCTTTGGGATTGATACATTATTCCGAATGTTCTAAAAAACTATTAGCTGAGGAATATTAAACCCACTCATGTCTCTGTGCTTCCCATGATAGTCAGGTTCATCTCATGGAACCTAGAGGTAATTTTTATTTTTATTTTTTATTTTTATTTTATTATATTTATTTATTTGTTTATCTTTAGGTGAGGCAACCCTTGGTTGACCTCACAGATTGTAAGGACCTTGTCAGTTTACAATCCCTTATTATTTTTATTTTTTATGCTTATAGCACCTGGTCTTCCTAGGTGGTCTCCCATCCAAGTACTGACCAGGCTCAACCCTGCTTAGCTTCTGAGATCAGACGGAATCGGGCTTGTTCAGGGTAGCATGGCCGTAGCCTAGAGATAATTTTTAAATTAAAGCATATGGTTTGTAGGCAGCTATTTCAAGTAGTAATTGCTAGAAACCTGCCTTTAAAGCGTAGCCACTCATTACCTATGTCAAGTAGTGACATGAATTTCACAGTGAGGAAGTAAATTAGTAAGATAAGTTAATTTTGAACCTCTGCTACTCACTGGAAGCAAACACACATTCCTGTTTTTAATTTTAGTGAGGATATGGAGATAATTTTAATAGGGATACTTTAGTAAGGAACTTGTAAATGAATGAACAGTTGTTAATAATTAGTTCAATTCTATTTTTCAATATTGTTTTAGTGTATTTTTATTTGTGGGTGTTTATCTTGAATAAAAAGTATAAAAAAGTTTTTTTTAAATCAAAAGATACACCAAATTGTTTATAAAGCAGTTATTTCCTTCTAGTCTTTTGTGTTTAGGATTTCCTTTACTACATATAAATGATATGTGTGTGTGTGCATATACACATACTTATATATGATCACATGCATAGAAATATTTTCATTGGGATTATAGAGTTTTATATGCTGCTTATAACAGGGTACCAAAAAACCTCATACTTTATTATTACATTCATACTATTTTAAGTATGAAGAGTTCAGTTCCTGTGGTTATCTGAGGTCCACTCCATTTCCTGATATCCCTAGTTCAGCTTTTCTCAAGTTTTTTTCCATTATTACCTCCACACCCCCTGCCCTTCAAAAAAATTAATTTCTCTATTACAGGAGAAAATAATACTAAGGAATAAGATTTTTCTTTTTTTGGGTTGAGCTTTAGAGGGCTACAAGCCATTGAAATCCCTAAGATTTTTGCCATTCAAAAACCATTTTGCACCCCCTTGGGGGTGATATTGCCAGACCCATTGAGAGACATGCCCTCAAGTAACGCTGGTTCACCTTCTATTCAGATTAGGATGAGAACTGAGATGCCTAGGTTAAATTTGGTAATCCCTTGGAAATTTGGATAAAATTAATTACTCAGTACTTAACTATGTATCTCCCAAGAGTAAGGAAGTCCTCTTACATAACCACGATGCCATTATCACACTTAAGAAAATTAACAATTAGTGATACGTTAATACATGGTTCATTTTCTGATTTCTTCAGATAGCTTTTATGGTTTTTTTCCCCCTAATCCAGGAAGCCAATCAGGGTCCATGCATGTACTTAATGTCTTTAGTCTCCTTTAATTTAGAATAGTCTTCCTGACTTTTTTTGTTTTTCATGGCAATCGCTTTTTTTCTTTTTCAAGAGTCTAGGCCTGTTTTCTTGTTTTATATCTGATTTTTAAAAATTTTTTAAAAATTTTAAAATTTTTTTTATTTTTTAAATTTTAATTAGTTTCAGGTATATAGTACATTGGTTAGACATCTATATAGTTTGTAAAATGATCCCCCCAATCGTTTCCTCCTTCCCCTGACCTTCCACCTAGCTAACATATTAATGCTAACTGCATTCCCTATACTGTGCTCCCCATCCCCGTGACCACCCATCAGCTAATTTGTACTTCTTTAACCCTTCTCCCCATTCTCCAGCCTTCCAAACCTCTCTTCCCCCTGTCCAGCACCAAATTGTCCACTATATTTGTGAGTCTGTTTTTGATTAGTTTGTTCTTTTTATTCCTTAGATTCCACATTAAGTCTGTCTGACTTAAATACCTTCTAGGTCCATCAAAGCAATATCTTTTTCCATCCCCTTCCTTTTCATATGTAGGGGTCTTGTTTTCTTATCCTTTCAGCTACTCTATCTTTTGGTTGGAGCGCTTAATTCTTTTTCATTTGAGATACTTATTGATAGGAATGTAGTTGTTACCATTCTTTATTCCTGTTTTTGATAACATGTTTTTTCTTCTTAAAAGAAGTTTCTCCAACATTTCCTGTAATACTGGCTTGGTGGTGATAAATTCCTTTAGCTTATTTTTGTCTGAGAAGCTCTTTACCTGTCCTTCAACTCTAAATGATAGCTTCACTGGATAAATTATTCTTGATTGTATATCCTGGGTCTTCATCCTGTCGAATATTTTTTGCCAAGCCCTTATGTCCTGCATAGTTTCCTTTGAGAAATGAGCTGCCAGTCATATGGGTGTTCCTTTATAAGTAACTATCTGCTTTTCTCTTGCTGCTTTTAATATTCTTTCTTTGTATTTAACCTTTGGCATTTTAATTATGATGTGTCTTGGTGTGGGCCTCTTTGGATCCCTGATTTTTGGAATTCTCTGAGCTTCCTGAGGTTTTATGTCCATTTTCTTCACCAAGTTAGGGAAGTTTTCCATCATTATTTCTTTAAGCAGCTGTTCAACATCTTAATTTTCTTATGTTATGCTGATAATATGAATATTTGGAGCCTTAATAGTGTCCCAAATCCTCCTTAAATTATTTTTATGGTCTTGGCATCTTTTTTCTTGCCATTCTGATTGAGTGCCCTGATTGGCTTTCCTGTCCTCTAGATAGGGCATTTGATTCTCTTCTTTATTCACTTCGTTTATTCCTTTGTTTATTCCATTTAATATACTTCTCATCTCAGATAATATATTCTCCATTTCAGGCTGATTCCCTTTTACAATTTCCATTTTCCATTTTTATGTTTTTTATCTCTGTGTTGGGGTTCTCTACACTTCCGAAAAGTTCACTGAGCATCTTTATAACCAGTGTTTTGAACTCTGCAAATGTTAAATTACTTGACTCCATTATATCTGGATCTCTGTTCTGTTCTCCCATATGGTTTCTGCTTCTTTGTCTTCCCTTTTTGGCTGGCTTTTCATGTCTGTTTCTATGTAGTAGGCAAAACTCCTAAGTCTCCCAGTCTTATTAGTATGTATCTGTGACGTAGGTGTCCAGTGCAGAGTCCTGAGAGGGGTTCAGCTGCAGGCCAAATTTAGCCCAAGGCTCTACCCCTCTGGGGCCACCTGTTAAGATTCAGCAAGCAATCCACAGATGCTGTGCTTATAATTGCCTCAAAAAGCCACACCAGAAACTGAAGCCAGTAGCTTCCACCAGTGTGAGTCTCAGCAAGGAGGACCTGACTCGCAGAGGATATACCTGGATGTAGCTTGGGTGGGGCTGCGAGTTGGGGGAGGTGGGGTTTCAGGGAATTTTCTGGGTGGAGCAACCTTTGTTATCCAGTTTGATGACATCAGAGCTATGGCAGGCTGTGTTTGTACACTAGGAGGGGAAGAGTTCAACAGGGAACAATGGATACTGCTGGCACTTCTGTACAGAGTGAATCTCTCCTGGGCCCTTACTCAGTGTCTCCCTGTAAGTCCCTGGTGCCCCCTGTGTGCAGCTGAATGGGCACTGATGCTCAAAGCAAGCAAGTCCATCCCTGTGAAAATCTGCTCGGACGCAGCCCCTTTAAGAGGTGTCTGCCACTGCCTCCGTCTCACTCAGCCGCTGGAGACTGGGCAGCCCCACGTCCTCAGCTGTCTTACCTCCTGCTGATGCAGGGTGATTTCTTGAGTTTCTTCCTAGCTATGTGGCTTGTTCATCCCAGGCAATTTTATCTGCTGCTACTCCTTGTTCCCATCACAACTTTGATTTGATCGCCAAAGGGCTGAACTGAGCCTCTATCATCTACGCCATTTTTTTCTCCTCCCCTTTATCTGTTTTTAAGTGAGAAAAAGCAAGTTGTAAAATGAAGTATTTTAAAATAAATTAAAATGTATGTTTTTAAGTTGTGCGTTTAGGGGTAGTAGAGAACTAGAGGAATACATAGCAAACTATTAACAGTAATTCTGGAGTGGTTATTATGGGGTCTTTTGCATTTTACATTGTGTATATTTTAATTTTTTAAAATAAGCGTGTACAACTTTTATAAGCAGGAAAAAATTAAAATTAAAAACCAAAAGCTAAAGGAGATGGATTTGAGAATAGTCTGTCTATCTTTAAACTTCACAAAGTCCTTTGTAATCATAATGTCAGGTCTCCGCAGGGCTTCATCAATAAATTCTTTCTTTTTTTCTTTTTAGTCAGTATTTACAGGATGAAAGTAAGACCAAAAGAAGTATTGATCTGAATCTTTTAGAGTGGACTCACTATAGCATGAAGCCACATGTAAGTGATAATCATCTGTATTTCAAGCACCTCATTGCATTTCCTGTCATGAGCACATCATTTAGACTTGACTTCCTGCCTTCCTCCCCTCACACAGTCACACTTAGTCATGCATTCTCCTGAAGTGCAGATCCTAAAGAACGATCTACTACTAAATCTTTTAACCAAGATGTTTGCTTCTTGGCTTTTATCTTCTTACTTAAATTGTAAATGTTACCTATATGCTAGCTTGTCTCTCACAAAATTGAAAAAAAATCTCAGTGAATTCAAGTCAGCTCTTCTTCTTGGTCGACCCTAATGTAAATTTGAAGGTCTTGTTCAAAATTTAACCTGAGAATTTTGTATATTTAGTTCTTAAGGGTCCCATCCATGAGTCCTTAAGAGTCACGCATGCTGTTTGTGAGTGTGCTTTGGATCTTGCTAGATTTGATTTAGTTTTAGTTGACTTGTATATGGTGGCTCAATTATTCAAAAGCATTTTCATTTCAAAGTTGAATGATTGGAAAGGGTAAGATTTGAAATTTCCTGAGGAGAACACAGACATAAGAAGAGTCTGTTAGGATGAATACTAACTATGTTCTGGGAAATGTAATTTAAAAAAAATTTCTCTTTGTATACTGGAACCTATACAGTTCTCTCTACTCTATGAGAGATACTGGGCTCTGGAGAAGAGCAAGAGGTACCTACCATATGTAGGGGTGATGTGCCTGTTTAAACAATCTTTTTTCACAATAATTATCTGTATTTCTTTGAATGAAATTTGAGCTCTTGTCATCTAGTATGTTTTCTAGCAGTGGAATCAGTCACACTCTCTTATAATCTTATTATCTTGTGCCAGAGTGTGTAAGAGGCAGGCCAAAATTAGGGCCTGAGAAATGTGAATTTACCTTACATGGGTTTGGAGTCCACTGACTTTGCCTAATGATAGATACCCTTCTCCTCAGGACTGAACTGAGCAATCAAGGCAAGATTTCCTGATTGGTTAAAGCCTATCAAGAGGCTTTTTTTTCTTTCTCCTGATTGTAGCTGTGGGGATCCAAAGTGGTAGTCTTATTTTTCTGGCTAGGGAAGAAAGAGTTTAACTCTTCAGTATTGAAGTAGGTTAGCTGTCTTGTAACTCTGTTTCTGATTGAGCCACGCTTAGCCCTTTTCAAAATTTATAAATTTCTGAAATAACTGACTAGAATTTCTGTTCCTGATAATAAACCTTTCAGTTTGGTTTCTTTGTATGAGAACTCTCACTGTGCTTTTCTCTTTCTTTCTGAAAAAAACATTTTCTATGAGGTCACATACTCCATGTCATAGTTAGGGTTTTTTATCACAGACTGTGTGTGTGTGTGTGTGTGTGTGTGTGTGTGTGTGTGTGTGTGTGGTGTACCACATTAACATTTACCGTTATAATATTGTTTATCTACAGTAATATTTAGAAAAAGTCAAAGGAGTTTGCATTTGATGAAATTTTGCCCCTTCCTCCCTTCTTTTTTTTGTAATTTTAGGAGATTCCTCAACAGTTGAATGGGAGTGATTGTGGAATGTTTACTTGTAAATATGCAGATTATATCTCTAGGGACAAACCTATCACATTTACTCAGGTGAGTAAAAAGACCCTTCCTCATTCACTTTTTACTAAACAAGATAAACTTTGAGCATGTTACCAGTGCCTGGCACACATTAAGATCTTAATAATGGTAGCTGTGCTATTGTGGTTATTGCTGTGACACTTGTCACTGCATCTGCTCTTAAATTTATCCTAGTCTTTGACTACTAGGACAGTTTGTATATCTGAACTCCAATATTCACTGGTTACTGATATTTTTAGCCAAAGAAGGGGGCATGCCAGAATATGTAACATGAAGGGGAAATCGGGTTTCGTGAGAACATAAGCCACAGGTCTTGGATGTAGCTGTGAATACTGCTTTTCCCTTCTGTTCTGGTTTTTATTGGTTCTCCATAGCACTGCATTTGAGTGAAGATTCAAATATATTGGGAAGTCTTGAGAATTTTTGTTTATAATAATGGCTTCTCAACCTTTTTATAACCGAGGACAATCCCAGTTAAAAAATATTTTTCTTAAATTAACCTCATTTTGATGGATGTTATCTACCAAACTGTACTTATTGAATGGTAGGACTGATAACCCCATTCTAAGCTTTGGAGCAACATGAAATAACTAAGGCTCCTATGCTGAATTAATATAAATTCCAGTCTAAAATAAAAGCACTTATTATTGGTTAGTTTCAGCAGTTTTACCAAGAATGTGCAATTTTTAGTATATCTTTTGAGATATTGAAAATAATTTGCCAATCTATGTATTAAGACTTTTCAGGCACTTCCTGGTAGAAAGTCACTAGTTTGTAGTAAAGTGGTATAACCAGCTATTTATGAAACACTAGGAATTACCTCAAGGACATAAGCTTCTGACTTCATCAAAAACAGGATTAGTTGAGTTACAGGTGATTTTGGATTTGTCTTGTGTGTTGCTGCTTTGAAAATTGGCCCATGGAGTGATTATTTGTTAAAGCAGAATAACATATTAAGCAAAGCATCTCATTCTTCGATGCTTCTAAGTAACAAGGGATTATTTGTTTTCTGAATATAATGACATGAGATTTGAAGAGAAGTTATTATTTGAACAGTATTGGCAATATACAACATTTGGTACAGAAGAAATTTTTGGATTTGGTTTTTTCTCTATTTAAATAGAGTTCATGTTTTTCTCAAAAAAATCAGAATATGTTAATTTTAGAATGTTTTAAAAAATACACGTAAGTAGGAAAGTTATCTATTGTGCCACCACTTGGATATTCACATTTTTGGTACATGTTTTTGTTATGAAGTTGTTGGACTCTATTGTATAATTCTGCACCCTGCTTTGATTTTCCTTAACATACAAAAATGCTTATGATACATATAATAAGAAACATAAACCTTTTTATGGCTTACTAAGTCAGAACATGATGTAAAAAAGTCCAGGCTTACATACAGGACATGAACGTCCTACTTCACTTACATGGTTACACCTAATGGGTGTTGACACTGTGCACATTAATGTGTAATGTTATGTGTTTGTGGATTCTTGCAGCACCAGATGCCTCTCTTCCGGAAGAAGATGGTGTGGGAAATCCTCCATCAGCAGTTACTGTGAGAATGCCCCATCCACTCCCTCAGCTGCTGGTGGTTTTTCACGGATGGACGTTTCCATATACCTCATGCTTTGTGGGTTAAAAAGTCCCTGCATCACCTCTGTTCTCTCACAGGTACTGAGCTGTCAGAAGTGCATGAAGGCCTCTCCCTGCCCCCTAAGTCCTGATTTGGTATGCGGAGGGCTGCTTGCAACCCTGTTTGTAAGGCTGTGCCTGCTCAGAGCCCTGGACTATTCAACCCACACAAGAACAAACGCTAATTAATACTTTTTTTTAAAAGATTTTTTTTTTCCCTATGAATGTGGAAAATGCAGGATTTATTCTATGATTTGTTTTTTTTCTGTGTGTTTGTTCACGTGTATTCATTTGCTCACTCATTTGCAAACTTAATGAGCAGTGGCTGTTTTCTGCTGCTCTTTTATGGTTAACTCTGAATTACTTGTTTGAACTATTTATTTCTGAAAAGAATGTTAATCAAGCTGCCACTCCCTGCTGAAAATCGGGAGGGAAATCAGTTGGGGGGAGGAAGGAAGTATTAATTAACTTCTCTAAACGCTGGAGCAGTAACTGCCAACTTGAAGCTGGAGGTCTTTTTTTGAGGCTTGAAAATGCTGGGAGACGTACTGTGGTGTAGGGCTCTGATTGCCTTTCAGAGGAAGTCTGACACTACAACATTGGCATGGTGTCATGGAAAAGTGGAACTGTGGCCAAGGAACTCTGGCTATTCAAGCATCTTCAGAAGAGAGTCGTGGTCATCCTAAAGAGACTTCCCTTTCTGGAAATGAGTTGACTCGGCTACTCTTGAAACTGGATTTGAAGTAACTGTAAACCCTAAATCTTCATTTTCATCCCAGATTTGGTTGAGTATGAACCTCAGAATTGGAAGGGCTGCCCTGAGCTGTTTCTTTCAAAAGATACTATTCAATTTAAAGCTATTTTTCCTCCAAGTTTTTTTTTTTTTCCTATATAGAAAGCTGAAATTAAGTTTCGTGCTCATTAGGGTTTACACGCCCCTGTTCCACCCTCGCTGAAATTTGTGGAAGAAAATTTAGTACTTGGGTCTGAGGTTGCCAATAACCTATTTTGCATATGAAAGTTTGTATTTAACTTTTTTGTTCATTAAAATCCTTATAGTGGTTACACGTTTTTAATTTCAGAACGTTTAGAGTTGGTCAGAACATATTTTGCAAGATCTAGTGCCTAGTGTTGCTTTTCCGATGTAATAAAAGGTTGCCTGGCAGAACCTGAAAAGTATATGCTGAAATGATTTCTAACCCTTTCCCTACTTAAACCTCCCAAACTTGCCCTGGTGCACAAAAGGAAGAGATAAAACCAGAAAAATTGGGCATGTGTCAGTTATCAGTCAACATGTCTGCCATCTGGAAGACCCAGGCTGCTGATTGCAGAGGTGTACTATTGCAGTGAGTTTTCCCTGAGACGTGGAAAAGTGTTAGTATAGGACTTGGAGCCGTGATGCGAATTAAAACTACTGTGCCTACTTGATGGCAAAACCAGAGGAGGATGTATGCTTGGGTGATGATTAACGAATGAGCCAGTTGTGCTGCATCTCCCTCTAACTCAGGCTGCACAGAGAACTCTTGCTGCAGCTTCTGTTCCTTTCCTGAGGCTACTGGAGTGGTGCCAGTGAGTACTGGGATCAAGCAGCTGGCACAGCCAAAACAGAGGGTTACTGGGTCAGCATTACATTAAAAACCTGGTTCCTACCTGACTCTAGTAGGTTTCATATGAGAATGTAGTACCTTGGTTAAGATTTGTTCCATGTTGGGTAAATCCTTTTAGGAAAGGCAGTTTGTACTCTGCCCAAATGAGTGAGGCTTAGGGTTAATGTATTTGTATTACATTATAGGTATTTGAGGGGCTTCATAGAGCAGCTTTCACTGAGCTTTCCATTAATGTGTACTCTTCAGGTCAGTTCTTAATAATCTCCCAGGATGTAATGAGATTGATAAGAGCAGAGAGTTAAGTTAGAGAATGGCATTCTACTTAACCCTGACTTCCTGAATTTAATGAAATGTCACAAGCCATGCTTCTCTGGGCTCTGACATGTTTCTCTTGGTGCAGAGAAACTTGCTGTTAATAGAATTTTTATAACTCAACAGTTTATGAGAAAAGCAGTCAGGTGATAAAAACAGCTATTGATTTTATCAGTAGCAAATTATCAACATTAAAGCCAGTAAGATAGATAATGTGTGTGTGTGTGTGTGTGTGTATGTATAATTTTATTATACTAGTTTGGGGTCTGAAAAAAAGGGGAGTGAACCATTGTTCTTTTTTAGTAGGCAATCTCTCCTAAAGGTTAGTAAGATGAAAAAAATTGTTAGTGAGCAAATGTCTGTCTCACGCTTGACCTTGTACTAGAGCCAGGATGTGGGTGGGAGAGAAACAGATTCGGGGCTTGTGGAAGATGTTCGGGAGAGCCCCATATTCTACCTCAGTTAACTAAGGCTGATCTTTTTTGTCTTCTGAAACCTTAAGCACAACTTGGGGAATGTCATGTTGAATGGTGGATGTTTGTCTGTACTGTGAGGAGTTGCTTGGTGCTGGGACCAAGGTGTAGGTGTGGAGAGAATGTGTCCTTGGAGATATATTGAACCTCAGATACAAATAAATAAAATAAGGTAGAGAAATTTAAGTTTGTAATAACCTTAGTACTGTAGTTAAAGCTACATTGTTTAAATTGGCTTTTGTGAACTAATTGGGAGCCTAATTTCTTCATAATAGTTTCTTTGAGAAAAACTCTAAGCACCCAGTATTCAAACTTTTGATACTTGTTTGTAAGTTGAGGATCTAGCTGGCTGTATTGCTTTGATAATTTTTTTCTTTAAATTTGCCTAATATATACAAGGAAAGAGTCTGGGTGTTTGAAATAGGTGTTAACTTTATCTATTTACCAATAAATTCATCTCTAATTCAATGGCTTTCAAATTTTTTTGATTGCAACTTATAGTAATAAATGTATTTGATATTATGACCAATACACACATACATATATATTATGTGATTATATATGGACACAAGTTTTACAAAAACACTTAACTACCCTCTGAGTTTTATTTTGGTTTTTAAAAAAACGAGTTGGGACCACTGAGTTGATTTCTCAACCCACTAATGGTAGAAATCCAGTTTGAAAAACACTGCTCTAAAGGAACTGACAGCAAGATGCAAATTATGGTCAAAGGTTGAGACTACAAAAATAAAAATGTGGGGCTGTTTTGGGATGAATCAATCTAAATCTAGGAAAACAGGCCAGAAGCTTTCAGATGTCACTGGAAATATGTGGTTAAGTAATCCTTCTTCTTTCCTCTCCCTTTAATTCCCCCCACCTCCCAACACTTCCACCTCTGACCTATGGATGTTGCCAGTTTCCCCTTAAGAACTGGATCTCTGAAGGCGGGGCATCTCCTCCCACACACTCGCAGCATGCACCCGTGGCATGGCGCCTCCAGGGCCTGGCACCCCTAGCACACTCGGGGCCTGGCGCACCTGGGATATGGTCCGTGGCTCCACCTGGGGCACAAACCCAGGACCACCTGCATGTAAAGCAGACGTACTAACCACCACACTATGGAGGCACCCGAAGTAATCCTTGTTCTTTAGGCTTTTACAATGACATTTCCTAAAACATGTTAAGTAAAAGTCCTATTACTTCTATGTAGGATACAAAACAAAGGGTTCTGTGGCCCAACGAATGTGTGTACCATGTGATACATAGCAAATATTATAACAGATTAATGTCTTAACCTAGCATCTTTGAAAACTTGGACATCGAGCCCTTTGCAACACCTATAGAACTATTGTACAAAAACACTTTGGAAGGTATCAGGAGAAGCAACAGAGTTCTTGGCAGCATGTACTTCAGATATACACTGGAGAAGCACCCTACCCACCCTACCCACCAAATGCACATACTGCCTCCTTACGGGCATATGGTGATCATAAAGTCTGTGGTCCTACTTATATTTTTCTTTAACTGTTATCTCTGTAATAGGTGTTCATAGTAGAAAAATAAAATACTGCTAAAAAGTAAGGAACGAGAAATTTTTAAACTTACTACCTAGTTAACTCTCAATATTAACATTTTGGTATAAATCCTGGCTTTTGGTATATACTCCTTTATGTATGTATGAATAAGTGTGTGTGTAGTGCATGTTTGTGCATGTAAATTCTGTTATTAACAAATATAGACTAATACAATATATATAGCTGAATAACTCTTCCACTTAATTTATCTCAAATATATTTTCATGTCAATAAATAATTGACATTTTAATTGCTGCATAGTGTTCCAGGATATGGCTCTAACATGATTTATTTAATCCAGTATTGTTGGATGTACCATCCTGCACAGTTTTTGGGTTATTCTCTTAGAAATTTTTAGAATTAAAATTTCTGAGTAAAAATTACATATATTTAAAAAATCAGTGGGAAAAAAATCACCATTTATGCTTTGATCTTTATGTTTCTAGCAGAGGTTGATTGTATCTCCATTGTTTTCTTATAATATTTTTCATGTGCAGGTCTTCTGGATAAGTTCATTCTGAGAGAGAGAATCTCATTTTAGTGGACAATTTTTTTTTCAACTGCTTTGAAAAATTTTATGATGGAAATTTTAAGACATAACACATTCCCCCTCTTTCAGTAGTTATTAAAATGTAGCTCATCTTAGTTCACTTTTTTTTTCAGAGGGGAGGAAAGGGTCTGGAGCATTTTAAAGCAAAACCCTGACATGGCATTCTACATATATGCATAAGAATGCATCCCTAATGACTAAAAAAGAAGCCCATGTCATTTTCACAGCTAACGACATAAGAATGTGCTAGTATCATCTAGTACTCAGTTCACATTCAAATTTCCCTGATCATTTCAAAAATATCCTTATAGTCTTCTAATTAGGACATATATAGTGGGCTGCATGGCAGTTTCTAAAACTTAAGTCCATGTCCTAATCCCTGTTTTAAAACCTGTGAATATTACTTTCTATGATAAAGAATGAATGCTGTTTTCTATGACAGGAAGTGATTAAAGATCTTGAGGAATTTATCCCGTACTATCTATCTATGTGGGCCCTCAGTGCAATCACATATCTTATGAGAAAGTTTTGATATAGAAGAGGAGGCATTAAAATAGGCTTAGGTGGTGGTCATATTTTATACCCATTTTTTTGGTGGGGAAAAAATCTGTTCATGTCTAAAACAAAATCTGGAAAAAGACGCCCACATATTGATAATGGTTATCTGGATAGGCTTTCTTAACAAAGTACTTTATAAGCTTTTGTTTTGGAGTTTTGTATTTTTTAAAACAAACAAAAAGAGGAGGAGGGAAGCCTGGAGCCACGAAAGCTGGAAGAGCCTTCAGAGGGAACATGGCCCTGCTGACACCTTGATTTTGGACTTCTGGCTTCAGCACTGTAAGAGAATAAATTTCTGTTGTTTTCATCCATCAAATTTGCGGTACTTAGTTACAGTAGTCTCAGGGAAACTAATGCAGGGTCCAAATAATAAATGCAAGTTGCCTTTGGTTATTTTATCTCTTGAGTCTCTCATTCAATAGTAGTCTCCCTCCTCATACTATCATTAGAGAGACTGGGTTTTTCTTTGGAACATCCCACATTCTAGCTTTGGCTTTAGCTCTTTAGTGATGTTTAATGAGTTCCTCTATCCCTTCTATTTAATGTAAACTGGTGAGTTTGATCTAGAGGCTTGATCAGATTCAGGTTGAAATTATTAGGCAGAAATACTTCATTATGGACGTACTGTATCACATCACGTGGCCATAATGTCTGGTTGTCCCACTTAGCAGTGCTCAGATTGATCAGTGGTTCGGGCCATAACGGTTCCTATTCATCTTTCTTTCCTTGGTTTTAAATTTAATTGATGGTCCATTATTAAGAGGTACAAAATGATAATTTTCTAATTCTGTCATCATTTAGTGTTCATTATTTTGAATTGTATAAAAGAAAAACAACTTATGAACTATTTGGTTATCCTGAAATGAACTTCATATAGAAAAGAATAGATTAGGTTTTGTTTTGTTGTATTCTTTTTGATGTTCAAATTACCCCCTTATAGATTCTAGTGTCCTTTTGACAGAACCCCACATGTCTGATTTTATTAGTTTACTTCTTTCACCAGTATGATAAAGGGTCATCTTACACATTTCCTGCCCCAGACCTGGAACTGGCCATTTATTAAAGGATTTCTTTTAGTGAGAAATTTTAAAGACCAGAATTCGGGCACCATCAATGTTGATTATTATTACTGGGTGCTTCTAGGCCTTTACAACAGACAGATTAGGAAATACTTTTTCTTCAAAGGAAAAAATGTTTTACTGATTTAAATGTACTGATACAATTCAAATGTAAGAGCTTAAAGTTTTTCTTGGTTTTATATTGTAATCTTGAAAATTCTGGTTGCTAACAACACCAACAAAATTATTTGTTTTACCCTACAGTATGCTTATAATAATTTGAAAATATCAATACCAGTATAACAACTAACAAAGCCATTAAATACACTTTAAGATTTCTTTGCAATTCTTTTCGTTCTTTGACTCTCTATATCCCACTAGAGATTTACAGCAAAAATAGTTTTAAAATTACTTAATTTTTCTCTGCGTGATTATGTCATCCACTTGATACATAGTTGATTTGTTTTTGGTGTTTAGGGGTTTGCTTTTTACTTTTGTTTTTTAATTATGTAAAACACAAATATTAGTCCAAGAACAAAACTATGGAACAAGGTATAGTTTTGCTCGCTTCACTGTTCTCTTCCCCTGTGTAGATAACTTTTTATTAGCTTCTAACCACCTCCTTTTTGAAAATATAGCTAGATATATATGTATTCATATTTCTTTCTTACACTAAAGATAGCATATCAAAAATACGTATGCTTCTTAATTTTTTTTTAAACTTTATTCTGGATGTTACTCCTCATTCTTAAATTCTTTTACAGCTTTATAATAATCCATTGTTTCAGGGTGCTGTGGTTCATTAACAGTCCCCTCAGGACGGATGTTTAAGCTGTTAATCTTTTTCTGTTACAAATAATGCTGCAGTGCATGTGCCTTGTCATGTTACTTTCCATTTTTGCTAAAATATCTTTGTAATAGACTCCTAGAAGTGGAATTGGGGGGTCAAATATGTAGCATATGTAATTTGCCAAATTCCCCTCCACAGGGGTAGTATTATTTATATCACCTCAAAGTTTTACTTGCAAAGCCTGAAATATGTACTCTGACTCTTTACAGAAAAGGGTTGTCAACCGCTGCCCTACGGCATTGCAGTTCTTAACACCCAGCCAGCAGTGAGCATTGAAGAGGCAGTTTTTAATGGGCCAGGCCTACAAGTGGCACAGATCACTTCTGTTTGCATTCCTTTGGTTAGAACTCAATCACCTGTCCACATGGTGCTGCATGTGGATTAGGAGACAGACTGGTTGGCTACCTAAGAAGCCATGGATTTTTGTTCTGCAGCTAGCACTTTGCCATGATTAATTTTTTCTTCCCTATTTATGATACTTTGGGCTTTTTTTTTTTTTTTTTTTTTTGCCCACTGCCCCCACATACATTTTACACATTTTTGGTCTTTGTTAATATAATATGTGTTTGGGAACTTTATTATTATCATTACTCTGTTTTGCTTCCTTTCCAAGGATAATTTTTGGTATTTAAATTGGTTTCAGTACTCACTTTTAGTCTTTTTTTAACATGAATTTTATTTGGTTTTATTATTATTAAACACATTTTCACATACTTGTTTTCTAGAAGAGCATAGGAATACTCTTATCTGAATCCTTGCAAATATGAGAATTTTTCTGAAGTTTTCACAGATGAAATGTAACTTGACAAGGTATAAAAATTCTTGAGTCACAGCCCTTTTTCTCCTCATTTAGTAGTGGAGCAGAGATATCTGAAACTACCTTGATTTTTGCTGTTTTGTAAGTAACTTTTTTTTTGATCCGCATTCTATGAGAATTTTTATCCTATCCAAAAAAAATATGCCTGAATCTATCTAGATCTGAATCTCTATTTTTGTCTGGTTGTATTACAATATTGGTTTATTGCTATAAAAGCCCTAAGAACAGTGACTCAAACGAAATAGAATCTTCTCTCAAGTACCAATCTGAGCCTAAGCAGTCCAGCTCTGATACAGCAGTGTCATAGTGTCACGGGCTATCCTTAACACTGGGCCTCCATTTTGTTTTAAGATGGCCGTTCCAGCTTCACCGTGCCTCTCACCTCCACATCTGCATTCCATCCCATGGGAAGCAGTGGGTACATCTTGGAGATGGCAAGTATGTATTTTCCTATCTTTGGGGAGTGGAGGGGAAGAGATTTCATGAAACTAGACTGTGTCAAGCACTGAAGGTTTCCCACTCCAGTTCTGTATAGCTTATAATTATTGTCAGTTTCCCTTGCTTTTTGGTGTTTAGTATGTTTTTTCTTAGTCTGTTTTGGACGCTCTTAAGTTTTCATCTTTTTCGGTGTTGTGTGAGAAATTGTTAAAAAGGAGCATTGAAGGCTGCTAGCCAGAAGTCATTTTTGACTTGAAGGTCCCTTTTCTTATACTTAAATTGGAACCAGACTTTTTTGTGTTCCAACTTTGATTTTACAGATGAGGAGACAGTTCTCCAAGAGGCTGTGATGGGTACAAGGTTATATAGTATACAGGCGAATGTGGAGAAAACTTCTGGGCCTAGGCTTTCTCTTATTTTCCTGATGAGAAAGTGAGGCTCTGGTAAAGGAAAGGGAGATCTGGTGCAGGGGCACGGTCCCTGCCTTCAATTCAGGTCTGCCCTGGGATCATGCAGAGCTCTGCCCTGGTGTGCTCCCTGCACTGCCTCTCCCTCTGTTTCTTGAGCAAGGCTTCCCAAGCCTACCACCAGTTACTGTGGCTTTTAAAGGTATATGATGCAGGAGCAGGAGGCTGTATTCCTTCACAGTATGATTTTTAAGACCTGAGAGAAAGCAAGTCCTAGAGATGAGAGATGGTGATTAAAGGAACTGAGAGAAGATGAGACCTATATCTTCAAACATTAGGAGAGTTGTTCTAAGTAAGGCAGCAGACACTGTGTGTGGATAGTTGTAGGGAGAACAGATTTCGGGTCAGCAGAAGGGGGAACTATGAGACTGGGCCGTGTGAAGACCTGCCTGCCTTAGGCGTCGTGTTTCCCTATGCGGGGTGACCAGTTGGAGAGATCTTAGGGGTGTTCTGTATTAGGAAAGTGGACTGGAGGACCTCTATGGTCCTTTCCCAGTACTGCTGTTCTATGAATACAGAGTTGAAGATGGATTTTACTGAGTTCATTGAGGGTAACTGGAGTCGTTTTTTGTAACTAGGGGAAAATCAGGGACATTCATGAATCATGGAAGTCTGTGAATCTTTCATATTGGAAATTGTTGAAATTACAGATAAATTGAGCAAGGGATCATATTGAGCTCATTTTTTCATTTAAGTTTGCCCTCATTGCTAGAGGCTATCGGAGTCAAATGGGAAGTCTCACTCTATTGTCAGTCACATCTGAGAGGGCAGAGGCAGTGCCTTAAAATTCACTAGTGGGAACAAACCAAGTGCCTTGGATCCATGACCAAATCACTGCTTTTACAAGGAGCATTGAGGTTAAGCTGGAATATAATTTTGTTCTGTGAGGTTTTCTCCTCATACTAGCTCTTTCAGAACTATTAAGAACACTCATCATGGCAGGAAGACCGTGACTTTATGTGGCTGTTGTGAGCTACAACAGAAAATTAACCTGTATGTGGGGTAAGTCTTAAATTTCAGTTCATCAGCACTTTAAGGGGGAATGAGAGGAAATAAAAGGCAGTAGCAACAACCAATAGTAAACACCAGAAAAGTTTGCTAGCAGCATCACTAGACATTATTGGTAGTAGGCCAAATAAATTTCCATTAGGCTCTAAGACAATGAAGAGATTTGAATGTATGTACAATTTAGGCTAGTCTCTACATACTTATAGTTGTGGGCTTTTTTCATAATTGTTGACATGGGGATACCTCTATTTCCCACTTCCTTCCTCAGGGATGTAATAAGACTAGGCCAAATGTTTTTCATTGTCCTCAAGTCCTTGTCCCACCTCTATCTACTCACTGAGTTATTCAGATCCTAAGTGAAGCCAAGTTATCAATTTTCCTTACTTCTGAAGTTGGAAGTCCAGTGTTTTTACCCACCTTTTCTTCCTGACCTGTCAAGATGCCTTCTTCCTATCTAGAGCTAATCATTTCCTTTGGTTCTTTGTTGAAACCCCTCCAAGGGAGCAGGGAGGGGCTTTTTGAGTCATGTAGGCTAATGAATTTCAAACCCGCTGTTGATTTAGGTCTCCATTTAACAACTGTTTTTTTTTATTTTGCGTAAAATCGTGTTTAATTAGGACTTTCTGGGATTTCAAGATGTCAAGATAGGAAAAGTCTGAGATTTATAGAAGAAATTAATACAAAGTGTGTACCAGTCTGAGTCCACATGTGGTGAACAATGCACACACATGAAACTGTTCTTATTTACAGAACAAAAGGATAGGATTGTGTCCTGTAAAGGATGGTCTCCAACTCTCTTGCTGCCCTTGGGAAGCTCAAGAGAGCTTGAACCCAAGTGCTCAATAGTACAGCCCTTGCAGGGGTCTCAGAAAATGGGTTGTGAGAACATCTTTGCTTAGGAACAAAGCCAGCTGGTCCTGTTCCTGTCTTCTACGTCACCATGTGGCTTACCCTTCACTGCTGCAAACTTAGGACGACTTCTGGGTGCTTTGTACTAGTGTCAGTCAGTCATCATGTTAACATTTCCTTACCTGTCTCTCATACGTTCAGACACAAATATTTTGGAAGTGGATAGTTTAGGAGCTAGAGTTAAATCCCAAATTCTGCCACCTGGAATAAAGGCCAAGGAAGGAAACCTGAGCAGCAGAGCCAAGAGGGTACATTTTTGGAGGTTCCTGTGTCTCCTCTCCCACCCTGATTCCTACTCATCTTGACAGATTCATTACCAAGCCCTTGGACCTATCTTTAAAGCCCTTCCTTTGGAGATATATTGTTCCTCTGTCTGTTATCTGACATGCATACCTCAACCAGGGAATAGTTTTCAGTAATAACTCTGGTTTTCAGGAACTCCGTGGCTTCTCTTAAGCTGTCAACCTATGGTTAGTTTCTCCCTCTGAAGGCAGTGTGGGCTTGAGTCCTACATGGGGGAGGAGAGACAGTGGAGGCATAGGTACTGGGCTTTTTAATGGCCACACGAAGGGATAGACTGGCCTGCTCATATTCATGCCAATCATAGCAGTGAGCGGAGCAGCTAGCATCTACATACCATAAAACTTTAGAAGTTAAATCAGCATTATAGAAATTGGAAATAGGAAAATCAAGAGTAGGGATGGGACATCAGTGAGGAACAAATTTTAAGTGATTTAGGAGTCCTCAGAGTTTGTTCGAAGGGGAACATGGCTATTTTGGAATCCCATTAGTTCACCTCTGTCTGTCCCTACTGTGTTATGAATAGTCACACTTAAGTATCAGCTCTTTATTCCTGAGATTGCTTGGACTTTTAGCAGCTGTCTCTGGTAGACCTCACAGATCTAAAAACATAGGCTTGTAAATTGCAGCAGGACCATTCTCACCCACCTTTCTCACAGCTCGTCAGTGGGTGGGCCAACTACAGCGCCTCTTCCAGCCCCAGGCTGACCTGCCCTTCCGATTTGGAATACTTTCAATTGGGTGTCTGTGTAGGGGTGAAGTACCTCTTTCCTTGAATTGTCAGGCATATCCTCCCTCTTTCCCTTACATAAAAATAAACTTTCCCTGGCCAGGCTTAAAGTTTGTTAAAGATAGGGTCTGGTCTTACCTAGCTTGATATGCAAGTCAATCCATCCCCCTATTTCTGTAGTTCTCAAACTTTAGCATGCTTGGGAATCACCCGGAGGGCTTGCTGAAATGGACTGCTGGGCCCCTCCCCCAGAATTTCGGATTCAAAGTAGACCTCAAGAATCTGCATTTCTAACCAATTCCCAGGTAATAATGATGCTACTGGTCTGAGGACCACACTTTCAGCACCACTGATCTAGTTTAGCTTCTCCCAAAGACCTTCCTGGAGAAGCCACCTTCCTCAGCGTAGCTTCCCAGTCCTGATTCATGCTGCCCGTTTTCCTAAGTCCCTTCAAAGCTGGAACTTAGGTGACACCCTGGGATAGGCAATGCTTATTAAAATAAGAGACCAGGACACCAGGATCTTGTTAGCTGGATATATTTCATTTTTTTTTGTTTTTGTTTTTGTTTTTGTCACAGAACACTGTTTGCAGTAGAGGAAACTGGCATTGCAGTCTGGTGGTAAAATGGCTTGTTCACATAAACCAGTACATGTTCATCCTTTAGCGCAAAAAGCCCTAATGGCGCGTACCCTATTGAAATTCAGGACATCTCCAACATTTTCTCTCTCTGTTTTTCTTTATCATCATCATTTTTTTTTTTTTTTAATAAACATTTTCAAGGTTTGTCCAAAAGAAGGCCATATAGGTTCTTGGCTAGCGGAAGACAATTCAGAACAGTTGTTGCACACTTGGACTGTCACCTTTTCCAGGCTGGCAGTTGATATCTTATTTTTTTTCCAACTCATTTTTTTTAAAAAAATAAAAAAATGCTCCAACTATCAGTTTTACAAAATCTCTAAGGGAAACACAAGAGCAAGGTGCTGAGGTAAAAAACACCTGAGGTAGCTTTTTTTGTGTGTTTTTCTCGTTAAAAAAATCTGTAAATTTAACGCCCTGGGCCAACGACCTTGTGTAAATCGCTATTTTCTTCCACATTTTTTTTAAAAAGAAAGAAATCATTTTGCTGAAAATTGATGGCTTATACACCAAAATGTAAAAAGACAAAATATATTCTTTCTTTGCAGAATTTTTCTTTGTTTAGTTGGTTGGTTTGATGGGTTCCTGTTTTCCTCTTCCAAAATGCTAGGACAAGTACCATTGACTCTTGTTCTTTTGAGTAACCAAGTGTAAGTTGAGGCTGGTTTGTGTGTTTCGCTTTTGTTCCTTTTGTGTGATGTGATACTCAGAGCACTGCTTTGCCTGGGGGTGCATAGTTAGGGAGATTGAGACAGAGGGATGAGGGAACTAAAAAGAATGGGGATGGAGAAGGGGAAGGAAAAAGGACAGGGGAGAGATAAACAGAGAGAGACAAGAGAATTATATAGCAGTATGCAAAAACCAGTTTAAAACCTGTGAAGCAAAGAGAAATGGGTGTGTGAGCTAGATAGGGATGAAGAGACAGTTTCCTCTTCAGAGAGACGGTATCCCTTCTGTTGACATACACAGGTGATCCCATAACTGCTGTGAGTGTCCTTTTGACGAGATTTCCCTCTGGGTGAATTTTGTGTGGGTGGCCTTGAAGCTCCTTACTAAACCATTAGACCTCCCAAAGAATGACTTTATTCTTTAAAGTCTAGAAAAGCCTGCTTTCTCTTTAAAAAGAAAAAAATAATAATAATTGATTAAAAATTGGAGTTAGTTGAGTTATTTGATATATTATTTCTAAAATATATTAACGCTGCAGGCACCCTGTATAACCCACAGGCCACATATCTTAACATCTTTCCCCTTCTAATATGTACACACATGTACAGAGACAATTTCCCACAAAAAGAAAAGGGTGTGAATTTTGCTTTGTTTTGAACACATTCACCTATGTTAGTTCAACTAAAAGGGATAGCGTGGTGGGAGTGAGGAGAGATCCAAGTGGACGGTGAAGTGGATGGCTGGGAAGCCTGCAGAGGCCCTGGGGGTAGGCGGGAGGCTGGGCGATGAACCAGCTGACCCCCGCCTCCCTCCTGGCCCCTAGGATTCTCAGGGCCTCTGCAGAGTCCCTGGCGCCTCCGCAGACTTCTCATTCCTCAGGATGGTCTTTGGTTTGCTCCCGATCTGGCTGGCTGTGTTTGGTCTCATTCTGTCAGGTGTTGGAAGGGCTACATTCATCCGTTGTTTTGCTGGTGCCTGTGGGAGCCTCACTTGCTGCGCTGTGAGGCGACTCCCTGAGGATATTTCTGCTCCTGCTGCTTCACCTGTTGTACAATTTCCCTGATCTTGCGCTGTGCAGTCTGCAGCAAAGGAGAGGAGGAGGGTAGGGGGAAAAAGGAACCCAGTTCTGAGGACAAGCAGTGGGGGGTGGAGGGGTGGGGATGGGACTTGGGAAGGAGGTGGTAAACTCAGAAGATTGTCATCTACCCACAGAAGCCCTTACTCTGGGGCCTTTTCTGCCTGGAAGTAAAGTGGCAGAGTTCTTCCCCACCCCAACCCCAAGGCTGCCCTAAGGTAGAGGATGAAGGGGGAACCCCAAAAGCTTCCAGTTAATTGCTAGACAGATAGGCCAGGAAACAAACAGGAAACCAGGGACCAGGGGACTTGGCAGAGGTTAGACAGCATCCCCCTCCCAACTGCACACATTTTAACTTCCAGAGCTGCCCACCCACTAGAGTTACTAGGAAGAATGTTAGTGTGATTGCTGGGAAAGATGGCAGTAAATGAGATGGGGGAGAAGTGAGAGGCTCTGCCCTGAACAACTGGACAAAACACGTGAACCAAAAACCTGACCCCTCACCTCACCCCAGTGCTCCCCCTGCAGGGAGACCCCTGCAGACTGAACTAAGGAGCCTGGCAGCTCAGACGCTCTCCCAGAGCACTGGAGGAGCTGGGATGTGGGAGCAGCAGAGGCGGGTGGGGCCAGGAGTCTGACTGTAAGAATCACATTGTGCAGGAGCCCTGGGAAGGAGCAGCACAGCAGGTGCTTCCTGCCCCCGCCCGACAGGTCTCCAGGCAGAGGCACAGCCTTGGAGAACAAGCTGACTGCTCTGTACACGAACCTTCAACGTAAGCTTAGACTGGCTACACTGGTTCAGAACAAGGACTAGGACTGCTCTCTCCCCAAACCCAACCAACAAAAAAAACATCAAAAAGAACTGGGCCCCATGACGCTGAGTCACTGGCCCTTCTGAATTAAAGAAGCACCTGTGGAGGCCCCAGTGTCCTGATGGGGCGTGTCATGGTGAGATGGAGGTGGTGAGAAGAGAGACATGAAGGTCTCCTGTGATGAGCATTTAACCTTTAACAGTGAGACTTTTGGCCCTCAGGCTGGTTCTCAGGGGCCGGCTGGGGAACTCTGTGGGCGGGCCCTTGCCTGGTATGTGGCTCCCAGCATAGGAAGGCTGCAACTGAGACCTGAGTAGGAGGGCGAATTTAGAGTTTCAGGGGGCTCGAAATGTGCTGTACTTGACTCCAAAGTCCTACACTCTCCCTCAAGCTCCTCTAGCGTGCCTGAGGACAGCAGTGGTGAAGTGCGGAACAATTTGCCCTGTGTGGAGGCAGTGCCTGAAGAGCCAGTTTCCACAGGTGTGTGTGGGTTGGGTGGCAGGGTGTGTGTGTAGGGCCTGTGGCCTCCTTACAGGCTGCCAATAGCTTAGACAGAGAACTGAAGAGATTGGCAAGAGAGACCAGACCCTCATAGCACAGGTACCTGGCTAGCAAAAAAATGCCCAATTATTCTGACGATCACTTCCTCATTTTCATCTGGCGTTTGGTCACGAGGCACAATTACTTCTGCACTGGTTAAGTTCTGCAGTTCATTCACCTGTGAAGGGAGAAAAGTGGGCTCAGGAGGAAGCAGGAGAAGGGAGTGGTGGAAGGCAAGGAGGCCGGAAACTGCTCACCTTTCCTTCAATCTAGGACACCTTTCGGTGCTTCCCTGCCCCCGGTCAAATGGGGCTGTGCTGGTTTGGGCCATGGGAGGCACAATGCCAGAGAGGGAGTCAAGCTCTTGACTTCATGAAGCCGCTTTTGGGGCTGAATTCTTATTCTAGAGTTCCCACCAGTGCCATTCCTGCATGCGCTCACGGCATCACTGCAGAGACCCCAGGCCTTCCAGTAATCCAGGGGTGAAAGTCACTGCTGGACATGCCCTCCTGGGTGCCGACCATGAGCCGACACTGCCTCTCGCCCGACTCACCAAAGTAAACTTTCTCATCAGTCCCTGATCCATTCCCTGCTCTTCATTTTTATTCCTGCTGCTGTGTCTTGCTTATGAGGTTAACCTACTCTTGGGTTATCTTTTCTCCCTGCTATTCCTAGGCCCAGGCCCACCTCCTCTATAAAGCCTGCAGCCCATGCCAAGCTCCCCTTATCCAAACCCCATTTCCTGCACTCTGGTACTCCTGCTCACCTGCCTCAACAAGGCTGTATTTCCCAATGGTTCATGGCCTGGCTCCTGCCCTGGCATAGTGTCAAGCACGCATGTGGGGCGGACAGTCTGGGGGGTGCACAGAATTCAGTGACTGGTTCTAAAATGACCAAATAGGACACTGAAGTGTTCAGGATTTCACTCCCTCATGGACCATTTGCTTCCTTTGCCTTCTACACTCCAGCTTGCCTAGAACTTGCTGTGTGTGCCCTGAGATGCTGACCACGTTCCTGGATACAGGGAATAATATGCACATCATGCAACTTGATTCTTTTACATAAAGGGGACTCATATCTAGAACTTGGCTTTGATCTAAGAGTTTCTATGTCAAGAAAATAGCAAACACACACACAACTTAGAGACCACCCCTCCCCCCAAAATTCCTGCCTCCCAACACTGCCACTTTGCCAGTGTGCACAGCAAAGCTGGGACTTCTCAGGAGTCATATTCCTGCCAGGTGGGTAAATCATATTCTAGAACACACCTGGGTCTGACAGACAACTGCTCATTCCTACAGGCTTCAGAGTTAATTCTCTGATGCTTTTCAAATTACATTGTGGTACTTCTACCTTCACGTTGAAGCCCTTGATTATTTTTAGAGAAACTATTTCCTTTTCACCTACCACCTTGTTGGGAAACTAGCTCCCTTCCCCTGTAGCAAGCAGATGACCCAGTTTGGGAAATTGCCAGAAGACAGAATCTGCTAGGACATTTCTTAGGAGAGGCTGAAGAACAGAAGAGAGTGCCAGACCCCAGACCCGGAGGGCTGTCAGAGAAGACAATGGGTGGTCTGCCAAGTGGGTATACTTAGGGTGGGACCATACTCCCTGTTTTCCTGCTACTACATGTGGATATAAAGGGGGCAGGAGGCAGCGTCCCTGTGTCCCGGGAGTGGAGACCACGTCCCAGCATGGAGCTGAGAGACAGTATCCCTGGGGGCAGGACCCTAGTGTTTTGGGCACACACTGAGCTCTAGGCAGCACCATGAATTTGGGGCCCTCAGCTCTGGAGTGATGCTAATTACATTTTTGTCCTCAAGAGCCAATGGTTTCTGAGGGAAGTCAGGCGGGGCAAGGAATCAACCCTGGAAAGGAAACCAGCTCAGAGCAAACTTACGGTTTTGCCACCCTTGCCAATCACCCGGCCAGCTGTCGAAGAGGGCACTCTGATGTGGGCTTCCAGCTTCACCTCTTCTTTGGGGTTAAAGAAGTTTTCTTCTTTCAGTTTCCCAAAGATCCTCCCCTGGGCCTGAGAGAGCAAGACATGACTGGCGACTCTCACAGCATTAAGTCCACCTGCTTCAGCGGTGTTGCTGCTGGAATTTATGAGCCCAGCAACTGCACACCCCAGCCCCAAACTCCATGGGGCCAGACACAGGGAAGCCCTACACCCTGCTTCAGCCTGGCAGGCATTGCTCCTGCCACATCCAATGACTGCACTGTGCAAAATGTGCATGGGTCTGCTTGTGTCTTCACGGTGTGACACAATCACCTCCTTTAGGAAGCTTTCTATTTTGGGTTAGGGGTGGCGGTGAGGGGGCAGAACCAAATGTCATTTCTGTATTCCTAGCACCTATCAATGTTTGGTTGCTTGAATGAATTTGTTCAGGGTATTCTTAATTTCTTCCCACCATGCCCTGTTAGACCTGGTTATTACAGGATGGAGGTGAGTATGGTAGTGATGGGATTTGATGAGCCTGACCTTGCTTTATAATGTCTGACTCTGAAGCCAGTGTAGCCAAGAAGTGATTGTTCTTTAAAAAAATTTTTAGAAACTTAAAATTGTTTACATATAATTCATAATACCTAAAATTCACCATTTTGAAGAATACACTTATATGGTTTTTAGTATATTCACTGTGTTGTACAACCATCACCAACATCCAGAACATCTCCTCCTCTTCCCCCCAAATAAAAGCCCCTATTAGCAGTGAGTCCCAATTCCTCTCTACCCCCAACCCCTGGCAACCACCATTCTACTTTCCGTTTCTGAATTTGCCTTTCCTGGACTTTTCATGTAAATGGAATCATTTACTATATTTTTTTGCTGTCTGCCTTCTTTTACTTAGCATAATGTGTTTTAGGTTCATCCATGTTATAGCGTGTATCAGTTTCATTCCTTTCAATGGCTGAATAATATTTGATCATATGGATAGACCATATTTTGTTTATCCATTCATAAGTTGAAGGGTTATCTTTGAATGGTTCTACATGTTTTAGTTTTGTCTTCTCAAATTTTAAATATTTTTAATGATAAGGATTATATACTTTTATAAATAAATGTTTCTGACTTTTAGAAGACTCAACATAATTTTCCTAGGGGAGAAAAAAAGGCACAAAGAAAACAGTGCACCCCCACCACACCATGCTATTTCCCTTACACTCCATTTTTAGATCTCCATAGCTTGAAGGGTAGATGAGACTATAAATGAGTCTGAAACATCCATTCTCAAAACCATAGCTAGAGGATCAGCGATTCCAGAGGAGGTGTCATTTGAACAGGGCACCATGAGACAATCTACTTCTCCAAGGGAGAAAAGGGAAGGAGGGCTCCAAGCAGCAGAAATAACCTGGAGGTGGGAAGACAGAGGACTCCGAGACCAGTGAGCAGTAGCAGGACACGGAATGGAGGCTGGGCCTCTAAAGTAGAGCCCTGAACATGCCTCTGAGGTGGCTGCAACTGCTGAAAGGCCCTCAGCTACCCCACACGCACTGCCCTGTCCCCGGGGCCTGCAGGGTTCAGGTGGCCCTTGGCACTGACCTTGAACTGGGCTTCAGGTGGTCCGGTGATGATGACCATTCTTTCGCTGACATCTGGGCCTTCCGCTGGGGCAATCTGCAGTTCACAAGGAAAGGAGAATGGTGCTGCTTGGCTGCTACTCGCCCATTTCTTGTCTTAGCACCTGGTACTTTGTTTGACCTCTGCTGCCTCCACTTGGGGGCTTAGGACGTCATGACTGCAGAGCCCAGTATCTGATTTGGGTCTTTGGTCACCCAGAGAGAGTTGGTAGCAGGTCAGTAGTTACTGCCTGTCCCTTTCCTGAGCTCCAACAGGGACCGGCCACCTTTCATCAAGGGAGTCAAGAGCTCTAGGAAATGAGATGCAGGCTGTGCCAACCCACCCAGGGCCCAGAGGGAAGGTAAAGCTAGTCCACTGAGGCCTTAACTTGGAGCCAGCCTGCATGAAAGGTAACCCTGGTTCTAATTCTCAGCTCTCAAAGGCAGGCAGTTGGCTGCAAGTAACAGTTGAGCTAGAACAGATACAGTTAGGAGAAGGGCTAAAAGCCTAATTCATAATTCATGTTGACCAAATTAGCTGCTGTCACTGTCCACTTTGTGATAATCATGGCTGCCTTGTTCAGATTCTAAAAGAAACCTCCTATCTCTCTGAGGACCCTATTATATGACTGAAGCAAATGGGACTCAGAGAGGTAAGGTGGCTGCTGAGATCACAGGGTGAGCTGGGGCTGGAGCAACTTCAGGAATTAGGTGTCCCGGGCTGGCCCTGTTGACTGAAGTTTGTGTGGCATTCTGAAGCCTGCTGACCAGATAGATGCTGTGCAGGAGAAGTGAATGATGGGAGCTCAGCTCTGCCCACCCCTTCCAGCACTCTGCTGCCACATATTAGTATAAAGCTCTTGCCCTGCCCTGGAGGCCTCAAGCACGCCCCTGGTTGTGGTCCCTGAAGACTGGCAAAGCAGGAGTGGGGGTTCTCTGCAGTTGGTGAGATCATCTTGCTTCAGAGACAGATGCTTTCAGAAACCTGTCAGGATAAAGGGAATCTAGCAAAAACCTGGTCAATTTTAAAAAGTAGGAAATTTCTCTTGCATATACTTGGCTTCCCTGGTTTTCTTTCAAGCTCTTTTTACTGCTCTGGATAGAGGCAGAGGCTAAGGAAGGAGCAGTCTGTTGGCCCAGCATAACAAACATCTGCACATTACCAGGCTGCAGAGCCCATTCCTCCCGCTGGTCCAGCCCTGCTGTCTTTGCCCATCACAGGGGTCATCAGCAAAGTGACGCACCACAATTCAACCTTGCTGGGAAATAATGGGATTGAGGGGATGCTGTGGAGCAAAGCCCAAGTAATTGATCTCCCTATCTTCATTTTCCTAACGGCCTGCTGGGAATGATTCTGGTATAGCACTCGTGTTGCTATTGTGGAAAAACACAGGACCAGAAATAGGGTAACCCAGTCAAATCTTTGCTCTCACACTTGAGCTTTGTGGCCTTTGTCAAATCACTAAAAGTCTCTGGGCCCCAGTTCCTTATGGGCAGTGGTAAATAGAGAGCAATTGTGGCAGTTAGCCCCAACAGGTGCTCACATTCTACAGGTCGGCAGAATTTACACTTAAGAGCCAGTCCTGCCACCTGTGTGCCTTGGCTGCGTCTCTGTACCTCTCTAAGTCTTCCTTAGGGGAGAAAGGATTTGATGAGATGATCCCTCAAGTCCCTTTTAGTTGAAATAGTCTCATGCTATCTCCTGCAGGGCGTCTCAGACCACAGGACTGAAAACTGGGAGAGGTCCTCGGGGTACAGCCAGCCCTGTGGTCTTCCGCGCCTTACCTGTCCACCATGGGGGCAGGACCAGCAAGGCCTGAGCCAGGGTCTCACCTGCAACGAGCCTGTTTGGTGCAAAGGCCCCCGTGGGCTCCACAACTGTCCCCCCACACCTCAGGGCTCTCATCCAGTCTATCCACTTTGCAGGTGAGATAAATGAGGCCTGGAAGGGGAAATGATTTACCTAAATAAAATTTTTTTTTATGTTCTCACTGCAGTCCTTGTTTTGTGCTACTCAGAATGTTTTGTGTTTGTTTTTTCTCCAGCATGCTTGCTGTGGGAGAAATTCCAGCTCTTCTTGGGGAGAAAGTCTAAGTGTTCTTTCTCTCCAAGTCATGAGACTTCTTGTTCGGAATTCCGGGTTGTCCCATGGTAGCAAATTATTTTACGTAACAACGGAAACTCTGTTTCCGAAGTGTGTTTCACGAGGCTTGGGACGTGCTCAGCATTCTGCCCGTGAGTCAGAGCTGATAGCTGTGCTTGGAGCAGGCCCAGGGTCGAATAATCCTTCCCTTTCAGCTTCTTTGACGATCCTTCGCATTGCGCTGGAGGAGGCAGGATGTGGGTATGTAGCTGCAGCTACGTCTGAACTCACAACTATTCCCATAAATCAAGGGGCCTTCCTTCCTGAGCCTCTCTGTGCAGGCCCAGGACGTCATATCAGGTTATGTCACCAGCTTTTTGTTCATCTATGGGTTTATCATCCACTGGTTTTCAAAGAATTTTTCATTCAAACTCCTTTTTGAAAGTTTAATGGTGTTTAAGGGAAGACTAAAGAAATCGAAGTACTGATAACTGCTAAGTGTAAACTATTCCACTGAAGTCCACTCCCTTAGTTTAGGAAAAACCCTCAGGCTTTCTTAGGTTTATATTCTTAAGGAGGACAATGGTAACTCAGAAAGGACTGGTGTGACTTATTTCTTAGTATATTTTTTCTTATTTGGTTGTTAATTGAACAAAAAAGCTAAAGAAAGTTAAAGATAAGAGTGGATGGGAATGGGCCAGGAGGCTCATTTTTTAGATCTTGCGGGATTATGTCCCTGGATGGCACAGGAGTTGCCTGGGACTGACAGAAGGCCTGAGGGGCTTGGGATGGGGAGGTGGGGGTGGAAGAGGGCGGGATACAGGTGGCTGCTGAGAGCAGCTTTACCTTGATGGAGGCCCCAGCGAATCTAGCCAGCTGTTTAATATGCGCCCCCTTCTTCCCGATGATCGCCCCCACAGCCTGGGTTGGGATGAAGAGATTCACAATCTCCTGCTCTGGGTACTGGAAGGCCAAGACAAGAAAGAAGGCATCATTCCCACTGGGACTGCTCCTTCAGGAAGTTACCGAGCATCTACTCTGAGCCACATAGTAGGGTGGCCCCATGACCAAGAAAATGCCAAAATGGTGCACGGATTCCTCTGTGGCCTAGGGCTCTGCAGGTGGGAAGCTTGAAGAATGAACCTGAACACAGGCAAGCACAACACAGCAATCAAAATGCAAACCCCTCTTGAGCGGCTCTGAATTTGTTGGATACAGAAAGCTGTTTGTTCACAGGTTTTTTGTCCATACAAATGTGATGTGTTTCTCCTGTGTCTTGATCAAGGAAAGCAATAGTTATTAAATGTACCAAGCCTGAGCACAGGGCTTGGAGGCACTTTGTCAGAGGGAATGGAAAGCTGTCCCATCTGCCTCACAGCCAGGAATGGCACTTTCTCTGGAGTGCTGCCATATTCAAAACAAGACAGCAACTAAACGTGCCAGGCCAGGCCACATGGTGGCATCCCCGAGAGCCATGAGTACGGGCACCAGGGATCTTGGTATAGGTGTCTGTGGAAATGGCATGACCTCATTTACTAGACTTTGTTTAAAGGTCTTTGGAAACTGTTCGTTAGGCCAACACCACCTCCTGCTTTGACCTGCTGACTGCACATGTGCACCAGGTTCCTGCCACCTGCAGGATTGTAAGCATCAGCGGGGATGTTGAACGGGACAGCATCAGCCTTCTAGTGCACCTGAGCACTGGTAAGTGGTGTGCTTATGCCTGGTGATGTGTCACTCTGAGGACGGCCTGGAACCATAGGACCCAGCACTCAACACGGTGAATGTCCACTGCTTAGTCCACCAAGGACAACAAAGTGCCAGCCACAGGAGAGGGAAAAGTGGCGCATGGGGCTGAATTGAGGGACACTTACGGAGTGATGATGCGGGAATGGGCTGAACTGGTGAGGGGGGTACAAGCTGGAGAAGTATCCGGAGTGGGTCTGTGGCATAAGAGAAACAGTCAGTCAGCAGGTGCCCTCAGGGACACTCAGCAAACGCAGGGCACACACTACACAGGCCCGGGGCACCATCACCCGTCCCCACTGTCACGTCTACATATCTGTCCCTCTGCAGCTCAGTCTCTGCTCCACTTCCCCTCAGAGCACTGGGCTGGACTGAATGTTTAGCATTTCTAGCTGAGCCATGCTTCAGGCTCCTAGGAACTTACCATGAGTGTGAATACGCATGCGTACGCGCGCGCGCACACACACACTCATTCTCTCGCTCACGCTTTCTCTTAACCTGCCCTCAGAGAAGCAGGGCCAGTGGCTTCTATTTTCTGGGGAATTATGAATAGTGGATTAAAAGGAGCAGAGAGTGCTAGAACACTATCCAAGAGATACAGAGAACAAGCAAGTATGCTCCTGGCAAATCAAATCAGTGAGCTCCATCAGAGCATTTCAGAAGAAATGGAGATTGAGAATGGAGAAACTGAAAGAGACTGAGACGAGAGAAAGAAAATGAATGAATAAATACATTTTGTGTGAGTGTGAGAAAGGGAAGGCAGATGTGGAAAAGCTATTAGGAAAATTACATTTAAAAAGCTGTTTTTTACTGAATACTGTGTATTAGGCACTGTGATAAATACTGTATTCAGAAACTCTTTTAATCCTCAGTAATCCTGTAAGACAGGAATATTTCTGATTTTATATATTTGTATGGACATTAGTCAGGTTAGCTGTGCTTTACATAAGGCCACGTAAATGCTGACGTGCCTATTACAGGAAAGGAGGTGAATGGCTCTGAGCACCAATGCCTGCAAGACAACTTCCCAGGAAGACATTCTAACAATGGTCAGACATGGATGAGGCTTGGGAGTTCAGGGACCTGGTTACCATTTGCGGCCCCTTGAGCAAATCTCATGATGCCCTCCATCTCTTGAATCTCCAGCTGAACTCTGAACTCCAGATCACAAAATGACTCATAGGGACAAAATAAAACCGATGGCCTTTTTGAGCTTGGAGAGTAGACTGGCCTGGGGGAAGAGAGATGTGAACACCATGTCTCTGGCAGGTGTTCTCATCTGCAGGGACAGAAATCTGCTTATGAAACCTTATGGAACCATTGCTGTATCATAAGCCTTTGCTTTGATGACTTGGAAAGAGGCTGCATTGACACCTCATGCCCACAAGAGGGGACTATGAGACCAACGTTCTCTTGGCAACCTCCAGTTGCCAAGAAAGAAAGTGAACAGGTTTGGCTCTGTTGGTCCTGCCTCTCTCTTGAAGAGCATCAGCTCCAGACCCCTCTCTGTGCACGTCCCTGTTCTGGGGGCTGTCCTAGGCCATGGAAGGTGGGGTTAGAATTCCCACTGGTTTTCTGCTCAGAAAAAGCTCTACACTGGGGAAAGGATGCTTCTGCCTTCCTCTCCTCCAGATAGCCTTTCCTTTAGGCCCTCATTGTAGAAATAATTCTTTTGAATTGTAATTTGCCTTTTCCTCACAAAAACTCACATGAGGCCTAAGGTACACAGGCCACAGTGTGGCTGCTATTTTGGGTTTAAATATTCCCAACATAAATACTGTATTAAATTTTGATCTACCACTTGGGTTAATGGACAGAATTTGCTGTGAAAACACATTCCCCATTCCCTTTTATATTCATGAGTTACTACACCTGGAAAATTGTTGTGTGAAAAGAAGCGTGAAATCAGCAACAGGGAGCTCCTTTCTGCCTGAGGCTGTGCTGTTGGCCTTTGTGTACATATGTTGGCTTTTGGAGTCAGAAGACTCAGAAGACCTGAGTCTGAATCACTAGCTTTGTACAGGTTGGAATAATGCAGCCTTTCTGAGCCTCATCCAGAAATAGATTAAAATATCCAGATCTTATAATATTGTGAGAGTTCATTCAATTGTCCATTCATCCACACAAAAAATATTTGATCATCTACTATGTGTGAAGCACTGTTCTAGGTGCTGGGGACACAGCTATTAAGACAGAAAAGGTCACTGCCACAATGAGTCTTACATTCTATTCAAGTGCCATAAAAGAAATGACCAGGAGGATGTGAGGAAGGGTTGCTGTGGAGCTGAGAGGTGGGACGGCAACCTTAGCTGGAGGGGTCTGGGAAGACTCTTGGAGGAGGTGACCTCTGCTTTGGGACCCACAGAGGAGACGGAACCCCATGCAAGGCACAGGGAGAGAACATTCTAAGCAAGGTTCTTAGAGGTCTAGAGCTGGGAGAGGAGTTGGCCTATCTGAAAAACAGAAAGGAGGCCAGTATAGGGAAAGCACACAAGAGTACAGCAAGATATGATGGGGACTTGGGCAGTGTGAGGTCACACAGGACCTTGAGGGCCTTGATGTGGACATGGATTTGACCCTAAGTACAATGTACACCTCCTAAGGATGTGACATGGCATTCGATGAGGTCACAAGAATGGAAGAATCTATTATTGGGCATTATGTGGCTGAATTAATGAGTGTTACATGAGTACTTATTCATAATGAAATGTGTGGCTTACCGGGGCACACTTCCTGTTTCCCGTCTCAAGCTGACATGGCGTCTACAGCCTCACATGGGAGGGGGCTTTCAGTGCTCAGTCACAATGATCAGGAAAGTAACCGGTCAATGATTTGAATAAATGTTCTCCTTACTGGGAAAGCAGGTTGTAGCCATATGACAAACCAATGCCCCAGGGAGGAGGGGGGTCAGTGTGGAACCCTGACCCCGATATGGCAGTTGAGCTCACTGTCTTAGTTTGAGGGTCCCCAACTATTTTATGAGAGAGAAGGTACTTTATTTTTGAATGTTTCAAAAGCATTATGACAGGAGGGGGAGAGAAGGCGTTATGGTGAAGGTGCCCCTGCCGGGTCACTGTCATGGGCGGGGCTTTCCAAGATTCAGAAGATGCACCATTCTACCCCAGCTTATCAAAATATGTCCTTACAGTCCTGCTTACCAACCTCTGTGTGCTCTCTTGGGACGGCCTCCAGAGCTGACAGGGACCAGAAATTGGTAAGCTAGGAAGAGGGAGAGCCAAGATTTGAGCACAGAACTCTCTCTCTGCAGCCCAAGGTTCTTAACCACTGTACCCAACACTGCCTACACCTGGAACATTCTAAATTCACTGGTTCATGAGAGGCCCACTGTATATGTTATGAAAAAGCTCTAATATGCCCCCTGTTTAGTTTATTTAAATGCATGAATCGGCAATTAAATTCATTAGATACATATAGAGAATCAGCAGCATGAATCGGGGGAGAAAGGCAAGCAAATAACCCCAGGGAATTAATCCAGGAAAGAGGGAGAGCTTTTTCAAAAAGTTTGCTTAATTTCTTAGTGAGATTCAAGAGGACAGTATTATAACACATGAGGAGACTGCTATGAGAAAAGATCAGTCAGAGAACTAGCTTGATCTTGGAAATTAAAAACATGATCAGTGAAGTTAAAACTCAATAGAAATGAGAGTTTGGACACAGTAAGTGAAGGGACACCTGAAAGACCAATTGGTGCATTAACCCATGCAAAACAAAAAGAAGGAATCAGAGAGACATCAAAAGTAGAGAAGATCTACCGTCCATGAAGTGGGAACTCCAGAAGGAGAAAATGAAGTGGCAGGAAGAGAAGCTATATACTAAAATTAATACAGAAGCAAAAGATTTTCCTGAGCCAAAGAAAAACTTGAATCTTAAGATCAAGGGGCTCAGATTCAGATTGTTGAATCGCAAGGGTGAAGGCAAAATACTACCAAAGGCAAAAAATATTATAGATAGAAGGGAAAAGTTACTTACAAATGAAAGAATCAGGCTGGTAGCACACTTAACTTGAAAAATGGGATGCTAGAAGTAATGTTTTCAGAGGTCTAAAGGAACTATGAACCTAGGATTGCTGGATAACCAGCTGAACTTCCATTCATGTGTGAGGGGAAAAGAAAGACATTTTCAGATACAGAAATTATACTACTTATGTATTAATTCCTGAAAAAAGTTGTCCGAGGAAGTACTCCAGATAAACAACAACAACAACAAAAACAAATAACTCAAAAAATGAGAACATAAGAAATTGTATTCAGTGAGCAAAGAAACCAGTAAAAGTTTTGTTAATTTTAAATAACTGTGGATTATGAGATTGTAGATTCATTAAGAAAAAAAACTTAATAACTTGGACTAAAATTCCAGATTATTTTTAAAGTAATATGACCAAAATGCCTTAAACAAAATCTGTTAGTAATAAAGTATTTGACAAAACCATAATCATAGTAGGAGAACAGTAAACTGCTTTCAAAATTTCATGTCATACAGATAAAAAAATTATATAAAGAATGCAGGCCACCAATGAGAAACCTGATTTTACAGTTGTAAACACAATGCTGAGCCCACCAGAAAAGATGCCTCCTTCTAAATGCCCAGGACTTTTAAAAACTGATCATGCATGAGCAAGGCCACAAAAACCAGGATGCTCTAATAACATTCTCTGCATACACAGCACAGAAAACAATTGTAAGATTTTTTAAAAAGAAGCCCTAACTACTTAAAAATTAAAATTTAAAAAGCCCTAGCAAATTTGATTAAGAAAAAAAAAAAAAAAGAAAACACAAATACAGAATGTTAGGAATTAAAAGAGAGATATAACCACAAGTTTGTGGAGATTTAAAAGGCAGTGGTCTGTTTTGTACAATATTATGCCAATACATATAAAAAGAGAGATGAATACTTTTACAGGAAAATAGAAATCGACAAAACCTTGTACAAGCCAAAAACTTGTAAGAAAATTAAAAGCTTATAAATGATCTTTCTCCAAACAAGTGCTAGGCCCAGGTGTTTCACAGAGTCATCTTAACAAATCTTTAAGGAACAGAAAATTTCTATATATTCTTTAATTTTCCTAAGCATAGTAAAAGTTAGTCATCTTTCCAATTCATTCTACAGTTAAAACTGTCAAAGAAAATATATAAATATAATAATTGAAGTGTAGACAAAAAGATGAAAAAATGGAATAGAATCCAGAATGACTAAGTAGGAATTTAGTGTATGACAAAGCTGGCATTTCAAACTGAGTGATAAAATGGTGTATTACTCAATACATGATTTTGGGAAAACCGGCTACCCATTTGGGAAAAAGAAGTCAGATCTCTATCTTAAAATATAAGTAAAAATAAATTCCCTATGAATTATAGATATAAACAATACACAAAACCTAGCAACTAAAAATTACTATAAGAAAACGTAGGGAGAATATTTTTAGTCCTGGATGAGAGAAGGCTTCTTCTTTAGCATAACATCAAAGGCAAGAAATCCACAGAGGGAAATGTCACTGATTTAACTACCTTAATTCTTAAAATTTCTGCATGAATTCTATTGAAAGGAAATCTATGAAAATTTAAATTGTATATGCCTTTTGATGCAGAATTTCAATCTTAGAGAATTTACTTTCAGATATACTCACACATTTGTGCAGACTTACATAGAAAGATACTCATTTTGACACTATTTGTAGTAGAGAAAACCTGGTAAACAACCCAAATGTCTAATAATAGTGTGCTGGTTAGAAAAATTGTAGTAGATTCATACAATGGAATCTTATGTAGCCACGAAAGAGAATTAGGTCTAGCTATGGAAAATGCCCATAATAAGTTTGAAAAAAAAACAACTTGTAATTCACTGTGTATGGCATGATTCTGTTTGTGTTTTTGAATAATATGATTGAATATGTGCCGAGAAAACATTTTTAAAATATGTAAACATAACAGTGCTATAATTCTGGAGAGTGGTTGTTGGGTAAAATTTGGGTAAGAGAATGAAGGCTGAAGGAAAATGTTTACAGTTTACTTCACATAATAGTTTGTTCAAAATATAGGTTTTAAATTATTATGATACAAGACGCCACAAATAAAGCAAAGAGAACTGAGAAGCTGGTGAAAACATTTACAACATGACTAATAGTTAACAGCCTTAATATATAATCAGCTGTTACAAATAATTAAGAAAAAGATGGAAAATAATGGTGACAATAGTAGCTAAGATTTACATAGTAACTACTATCTGAAGTATTTAACTTATTTAATAACCTTACAACAGCCCTACAATATATGTACTATTAATACCCCCATCTTATAGATAGGGACATCGAGATGCAAAAAGGTTAAGTTAAAAATAGAAAGTAATAGGGCAGAGATTCAAATGCAGGCAGTCTGGCACAGGCAGTTTGGCTCTGGAACCTACACTGCTTCTCAACAGACAATGGGCAAAGGATACAGAAATACAGTTCATTAGAGAGGGGAAAAATGGCTAAGAAACTCATAAGCGTTGAGTCTCATAAAACAAAAGAAATGTATATTTTATTTTAATTTTTATTTTATTGTTTTATTTTTTAGGCAAGGCAACCCTTGGTTGACCTCACAGATTGCAAGGACCTTGTCAGCTTACAATCCCTTATTTTTTCTTTTTTACGCCTGCAGCACTTGGTCTTGCTAGGTGGTCTCCCATCCAAGTACTAACCAGGCCCAACCCTGCTTAGCTTCCGAGATCAGACGGGATTGTCTTGTTCAGGGTGGTATGGCCATAGACAAGAAACATATATTTTAAAGTATCAGATGGCGTTATTACAATTTGAATAATTACACTGGAAGTGATAATATGGGGGAAAAAAATCCCTGTCACACAGTCTTGGTGACAAGAAAAAAGTAGTACATCCTTTATGCATCAAAATTTACATATTATGTATTAATATTTATATATTTTATAATCATACATTATATATAAAATTTATACATTCTTTGGCTCAGCAATTCTATATCAAGACATTTATCTAAAGGAAATAACTGGATGAGAGACCCAAGATGTATATATAAGGACTTCCATTGTAGAGTGAAAATTTGGATTATATATTTAATATACATAACATAAATTATATATATACACACACCCATATACCTGAATACATTGATCACTTCTAGATTAAGAAAAAACTAGCACTTTCCACATTCCTGTATTATTTGCTTCTAAATACTAGGCATGTATTACTTTTATAACCAGAAAATAATAAAAAATGATAGTTTTCATATATACACAAATGCATTATAAATTTTAGAGGTTAGAGACCAACCCACACATGTGTGAGCCAGCTATAAGGAGGTATACGGACTTCCTGAGCTTTTAGTGCCAAGAGCAAAAGCACTAGTGTTTTGTGATTTATAAAAGCAAAACAAACAAACAAAAAATAAATACCCAAGTTCCTGGAGATCCAAATGCCTATGTGATAGGAAAACAGTATTTTATAAATATTTAAAGTATGCCCAACATTCCACACTACCGAGTCCTCCTATGGAGGCCTGGGCCCACCAGGGAAGCCCACAAATCTGCAGTGCAGACTCTGCTGGTAGGACTTTGGGGCCCTGTCCCAGGTCCTGCACAGGAGTGTAGTGATGGCCAGCCACCTCCACATCCTGGACCTGCGCTCTTCAGCTGACCCAGGGAGCTGTCTACAGGAGCCATACTGTTGTAGAGAGCTGAGGCATTTGTGTGCTCTGGATTAGAATCTAACCTTGATCTGCAGGATCAAGATCAGAACTATATGGCTTTTAGCTTAAAAATGAAATTTTATTTAAGACCTATTTTAAAAAGAACAGGAAAATATAAATTTTAGTAAAATGGTTATTCTACTGTTTCAGTAAAAATCTCAGATGTAAAGGAAGCTTTTTAACTGGTAAAACCGATTTTCAATTTTAGAAAAGATTCTGCAATCACATGGAAACCTTTCCTCTTGTTTTAAAGAGTCAAATAAATATTCTAGGCTTTGCAGGTCATAGGGTTTCTATCGCATCTACTCAACTCTGCCAACATGGCAGGAAAGCAAATACACAATATGGAAACAAAGAGTCATAGCTGTGTTCCAATAAAACTTTATTTACAAAATAAGTGGCTAGATTTGACCTATAGGCTGTAGTTTGCTGTCCCCTATTTTAGATTATCAATTTTAGAACTGTTCTGTTTAAACCTTTTCCCCCACCATTTATGTTACTTAGGTTGAGAGAGTGGCCTGGCTTTAGGTTACTTTCTGTAGGCAGTATATACAGTCTTTCTCCTAAGAAATGAGATGTATCTCAATGCCATTGAATTGTGTCAATCTTAGTCAGTCTTAAATCTCACAGCAAAGATTGGGGGATGTGTACCTCTTGGAGCAGTTCTCGCTCCGTGGACCAGCCACATGACTGTAGCTGCCACAATCCCTCCTGCCACATCTCCAGCTACACATACAAATATATACCACATAACACACACACACGCACACACAAACACACACACGGCTCAATATTGGGCCATAGCCTCTAAGAGAAAATGGATATCACTCTAAAGAAATGGTATGAAGATTTAGAAATGACTCAGAAGATCTATACATAAACGATATTGCATCATGTGTATATTCTTGTGACTAAGGACGTAGGTATCAATTCGTATCTGTATTTTGTTGGCAAAACAGCACAGTGGGTTCATCCTGTCTCTCTACATACAACCCAGAGAACTGAGAATTCCCTCACTGCAACACCTACACCAAAGACCACCTTTCAAAAGAAAGGAATGGCTAAAGTAAACTTCACCAACCTGATTCTTCCCATTTAAACAGTATAAACATTGCTTAAAAAATGAGCTGTATGTGTGGAGAAGAATTAGAAATTAAAAAAAAAAGCTGTCAAGTACCCTAAACCCCAATCTGGTAATGTACTGATCCTGAATAATGCTTATGGATGGGAACATTTCTTCTTTTGTTATTAATTATAATTAAAACAATACTTATTGAGAACCTACTAAATGCCAGGCATTGTGCTAAAAATTTCAAAACAAATACTGTGTATTATTTTCTTTTAAAAACTACCTATTAATAAAACATTAAAAATAATAGGTGGGAATTTTATATATATAATATGTATATAAATGTATACATCTCCAAGAGTCATCTAAGTACCCAAATGTTTTTTTTTGGTCCCCTTTAATTCCCCACCTCCACTTACACCCCTGACCTATGGATGCTGCCATTTCCTCTCAAGAACTGGATCTCTGAAGGGAGGGCGTCTCCTCCCACACACTTGTGGTGGGGGGGCCTAGCACCCCTGGTGCACTCAGGGGGCCTGGAGAACCCGGGGGTTGGTCCATGGCTCCACCTGGGGCGTGAACCCAGGACCTTCTGCATGTAAAGCAGACATGCTAACCACTACACTATGGAGCCAATCCCCCCACCCCTGCCAAATGTTTTAATAAATGAACAATACTCATGAAGATTATTTTTTGAGCTAACAAATCTTTTTTTATAATAAATAGGCTTTTAGTTAATGGTTTTGCTAAAAGTTTCTTTCCTTCCTAGGTCTGAGATACACTATATTTAAAAGCACATATTTAGAGATTGGTCGAATAATGTTAATCTGTCCATGAGGAGGAAGTCCTAAGAAATGTTGGATTCATCCTACCATCATTATGAGCATGGCCTCCAAATTAAAGCTTTAGTTCTGATTCCATATAGCAGAGTCATACTGCTGCCTGGAGGTACCCAGAGCATGAGCAAACCTCTGAACGCTGAGCTACTTACAGTGAAAGGGTGGTAGGGGGGAGCGGGGGGAGCTCCTCGGGGCCCTGCTGGTGGAGGCAACACGGACAGTCCTGTTGAAAAGATGCCAAGTGCGCTGAGGTTCAACCCCGGGATCAGATTGGCTTGTTGCTGGGAACAGAAATGGAGAAAAAGATGAGGGGAAGAGACCAGAGAGTCCCAGCTTGCCTGGGTGAACCTCCATCTCATCTGGATGGCACCGGTATCTCCTGATGAGCTCTTCCCTAGCCCTGTGGACCTCTTCCCTACCCTGCTGCCAGGGTGGGCTCTCCAAACCTCAACCTGACCACGAAATTCCTTCAAAGCTTCTCTGCCACCCTTGGGAGTATCTACACATCTTAACACAGCAAATGAGGCTCTTCCTGGGGCTAGCCACCTCACCAGCCTCTCCTGCCAACTCCTCACCTCCATCCTGCCCAACCCTACTCTTCTCTCACCTCTAGGCCCCTGTGCACTTTGTCTACTCTGAAAGGAATGTGCTTCTCTCCCTTCTCACCTGGCTAATTCCTACTCATCTTACAGGTTTCACCTGAGCTTAGGTTTCCCCTCATCCAGGAAGCCTTCTCTCACCCCAAAGGTCTCGGCTCAAATGCCCTTTCTGTGCTCTCCTAACAGTCTTGTCTTATGTTTCCTTAAAATAACAATCATCACATGGTATGTGGATCACCTGTGTATTTGCCTCTTCCCCTTTCATTTCCTTATGGACAGAGACTGTCTTAGTGTTGTGTGCTCGGTGCCTGGTACATAGTAAGTACTCAATAAATATTTGTTGACTAGATAAGTTTAAAAAATATTGGATTTATAGTTTTTTCTAACTCTATCCAAGACCAGACCGTTCATTAGGACGCCACATATATAAACTCCATTATTCAGATTCGGGATGTTTCACTTTTGCTTTTTGACCATTTAGTTGCCAGCTTTGTGATCAAATCACTTGCTTGTTTTACATTTAAACATGGGGATGCTCACATAAGCTAGAGTCAAGTTTTAACTACACAGCCCTTCAAAGGCAGAGAGATGTAGCCACCTGCCCTGGCCTATGTCCACTCTGCCCCTGCCCAAACACTAAACAGTTCTCTAACTTCCTATTTTCTTATCTGTAGCTAGGGTCACCTAGTGAACTTGCCTTGTTTTAGAATGTTTGGAAGAGAAGAGCTAGGATCCCTAACCTTTATCCCATTTGATATATAACATCTAGTAGTTTTGTTATTCATCTGTCAACACATGACTTTGGTACAGACGTGAATGAATCTAACTGATATACTCAGGTGAGGATGCTTGGAGCACCCAGACTCTTTTGTAGCTTTTCTGGGCGTTTACAGAAAGGGATGTTTGTCATAAGATGTCAAGAGCCCAAAAGAAGAAAAAGAAATCATTGGATGATATTTCCACAGACAAATACACACAAACAGGGAAAGAAGGTCATACTGGAGTCTCCTCATCATCATGTCCCATAATTACTGTGTGATGTGGGCTGCTAACGTGGGAGATGGAGCACTAACTTGAGTGAGAGTGTACCGTGGAAACGCTGCAGTGAGGGAATGGGGTTTAACTTACATAGCTCTTTGTAAGCACTTGTTTCTCTATGAAATGTTACCAGATCTGGGATTTCCTTCAAGGTCATTCCAGGGAGATGGGAGGTGAAATGAAGGTTCAGATAAAATAAAATAGGCTAAGAGGTGATAACTGTTGAAGCTAGATTATGGAAATACGAGGGCTTATCACAGTCTCCTTTTGTCTTTTGTATATGTTACAAAATATATAGAGAAGTCATAGAAGTCATAAAAAAATTTACTGCTCTAAGCTGAGCTTGGGCTTTGTCAAATATTGGACAAACATTTTTAAGATTTCTGGTGCCAGACTGGTGTCTCTCCATTATAAAGTGGAAACTAGGTAGCAATAGCAGGAAGGATAAACCCAAATCCGTCTATTAAAAGCATCAGAGCGAAGGAGGTTGACAATATTTATTGGGCAAGGTAAAAGAGCAAGAGATGACAATCAGAAATTAATTTTAAAGTATATATTTTTAAAACTGGAAAGTAAAAAAAACTCCCACTTTCTCAACATACCAGCTATTTTTATTTTTATTTAGCTTCTTAGTCATTTTGATCCATATTTTATACAACTGTAATCCCAGTTCTATATACTTTCATATATTCTTTTCTCAATTAACATTATATCATAGGCAACTGATCTTTTTAAAATCTTCAATGTTATGATTTTAATGGCTTCACATTATTTTGTCCAGTGTGTTCATCATAATTTACTAGTTGATCTCCTGATTATTTGAATGCCCTTGCCCCAAGAAGGCAGGAATAACTGTATACCTGTTCTAAGGTGCTTCTTCACTCTCTGAATGACATTTTTTCTTAGAGAGGCTTGAGTCCTGCCTGAAAACACATATGAAAACCAGCAGAAGAAAGCATTAGGCACTTACATTAACAGCCAGCATATCGTTCTCAAAGGCCTCACGTAGCTTCTTCATAATCTCTATCTCAGCACTGGCACAGGCCTCAACTGTGCCCTTCACAGTGATGGTTCTTTCAGGGTTGTATATGCTCAAATCCTGCAAGCTGGCCACCAGGAAAAAGAGAGAAATTTCCTTTGTTCAAAAGGAAAAATAAATCTTGGAGAATCAAACGCAAGTCTTGGTGGAGGAGATGGGGAGAAGGCTGGGTTTCCTTACCATGCACTGTGTACAGAATACCTGCCGCTTTATCTCAAACCTTCGTAGTGACTTAGATCATACCCGCAGTGAAAAATGTTTGTCTGGTAACTATTTATGTATTTGTTTTGATGGTATTGGAGATAATTCTATCACTTATGAGTACATTCCCATTTTAGGGAAAAGCAGATGAATAAGTAGGGCATGTCAGAATGCTCAAATTCTCCATCATTGGGCAAAATTAATTTGAATGAGTGGCTTACGATGAGATTGTTATCTTGGTCCCTGTCTCATGTTCAATTTTCTTCAAATTTCTGCCTTCTTTTCCAATAAGTCTTCCAACCAAGCCATTGTGGGCCAAGATTTTCAGAGGAATCTCTTCAGCTCTAAAAAAGACAATCAACAATTTAGCATTTAAGGTGGACAGAGTGGTTGCCTCCCAAGAGTTATAACCCTATTTTTTCTTACAAATAGAATAGAAGACATTTGTTCAGGTACCAAGTGGTCATGGGCTTTATGAGAAGCTGAGTCCCTCACTAACCCCAGTGCATAAATTCTTATTAATGTAAGCCAATCCATGATAGTTATACTCCCTCATTGTGACTGGTTGGAAGTAAGTCCATATGGTAGGTCTAGTCAATGAGATATAAGGAGAAGTCTGTTGGGTGACTTTAGGAAGGTTTTCCTTGCTCTTGAAGAGGCACAAGGGATAATGACATTAGTCAGATGGCAGACTAGAAAACTTCAGGGCCTTCTACTCCCACAGAGACACTAAATTAACAATAACAGAGAGATCAGAATACCTGAGAACTCTAGAGATCAGCTGAGAAGCTACAGCACCCAGGCTATTATAAAACCAAGAAGAGATTCCAGAAAAAGGGGAAGAAAAACTGCAGTATCTGGCATGCCTGTTCATGCTCATCCCCCTATACCAGATAGCAAGGGGCAACTGAGAAGCAATCCTCTACCCCAGGGATCCTCCCTGAAAAACTGAAATGAAAGACTAGACCATGAATCCAACATTCTGGCTTGTCTGGAGGCTGCCTGAGGGATTGTTTTCTGTCTTGCCTAACTTGGAGTGCTGACTAGACTGGCACCAGAGTTTGGAAGCTGCTTAAAATAGAGGTAAACGGTATACTAGGGCTGCAGTTCCACAATCAGAAGCCAGGGGGTGAAAGGGATCAAAAAAGGTTTGTGAGATCCAGAACCTGTAGCCAGCCAGGCTGATGAGTGAAGGAAGGTCTTCCCCTGAATGAAGCCAATATGTAAAAACCATGAAAGGTGGTTTTTTCAAATGCCCAAATCCCAGCAAAAAAATTACAAGGCATACAAAGAAACAAAGAAATATGAACTAATCAAATGATCAAAATAAAACTCCAGAAGCTGACCCTAAAGAAATGCAGATCTATGAACTACCTGAAAAAGAATTTAAACTAAATGTCATAAAGATACTCAATGACCTCAAAGAGAACACAAACAACTAAACAAAATCAGAAAAACGATGCATGAAAAAAAATGAGACTATCCATAGAGATATAAACTATAAAAAACAACCTAACAGAAATAATAAAGCTGAAAAAATACAATAACTGAACTGAAAAATTCATTTAAAAATGTTCAACAATAGACATGAACAAGGAGAAGAAAGAATTAACAGATGTGAAGACTGGTCATTTGGAATCATCAAGTATTTGGAATTATCAAGTCAGAGGATAAAAAAGAATGAAGAAAAGAAAGGATAAGGGACTTATGGGACACTATCAAGTGGATCAATATACATATGGCAATCCATAAGGAGAAGAGAGAGAAGGGCCAGAGAGCTTATTTGAAGAAGGAACTATGGAAAACTTTCCAAATCTGAGGAAAGAAATGAACACATAGATTTAAAAAGCTCAAAAACTTCCAGCTATGATAGATCTAAAGAGAACCACACTGAGACACATTATAACCCAAGGGTCTAATTTAAAAAAAAAAAAAAAAGAAAGAAAAAGAAGAATCCTGAAAACAGAAAGAGAAAAGTGATTAGTGATATACCTAAGAGTTTCCATAATATTACTGATGGATTTTTCAGCAGAAATTATCAGGCCAGAAGGGAGTGGGTTGATACATTCAAACTACTGAAAGAAAAAACTGTCAACCAGGAAGACTGTATCTGGCAAAACTGTCCTTCATAAATGAAGGAGAAATTAAGACTCCCAGATAAACAAAGGCTGGAGGGAGCTCATTACTGCTAATCCTGCTCTAAAAGAAATGCTAAAGGGAATCCTTTAAGTTGAAATGAAAGGACAGTAGATAGCAACACAAAGTCATATGAAAATATAAGATTCACTAATAAAAATAAACATGCAAATACAGTAACCTGCACTTTGGTAACTTTGGTAAAAAAAATTTAAATGATGAAAACAAAAATGATTAACTATGTTAATGGGTATATAATACATAAAGAATAATTTGTGAAATCAATAACAAAGTAGAGGGTGGAGTTGTAAAGGAGGAGAGTTTTGAATGCAATTGAAGTTATTGTTTGTTTAAAATAGACTGCTATAATTTAAGATGTCTATGTAGCTGCAATGGTACCACAAAAAAAAAATCCAGAGAATATACACAAAAAGAAATGAAAGGAAATCAAAGCATATCACACACAAAAAAAGACAAACCCAAACCAAAAACACAAAAGAGGGCAGTAAGAGAGGACAAGAGGCATGATAAAGCTACAAGATGTAACAGAAAACAAATAAACAAAATGGTAACTATAAGCCTTTCCGTATTAGTATCTACTTTAAATGCTAAGGGATTAAACTCCCTAATCAAAAGACATAGACTGGCTGAATAGATTTAAAAAACAAAGTGGAAAATTTCAAATAAACAACTTTACAACTCAAGAAATTAGTAAAAGAATAAACTAAACCCAAAGCTAGCATAAGGATAGAAATAATAAAGATTAGAGAAGAAATAAGCAAAATAGAGAATAGAAAAACAAAAGAAAAAAAATCAATGAAACTAAGACTTGGAGTTTTTTGGAAAAGATCAACTCTTAGCTAGATTAACCAAGAAAAAAAAGAGAACACTCAAATGTATAAAATCAAAAATGAAAGAGGGCATTACAACTGATGCCACAGACATAAAAATGACTATGAGAGAATACCATGAACGGTTACACACAAACAAACTGGATAACCTAGAAGAAATGTATAAATTCCTAGAAACACAAAAACTACCAAGATTGAAACATGAGTAGAAAATAGGAACAGACCAATAACAAGTAAGGAAATTGAATGAGAATAATAAAAAATATCCCAACAAAGCCTAGGACCAGATGGCTTCCCTGAAGGATTGTACCAAACATTTGGAGAAGAAGCAATACCAGTCTTTCTCCAACTCTTCCAAAAAACTGAAGAGGCATGAATACTTCCAAGCTCATTCTATGAAGCCAGCTTCATTCTAATACCAAAACCAAACAAAGACACCTCAACAAAACAAACAAACTACTGAACAATATCCCTGATGAGAATAGTGATGCAAAAAATCTTAACAAAGTACCAGCAAACTGAATTTGAAAGCACATAGAAAGGAGTATACATTATGACCCAGTGGAATGTATTGCTGTATGTAACGCAATGGTTCACCATATGAAAATCAATCAATATAATACACTACCTTAGCAATACATGGGGAAAACCCCACATGATCACCTCAATTGACAGAAAAAGTACTTGATAAAATTTAACACCTTTTCATGATAAAAACAATCTTGAAACAGAAGGAAACTACATCAACATAATAAATGCCATTTTTGAAAAGCCCACAGTAATCATATTCAATGGTGAAAGACTAAAACCTTTTCCTCTAAGATAAGGAAAAACACAAGGATGCCTGCTCTTAACACTTCTATCCAACATAGTAGTGGAAGTCCTAGCCAGAGTAATAATTTAAGGAAAAGAAAATAAAAGGCATCTAAATTGGAAAGGAAGAAGTAAAATTATCTCCATTCACATGATCTTCTTATATGTAAAAATCCCTAAAGATTCCACAAAAAATTTATTATAACTAATAAACTAATTCAGTAATATCTTGGGATATACAATCAACACACAAAAATCAGTTGTGTTTCTATACCCTAAAAATGAACAATCTAAAAAGTAAATTAAACAAATAATTCCATTTACAACAGCATTATAAAGAATAAAATATTTAGGAATAAACCTAACCAAGGAAGTACAAGACTTATACCCTGAAAACTATAAAACATTGCTGAAGGACATTAAAAACTACAGAAATCAATGGAGAGACATCCTGTATTCATAGACTGGAAGACTTAATATTGTTAGATGTTCATACTTCCCAAAGTGATCTCTGAATGCAATGCAATGCCTCTCAAAATTCCAATAGCAGTTTTTGCAGAAATAGAAAAATTCATTCTAAAATTTGTATGAAATCTCAAGGGACTCTGAATAGTCAAAACAATTTTGAAAAAGAACAAAGTTGTAGGATTCACATTTCCAGATTTCAAAACATATTACACAAGGCTATATTAATCAAAACAGTGTGGTACTGGCATCAAGACAAATAAACCAAAGGAATAGAATACTAGAAATAAACCCTCACATACATGGTTATCAACTAGGGTGCCAATGCTACACAATGAGGAAAGGAGAGTAGTCTCTTCAACAAATAGTGTCGGGAAAACTGGATATCCACATGTAAAGGAATGAGGCTAGACTCTTATTTTATACCACATACAAAAATCAACTCAAAATAAATTAAAGACTTAAATGTAAAACATTAAACCATAATATTTCTAGAAGAAAGCACAGTGGAAAAAAATTCATGACATTGGATTTTGTGATGGCTTCTTGCATATAACACCAAAAACAGGCAAATAATAAATCTAAAAAAAAAAGCAAAAATAAACTTTTGTACGTCAAAGGACACAATCAACAGATTGAAAAGACAGTCTATGGAGTGGAAGTAAGTATCTACAAATCATGTATCTGATAAGGGATTAATATCCAGAATATATAAATAATTCCTACAATTCAACAAAAAAAAAATTAAATAACCTGTTTAAAAAATGTACAAAGGACTTGAATAGACGTTTCCCCAAAGATGATATACAAATGTCAATAAGCATGAAAAAGATGCTCAACATCACTAAACGTCAGAAGTGAAAATAAAGGAGATTGGATTAAACATGGCAGAATGAGAAACATCCCCAGATCTCTCCCCTTGAAACAACAATAAGCTGAACATCTAAAACTCAACAAAAAACACCCAAACTGCACACCAGCACGTCTGAGCATGGTATCTGCGCATAAGAGCTGCCACAGGTCAGAACCCCAGGTGTCAGGCTGCCTCTTACAGTTGGAGCTTCCTGAAGTAGGAGGGAGAGGGGTGAAGGTGCAGCAACTTCCCTAATCAGCCCTGCTTGGGAGTGCTGTGAGCTATACACTGCTGGCGGTAGTGCCCAGTCATCAGGACAGAAGGCAGAGAAACTATACAGTAGAAAAGCAAGGATGGCAGAGAAACAAGAGTTGATTTTTACCAGCCATGGTTGCAAAACCGAGGATGAGCCGCAGCTCCCAAACCCCAATCCAGAGGGCCCCTCCCTCCCTCCATACCCTCTGAGACCAATCACTGCAGAGCCCCAGGGAAACCTGAACAAACACTACCAAAACTGTCACTAACACTGACAGGAACTAAGACTAAGGGTAACCAGCATGATTAAACATCTATAAGAAAGATAAAAAAGATATTATTAAGACATTATATAAAACAGAGATCCAATCCAAGAGGCTTAGATGCCACCTACTGGAAACCAAAAGAAAAACACCTTCTTCGCAACAGGCTAGGGACCATTATATATTAAATCTTCTTTCTGGAAAAAAATAAGCAGAACATACTTCCATTAATGCCCAGGTGGAGAAATAGTCCATTAAACACCATGAACAACCAAGGTGACAAGGCATCTCAGAAAGAAAGAGAAAAATCTCCAGAAAATAAGCTTACAGACATAGAAATATGTGACTTAAATGACAGAGAATTCAGGATGGTACTACTGAAAAAACTCAGTGAGATCTGAAACAAATCATATCAACAATTTCAGGAACTGAAAAAAGAACTAGATGAGCAGAATGAGTTCTTTAGCAAGCAGATTGAAACCCTCAAAAAGAACCAAATAGACCTTTTGGAGATAAAGAACACACTGCATAAGATGAAAAATGAAATAACAAGCTTGAGAAATAGAGTTGACCAAATGGAGGAAAGGATCAGTGATAACGAAGACAGAAATCTAGAAATAAATCAGAAGGAAGAAGAGACAAACTGAAGAATAAAAAATAATGAAAGAGAAATACAAGAACTAACTGATACCATCAGGAGAGGAAACATAAGAATAATGAGAATTCTTGAAGAGGAGGAAAAGGAGCAGGGATTAGAAAGCATTTTCAGACAAATAGTTGATGAGAAGTTCCTAAATCTAAGGAATGAGCTGGAGCTTAGAATTCAAGAAGTCAACAGAATACCCAATTATCTCAACCTAAAAAGGCCTTCACCAAGACACATCGTATTAAAATTATCAAAATTCAATGACAAAGACAGAATTCTAAGGGCAGCCAGGGAAAAGAAGACTTATAAAGGAAAACCCATTAGATTATAATTGGACTTCTCAGCACAAATCTTATAAGCTAGAAAGGAGAAGAATCAAATATTCAAACTATTAAATGAAAGGAACTACCAGCCAAGAATAATGTATCCAGCTAACCTATCCTTTAGATATGAAGGAGAAATAAAGACCTTTCCAGACATAGAAAAATTGAGGCAATTCTCCACTATGAGGCCTGTACTGTGGGAAATACTGAAAGGGGTCAGCTCACCTAAAACAAAATTAAAAAAAAGAAAAAAACATAATTAGGAGTAAGGTGACTAGCAGGCTGATAAAAGCAGAAGAGTGCAACCCTTACTAGGAACAGGGAATTATAAGCTTAAAATAAGAAGAGATTTGCAAGAGCAAGAGTATAATGAATATTCAGCATACACAGGGACAAACTGAGACAACAATGACTGAAAAGAAGAGGATTCAAAGATCCAAATTCGCAAAGGGGAGTGGAGATAAGGCACACGCAGAAGAAAAGGGATGACTGTATATCTATAACGATCCTTTACATATTTGTAATGGTAACTACAGGCCAAAGATTCAGAACCGAAATATATAACATAAAACAAGAAGGACCAGAGGGAAAACCCACAAAAGCCAACGAAAATAAAGAAAACAGAAACACAAGGACAAGAAAGCAATGGAAACACCAAGCTACCGAAAGCAAAAAATAAAATGGCTATAGGAAGACCTCCTATTTCAATAATCACCCTAAACGTAAATGGTTTGAACTCGCCAATAAAAAAGCACAGAGATGCAGAATGGATCAAAAAACAAAACCCAACCATATACTGCCTCCAGGAGACACATCTCAGTTCCAAAAACAAATACAGACTCAAAGTGAAAGGGTGGAAAATGATATTTCAAGCAAATGGCATTCAGAGAAAAGCAGGAGTAATGGCACTAATATCAGATGAAATAGACTTCAAAATAAAAAATGTAAAGAAAGATACTGAGGGACACTTCATAATGATAAAGGGAATTGTGCACCAAGAAGACATAACACTTATTAATATCTATACTCCCAATCAGAGAGCCCTGAAAAATATAAGGCAATTACTAATAGAACTAAAGGGAGAAATAGACAAAAGCACTATCATAGTAGGGGACCTAAATACCCTACTCTCAGATATGGACAGATCATCTAAACAGAAAATCGGTAAGGAAATAACATCCTTAAATGATACATTAGACGAACTGGACATAATTGACATTTACAGAGCCTTCTATCCCCAAACAGCTGCTTATACATTCTTTTCTAGTGCACATGGAACATTCTCAAGAATCAGCCACATACTGGGACACAGAGATAGCCTCAACAAATATAAGAGGGTTGAAATCATACCAACCATATTCTCTGATCATAATGCTTTGAAACTAGAGATCAACTGTAAAAAGAAAGCAGAAAGAACCAAATACATGGAGATTAAACAACATATTACTAAAGAATAACTGGGTCAGAGAAGAAATAAAAAGAGAGATCAAGAGATACATAGAAATGAATGATAATGATAGTACAACATATCAGAACTTTTGGGACATGGCAAAAGCGGTCATAGGAGAAAAGTTCATATCATTACAGGACTACCTCCAAAAACAAGAACAAGCCCAAATAACCTAACGCTTCATCTTAAAAAACTAGAAAAGGAAGAACAAATGAGGCCTAAAGTCAGCAAAAGGAAAGAAATAATCAAAATTAGAACAGAAATAAATGAAACTGAAAACAAAAAAACAACAGAAAAAATAAATGCAGCAAAGAGCTGGTTAATTGAGAAGGTTAATAAATTGACAAACCCCTGGCTAGACTCACTAAAGAAGAAAGAGAAAGAACACAAATAAACAAAATCAGATGAAATTGGGGAAATTACAACAGACACCACAGAAATATAAAGGATCATACAAGAATACTATGAAAAAGTATATAACACCAAATTTAATAACCTAGAAGAAATGGACCAGTACTTAGAAAAATACAACCTTCTTAGACTGAATCAAGAAGAAATAGAAAATCTAAATAGGCCAATCAGCAGCTTGGAAATCGAAACAATCATCAAAAAGCTACCAAAAAGTAAAAGTCCAGGACCAGATGGCTTCACCAGTAAATTCTATCAAACATTCAAAGATTTAATACCTATTCTCCTCAAACTCTTCTAAAAAATCGAAGAGGAGGCAATACTTCCCAACTCATTTTATGAGGCCAATATCACCCTGATATCAGAACCTGGTAAAGATAACACAAAAAAAGAAAACTACAGACCAATATCTCTCATGAACACAGATGCAAAAATCCTAAATAAGATACTAGAGAACCGAATACAGCAACACATTAAAAAGATTATACACCATGATCAGGTGGGCTTCATCCAAGAGACACAGGGATGGTTCAACATACGCAAATCAATTAATATGATACACTACATAAACAAATTAAAAAATAAAAATCATATGATCATATGAATAGATGCAGAAAAAGCCTTCAACAAGACACAGCACCCATTTATGATCAAAATCAGTATAGAAGAAAAATATCTTAATATAATAAAGGCCACATATGGCAAGCCCTCAGCCAACATTATACTTAATGGTGAAAAATTAAAAACCTTCCCTCTAAGGTCAGGAACAAGGCAAGGCTGTCCACTATCACCACTGTTATCCAATATAACATTGGCGCTCCTAGCAAGTGCAATAAGGCAAGAGAAAGATATAAAAGGCATCCAAATAGGAAACGAAGAAGTCAAACTGTCACTATTTGTGGATGACATGATACTCTATATAGGAAAACCCTGAAGACTTCACAAGAACATTAGTAGAAACAATAAGCAAATATAGAAAAGTTTCTGGATACAAAATCAATGTTCAAAAATCCATAGCATTCCTCTACTCTAATACTGAAGTGTCTGAAAAAGAAGTGGAAAAAATAATTCCTTTTTTAATTTCAACAAAAAGAATAAAATATCTAGGAATAAATCTAACAAAACATGTGAAGGGCCTATATAATGAAAATTAGAAGACCCTATTAAAAGAAATCAAAGAAGATACAAAGAAATGGAAAGATATTCTGTGTTCTTCGATTGGAAGAATCAACATAGTTAAAATGACCTTATTACCTAAAGCATTATACAGATTTAGTGCAATCCCCATCAAAATCCCATTGATATTTTTTAAAGAAATAGAACAAAAAATCATCAGATTTGTATGAAAGCACAAAACACTCCGAATTGCCAAAGCCATTTTGAGAAAAAATAACGAGACTGGAGGCATCGCTCTGCCCTACTTCAAATTATACTACAAAGCGACAGTAATCAAAACGGTATGGTACTGGCAGCAAAACAGACACACAGACCAGTGGAACAGAATTTAGAGTCCAGAAGTAAACTCATATTTATATAGGCAAATAATTTTCAACAAAAAAGCCAAAAATATACAGTGGAGAAAGGAAAGCCTCTTCAATAAATGGTGCTTGGAAAACTGGAAAGCCACCTACAAAAGAATGAAACTAGACTCTTATCTGTCACCACACACCAAAATTAACTCAAAATGGATTAAGAACCTGAATATAAAACCCAAAACAATAAAATGCATAGAAGAAAACATAAGAACTAAACTCAGAGGCTTTGGACTTAAAGAGGATTTTATGAATTTGACCTCAAAGGCAAGGGAAGTAAAAGCAAAAACAAATGAATGGGACTACATCAAACTAAAAAGCTTCTACTCAACCAAAAAAAAAAAACCCGCCAACAGGGTAAAGAGACAACCATCCAAATGAGAAAATATATTTGCAAGCAATGCCTCCAATAAGGGCCTAATATCCAAAATATACAATGAATTCATATGACTCAATAACAACAAAA